>ML675629.1:12539695-12785391 GCA_007922155.1 Mesoclemmys tuberculata | reverse complement strand
TGCTCAGGGAGCAGGCCGGGAGACTGCCTGGTGCTCGCCCGCCCTGCCAGAGGGCCGGGCCTAGAGGCGGACTAGTCAAGAATTCCCCTTCTAGGGCGGAAGAGTCCAGGACCTTCCAGCGGTCGGGCCCACCGGATGGGCCGCCGCAACCGGGCGGCACAACCGCCCACCTACACTCTCCTCATAAGTCTTATGCTCCAGCCCCCCTAATCATTTTTGTTGCCCTCCACTGGACTCCCTCAATCTTGTCCACATCCTTTTTGTAGTGGGGGGCCCAAAACTGGACTCAATAATCCAAATACGGCCTCACCAATGTTGAATAGAGGGGAATAATCACTTCCCACGATCTGCTGGCAATGCTCCTACTAATGCAGCACAATATGCTATTAGCCTTCTTAGCAACCAGGGCACACTGCTTACTCATATCCAGCTTCTTATCCACTGTAACCCCCAGGTCCTTTTCTGCAGAACTGCTGTCTAGCTCATCGGTCCCCAGTCTGTAGCAGTGCATGGGATTCTCCCATTCTAAGTGCAGGACTCTGCACTTGTCCTTGTTGAACCTCATCAGGTTCTTTTGGCCCCATCCTCCAATTTATCTAGGTCACTCTGTATCCTGTCCCTACCTTCCAGGGTATCTACCTCTCCCCCTAGTTTAGTGTCTTCTGCAAACTTGCTGAGGGTGCAATCCACCCTGTCCTCCAGACCATTAATGAAGATGTTGAACAAAACCAGCCCTAGGACCAACCCCTGGGGCACTCTGCTTGTTACCGGCTGCCAGCTAGACATCGAGCCATTGATCACTACCCATTGAGCCTGATGATCTAGCCAGCTCTTTATCCATTTTATAGTCCATTCATCCAACCCCTACTTCTTTAACTTGCTGATAAGAATACTGTGGAAGACTCTATCAAAGCTTGGCTAAAGTCAAGGTATGTCACATCCACCACTTTCCCCACATCCACAGAGCCAGTCACCTCTTCATAGAAGAGAATCAAGTTGGTCAGGTATTGCTTGCCCTTGGTGAATCCATGTTGACTGTTCCTGATAACCTTACTCTCTTCCAAGTGCCTTAAAATGGATTCCTTGAGGAATCGCATAGCATTATGAAGAAAACATGTCCAATAAGCCAATTTCATGCTTGTCTATGGGGGAGATCTCCAAAACTTTCCCATCATTGTTTGAACAGATACAAAGCCCCACTAGTATGGGCAACATAAGCTGCCCCGGTCATTTAAAGAACAAAGGCATCTGACCCTGCTCACAGCAGGTCTAATCAGAAATACCTGAATTCTGTGGATCATAGACTCCAAGGTCAGAAGGGACCAATATGGTCCCAGGTAAGCTCATTCTTTCTCCCCAAGTCAGATGACCACCCCACTCAAACGCCCCATGGGTTGTGCTTCTCTTCACAGTCTTACAATCCAGCTTTTTCCCCAGCTAACCTTCCCACTAAGTCAAACCACTAGTTTAGGTATGTATCTCAGCCTTTAGTGTGCTGTATATCAGAGTTCTCTCTGCTCTGACTCCAGCCATGCCATCTCTCATGCACTGATCGTGCGAGTCATGATTTCTGAGTAAAATTAAGCCTCACTCACGATCTCGTGATAGCACTCTCAAGTGTCAGGATTTTTCTCTCAGCAGTGGCACAAATGTGTTTCTAGTCAAACAGGAGTTACCCCACCCAAAACAAAGGAATGTGGCAGTTAATTCCAAAGTACTTTGAAAGCCAATGAGAATTCATTTATATATAAATAAACAAAGCTAATAAGCTAACAAGAGACAGTGTGGCTTTAGCTGAAGGAACTTTGATACATACGGTCTAATTTCTCATTTAATGGCAGAGAAGGGCTATGAAAGGGACACGCTTCGGTGCAGTGCAAAAATCAAGGAGCTATGAAAGGGCTATGGAATCAAACAGTCACTCCGGTACAGCACCAAAGACCTGTTGCTTCTATAAGGAACTGAAAGCCATCCTCGGTGGTGACCCCACCTCCACCGCCATGAGATCCATACATACTTCCATGGGCCCAGAGGTAGCGGACACCAGACTCAACCCTGACGAATAAGTCATGGATGAGGAGGTCGAATTGGAAAACTATGCGGAGCAAGGGCCTGGGTCGTTTGGTGATGTGAGGAAACAGGACCTCTTCTCGACCTAGGAGTGTTCAAACCAGTCCTAGCCCTCCTGCATGCCAGAGCTGGAAAGGGGAGCTCTGGTAAGTGATTTTTTGGAGCTGATGCTTCTCAGTTATATGAGGTACAGCTGTCCTTAGCTTTGTTGTATTATACAGGTGGTCAAAGGGATAGAAATGCACTATAGTAGCTGTGTTTGCATGTGCTTCCCATTCCAGGTAGGCAGTACGGAAGAAAAGCATGTTAAAACACACCAAGATTTCACAGGAATCCTCCAGAGAGATCTCTAGGAAACCATCCTGGAGGTACTTGCCAATCCTCTGCCAAAGATTCCTCAGTACAGCTACTTTGTTTCTTCCCTTGTTTTAGAAAACTTTCCCGCACCAACTGGCCATCACTTGCGCAGGGACCAAAGCGGCACACAGGCAATCAGCATGGGAACCTGGTTTGAAATTGGTCACAGGGAGGAGATGCACCCTTGCATCCCTGCTTACTCTCAGGAGTGAAATGTCGGCTTCTATAGCCCCCGCCTGAAGAAAACGGTGGCACAGTTTGAAATTTTATCCCTAACTATCTGAATGAATACCCACAAGCAATCACCCAGTACTTTTTCCACAGATTGAATGCCCCCTTCCCCTGGCCTCAACTCACCATGCTTTGGTTGATCGTTGAGCTGTGAGCTTCCTGGGGACAGAAAGAAAAATGTATTTTACAATAACGAACCAATGCTGTTAAGTGCACTTACAATCATGCTTCTATTCATTGATCAATATGCTTCTACAGATGTGCCCTTGAGAGGAAACCCCTCCACACTTGCCAAGCATCTGCAGCTGATAGAATTGTTATTTAATAAAGACACATTCTGTAAAGAATACTGTAAGGCTTGAGGTTGTTTTCAGCTAACAAGTTGTAAGTCAAAACTCATTTAAATGGCTAACGAGCATACCTGATCCTCAAGGACAAGGGCTAGTGTAAGCATGATGCCTCAGGAAGCCAGATGTTCTCTTAGGGATTCTAATTCTAATGAGAACAGCACATTTGCTTTTAGAATTTCTGTCTCATCTGCCACCTATCTGTAAGGACCTCCCCACCCCCTCTTCTTCCTCCATCCTACCCCCATCCTGGGTGTAGTGCTTGATTTAAGTAGAGCGATTAAAGTCTCTGCATGTATGTAACTACCACTACCACTGTTGTTCTCTCTGAATAGGACAATGTCTGTATTTGATAGTGAACAGATAAAGACTTTAAAACATACTATGTAATCGATAAGAAAGTGTATATAATTGACCACTGTAACACCATGAAGTTGAAGCTGATTTATCAGACTTCCCGGTATAGTGAATAAACCTCTTCAGTATTGTCTGTGCTGCCTGATTCTTGGAGAAAGAATCCTTCATGCTTTACAATTTGGCACAGCAAGCAGGGTGCGACTGGGATCCTCAGAGTGCTCCCCAAGACAAAGGACAGAGGCGAGTACCTTTTATACTTACCACCTCTGGTGTGCACCTGGGTCTGGGACTCCAAGATACCCTTTTTTTTTAATAAAACGAACCACGCATAAGGCACATAGACGAGGACTGAACAGGGATTGTTTTGGAGTTGTACTTTTGGCCATGTTTTCGGGGTGCAGGGATCGCTTTGGCGAAGGCTGCACTGCCAAGTACTGAGCACCAGAGTGTGCTTCTGTAGTGCTTAGTACAAGGGTGTGCTCAGCTGATTCCCCTGAAACGCCATTTAAGTGGGTTTTAGGAAGCTGGGTGACAATGTCGTATGAATTGCCCCAGGGTGCTTCAATGATGCCCTCAACAGGAAGAAAAATCATTGAATTTTTAAAAGAAAAGCATGCACAGGTTCAGAAAGCTATGGTAAAAAATGGATGGACCAGTGTAAAAGACATCTTGTTGGGGTTCTCTGGTCAGACAAAAGGAAAGCTAGAGAAAGGAGTTGTGATACCTTACCGTGAATATGAAAAAAAGGTTAAAAAGTTAGAGGAAATTCAAAAGGCTTCACATCAGTGCAGAGCCAAAAGGCAGATCTGAACCATAAATTAAATGAACTCCAAACGGAGAACAGTGCTTTAAAGGTTAAAATGAAAGAATATAAGTCCTCTGCACATTGTATTACTGCTATCATGCAACAGGAGGATCACACATCAGACAATGATAATGAAAATAACCAAAAAGAAATTAATTGCAAACAGCTCACAAAACAAATACAAAAATGGAAGCTGGCACACACGGAGGGAACTCGGGATAACTGGACTCTTCCTCCTCCTCCATTTAAACCAGAACCTGATGCCAGCACTCTGCTGGCCCCGTTCCAAGTAACCACGCATTGGACAGGTCAGGGAGGTAACAGAACAGCTCAGCATACTTATAAGTGTACTCCTCTCTGTACAGAGGAAACAACGGGCTTATTAAAGGATCTCCCAGATCTAAAGCCCAAAGACCCAAACTTGATATTTTGGGGAAAAAAATAGAACCAATGGTTACTACATATACATTACATCCTACGGATCGCCATATCCTGACTAAAGTTAAATACTCGGACCTTTCATGGGTCAGGTCCTTTTAAAGGAACATCAAAATGGCAATTGGGCCTCTATTAAGTTTAAATTAGAAGTTGATATGACCCATGCTTGCACTGATTTTAAAAAAGCCGTTCAAAATGCCCTGGGCAATGGAGCTAGTAATTGGGGACTGATAGTGGAATGCGTGCAAAGTAAAGATGAGCCTGCTGCCAAGGAGTGTAAGCAAAAGTGGGAAGTGTATTCAAGTAATACAGGCATTGCAGATCCCAAAAAGACTGACCCTAGAGCAGGGCAGAGCACCTGCTAATCATAGCCATTGTGAATCCCTGATTAAACTGGCAAAGAATGTTGTTGCAGTTAGCCTGTACCTTAAAATGATTTTACAAAGCTAATCAGTTGCTTTCTTTCCTCCCCACCCCACTCTTGCACGTCTGTTTTTCTGAGATTTCAACAGAAGGAATTTTGGATACATTTTAAATGTTAAAAATTATGGCTGTGGAAAAGTCAGCCAGACACAGGCAAATATGAAGGTAATTTCTCTATTTTGCCTGTGATCAGCAAGGACATTTGTAAAAAAGAGGTATTTTAAGCAATAATCTGCCACCCCCAAAAGGGGGTAGAAAATGTTCTTTTTGTCTTTCAGAACTTCAAGAAAAGTGGGTGCCTGCAAAACAGCTGAAGAACACCACCATGAATTTATTATTGCAACAAAGACTGTGTTTTGTGCTGTTTGTCTTGTTACTAACATTGTGTGGTATGCTACATTAAGCAGAAGAGAATCAATCAGCACTGTAAACGAATATATATATATATATATATATCAATGTGGACTTAGTCCAAATAGGGTTGGGAAACCTTAAAGCTATATGAAATGTGACAATAGTTAAACACTATCACATGGCTATTAGACAAGCAGCAAATGAAAATGGAAAATAGAACTGCTTTGGTTATTGGAGGTACTGAAATGCAAATTCTCAATTTGGCTACATTAAAACATGAAATGTATTGGGCTATATCTGGGAATATTAAGGTACTAGCCCACTTGTTAAGATAAAAGAAAAGATCCTTGTCTGATACACATAAACATAAATGGATGCCCTCCGTGATCTTGCAGCTACCCTTAATCTCGCTCAGAGCACACTTATATTTACTGATAAGCTCATATAAACCATTCCCCTTCGCAGCAACAACTCTTTATTCTATTGCCACTGTTAAATTTGTGACTCTCATCTGGAATACCTCTAATCCTTTTCAAGAACTATGTTCCAGGTTTCCTTCTGTCTGAGGACAAGTTATATTGCGGCTTGGTGCCTGCTTATCTCTGCCCACCGATCTAAGTCACCGGTCAACTTCCCCCATCTACCAAACAATATCCTCTCAAACCTGAGGCCTTAAATGCAGTAGGTGACATTCATTCTTTACACCAACGAGTCATACTTGTTCCCTGTTCCTCCCCCACCAACTCTCCTATCTGGCCAGTTAAAAAACCTGATGGCTCCTGGCACCTTACCATCAACTACTGCACCATTAATCAATATGCAGATAAACTTGCCCCTACTGTAGCTGACCCATCAGTTGCCCTTTTGGGCCTTGATCATTCTTACTGCATCCTCACTGTATTAGACATTGCAAACGGCATTTGGAGCCTCCCCGTGCATCCAGAGTCACAACACTGCTTTGTGTTTACCTTTGGCCCCACCCAGTTCAGCTGGACTCGTTTGCCCCAAGGACATCATGATTCTCCCACCCTCTTTCACCAGGCTATGGCAAAGGCCCTCTCTTTGGTAGACTGGGCTTCTGCCAATTCTACTTGTTTGCAGTATGTTGATGATTTATTGCTTGCTTCCTCCACTGTCTCTGACCACTTACATGCCCTTCAAATGCTATTCCAGGCCTTAGCCAATGCAGGCTTAAATTTAAAGGCCAACCCTCGGAAAGCTCGGACAGCTCTACCTACGGTTCAATATCTATGTTACACAGTCTCCCAGGACTCCAAAGCCCTCACTTCAGACCACCAGATCGCAATTCCTACAGCCCCACAGTTGACTACCGTTAGGGAATTACATAAGTTAATGGGCCTCCTTAACTTTTGTAGACAATATATCCCATCGTTTTCCACCTTAGCACAACCCCTCAATGACCTTCTTAAAGGGGCCCAAGCCTCCACGGACACCATCTCTTGGTCACTAGAGCATGACCACTGCTTAATGAAGTTTAAAACAGCCCTCCTTTCAGCTCCAGCACTTGGGTCCCCCGCCGTTAGTGCCATTTGAGCTCTGGATCCATGTACAGGATGGCCATGCAATTGCTGTACTCACTCAGAACCACAGCAACAAGCACCGCCCTGTGGCCTACTATTTCACCCGCCTTGATCCACTAACTCTGGATTTTAACCACTGTCTTCAAGCCATAGAGGCAGCCTCCTGGGCTGTTACTGTTTCCTCACCTTTGGTTTCTGGAGCCCCCTTTACAATTTTCATGCCTCATGCAGTTCACAAAATCTTGGACAGGTGCTGCTTCTCAAAGGTCACCTCAGGACAACAGTCCAAGTGGGAATGCACCCTTCTAAGCCCCTACATTACAACTGCACATTCTAACCTTCTTAATCCTGCTACCTTAATGCCAACAACAGGGGAACCTCATCAGTGCCCTCTTTCTGGGGACACCATTATACAGGACCGACTTGTGTCTGAACCACCACTATCCTCTTCTGATCTTGTTTTGTTTGTGGATGGATCCCAGTACTATGTCACCAGTCAACCTTGTTCCAGCTGGGCAGTTTGCAACCTGTCAGGTACACGCCTCCCCTCAGATGCCTTGCCGCCTTCCTGCTCAGCTTAAGTATCTGAATTAGTGGCACTAGCACAGGCTAGGCTGTTACCATTTACACAGACAGACACTATGCATTTGGGGTTTACTTGGACTAATAGGGGTTACCTCACTTCATTTGGTACCACAGGAAAATTCCACAGGAAAATCTCCAAGTGGCAGCCACTCCAAACTCCTGATGGTATTATCCTTTTGGGATCTAATAAGACACTTCTACATGATGTAATTATGTTTCTCCTTCGAGTGATTGCTCATATCCATTCCAGTATAAGTGAGTGCACGCCACTGTGCACGGGTTCCCGGAACCTTTTTCCCCATAGCAGACCCCATAGGTTCGGCTTAGGTGCCCCTGGAGTACCGCGCACATGCTGCGGTACATAAGATACCGCTGACCCTATGGCCCCTCAGTTCCTTCTTTCCACCTGTGATGGTTACTGGAATGACCTTGCTACCACAAGTATCTTCCCCTTGTTACTCTTAGTGAGATTAGTTGTTAAAGCAGTTTAGTAAGTTGTTATAGTAGGTAGTTTGATTAGATAGGAGCCCTTAGGGACTCACGGGTGGCCCAGCCATGCTTGGGTCACCCGGCTTCAAGCCTTGCTCCGGCTGTGGCATGGCTTTCCCTTTGAGTGACCCTCATGACTGCTGCCTCAAGTGCCTGGGAGAGCAGCATGGCAGGGGAAAGTGTAAAATCTGTCAGGCTTTTAAGCCTCGGACTCAAAGAGAGTGGGACATTAGACTAAAGGCTATCCTCATGAAAGAGGCACTATGTCCCACTTCTGAGCCACCGTGCTCCACATTGGCACCGAGTGTTTCCTCGGTGCGGAGCGCCGCGCTGGAGACATCCAGACGTCCAATGTCTCTGGTGCTGAAGAAGAAAAGAAGACAGTGTGCGATGCGTGCTCACTCCCCCATGCCATCGACACCAACGGGGTCGAGTGCGGAGGTGCACCAGTCATGGTCTGTCGAGCTTGCTCTGGCACCTGCTTCTCCGTGCAGGGAGCCTCCCGACTCCTGGGAGTGAGGGAGTGGCTCTGCAGGTGCCATTGACGCCGGAGGCTTCCCGGGCGGCAAGGGCTTTGAGGGCCTTGCCCACGCCTCCATCCTCCCCTCAGCCGACGGAGATGTGGCCGGTGTCTAGGGGTAAACCCACGTTGGGTGCCCCAGGAGGTTGGTCAAGACCCCCGCTAAGGGAAAATCTCCCACCAGACGGTCACCAAGAGGAAAGCGTGGAAGTTCACCTTCTAGTTCCGAGTCCACCTCATCGAGCTCTTCCTCTCCGCACCGCGGTTGGTCCCCAGCACCAGAGTTATCCAGTGCCCATTGACGCCATTCGAGAGTCGTCCAGTGTTGCTTGGTCAGCTCTGACTCGCGGTCCCTGGCACCGAGCCACTTGCCATGGCACCGGTCTGACTCGCCAATGCGGAGCCCAGCACCGGCAGTCTCCCCTAGCACCGCACTGCAAATCCCAGTCACCAGAGTCAAGCTCGGCACCGTGCGGATCCCGACGGCACCAATCACGCTCCCCGAAGGGCAAACTGCACCAAAAGTTGTTGGTGTCGAGACACCGGTCGTCTAGCTCTTCGGAGTGCACCACTTCGCGGCACTGCTTCCATCAGCACCGTCACTCCTTGTCATCCTCAGAGTCATCTGGGGCCTTTTCCCAGTGCAGAGTGACAGGAGACAGAGACGGAGCAGAGGTCACTTCTCCAAGAACTCAAGTCCCCAGAGAGGCAAGGAGATTCAGGAGTCCCAAAGATGCCCCCAGGATGCACACCAGCCAGCCCGATGCCGGCACTGGGGTGGCCTCAAGATCCATGGCAATGGCCTTACTGGGGCCCATGGGGGGCTGAGATGGGTCCAGGTATGGTGTTGGTCCTATCATCAGGTGCCCACTCGGTGCCTCCTGCACCCAATAAGGAGTGCAAGGGTCATTCCTCAGAGGAGGAATTGGACCCAGGAGAGGGACCCTCCACAGGGCCTCACAAATGCGGCAGACACCGACAGTCCTCCTCCTCTTCCCCAGATGAAGTAGCTTTCTGAGACCATAGGGCGCCCTTGAAAGACTTCAAGGCATACCAAGAGCTACTGAAGAGGGTGGCCTCCAACCTCAACTTGGAGGTTAAAGAGCTGTCAAAGGAGGAGGACCCTGTTTGGTGATTATGGGGTACAAGATCCCTCTCAAGTTGCCCTGCCAATCCATGATTAAGCTGGCAAAGGCCCTCGGGCAGACCCCTGCCTCGGTAGCCCGAACATCCAAGAGCGCCGAGAAAAAATACTTTGTCCGCGCTGAAGGGTTTGAGTTTATGTTCACACACTCAGCACCAGGAACTCTGGTGGTGGAGGTGACCAACCAGCGGCACAGGCAGAGGTATCAGAGCAGTAAGCCCAAGAACAAGGACAATAAGAAACTTGACTTTTTCAGGCGGAAGGTCTACTCCACTGGGGCTCTTCAGCTACGAAAAGCCAATCACCAGGCCCTGCTGGGGAGATATAATCTAAACCTCTGGAATTCGCTTAGGAGGTTTACAGAGGCCTTGCCTCAGGACCAGGTGGCAGACTTTGCCACGGTGCTGGATGAAGGGTGGACTGTGGCAGGGGCGGCTCTTCAATCAGCCAGCAATGCAGAGGACACTGCCAGCAGGGCCATGGCATCTGCGGTGGCTACGAGGCGGTGTTTGTGGCTGCAGTCCTCGGGGATATCCCAGGAGATGCAGCAGTCCATACAGGACCTCCCATTTGATGGGTCAGCCTTCTTCTCAGATAAAACTAATGAGAAGCTGCACGCCCTCAAAAACTCGCGACCCATGCCGCATTCCTTGGGCCTCTATATGCCAGTTGCCTCAGCAGCCACGTCAACAACCTAGGCCACCGCCTAGGCCCTATCAACCCAACAGGGGTAGAGATAGGAATAGGGGGTATAGCAGGCGCAAGAAGCCTAGCTCCTCCTCTGGACCACAGCAAGGGCCCCCTACGGGATCTGGAAACAAAAAGGGTCATTTCTGATGGTGCACCCAAGGGTGGCACCCGCCCCCTCCCCCCATTTTTCTGGATCCGTCCTGTCCTGCACCCTTTCTTCACAGAATGGGTGAGCATTACCTCTGACTGCTGGGTTCTCGATATAGTGCACTGAGGTTACACCATACAGTTCGCAGCCTGTCCTCCAAACAACCCACCCCTCGTCCCTCTTCAGGGACCCCTCTCACAGGCAACTCCTCTTGCAGGAGGTGAACAATCTCTTCAACCTGAGGGTGGTGGAATCGTTCCCCCCCCACGAAATAGGGAGAGGATTTTATTCCTGGTATTTCCTCACCCCCAAAGCAAAGGAGGGCCTGAGGCCCATACTGGACCTATGTCGTTTAAACAAGTTCATAAAGCGAATAAGGTTCCACATGGTCTCCCTAGCCTCTATTATCCTGGCTCTGGATCCAGGGGATTGGTTTGCCGCCCTCGATTTGAAGGATGCATACTTCCACGTATCGATCCTTCCCAGCCACAGGTGCTTTCTCCTTTTGTGGTAGCAGGTTCCCACTACCAATTTATAGCCCTGCCCTTTGGCCTCTCTTCTTCCCCCAGGATGTTCACCAAGTGCATGGCAGTGGTGGCGGCCCACCTCAGGCAGTGGGACATCCAGATTTTCCCTTACCTGGACGACTGGTTAATAAGGGGCAAGTCCAGGGCCTAGGTGCAGGACAGTGTGTCCCTTACCTGTGCCACATGCAACAGGCTGGGCCTGCTCATAAACGAGCAGAAGTCCACGTTATCCCCAGTGCAACGAATAGAATTCATAGGGGCCACCCTGGACACTGTACTGGACAGAGCCTTCCTCCTGCAAGCTTGGTTTGAGGCTATAGCTGTGATTATTGCCTAGCTGCACTGATGCCCCATGACAACAGCCAGGCACTGCCTACAACGGTTGGGCCACATGGCAGCTTGCACGTACATGGTGAGGCTAGCGCGCCTCAAGCTCAGGCTGCTCCAGGCATGGCTGGCCTCGGTGTATGTGCCCAGCAGGCACCCCCTGAACAGGGTGGTTACAGTTCCCCCTGTGGTGTTGGGTTCCCTGAAGTGGTGAAGGAACCCCGGGGCAGTGGTGAAGGGGGTTCCCTTCAGGGATCTGGCCTTGTTGGTCACCCTGATCACCGACTTCTCGGATGTGGGATGGGAAGCCCACATCAGCATCAACCTGAGTACTCAGGGTCTCTGGTCGGAGAAGAGCTTCCATATCAATGTGAGGGAACTTAGAACAGTCAGACTGGCGTGCAGAGTGTTCCTCAGGTTTCTAATGGGCAGAGTGGTACAATCCGCAGCCATGTTTTATATCAACAGAAAAGGGGGGGCACGGTCCTCGGGCCTGTGCCGGGAGGCCGTTCGACTCTGGGATTTTGTAGTGAGGCATGACTTTCATTTATCTGCCTCTCACCTCCCGGGGGTCAGGAACAAGGAGGCGGACTGTCTCAGCAGGTCGTTCCTACCCTGCCATGACTGGTCTCTGCATCTAAAGGTAGCGACTTTCACCTTTCTCAATTGGGGTGTTCCCTGACTGGACCTGTTCCCGTTCTCCTGGAATAAGAAGTGCCTGAGGTTTTGCTCGCTCCAGAGTCGCAAGCCGGGCTCCATTTCCAACACTTCCTCACCGAATGGACAAGAACCCTCATGTATGTGTTTCCCCCCATTCCGCTCCTGCCCAAAGTCCTCTTGAAAATCGAGAGGGCCAGAGCGGACATGATACTGATTGCCCTGGCCTGGCCGAGGCAACACCGGTATTGTATGCTCCTGGACTTCTCGATTGCTGACCCAATGGGCCTTCCAAGATGGCACGACCTGCTTTCCCAGGACCACAGTCACTTGCTGTACCCGGACCTGGACTCCCTGAACCTGATGGCCTGGAGACTCTGTGGCTAACAGAGGGAGAGAGAGCCTGCTCGGCACAGGTCCAACAAATTCTGCTGGGCAGCAGAAAACCTTCAACACAGGTTGTGTACCAGGCCAAATGGAGAAGATTTTCCTGTTGGGCAGAGTCTCGGCGTCTCCGGCTGAGCCTCTCCCCTATTCAGGCCATCCTGGAGTACTGGTACAGCTGAAACTCCAAGGCCTGGCCTTAGCCTCCCTGAAGGTCTCAGTCTTCCACCAGCCGCTACAGGGAAGATCCCTTTTCTCCCACTCCATGTCTATCAGGTTCATCAAAGGGGTGGAGAGGCTATACCCACAGGTCCACGACCCGGTGCCTCCCTGGGATCTTAACCTGGTCTTTTCCAGACTAATGTGACTTTGAGCCCATGACTTCATGACCTTTGCTCATCCTCTCTTGGAAGGTAGCCTTCCTGATGGCCATTACCTTGGCTAGGAGGTTCTCCGAGATTAGAGCTTTGACTTGGGAGCCCTCCTAAATGGTATTCTTTAAAGACAAGTTGCAGCGGAGACCCCATCCACCTTTCATGCCAAAGGTGGTCTCCCAGTTCCATTATAATCAGGCTATCTTCCTCCCCGTGTTTTTTCCCAAACCACACGGTTCAGAGGAGGAGTGGAGTTGGCATTCCCTGGATGTGAGGCAAGCCCTGGCCTACTATGTCAACAGGACGAGACCCTTCCGGAAGATGACGCAGCTCTTCGTCGCAGTGGCGGACCGGATGAAAGGATCCTCTGTCTCCACCCAACGCATCTCCAAGTGGATCACCTCCTGCACCAAGTGCTGCTACGAGCTGGCGGGCATACCACTCCCAGGGGTCATCACAGAGCACTCAACCAGAGCTCAGGCCTCAACAATGGCCTTCCTGGAGAAAGTGCCCCTGCAGGACATTTGTAAGGTTGCCACCTGGTCATCAGGGCACACCTTTATGTCCCACTATGCCATCATCCAGCAGGTGAGAGAGGATGCGGGATTCAGCAGAGCTGTGCTGCAGGCAGCTCCCTGGTAACTCCTACCCACCTCCAAGGTATTGCTTTTTAATCACCTATACTGGAATGGAGATGAGCAATCACTCAAAGGAGAAAACATCGTTACTTACCAGTAACTGTTGTTCTTCTAAATGTGTTGTTCATATCCATTCCACACTCACCCTCCATCCCCGCTGTCAGAGTTGGCAGAAAGGAGGACTGAGGGGCCATAGGGTCAGCGGTGCCTTATGTACCGCAGCATGAGTGCAGTACTCCAGGGGGTGCCTAAGCCGACCCTACGGAGTTTGCTAAGGGGAAAAAAGTTCCAGGAACCCGTGCACAGTGACATGCACTCACCTATACTGGAATGGATATGAACAACATATCTTGAAGAACAACAGTTACTGGTAAGTAATCATGTTTTTCTGTTAACGTTAAATATGATTTGTCTGAGTTTACTGTATCGTTACAAAATGTATGTTTTGACCACCCTAATTTTTTGCAATGGCTACAAGAACAGTTAAAGTTACTAGTGCACCAATATACTGTCCGCACCTATGCAGTAAAAAGACAAAAGTGAGGCATCCTAAGTGACACTGGGGGAATATTTGGAAGCTCAAATTCCATGATAAACTCGCTTAATGCCAATGTGGATAGATCTTACAATGCCTGGGTTAAAAGCCAGACTACCCAAGCCATAAAATACCCCTATGCTGGCTTATACTCTTTCACTGCTATTGACGCAGCCATGGATGGATTCTATACAGCAATCAAAAAATCCTCCGATAACATAATCAATATAACTATATCCCAATCTAAGGGACGTGCTTGTGATATGTTAACTCATGATTTGATCAGTATGTCAAAAGAAAATGTTAGATATATGCTTTGGTTCCCCCACCACCACCACCCTCTCTTCCTCTGCCCTTGCAAAGTTAGCAAATATATATATGCTCAGTTAATTGTTGCCTCCTCCCACCTCCTGAAAACTTTTCCACCCCCTTTTGATTTTCTTCTTACATACCCTTTTGTTATCCCCACCCATGTTTTTCCTTCCTCTTTTTATTTTAAATCTATTGGTTATGTGTCTAACAACACTGTCTATCGAATAGGACTTTCTGGCTTTGTCTCCCTCCCCCAGTGGCAGCATGCTCATAACAACTTCAGACTGTTGTACAGAAACTGCTGACTATATTATTTGCTCTTGTTCTACTCTCCGCCCTTTGAATACTAGTGCTTCTGTGGTACAGCCCACTACAGTGTCCAGCCAACTCCTCCATGTGTTTACAGATTACAGACTACTTCACTCTGGGTGACATTGAATTGCCTGGCCACATCTTCACTGGAATGACAACACTTCCTTGAAGTTGAAGCTGATTTATCAGACTTCCCGGTATCGTGAATAAACCTCTTCAGTATTGTCTGTGCTCCCCGATTCTTGGAGAAAGAATCCTTGTGCTTTACAATATGCAATTTATTTGTCTCTTGCATACAGTGGTTGTAGCTCACACTGATATGCAGTGCAAGCTGGATAGCAGTTATAGCATGGCACATTGCTGTTCATAAAGACATCTTATTGTTGCTTATTGTGAAAATGGCTCATCAAGGCCTCCCTAATTCAAATGGCCCCTGGTGTGCCTCTCTAATAGCTCTGATATCTTGTTGTTCATAGACAGCCACAAGGCGATCTGCCTGTACACTCCACCCAGGGGGAAACTTTTCACCCTTAGCTTCACAAATATTATGGAGCTCACAGCAGGTGGCTATAACCAGGGGAATATTTTCCTTATTTAGATCTAACCTGCCATAAAGGCATTACCAGTGAGTTTTTAATCTGCCAGATGCATATTCAACAGTTATTCAGGACCTGCTTAACCTGTTATTGAAGTGCTTCTTGCTACTATCCAGGTTGCTGTATAAGGCTTCATGAGCCAAGGAATTAAGTAGTAGGCTGGATCTCCCAGGATTTCAACATTTCAACATTCCCCATTGAAATCTTTTGGTCTGGAAAGAAAATCCCTGCTTGCAGCTTTCTGTAAAGGTCAGTGTTCCTTAAGATGCCGAGTCATGTACCTTCCCTGACCAACCCGTATTGAAGTCAGTGAAACACCATTGATGATACACAAGTGCCTGCAGTATCATAGAGAAGTATCCCTTTCTATTGATATGCTCCATCACAAGATGGTCCAGGGCCAAAATTGGGATATGCGTCCCATCTATCACTCTGCCACAATTAGTGAATCCCATCACGGAGAAGCCATCAACTATTTCACACACATTGCCAAGATTCTCAGTCCTTCACAGCAGAATGCAATTAATGGTCCTGCACACTATCAATAACACGGCACCAATGGTGGACTTCAAACTGACTTAACCGCTGACCGGTGGAAGTCTGGAGTTGCCAACTTCCACAGAGTGATCACCATGCACTTCTCCACCGTGAGGGCAGCTCTCATTTCAGTGTCCTTGCCCACAGCACAGGGGCAAGCTCCGCACACAGTTCCATGAAGGTGGCTTTGGGCATTCGAAAGTTCTACAGCCAATGTTCATCATCCCTGACCTGCAGAACAATGTGATCCCACCACTCTGTTCTTGTTTCACATGCCCAAAGGTGGTGGTGAACCATGTACAAATGCTCCGTGAATGCAAATAGCGATCAGGTATTGTTTGTTTGCATTGCACACAGCAGGTCAGGCACCTCGGATTCCTATTCTGATTGGAAGCTCATGATATACTGCATGACCAGCCGCAATCTGTTTAGAACACTGATAACAGTGGGGAGCAGTGCAGGATCCATCCTTTCAAATATAGAATGCAGGAGCACCGGAAACTGGGGCCATTGTAAAATGCCGCAAAACACAGCTCATGGAATGGCGGGACGGAAATCACTGCATCATGGGACATTGAGCTCGCACCCAGGAAGCACTCTTTGCGTTCCCACAACTCTTAGCAGTGCAAGGTGGCAAGTTGCACAGTGGGATAGCTGCCCACAGTGCACTGCTCTCTCACAGTCAATGCTATGCACAAACTGGATGTGCTTCAGCGACACAATAAGTGCAGTGTGGACAGGCACACGCATTGTAATTATAGTGCTTTTATCAGTCCATCAGTGTAACTTATGTTGACAATACTTTCTAGCATAAACAAGGCCTAAAGATAATGGAAAGACATTGAAACTGAAAAGAAAACCCCATGGATCCATTCACAACATGTGATGTACCACATCCCCACTGCACTTCATGCTCAAATAGTAGTAACTACGTGGGTGAAACCAAACAATCACCATGCTCTCAAATGACCTCTCAGAAAAATGATAAAAGACAAAAACAGCATATCACTGTGGACAAACACTTTTCACAAAACAATCACTCCATATCTGCCTTCTTAGTCCTCTTTCTCAAAGGAAACCTGCACAATACCTTCAAGACAAGCCACAGAGCTTAAATTTAGAACTTTGTTAGACACTAACAAAAGACACAAAGCTGACTTTGGTTGACAAAACTCTAATGCAGACCAAGCCTTAATCTTTCCTCGAAATTTATAATTCCCCATAGTAAACCACCTGTGAACTGTCTTGATAGTTTGAATGACTAATTGCGTTATGTGAATGAATGCTACTAATTTACCTGTGCATGTACAGGAAATAGAATATTAGCTTCAAAGCAACAATCAGCATTGCCTATTCTTCCTCGGGGAAGGTCCAGCTGTGTCAAGATATTATCAGCGTGCTAGAGAACTATAAAGAAAAGCCCCGGGCCTGATCCTGCCATCTCAGGTCTATTTAAACAGGAAAAGTCTAAGCCACAAGACTGTGGTCTGCAAGTTTCTCTGAATATCCCTGGAATTCTCATGGAAGAACTTGAACAAGCTCTATTCCTGGACTGTCTATTGGACTAAATAACCTTTTAAATTGATTCCAGAAATCAGCAGCCTCACCATCTCTGCTATGAAACTGACCTAAGGACTTTACCATATGTGTATGTATATTGATCTCTTAACCTTTTGCGACTCATTTCTTTTTCCTTTTACTATTAGACCTTTAGTCACTAAAGGATTGGCATTTGGTAAGATCTGAGACTCATATTGACCTGGTGGCAAGTATCTGGTTCTTTGGGATTGGTGGACTCGCACATGGAGAATCAGGATTTCAATAATCTCTCACTATATTATACTTGGCTGTCTAAATGAGGGTAAAGGGCTGGAATGCTTAAAGCAGTGTTTCTCAACCAGGGGTACACAAAGGTCTTCCAGGGGGTACATCAACTCATCTAGATATCTGCCTAGTTTTACAACAGGCTATAAAAAAAAGCCACTAATGGAGTCAGTACAAACTAAAATTTCAAAGACAATAACTTGTTTTTACTGCTCTATATACTATACACTGAAATATAAGTACAATATTTATATTCCAATGGATTTATTTTATAATTATATAATAGAATGAAAAAGTAGGCAATTTTTTCAGTAATTGTGTGCTGTGACACTTTTGTATTTGTATGTCTGATTTTGTAAGCAAATAGTTTTTAAGCGAGGTGAAACGTGGAGTACACAAAACAAATCAGACTCCTGAAAGGGGGACAGTAGTCTGTAAAGGTTGAGAACCACTGGCTTGACTGTGTTTGGTTTCTTGGTAACCAGCGAGGCATTATAGAAACTGTTTTGATACGGGCTTGGTGAATATAATTATAGAAAAAACAACCAGTTTGGGAGATTGTCTGCCCTATTCTTTGCAGCCTGCCCTGTGTATAGCAATGTGGCTCATCCAGACACCCAGTTACACCCTTGGGCAATGCAGTTAAGCCAACCTAACCCCCAGCATAGACAGCAGAATTCTTCCATCAACCTAGCTACCATATAACTACAGCAATGGGAGAACCCATGTTGTCGCTGTAGTGAATTGTCTACACTGAAGCACTACAATGGTGCAACTGC
The DNA here is from genome assembly GCA_007922155.1 of Mesoclemmys tuberculata. NCBI lineage: Eukaryota > Metazoa > Chordata > Testudines > Chelidae > Mesoclemmys > Mesoclemmys tuberculata. The sequence continues at coordinate 12,767,090 of ML675629.1, read as the reverse complement.
AGCTATGAAGCTGTAGCAGTTTAAGTATAGACATAGCCTAAGAAAACACCAGTCTTGGAAAACTAAAGAGGGAGAGGGAGTCACACACGCACGTAACCATGAATTACCAAGGTCTGAGAGAGGAAAAAAACAACTGTTAAAAGGGAAGGGTTTTAAAGTGAAGGTCACCCAGAAATTGAGGGCCAGCATCTAAGCAGTGAGCTGTTTGTGGAACACTGGATCCCCTCTAGAACAGAGCACATACTGGGAAACTGTTCAGAGGCAATAGATAGCTAAATTCCCTTTTCTAAACAAGTTAATATAGAAGTATAAAGCCTGAGATTGCCTCTTTTTGCTTATTATTGTATAATTTGTATGTGTTTTCTTTTCCTTACTATTTCATCTTAGAAACTTTTTGTTTATTTTTACCCCAGCATTGTCTCTGTTGCGTGAAATGTGCGTGCGTGCAAATGAACTGATAACTGGGAACAGTTTTCACTCCTTTGGAGATGTCGAACTAGAGGGGGAATGTCCAATTGTCTGGTAGTTAAGAAATCTGGAAGATGGATTTGGGACCAGAAGGACTAATGGGGTCACCCTGCAAGTAGTAAGTAGATGGGTGGAAGCCAGGATTGTAGACATAGATTAAAGATATTAAGAATCCCCAGTTATCACTTTGGGGTTGACAGGTTCTTGTCCCAAAATCAGGCCCAGTATTTTTCAAAGTATTATATAGTTGGAAACCCCAATGTGTAGATCTCTGAAAAACAGTGGATATCCACTTTATATCCATGAATTTTTTTTGCGGATGGTGGATCGGATGCAGATCTCAAAGGTGGGGAAGCAGCTGCCAGCAGCTCTTAGTGTTTGAAGCTGCTTCCCCATCTTAGAGATGGGGATGGGGGCTGGCAGCCGATCAGCTGTTCCATGGGGCTCCCCTGCAGGCTGCCAATCAACTCTTTAGCGGGGCTTCCCTGCCAGTTGCCAGTCAGGTGTCAGGCAGCTACTTGGAGGGTTTGGCCACCAAACAGCTGATCATCGGAGGAGGCTGTAGCGGAGCTAGCCTCCAACAGCTGACTGGGGGCCCCAGAGTTGCAGATGTGGATGATCTAGACTGTGGATGGTGGTCGGAAGTAAGCTGATTGGGGTGGATGCAGATCCACATTTGTGTATCCGCATAGGGCTGTACTAATGTGCACAGTTTCAACACTCACGTTATAGGAATTCTTCTATATTTACAAATAGTTTATTCATACATTTAGCACAGACGTAAACAACCCAACTCAAGAAGGTAGGCAGAGTATAATAAAAGCACCCCTTTGCCTGACCCAAGGGGAAAGATAATTTTCCTGCATTGCAGGGCAGGGGGATATTCCCACAGGGGACTGGAGGGCTGTCAGCTCCTCTCACTGTAGCATCCCTCCAACTCAGCCAGAGGCAAGCAGGTTTTGTTAAGGATCAGGACATAGACTCTTCCCCAGAGAGCATTAGAGAAGCAGTTCATAGCAATACCTCTGTAAAGGATAATAGGGGAAGGTTTTTATGGAAGAGGGTAGGATATTTGGGGAAACCCCAGGGAAAAAGAACAAGAGCCCTTGCCATCCTGATAAACAAGTCCTAGTGCCCAAAAAGCACAGAGCAGCGTTACTACGTTCAGCCCATGACTGTCCATTTGCTGGACATCTAAGGGTAAAAAGGACATTTTTACCAGTCTGGTATAAACCTGAACAAAAAGGAATACTGAAAGTCCTGTGACTTGCACCAAAAACAGAAAGACTATAACAGTCTCTGAAAAGCCCCACTGCAATCCTTGCCTGTAGCTGGAAAAGCATTTCATTCAGTTGCCATGGACATTATTGGTCCATTTCCTAAGACATCAAAAATGGAGGGGAAAAAAGGATATTGTAGTAGTTGACTTTGCTACCAGATACCAGAGGCAGTGACCCTGGCTAATACAGAGGCAGAAAGAGTGGCAACTGCACTCCTTTCCATATTTGGTAGGGTGGATTTCCCAAAAGAAATAGTCAGATTATGGGTCAAATTTCATGTCCCACTTGTTCTCTGAGTTATGGAAAAGGTGTGGGGTAAAACAACAAAAGTCTTCCCCATATCACCATATAAACAAATGGATTAGTTGAACGATTTACTGAAACACTTAAATCCATGATTACAACATATGTAGATAAGACAAGAAACTGGGACGTGCTACTGCCTTTCCTATTGTTTGCTTACAGAGAAGTACCCCGAGAATCAACAGGATTCTCCCCTTTCAACCTTCTGTATAGAAGGAAGGTCAGAGGCCCCGTACACCTGGTCAGAGACTCATGGGAAAATAATATTGACTCAGAAGCAGAACCAGCAACTGAATTTGTATATAAATTCACGACAGAGCTAAAATGCATCATGAAGCTCGTACAGGATAAACTTGAAAAGAACCAAGCTGCACCAGAATATGGTATGGCAAAAAGGCATAAGAAGGAGCCTTTGATATAGGTGATTTCATTCTGGTATTAGCCCCTGTAAAAAAGCATAATATGCAGCACTCGTGTAAGGGTCCCTTTGAGGTGAAAGAGAAACTAAAAAAAGTCACTTACCCAGTCCAAAAAGCCTGTGGAGGGCTTACTCCACACAGTATATATTAGACTGAACTCATACCATAACAAAAAGGCTACAGTACATATGATACGCTGTGCAGATGAGGCCCATAAAGTATTGCCTCTTCTAAATTTAGGACTTGTCTACACTTGAAATTCTACAGTGGCACAGCTGCACCCCTGTAGCACTTCAGTGTAGACATGACCTACGCTAGTGAGAGGGTTTCTCCTGTCAATGTAGATAATCCACCTCCCTGAGAGGCAATATGTAGGCTGGCAGAAGAATTCCTCCATCAACTTAGTGCTGTCTATTTCAGGAGTTAGGCTGGCAAGCTACCTCTCTCAGGAGTGTTGATTTTTCACACCCCTGATAGACATAATTATGTGGGTGTAAATTCCTATTGTAGACCTGCCCTCACACAGTCCCTGGGCTTCCCCAGTTGCCCTAGTCACAAAGAACCACCATACAGTAAGGTTGTGTGTGGATTATAGAAAATTTAGGTTTGATCTACACCAGGACATTAGGTCGGTATAACTACATCGCTCAGGGGTGTGAAACTAACTCCGGTGTAGACAACATTAGGTCAACGGGAGAATTCTCCCATTGACATAGCTACTGCCTCTCAGGGAGGTGGATTTGGTCAGCATACGTAGTGTCTTCACTGAAGCACTACAGCAGAGCAGCTGCCCAGCTGCTGCATTTTAACTGTACACGAGAACTGAATGTGGTTATAGTCCCAGATGCTTACTTTATGCCTCATGTGGATGATGTGTTAGATATACTTAGCAGAACTAAATATTTAACTACTTTAGATTTAACCAAAGGATACTGGCAAATTCCCTTGGAAACAGAGTCACAAAAAAAGTCTGCTTCATTACTGATTTTGGACTTTTTGAGTTTAAGGTACTATCCTTTCAATGAATTAAAGCAGGAGCCATATTCCAGAGGTTGGTTAATCAGGTACTATATTGATTCCAGGACACTGCTCTCAGCTATGCAGGCAATATTGCTATATTTAGCAATACCTGGGAGGAACACATGGGGAAGCTATCAAAAAGCCTCAGGGAGGGAGGCAGGCAGCACAGTCCAGGTGTCAAAATATACAATGGGGCAGCAAAGATCCCTGCATCATTAGGTGAGGAGAGGCCAAGTCCACCCATAACCTCTGATAGCAGAAAACTATTGTTAATTGACTTGTCCCCAAAACAAAGGAACAGATTCAATATTCTATAGGGCTGGTTAACTATTATCAAAAATCCGTAGGAGGTTTCAACGATAATGTTACTCCTATCAGAAGCCTTTGCCAGAAAACAAAAAATCTAGTTGAATCAGACTCCTGTCAAAAAGGTTTGATACAGCGAAACAAATTTTATCAAAGACTCCCATTTTGGCCAGTCGAAATTTTAAGAAAATAATAGAAATGTGCATCGATGCATCCAACAAAGGTCTCAGAGCTATACTAATACAGATTGGGCAGGACAACAAGAAATACCTCCATTGCATTGTTGAGCAAAAAGCAGTCTCCTGCTGAACCACTGTAATAGATACAGAGTGTTATGGTCTGTGAAACAACTCAGGGCTGGTCTATACTAGCAAATTAGGTTGGCATAACTGTCATTCAGGGGTGTGAAAAATCTACACCTGAGTTGAGTAGGTAAACTGATCTAAGTCCCCATCTAGATAACATTAGAATGACCAAAGAATTCTTTCGTCAACCCAGCTACAGCCGCTCAGTGAGGTGGATTACCTACGCCAACGAGAGAGCCTCTCCCCTCGGCATAGGCAGTGTCTACACTGAAGCACTGCAGCCTAACAGCTGCAGCATTTCAGGTGCAAATAAGCCCTCAGGTCCTACCAGTTCAATACGTGGTTCAGGGTATTAACAGACCACTCACCATTGGTATAGCTACATAGAACAAAAGGAATCAACTCCAGATTGCTATGCAGGAGCATAGTTTTGCAGTATGATATGAAGATTAAACATATTGAGGGGCTGGAGAACAAGATAGCTGATACTCTGTCCAGAAAAGAGGGGACAGAGGTGAAGTTTATGTCATGGTCAGTGGCCATGCATCAAGCTCATGGGGGAACGGGGGTCCCCTCATGTGGGGATGGGGGTAACACTCAGGGTCCAGACATACCAAGAGGAAAACAGATGATCTGAACCCCAAAGAATAAGCAATTGAATGAATTGGTTATATACAATGATTGAGTAGAAATATGTGAAGAAAAGCCTTTTATGAAAGCTTGTAATGTTCTGAACTTGGTGATTATTAGGAGATATGTACATACAGGCTAGTTAGGAATGTATACATGTATATATGTCTAGAGTGCAAATTCAGCATCACTTCACAACATGGGGTGAAGTCATCAGACAGAGAGGGTCATCTTCCAGGCTAGTTGTGTACACGAAACTAACCATAAGCACTTAGCATTGTACAAGCAAGGGAAAGATACCAATGGACCATTAGTTAATGGAAAGACAATGAAACTGAAAAGAAAACCCTAGTCTTGGAAAATAAAGGGCTGGTTTACACTAAGAATTTATATCAGTATAGCTACCTCTCTCAGGGGTTAACCTAGCTACCACCTCTCGGGGAGGTGGATTAATTATGCCGACAGAAGAACCCCTCCCATCAGCATATACAGTGTCTACACTGAAGCGCTACAGTGGCTGTGCTGCTGTTGCATGTTAAGTGTAGACATGCCCTAAGGAAGGAAGGAGTTGCTGCCACTCTCCATAACCATTAATTACCATAGTCTGTCTACACTACAGATTACTTCAGTATAGTTTATGTCTCTCAGGGGCCTTGCTTAAGACAAGTTTCCCCTCACACTATAAATAATCCACACCCCTGAGCAATGCAAATTATACTGACCTAAGTGCTGGTATAGACAGCACTATGTCAGTTGGAGAACTTCTCCCGCTGACACAGCTACCACCTCTCGCGGAGGCAGGAATTATTAAACTGACGGGAGAGCTCTTCACCACATCAGTGCAGCTGCGCCACTGTACACGCTGTTGTGTAGATGTAGCTTGAGACAAACACACACACACACAAAAATGCTGAAAACCCTGTAAGTTGTTTAAAAAGGAAGGGGTTTCAAATGAAGGCTCTCCGAACAGCTATGAGGAACAACATTTAAGAAAGGTGCTGTATGTGGAACACTGGACCCCTCTAGGACAGAGGGCATGCTGAGAGACTGTTCAGAGGCAATAGATTACTTGTGTTAGAAAAGGGAATTTAGTTAATATATAGAAGTGTAAAGCCTGAGATTGCAGCTTTGTGTAACTTGTTTGTGTTTGCTTTTCCTTACTATGTCATCATCAAATTTATTATTTTTCTATTAAATAAACTTTGATTATTTTTACCCCCGCCAAGTCTCTGTTGTGTAAACTGTTCTGACTGCATGTGCCAAAGCGAACTGATAATTGGGGGCAGATTTCACTCCTTTTTGACGTGGCACACCAGAGGGGAAAAGTTTGACTGTCTGGTAGTTAAAAATTCAGGGAGATGGATTTGGGAGGACTTGGGACCAGAAGGGCTAGTGAGGTCACACTGCAAGAACTAAGTAGGTGGTTGGAAGCCAAGGTTTTGACCCTAATTCTTGTAGGCTGGCTACTGGTGTCAGAGATTTGAGCCATAGCAGCACAGCATTAGGCACCCAAAGTTACCCAGTAAGCAATGACAGATCCCCTTACTGGTCTGGGTGATCCCCAAAAAGTCACTCTATTCTGGTGCAGAGCCTTGATCCACATGCACAAACTTTTAATCCACTCTCTATCTCAGCAACATTGCCAAAATTGTATAGAATGGAGAATCTGGAAATGACTGCCCATCATATAACTATCTCAAAAGAGTTTCAGTTAAATTATTTGGGAATAGCCTCATCATTAGCACCTTTCACCCAATCAGCTCAAAGCATTTTACAGACATCTCTCTATGCCACAGAGAAGTAAGTATCACAAGTCCCCTTTTTCCAAAAGGGAAACTGAAGCCCAAATCTTGTGATCTGACCATGGTCACACAGCAAGTCAATGGCAGAGCCAGAAATAGGTACCCAAGCACTGCTGATTGCCAGTCCCTTGCTTTATGCACTAAACACAGATTCCTTACAGACGTGTCCTAAAACATGACTAGTGTGTATCAGAAATTTTTAGTTCTGTAGATCTTGATCCTACAAACGACCTCAGCCAGGTTCCATGCAGGTACAGGGGCCACCCATGTGGCTCCAGTTTCGGAATCAGAGCATAGGTTGTTGTTCTGGTCTCAGCTGCCTTTCTCAGCACAAATGTCATCATGTAGTTCTGCAGAACTCAGATTGCGCAGTGGGCTAATCATCACAGACCAGGGCTCAGTAAGTTCCACACCTTTTTCTTTCCTGACATCTTCATGCAAGATTTTCCCACCTATCATTCTCCCAGTCACTTTATAACTAGGATTAGATATGTGAATGCCAATTTCACTGTACATATGCAAACCAATTAAAAATATTTCTATCTATCATCACCAAAATTTACAGATAAAGTAAAAAAAGGCTGCTCGCCAACTCCGAGTTTGATGTCAGGCTATTTATTTTGTATATTTTGATTTGTGATGTCGATAATTTATATTTTAAGTTATAAATCTAACTCTTTTAGTCTGTCTACTGTAATAATTATTGTCCAATCCCCTCATAACTTCCTGCAATGTTGAAAATTTAAATTGATGAAAATGGGGAGGTGGGGAATTCTTAAATCTGCAGATTTGCTCTGCTGAGAAAATGTAAAGCAATAAAAAGAATGCTTAACAATAAACACTGATACAATCTATCAAAATTATGAAAAAAAAAATGTAATTCTGCCAGGCCTAATGAAGACTCACCCCACAGAAATCATCAACTGGAGTTTCTACACCATGAAAACTCTGTTATTTTTAAACAACCGCTAGGATGTCAAACATATATGTATGTATTTTAAAGCATTTACCTGTGTCCGTCTAGCCCTGAAGAACAAATGCCTCTTCCCAAGGGGGTGGTGGGCTGAGCAATAAGATCAAAGGAGGACGAAATAAGTTTTCATGGAGTTTCTCCCAAATTGTTCGGGGGGAGGGGGGAAGAGCAGAGCTGCCCCCCATGGGGGCCACAAACTGGCAAATCCCACATCAGCAGGTCCGACTAGGCCTGGGCTGCCAGGGCGCCTGCAGCTGGGACCCTTCCCAGGGAGTTGGGGGACTGCCGGGGCGTCCCTACAGTGCAGCGGGTTTCGCGCGTGTGCACGCGGGGGGGGGATACTGCGCCTGGGGGCGAGGTTTGAGGGCCCCACAGCAGGGGACTGTGCGCTGCCCCCAGGGGCGAAGGGGGGCCGGAGGGGCAGGAAGCAGGGAGTACAAGGGCACCGGGGCGCCATGGGGCTCCACGCACTGCGTCCAGGGGCACCGGGCTCGGGACCCGCACGGGGCAGCGAGTGCAGGGCCCTGGGGGCCTCCCCGTTCGCTCGGCCCGGCCCCCGGCAGCGAACACAGCAGCGTCCATCCCCCGCTGCGCTGCCCGGGGCCGGGCCCCGACCCGCCGCCTCTCCGGGGCCGCCGCTCCGCCCAGGGGGCTTCGTTTTGGGGCGACGAGGCGGGCCCAACGGGGAGGCGCCGCCTCAGCACCGGGCCCAACGGGGGCGGCGTTGCCAGGCAACGTGGAACGTGGGCGGTGCCCCGCGCTCAATTTAGCGTCCGCGGACGCCGATTCCACCCGCCCGAGAAACGCGGGGGGGGGGGCGCTGGGATTGCCGCCCTCCCCCCTACTCCTGTTACCCACAGGGACCAACCCACCGAGGGCGCTTCCCCCCACCCCCGCCGCAACGCGGCACGGAGACGGAATGTGCGTTTGCCAATGCCACGACCGGGTAGCCACGTGAGGGGGCGGGCCTCGGGCTCGGCTCGGCCAGGGCGCTTCCGTCCCGCCAGTGCCACGCCCAGCCCGGGCTGCGAGAGCAGAGGGGTGACCCCGCTCCGGCCCGGCCCAGCCATGGCCCTGCTCAGAGGTAAGGCGCGCGCCTCTCCCCTCCCCCCGCCCCTCGCTCTCGGGTTGGGCCCTGCTCGGCCTTGGCGACGTTGGCCCGGGCGCAGCGTTGGCGGGTGCTGCCCCCCCGACCCCCCAATAAAGGGGCGCGTGTCCGGGGGCGCCGGGCCCGTCTGTGGGGTCAGGGCCCCGTTCCGCGGCAGGGGCCGGGGGCTGCGGCCGGCGCCGTTGTCAGTTGGTTTCAGCGGGGTTCGCTTGGAGCCTCTTTGCAGGGTGTTGTCAACACCCCTCCTCCCTGGCGCGGCCCCGGGGGGCGGGGTCGTTTCGCGGTGGAAGTTGAGATTCAAACACCTACAGCTGGAGGGGCCCTAACACTCACGTGCCCCCCCACGGGCCCCGCCTTTAAGTGCGACGCTGATGAAGTCTCTCGAGCAGCATTTTTCTTACTTGGCTCAGCTGCGTGTTTCGAGTCTCATCCGTGGAAATACGTTTTCCTGTGAGGGAGAGAGAAATCAGCATGTACTGCTAAAAATCAGATCCTTCCAAGGCCAGTTTTGTGTGCATATAGTGTGGCAGTGGGTGAGAAACAGAAACGGGTGGGTGGGGAGCAAGGGTTAAAGAGCAGACATAAATATTTGTCCTGAGATAAGCCTTTATTACAAATGAATCTGGCTGTGTCTTTTTCTGTTGTTTGTTTAAAATTATTGCCCGGTAGGGCCGTCCCTAGGGAAAGGTGGATTGGGGCAACTGCCCTAGGCTCTGTCTTTACGGGGATCCCCCTCCAGACTGGGCAGGAGGCAGGTGGCTGCAGCCTGCTTCCTGGCTGCGCAGCAGATCAGGTGGGAGGCAGGCGGTTGCCACCAGGGTCAGGCGCTTTCGACACACACTTGCCTGTGTGGGAGGACTGGGCCAATCATAGAATAGAATCCTAGAATAGAATCGGATATTGGAGTGGGAAGGGACCTCTGGAGGTCATCTAGTCCAACCCCCTGCTCAAAGCAGGACTATCCTCAGCTAAATCATCCCGGCGAGGGTTTTGTCAAGCCTCAGCTTAAAAACCTCTGAAGATGGAGATGCCACCACTTCCCTAGGTAACCCATTCCAGTGCTTCACCACTCTTCTAGTGAACAACTTTTTCTTAATGTTCAACCTAGACCTCCCTCTCTGCAACTTGAGACCGTTGCTCCTTGTTCTGTGATCTACTACCACTGAAAACAGCCTAGCTCCATCCTCCCTGGAACCCCCTTTCAGGTAGTTCAAGGCTGTTATCAAATCCCCACTCATTCTTCTCTTCTGCAGACTAAACAGGCCTACTTCTTTCAGCCTCTCCTCATAAGTCTTGTGCTGCAGCCCCCTAATCATTTTTGTTGCCCTCTGTTGCAATCCTTCACGACATACAGTGGGGGCATAGCCAGCTACCCCTCAGAGCCTCCTATGCCCTCCCACCTTCCCCCCTGGTCCCCATTGCAGATCATGAAGGGTCAACTTGGCACCCCCTCAGGCCGAGTGGTGAGGCTCCCCCCTCCAAGCCAGCAACGAGCTGCAAGGTTGGAGCGGGAGAGCCAGGCGCCATGCAGCGGGTAAGTGCGGAGCACAGGCTCTGTCACCCTGTGCAGGAGGAGATAAGTGGCATGTCCCGCCCTCCCTGCCCGCAGGTACAGACCTCCTCTCATCCCCTCCTCCCAGGCAGCTGTGCGACGGTGGTGTCTTGTGGGAGCTGGGGACCCTTCCTGCCCTGCATGGAGGCATGCGAGGCCTGGGGTCCAGGGTATGCTACTGGAGCCAGGTGGTGGGCCCCCCACAGTGTACTTTGCCCCAGGTCCTCCAACTCCTTAGGGACGGCCCTGTTGCCCATTGCTGGGTGCATTTCAGTGGTGGGCTGAATAATACCAGAATAAGGCATCAAGGGCAGAGCCTATGAACCTAGCATAGCCTATTCAGTCTTGAAAGCACTTTGAGATCCTTGAAGATGAAGTGTACTGTGTAAAAGTAAGTTGCTAGGGTTTTTAAATAGAAACCTGCAATAAGTGTGGGTGTGTTTGCATGATTTTATGTATATGGAATTGTATATACATATGTTCTTGTAACATTCTTTCTATTCCCCTGCCAGCAGTAAAAATGGATGCACAACTTTTCATTGACATAATATTGGATTTTTACTTACCCCCTCCATCCCTCCTCCCCCCCCGCCATCATCTCATAATCCCTAGCATTGGGTCTATTAAATACTCTACGCATTGGCATCCCAGGAGATTGGGCCATCATTTCACTAATATACTTAGCCTCCAGTGTACTGGAGTGTAGGAGTCTCAGATTAAATTTTAAACTTCAGTCTCTCTGAAATCACTATATAGCTGACTTTGTCTGGGAATGTCTCAGTGAACCATCTCCTCTAAAATGCCTTGTTTTCATTACAGCCTTGTTTGTTCAGAGGGAATAAATCTTTGGTGAGAAACAGGAGGGCTTTGCCCAGTTAACCCAAAAATGCAGTACTCAAATCTGTTGTCTTCGAGCATGTTGAAAATATTCTGGAAATTTTTTAAAAGGTGTGCTCTGGGTTGCCAACCTGAAGCACTCTGACACCCCATGTCAGTCAACTCTGAAAACTGTGGGAGACCATTACATTTTGGCTCTCCATCATGTAAAAATACATCCAAACCGAAGATTATATTTCCTCTCCACCCCTTTTTTTAAAAAAAAATGAAAAAACGCACTTTGTGTGCCATGTCCGTTCCAGAGCTTGAATTTATCACAAACAAATATTTTATCATTAACCATCTTATGTTAGTTAACCTTTGGAAGTAGATTCATTTAAGGCAAAGGTGAATTGTGCTGGCCTCATTTGTTACCACTTTGCTGTCCAGAGAAGAAAACTGGGGGAAGGGATAGCTTGGTCTACATTTACCTCCGCAATTCGCCAACAGTCAACAGAAGTTGCGCAAAGAACTTGCCTAATTCCCATTGGCTGTTGTGCTTCTCTTCTGCGCGCCATCTTCACTGCACTGCGCCACTTGCGGGAGGGGGACGTCAACTTCTGGATCAACTGAGCGGGTCTTCGCTGACCACTCAGTCGATCCAGATAAGTTGATCTGATGGCGGCAATTTTGCCGCCGTCAGTGTAGGATAGCCTTAGTGCAGACACTTTGAACAAGATATTTCGGTAGTGTTAAGACCTCTACATTCACTAACTCCTTGAACAGTCACTTTCTTACTGATGATTTGGGAAAGCACACTGACCAAAGCTGTTATTAAAGCCCTACATCGTGGTCCAGGGACAGTACCCTAGTAAAAATCCCAGAATCCTTCCACTTGCCAACAGCTGAGACTAGGGCTCTGCCTCTGATTCAGGATCCTCATTCTCCTGTCTTGACACAAGATTTTTCAGAGTGTTCTTGTGGTTCCTTAACTTTTCGAAATATGTCTCTCATTTGGGACCATAACATGGAGTCCTTCAGTGCAAAATCATGTGGGGTTTTTTTTTGGTAATGCTGGGTGGGGATGTCACTAATCCATGGTTATTCTACACACTTTAGGTCAGTCTGCTGGTTTCCTCTCCCAGAAAATAGTAATGACTCTGGATGTTTCGTAATGGCCATGAGGGAAAGCAATAAATCAAAGGGATTTTTACCTCTCAACAAAATGCATAAATGACGAGCAGTGAAAGATCACTGAGGCCAATTAGCCTGTCCTGTTCATGATGATTGAACTCACTTTGCTCACCACAGAATTCTGAATGTCCAGATGGTATCATCAACATTCTACCAGCTGTACAGAGTAAATTGTGTTGGATGGGGGAAGGTATGCTGTGAGAGACAAGGTTTAAGTTAGAAAGTCAAGTAAGCTCTTGGGTAGTTTGACTGATTTATCTTGTTCTTAAGGATTCTGGCCCAGGTTGCTAATTTGATAGAAAAAATGGCCCTGTGTACTTTTTATGGGTTTTATTAAAATTACTAAACTAGCTAATTTAAATTCAAACATATCCTAAGGCTAACTACTGTAAACTCCTACAAAATCAAGCTAGTTTACTTTTTGAACCTTAAAGTAAACAGACTCCCTCGTGAAGTTCCTGTATGTTAAATGTCTATCCTGTTTGTTTCTCCCTACATCCTGGAGCAGAATACATGATTTTTAATACGGTATTAGTCAGCAGCTCTCTGTTTTTGGTTTTGCTGACACTTCTAATTAAATTAGAGAAACAGTCAAATAATTTTAAAAGCAGGACATATTTAGAAAATTATTACAGGCACCTTTGCCAACATGAACTTTTACTGGTGCTCATATGGCATCACTGGTCAGTACTACACACTGGTTGGGTCTTCCAAGCATTTAGGCTGGTCAGGCTGACATTGCGGGTGATATCTGTGTTACCGCCTACCATAAGACCAGTTCTGAAAAGTAGGGGTGTCATGGGGGCCCAAAAGAACACAATGGGTGGGATTCACGTAGGCATTTAGGTTCATGATTCCCTGCTGAAATCAATGGAAGTTAGGTGTCTAAATATCTTTGTGAATCTTGCCGAAGGTACTTAGGTTCCTAACTTCTTTTAATTTCATCTTTCGGAATCCCACCCGATATCTGCCACACCCACGTTGGCAGTTGCAATTCTAGCATGCTCTGCCTTATGGAACGTCCCAGGAGGCCTTCCAAGCGAATCAGGGGCATCAGATGTCTGTTCCCAACAATGCTGTTCAGTCCTCATCAAGGTAGACAAGTTTGAACTTTGATCAGTTCAGAAGGTCTCCTTATACTGGAAGTTCTTTTGCAATATCCATCATTACAACCACAAGCAACGTGAGCTCCAAAAATATAAAATGAGTGGATATATATAAATATATAAACAGGAGGCAGTTTTCTGGATTGGGGTACCAGATGACAGATGTCTCAGGTAGAAAACCTTAACGTATTAATGAGTATAAATAATGACCTAACAAACGATCATTTACTAACACTCTTATATCCTCATACATCCTCCTAACATTTCTTAAAATACTTTATGGCAACTGTCACTTTTTGCCAGACAAGAAATGGAGGAAGTAGCTATGGATAAAAGTTCACAGCTTGCTCCTAGTCATTTTTCACCTGGAAGCAGAGTTTCTTTTTACATCTTATCAATATATGTTCTATTTGTGATACAGAAAATTAAAGATAGGCTATTTGTCTTCGCTGTGTGTGTATGTATGAGATGCGTGCATGTGCAGTCAGCTGAGTTCTAATGTGAATTTTTTTCTCAGAAACCATGAACATTAGATGAGGAAATTAATTTTTAAAATGAAAAATGAGGACATTTCAAAATAATTAGTCTGCATGGAGGCTGTCTTTTATGTTTCATGGTATAAGCCTACAGTTTAGTGATGGCAATTAAAAAAGAAATTGCCCCAATAGGCAGGTTATTCCATAGTTGTCCATTTTGGGCTTTCCTGTATCTTCTTCTGCTGTCAGAAACAGGACATTAGATTAGATGGAGCGTTGGACTGATCTGATATGGCAATTAGTCTATTGCACATCCAAGTTCCCTCTCTTTCTTTCCTCTAAATCCCTTCTTAAAAAACACTTATTTGTAGAATTCTGCTTAGCTTTTCTTCAAACCTATTCATTCCGTACATGCCTCCTTCTCTGAAATATTGTTCCATACTGTGTCTGGTCTATCTTGGAGTGTAAGCTGCTCAGGGTAGGGAAAGACCATATTTTTTTTATTTATAAAGCCACGTGTAAATTTACGACACTATATGGCTGCTGCTGATCTTACTGACCCTCTGGGTGATGTTATTCACCTCTGTTATCTACTGAAACGTCTCTTTATTCAATGTCCATTCATCATCTTCCCCACAGATTTGACCCATATCTCACTCAAGAAAATCTAATGAATCTTGTCCATCCTCTTCCTAATTTAAACCTATGGATTTTTCTTTGTTCGTGTTCTAGGTGTGTTCATCGTTTCAGCCAAGCGAACGCCTTTTGGGGCTTATGGAGGTTTGCTCAAGGACTTCACAGCTACTGACTTGTGTGAGCATGCTGCACGCGCTGCACTGTCTGCTGGCAAAATCTCCCCTGAGATCATTGACAGCGTCATTGTGGGCAATGTCATGCAGGTTGGTAGGACAGAATAATTGCTGGTAGCTAGTTACTTGTTGAACACCTCTCCCTAAGGCATTTGTACATATAACTGCATCTGTTTTTCAGTTGGTTGCTGTTGAATGGGCCAAAAATAAATCAAGAGGCTGGAAATACAAAGTGTTAGTAATGAAGTGATTCCCTTTTATGTTTAAGGGGCTGATTTTGCTTCCATTGACCTTTCTCCTGTAGTACTACAAGGATAATTTAAATTGGGGAAGCTTGTCTTTCTGTAAAATGCAATCTGATTAAAAAAAAAAGTTTACATTCTCATTGAATTTCAATCCCCTGGGTATACTGTTTCTCTTTTAATAGTCCATGACTTCTGAGTTAGAACTGAACAAACAGTTTTCTTTGGATTTTGACTAATTTCTGTTTTCCTGGATACCATGTAACAGATTGGAGTTTATAATACCTGAAAACCCTAGAAATTGCCTAAATAAATGTAAAGTAAATGTAATATTTTATAGATAGCTCCAGAGAAATTCATCATCTAGATGAGTAGGTGAAACAGAATAAATAAATCTTTGCCCCAAAGAGCTTACTGTCTAAAGGCATAATTAGATAGAATGCAGTAGCCTGGCAAAATTGTACTAACCCAGATGCCTAGGTCAGGTCACTAGCTTTGTTTTGGACAGGCTAATGAAGTATTATTAGGATCTTTTCATCTTCTACATATAGATTCCAAGGCCAGAAGGAACCACTGTGATCCTCTAGCCTGCCTTCCCGTATAACACAGGCCATAGAAGTTCCTTGAAAAAATTCTTGGAGTAGAGTTTTTAGGAAAACATCCAATCTTGACTTTAAAATTAATTACCCTCGCTGTTAAAAATATTGTGTGTGAGTATGTAAAAATTGTGCTTGGGAAGTGACTATTTTTTTGGGTACAGGAGAAACACAGAGAATAGTCATGAAGTATAAACTAACTTTGCTTTGTTGTTCTCCTATTAAGAACTGCCAACCACATATACATTTTACCTTTAAATCCTTGTATTGTGTCATCTACAGTTAGCAGCTGTGTGACGTTCCCCACCCCTTGTTATCTGGACTGGTGTGTTGCTGTGTCACCCCAATTCCTCACTCCTGGGCCCAATTTACCCCGTTTTGCTGTGTGAACCACCCACTCCTGGGTTAGCCCACGCCCAGCCTCCTGCAAGTAATCGGTCCCTGACCTATTGAAGGAGTACTTATAGCTAGCCACTCAAGGCATAGACTTCCAGCACACACCCCCAGTCCAAGATGCAACCCCGGGAACTGCAGTATTGCAGGGTTCAGTGCCATACACTGCACCCTGCAAGCTCATTTACATTTGTCCGTCAATTTGTCAAAGAAATTGATATGTACCATCTCTGTCACTGGAAGTGAGGTCTCTGCACACACTCAATCCACGTGCACTGTTTTAGATAAAACAACCAAATAGTTTGACTACAGCAAGATTTTAAGTGAATATAAGTCAGATTAATATAAATCAAGAAATTAATAATGCATCAAGGAGTTGATCCCAATTAACTAAAAGATAACTTGCATCCTAAACTAAGATTAATCTTTCCATAGCTTTTCAGTCTGATGTTAGCTTACCTACACAGGCTAACTGTGATGTCTCTAGCAACCAGGCCCCCTTTGGATAGATTCTACTTCTTTGATGTTGCTTGGAAGATGGATTCCAAGGGAGAGCCCCGAGACAAAGACACCTCGGCTTTTAACAAGTTTCCTCAACACCGCTGGGGTTAGGTGATCGGCCATGTCTGGCAAGGGCATGATTTCTTCCACTTGAGCCAAAGTGCTCACAGGTGCTTACGCCAGTCCATTGTACCTGTATGCATGCCTCTGCTAGGCCACAGCTTTGTGTTTGTCTCACATGGCTTGAATAGATTCACACGTTTGGGGATATGATATAGCAGGGTTTCATATCTGTCCATATGTATGACATTGCAGGAAACATGCTACCACAACAATAATGTTCAATGTGCCATGAGCATTCCAAAAACACCTTACATGACATACTTTGCATTAGACAATACACAGTTTCACTATAAGGGTGAACATGAATGATACACAAATCACACTATAAGGGTGTACATGGGGTACGGCATGTCACAAGCTGATCTTTTGTTTGGTTTCATTCCATTTTATAAGCATACTGCAGCTAAATTTCAGACTATTCTTTGTACAAAGAACAGTATCATGCTAACATCAACACTCTGGTATTGGTGACCTTGCCAAAATGAAGCTTTCTTTTTCCCCACAAGAGACAAATGTCTGTCTTGAATCAGAATGTGGATTTTTACAAAGCAGGAGTGACAGAACGAAGGTAAAATAATCATTAATTGATAGCCATTTTTAAAAGCACCCTCTGTAGCTAGACATAACTGCAACCAAGACAGGTTTCTTCTCGCTAGTGTGTGGTTTATTACATGCTGCTGCGGTTGATGTGTTCATGTATTCAGAACTTGTATAATCAAGTAACATTACAGTATATACAAAAAGGGTGCAATTTATATTGCAGATAAAACAGTCAACTGTGCCAGAACTATGGCATTCTTTTCTCAGAAACAAACTCTTATAGCAGTATTACTATACTCGTGTTTTTTTTATTCCACCTGTACGCTATCCTACACCTTATGAACTGAATGAGAGCCCACCCAAAAGAATGTGGGATCTGAGTCCCAGTCCTGAAATGAGCCTTGCAGTAATAGATCCCTTTGCTGTGATGGAGTTTGTGAGGTTTGGCCTTAAACGAGACTAGTCTATGTACGGATATTTGATCATCGAGGAGCAGTGTGACAATGGCTGGTAACTCACTCAGACGTAAACCTCTTTAGGAAATGGGATTTTACTATAAAACGGGTTGGGTTTTTTAAAATCTCTTCATTGTCTTTACTCTCTCACAAAACAATATAAATCAATAAATGTACCTGCTTGCTGAATATAGATGCCTTTGTTCTCATTGCCCACTCTCTTTGGGCCTAATCCTGATGCATTCTGTGCACCTGCAACTCCAGTTGGTGTTGCTAGTGCTCATGGATCAGGATTGGGTCCTTTGTCAGCAGACCTCCTACTGAGTGTATAATTATCAGTTAATGGAGGGAATGAGCTGGTATTCCCCGTCACCCACAATAACTCACTTGAAACTTTTCAGCTATGGTACCATTTTCAGGCTGATGTGTAGCTCTTGTGGGAAAGGGTTTCTCTTTGAAATATGTTCACAAGACCCTGATCTTCATGAGATATATTGTTTCAAGAAATATCTTCCCAAAGTAAATGTTATCTATGGCTTATAAATTCAGGAGGAATTCAGGTAAAATAATATTTACCTGAAGTATTATGTGTCCTATTCTGAGCTGATCGCAACAGCTGTTGTCCAAGTAAATTAACAGTTTATGAATGCTGCTATTTGTTGACTTTACAGAGCTCCCAAGATGCTATTTATATTGCAAGGCATGTTGGTTTGCGTGTGGGAGTTCCTATCCCAGTTCCGGCCCTCACTGTCAACAGACTCTGTGGTTCTGGTTTCCAGTCCGTGGCCAATGGATGTCAGGTACAAGACTTGTTCCCTTTATGTGGGCTACTGTTATATATTATTCATACCTTTTTATCAGGCTGCTGTAGTGAGAGAGGGAATACGTTCTGAAATAAGTGCTGTGTTTGAATTAGCTGAAGAATGGATCTCTGCTGAAGACCATGGTGGTGGTCAACTATTATCAGTTAGTGATCTCCTGTGAGTATCCAGGTATTCCTATATCTTAAGGAGGAATTTAAAAGTGCATTTGACATACATGTTGGAGTGCGTTGGAACTAAAAATCAAATCCATTTGCTGAACTTTCCATATTTACAGGGATTTTCCATGGAGCTATGGTGTTGCATTCAAGAATTCAACCTTCTGAAGACATTCATATAATTAATGTAAAAAGAAAAAAATTAATGAGGGCT
Organism: Mesoclemmys tuberculata; assembly: GCA_007922155.1. Classification (NCBI taxonomy): domain Eukaryota; kingdom Metazoa; phylum Chordata; order Testudines; family Chelidae; genus Mesoclemmys; species Mesoclemmys tuberculata. The sequence continues at coordinate 12,748,480 of ML675629.1, read as the reverse complement.
AGTTTAAAAGAGCATGATGGCATGAAAGCAGCAACTCTAAAAGAATTAAGGGTACTTAAACCTCTCATGCTGGTCTGGGTCAACTGACTCAAGCTTGTGGGGCTCAGGCTGCAGGGTTGTAAAATTGCTGTGTAGCCGTTCAGGCTTGGGCTGAAGCCCACAATTTGGGACTCCACAAGTGGGGGGGGGAGGGTCCCAGTGCCTGGGCTCCAGCCCAAGCCCCAACATCCACACTGCAATTTTTAGCTTTGCCAGCCCAAGTCAGGTGACCCAGACCAGCTGCGGCCATGCCACAGTCTCTTGTTCCAGTGTAGACATATCCTCAGTAAAGCTCAGCCATGTTGCACATGGATTCTGTTCTCTTCTTCATCATGGAGCGTAATCCTGCACTCATTTGAGGCAATAGAAGCAGATTGGGTTTCAGAAGTTTTAGAATATTGTTTTTTAGTGATCTCACTTTTTGCTAACGTACCCATTGGCTGGTCACTGGTAAACCCTGTAGTAGCCCCTTGGGACAGAGCAGGACAGCAAATGGTGAACTGAACTCAAGCTTCCTAAGTTGAACAAAGTGAATTGCAGCTTAAATTCCCAGTCAAGAGGGAGAAGAGCACAAATTCATGACCTCAGAAAGGTGATGGCTAGAGTGGGAATGCTACAAAAGGGTGGAGAGGTGCAATTACCCTGGAATTATGACAACAGTGACTTGTATTTCTGAAATGTCTGTCCTCTAGGGATCTCAAAGCACTTTACAAAAACAGTTTAGTAGTATCCTCATTTTAAAGTAAGGGATCCTAATGGAAATAGATGTTAACTTGCGCAAAGTCACAATAAGTGTAATGGAACAGCACTGGTAAATAGCATTCAGGTCTCCTGACTCCTAGTTCCCTCTTATAACCTCTAGACAGTCTTCTCCAAAAGTTTTTAATTAGACAGATGTTCAGAGTGTGCCCTAATAGGGATTCACATATGAAGTTCACCATATGTCTAAAGCTTTTTTTTAACAACAGTCCACCTCCTTTCCATTCCTATAACAAAGACAGCTGATTTGGTAAATTGTTTGCATATTGTCACAGTCAAAAACCTAACCTTTCACTGTATCCACTGTGGTCATGTCTGCACTAGCAAAATGCATTGAGGTGATTTACCTTGATGAATCTATACAATAAAAGAGGGAGAGGTCTACATCAGCTCCATGATAGCTGGTAAGATATACCTTGGTGTCCACTGTTTTTAGCAGTGAAATTGTTTTACAGTTCACACAAGACAATTTAGAATTTCTTTATCCAATGATGAAACATTTCTTATCATGATTTTATTTTCTTTGTGCAGAGCAGCATTTGAGGAAGAGCGGCACCTTATAAAATTAAATAGTGTTTTGTGCAAGCTTGAGTAATCATACTGCTAAAAAATTCTGCCACAAAAACAAATTCCTCAAGTTTAAGAATTTAAAGTTAAGGTTATAATTGTATAACTCTGTGCATTCAAGGTTTAAATTCTTTAAACCAATCAAAACACACTTTGTCTGCACTAGAAAGATGCATTGAGATTAGCTACCCTGGTTGAGGTCCGTTATGTATCTTTCTAGTGTAAACACACTCACGAGTGTTTTGGGTCTTCTTTTAAAGAGTGTTAGTTTGAATGCAGAGATAAAAATGTTGTTATAAAGTGAACTCCAAATTTTTGTTACTTTCATGGAGTTTTTAATGAAGGTGTTGACTATTTTACCCCCCCCCCCCAAAAAAACCTCTACCATAATTATTTACACTTTTTTTACAAATAATATGATTGCTCAGATTTGCACTAAAGCTATTTTACAAGGTGCGTCCCTTCTCTGACAGGTGCTGCACAATTTAAAATAAAATCCCAGTAATACACTTTTTTGATGTTTGGCTAATGATAGTCTATGTTGAATTTAATATTAAATTAGTTTCAACTCTCTCTTCTCACTATGTAATAAAGGAATATTTTGAAATCTTCAATTAAAAATCCATTGAGCAAGATGTTTGAGGATGCAGTGTGTTCTAATGGTCAGAGCAAGGGACTGGGGATCAGGACTCATTGGTTTCCGCTGTATCCTTAATCTGTAAAGTTTTTGAAGATACTTGTTAGAAAATCATTACAGTGTAAGCATAAATTATTTCTTGTTTTGCACCTAGTTTTCTGATTGGCAAGGTATATTACTGAAGCAATTGTCTGTGTTGCCAAAAAAAACAACCTTAAAACCTACATATGATGCATCTGTATTATTTTAACAGGAAATTTGTCTTAACGAGTCAGATGTGGTTCTTTGTGGTGGATCAGAAAGCATGAGCCAGGCTCCATACATAGTCCGAAATATTCGATTTGGAACCAAATTTGGAACAGATTTGAAGGTCTGATGTGATTTTATTTATTTTTCTTTCTTTCTTTCTTTAAATTCATTCACAGAGCAGTAGAAAATACTGGACCCATAGTCTTATAACTAAAACTAATGCAGATTAGGTTCAGACTCAGGTGTTGAGGCATTTATCTAACGTGCAGCTGTTTATCAAAATGGTCACTCTGATCCTGTTATGCTTTTGTTAAGACTGTGAGCTTTCTAATTATTCCAGAACAATTCATTTAATACCTACATTGAATTAAACACTCTCCATTAACTCCTGTGCATTCAGAATTCAGCTTAGTTGGTATACTGTTTCTGAATACTGGACGTAATTTGGAAGTCCTTTCTGAGATCAGAAGCTGTGACCGTGAAATTAGTGCAGGCTGGTGACAGAACTGTCAAGACAGCAGTGGACTTATATGGTGCTAAAGAATGCACAGGAATCACAACGGCTCCATTGCCACCACTTCACGAGCACAGAATAATTGGTTGATCAAATAATTAAAGCTGATCAGTAGGAAAAGTGGTATTTTTAACCATTTCCACTTAAGTTATTCACGTGGTGATATGTTTGCTGCTATGCCAAATGGAAAATTTGTAAAACAAAGTTGTACTCTCTAGGCTGTCATCTGTTTATCTAATGGATCTGCTCCCGGTATATCAGAGACAGATCTGTTGACTTTAGTGTCTAAATTGGGATGTTACTGCTTTTTTAATTTCTGTTTAATGTTGCAATGCCAATACAACTAAGGGAACGAGCTGGAATCTATCCCTTCTTGTGAATAATCAACAGCATACAATTTTATAAGCTAACAGTTGCACCTGTGCAATGCTCCTGAAGACAGTAGAGTTTTATAGCTGGCACTGAGAGGCATAACCCAAAGTTAGTGGGGGTATACAGATAGACTTACAGATATAATTGGGCTCACAGAACCTTTATTATTAGTGATGGGGTTGGGAGAGAACTCATCTTGACTGTCAGGGCTTGGCTTTGCTGCAAAGGTAACTCAAGTTTTAACACTAGTGTTGCTCCTAACTTGATTCCCATGTCCACAGAGACTCTTAACTCAAGTGTGGTGGAGCTTTTCACAAAAGTTGTCTGGCCCAAGAGGAGCTATAGGCTAAAATTCAGATGAACGCTGCTAACACAACCACTCTGTAGGCTAGATGCAATCTAGCACCACTCAAGTGCATTCCCGTGATTCCCTCCATGGGCCCAGCAAAGATAGATGAGTTTCCCCACACCTCTCCGTTAAAGAATTCATAGAGTGGCCCAGATTAGTGCAGCACTAAGAACCCTGGGATGTGTTCCAAGAAGTGTTAATGCCACATGTGAGTGAGAACAGCACGAGAGCATCTGCAGTATTGTTTTGTAGTGTGGCTGTTTTCACTCCAGAGATGAAACGAGTATGTAGATAACTCGGTAGCTGAGACAGTGAAAACATCCAGTGAGCCCAGGCTGAGTATATGAAGGGCTGGCAGTTTACTTGAGCATATTTGGTTTGGAAATTGTTGAAAGACAAACCCAGCTTTTTTCCAAAATCCCTTTTGATGGTAGAACTGCACATTAAACCTTTTATTCTGCGGCATTGTGATTTTACCAGTTTTATTTCTGTACATAGTCACTTCAGCTCTGCTGTAGTTCTTGTAACTAATTACACAAACGTACTTTTCATATGCATCTGCTTCAGGTAGTTTTTAAAATGTAATTAGTTACAAAGATATTTTTGTAAATATTAACCTCTAACTCACTGGAGAATATCTTGTTGAAGTACTAATACTCTAATATTGATTCTGTATAAGACTTTCTGTTTAATAATGTTTCGGCAGATGGAAGACTCTTTATGGGCAGGCCTAACAGACTTGCACATTAATACCCCAATGGCAATTACAGCTGAAAATCTGGCAGCAAAACATAACATCACAAGAGAGGACTGTGACCGATATGCAATGAAAACACAGCAGAGATGGAAAACTGGTCAGTAAACTTTGAGAATTAAACATTAAATGGACATCATCAACTTCAAATCTAGAAAAGTTATAAGGCATCAATTTAAAGTAGTTTCATTTATACACAAGCCCCACGTTTCCCTGGCAGTATTTGTGGGTTTAAATTAACATTATCCTTTTAAGTAAAAAAATGTGTTTTATTCCTGTTGCTGAGTGAAAAAACCTATGCCAACAAGAATAACTATGATTTTGAAATACCAATGGAAGATGCTAGAGTCAAGTTTTCAAGCCTATTCTAGAAGAGCCCATTGCATGACCAGGACCTAATTGACAATATACACAGAATGCTATCAAATATCTAAAGAAAACACTTCTTAATACTCTAATCTCTTTAAATTAGTTATTTTAAGAGCTATTTGTAACAGTCAAAGATTTTCAGGTAGAAATAATATTTTAATTTATTTTAAGTTGACTGTGTTCTTTTAACCTTAGATTTTCAGCAGATTTTGCATCATTTATAAATGATCCTCCAACTGCTGCTATTAAACCCAACCAATACATGTTTTAATTAGTGCTTTCATGGAGCATAGTGGTTAAAGCGCAGGATTGGCAATCAGGAAATAATTCTGCTCTCTGGTTCTGGCTGTGCCACTGACTTGCCGTGTGACCTTTTCCAAGGCACTTAACATCCTTTTTGCTTCAGTTTCTCAATCTATAAAATCAGAATTGCCTATTTTGCAGGAGGTGATGTGAGGCTTAACTCAAGCTTTATAAAGTACTGTTAGATCCCTGGGTGGAAGGTGCCTTTAGAACTGCAAACCATCATTGTTTTCTGAAGTACTGTATATCTTGTCTCTTATGTTACCCAAGAGCTCCCTCTGTTTTGCCTGATGAAAAGGTTGCCTGTTTGCTGGTGGTGGTACACGAATATTGCTAGTAATTCTGCCAATGCTCTGCTATAAGGAAAGATGCTAGCATTCTTCCCTGTGATTGAACCCACAAAGCCCATTTACATTCCATACATGCTCCTACACCACTGGACCAGTATATTTTTAAAAATGGAAAACAAGACAATAAAGCAAATGCTTTCTGAAAATGATTATGTAGTTACATTAATTTCCATTATTAATCTAAACCAGACTTAGGGCTGATCTACATTATCAGCGGCGGTTGACTGGGGATACGCAAGCTAAGTGACCAAGCCTCCGTATCTCCCGGCGACACTTTTATATGTCGACACAGCTTTACTCCTTTCGGGGAGATAGATTAATGGAGTCGGACCAGAGAGCACTCTCTGATCAACTGAATGGGTTTTCACAGACCTGCTCAATCAATGCTGCTGCATCAATCCCTGTTGCTGAGGCAGTGAAGAAGCCTTGAGAATGCCCAGGGGAAGATATTACAACAGTATGAGGAATGTCTGGTCTATAGATAGAATAGAATAATGTTAGGACCTGATGAGTAGAGATTCAAGCACTGAAGTAACTTCTCTCATTAGAGAAGTGGCACTACTTAAAAAAGTAAAGTTTCTCAGATGGAGAACTTTTATTTTTTGGGCAGGACGAGAGAGAGCGAAAGAGAGAGAGAGAGCGCAAGTGCACATAATGTAAGCCATGTAATAGTTCCATGTCAATTGTGACTGATCAACATGCTATAAATGTTTGTCACCAGTCTGTTCTCTGAGACGCTCTGTTTCAGTGGTCAGTGAAGTTAGTCCACATTTACACCAATCTATCCCATAGAGTATATGTTTTTGTCCATAGTCATGGAAGGGTTAGCTGGTGGTTCTGTGAGGCTTTTCCTTGGGTTTTAAACATGTTAAATTCTCAATAGAGTAGAGATTTAAAAAAAAAAAAAACCAGGGGGAGAGAATGTAACCCAAGCATCATGTATCTGAAATATGAAAAGGATCCCCTGGGTTTGTTAGGATACTGAGAGTAAATCTGTCTCAGGCAGTTCTATATCAAGTCCTCATTCCAGTCTATTGGATATATTGGAATTTTTAAATTTGTTTATAAAAGATTATCATCTGTCTAGCAGACTGGAATGGCTCATTTTGAAGCCTTTCTCTATAGGACATAAGTTGTGTCCAGGTCATATACTTTGCCTGGGAAAAATTTCTACCAATTCCTCAAGGATAGCTTATTGTGCCTGATCAGAAAAGTGGTTTTTTTCCTAGCTATAATACCATAATCCACACCAATCTTCTTTGCATTATGGTCAGACAAGCCCACTATATTGTGATTTTATTTTTAAAGTAGTGAATGACGTGTTAGGGACTGTATGGAAAATTTGCATATTCAAATAAAACTAGAATGACTTCCATTTGTTAGCTGAGTGAGGATTTGTGCTTTGTTTTGTTTGGTTTTTTAAACCATAGCAGGAAACCAAGCAGAAGCTGGTTCTGGGAAAGGTTCTAGGCAGAAGCAATGCAAAGCAGATAATGCTCTAGGGATAATTCTGTTTTCCTTATTCAAATAAAGCTCCTTATTTAAAATCCCAAATTTAAAATTTTTTCTGTTGTTTTCTTGCTGATACCAAAGTCGCATTGTTCAGCTTGTTGTATAGGGTACTTTATAAAGGCTTCTACACTTCCTCCAGACCACTTACATATTGCATTTCAGAAACATAATGTAATGCGCATCATATTTAGACATCAAGTAATTCTGGGAGAGATGAGAGAATCTTTGTAATTGGAATTCTGTTTGAATTCTATATTCCCTTACTGCAGCTTTCTTCTGTTCTGTAACTGAGGAGAATAAAGTAGCTGTGCATTGTAATAGTAAACATTTGGCTCTTCCGCAGTACTTTTCAACATCTATACAACTGCCCTCTTCTGACAGGAATAAGAACTGCCCTGCATGAGAACACTAAAACCTGGTGATTCTTGTTCAGTTCAAGCAGTTAGAAGCCTATCCTTTTGGAGCAGGGCGCAAGTTCTAAACCCACTGTCACTATGAAGTTCCAAAAGTTCATGGTGTGCAAAATAAGATGATATGGTTAGCACTAGATGATCCCCTTTGCGTGAAGGGTCTGTTTTAGACACGTGGTTATATAGGATGGTGTAGATAATGGAATGCCCAGTAGTGTTTTCTGAAAAATGTACTTCTTATACATGGAGTTCACTTTACAGGTGACTGAATCAACACCATAGTCAGTTTAAACCTTTCTGTTCCCTATGGAAAAAGCATGCTGTACTGCAATCTTAGTAAGTGTCTCTTTTGCGGTTAAGTGCAAATGGTAAATGATCTCCTTCTGTAATCTTTCTCAGCGTGTAGGATTAACACTGCTAACACTAGAGAGACAACTGTGTGGAGCTAACCCAGGTACCGTGACTAGTAATGTTTGGCTTCGTGGTTTTATTTCTGTAGTGAGGAATTCAATGTCTCTTGGGCCCCTTAGTGGACAATTCTTGTATAGGTTTTTTAAAAGCCCATTTTGATTAAGTAAAACGTTTTCCTTTCAGAAAGTGAGGCTTATCTAGATCTAGGAGGAAAAATTATTCTTGCGCTGTCTTGAGTTCTGTAAATAAATCCAAATGGCTGACACTACCTCTCTGATTGTAGTCCCATCCAAACTATTTTAATGCTCCCAATCCTAAATTTTTCTTGGCTATTCAAGAATACTAAGACTAATACTAAGTCTTACTGCACTCTTCCACCAGTGTAAATCGAGAGACTCCAATTACTTCAAAGATTTACACCAGTGTAGCTAAGGATGGATTCTGATCCTTAAAGAACAAGTATTTCAGTCTGTTCTATTTATATAGCAATAAATACTTCTCTTTTAGAAGCAAATGTGAGACTTAAATAGCATGTCAAGACTGGGTCTGTTTCCAAATGAGATTTTTCTACTACAACAAATGCATTGAAGTACACGTCCTTCTTTTCAGAGTTCAATCCCTAAAATTATGAAGACTTCTAAAAAAATTTCTTACATGTAGTAGTATAGTTTCTGTAGTCTGTTAGCCAACTATGGGTGGGCTGCTTTCCCTGTTAGTCTTGCTAACTAATCCACTAACTGAGCCTCTGTTGGAAATTGCACATTTGCTATTGCAGAATATCACTTTCTGTTGTTTTTCATGTGACTTTCAGGATTTTGTATATTTAATACTTACCCAGAGCAAAACAAGATTTCCTGCAATCGTATGACTTGAAAGCAGGAAGTAAATAACATATCCATCTCTGAACTGGTGTGTTTAAGGCAGGACTGCTTTGCTCCTAAACTACTCTAAAATACCTGTAGTGTTTCACCCCATGGATGGTTACATTGTACTGCTGAATGGACGTGTTTCTATCTACATTGCAGTTTGTAAATCTGTTTAAAGTTAGTGAAGCACTTAAAAATACTTCTGGATTAAAGGCACTATGTAAATCTCAACTCTTTGGGGCTATTTTTAATAATGATAAATTGGCACATTCATTATTTCATTTGTACAAGCAGATAAATGTGTTAATCTTTCATTTGGATGGATTATATAGTACAAAGGGACATTATTTTTAGAATTAAATCAGATAAGACAATTTCAGATCCTCCTCAAATATAAATCTTAGAGTTAAATCTGAGGGGTTGTATTTTTATTGTTCGGGAGGATTATTTAGCCTGTATTCTGCACCACATGGATATTGTTTGATGTGAAAGGGCCAGATCCTCAGATGATGTAAGAGGGCATTTATTTTAAAGAAGCTATACCAGCTGAAGATCTGGCCTCCCTTGTTTCTCCCTTGTCCAGTGAACTGTGCAGGTTCTACCTCTCTGACAAGCCATAGAGATGTGGAACAAAACAGTAGGACTAAATGTGCATTAGACATGTAAATGCTAGTGCACATCCACTCCGTATTGTTAAAAATTTAATTGCAAAGTTCAGTATCACTACTTAAGCCCAAATCACTTCAATGTAATACTAAGTGACTCTTCACTGTGGTTTAAAAAAAAAAAAAAAGTTTGCATTCTCTTACCCAATTTTTGAAAATCAATTTAAGTAGAAAAAATAAAGCCTGAAAATAGTCTCTAAATTCCTACTTAGAAAAGAATGGCGTTGACTAAAAATGAAAGTATTTTTGCCTGATCGGATCAGGCACCTGCTGTTGTTTTATTATAATTCTTATTTCCTTTCTGCCCACTGCAGCTTATGATGCCGGTTACTTTAATGCTGAGATGGCACCAATCGAAGTGAAAACAAAAAAAGGGAAACAGGCTATGGAACAGGATGAGCATCCTAGACCCCAAACCACCATGGAACAGCTGGGGAAGCTCGCTCCTGTCTTCAAGAAAGATGGGACTGTCACTGCTGGAAATGCTTCGGTGAGCTCATGAACTATAAGGAGTTAGAATTTTGATCTGAGAAGGGTTATATGTACAGTAGATGCCAAGGGCTCTCTAAGTCTTTCTTCACCGTACTTCTTGCTTGCAGAGGTACATTGGGCTGCCAATGGTGGCTTCTGCAAAAAAGAATTCTGATTCTGGAACTCAAATCGCAACACATAGCTTGGGCTCTGGGTGGCTTTGTCAACACCCCCTTAATGAGTGAGCCTTCAGTTGCCTTCTCTCTCCTAGAAATGAAGTGCAGTAGAGCTGCGACTGCTGCCAGCATTACACTGGTATCATCACTTTTAACAAGACATCCACACTTCCCGATCTGCCTTGAATCAATATTGCTGTAGTTTTGACGTTGCACTGATTATGTGAAACTCTGCTGGGACTAGCTGCTGTTCTTTCCTTTATGGGCAATAAGCATTTGAAATTTTTTAGGAATTTTTGGGTTAGCTCTCTAGTTCCCACTGGTCTGTACTTTGTGGTGGACCCTGACCCTTGGGTCATCTCTAGGCCAAATCAACGGGTAATTTAGAGCAGCCTGATATTAGGCACCCCATTTTTTGGTATAAGTCTTATAGACAAGTAGATTTTTTTTTTTTTTAAAGGCCAGATGGATAACAGTGATCAGGTAGTGTAACCTCCTGCATAACACAGAGCACAGATGAAAAACAGTACAAGTGTTTGCAAAGTATCATGCATGTTTAACAGCCCTGAAAAATTATTAAATGTTAATGATGACGTCAGTCCACATAGTGACTTTTAAAGTATCTGAAATAGGTTTTAAAGGATCTACTTAATAGAAATATATAAAACCTCAATGTCTAGTATTAGATTTCAAATGTCACAACATAAGAACAGAATCTGATTATTTAGAACAAATTTACTTTTAAGAATAGAATTGTGTATTAGATGTGTGTAACAAACATCTGCACTTTAGTTCCTCTTACATGACTATCTCTGGCATAAAATGATTTTACAATTAGTGCACTAAGGCTGTTTGTTTTTTGCATTGAAAGGGAGTATGTGATGGAGCTGGGGCACTTGTTATAGCCAGTGAAGCGGCACTTAAAAAGCACAGCCTCACTCCACTGGCTAGGATAGTGGCCTATCATGCGTCTGGATGTGACCCCAACATCATGGGCATTGGTAAGTTTCAATAAAGCAAATCTCTTGGTAGCATGAAAAAATATGAAAGTATTCTTTTGTTGGGCATTCTGTACAGGCCTTGTGCTGAACCCAGTGGGGATGGAGGAGCAGTTTGAGAGTTGTTTGTTTTAGGAAAGACTTAACAGCTTTCTCCCTATCAGATTGCAAAGTGGTACTGATCTTTTTGGCTTAATGATTGATATCTGCAGTGCTGGGCCTTGAATATTAGAGGATAGGAGGAGCTCTGTCAGAAAAGGGATGGAGCTCCATCTCCGAAAACAAAGAAAACAACACAACCTTTATGTAATATACTAAATTTTGCTCTTGATGAAACATAAAATATTTCAATATGGGAGGGGAAAACCCCAGCAAGTTCTGTTGTTCCCAAATCCCTAAAGTACAATCTGCCTTGCTTTTCCCAGGCTTGTGTTCTGTGACTCAAATAAATAGAGCTTCCCAATTCTCTTGGGTCCTGTTCGGCTGCTAGTTAGGATATTGCTGGTGATATTGAGCATAATTTCCCATGCTTGGTTTCATCCCATTTTTCCTATTAGAGAACTCACCACTTCCTTGGCATTCCCTGTGTGTATTACTAGGGGGTGGTGACACTTCCAACACTCCTACACAGACATGAACGTGCAAAACCTTCACTTGGCCACAGTATGCTTAGGCCCCCATCCAAACCTCAAATCTTTCCATTGACTTCAGTGGGCTTTGAATCAAACCCTTTATTCAGTTAGCCTCAAGGCCTTTCTTTGGTTTTTATTTTGTTTAAAATTTTGTGGAAATTTATCAGTGTCTATTACAAGAATTAAAAAACGATTGAAAATAGATACAGTAATTAACTTAATTTTCTTTGTAAAAAGTGGGGTTAATTTTGGGGGGATGGGAGAAAAGAAAAAAATGCAACAAATAGAGAACTATGAGTATTGAAAATAAGAGCAATTTTATCCTATGGTTTATTTCATGAACTGTACATTAATTGGGGGAGGGGGTGTTCGGCTACACTGCCTTACTTTAACAAACAGCCTTGCATTTACACTAAGTGTTTGTTAACAATTGTCTAAATAATGTAATGTATTGGATTTTCTTAAGATAACCACTTTGAGTGGTCCAAAATTCTGTTGAAAATTGGTAAATACTGAATAACAACTCTTATACAACTTGGGGATTTTTTTGTTAAACTTCAGTAATAACCAAAAACAAAGGGCTTTAGTTATTTTTTGCTTTCCTCTCTCTCCAGTCCCATATTCATTTTTGTAGTTCTTTTCATATTCTTTGATCTTTGGGTTGACAACATCATCTTTCTAGTACTGAAGTCCTCAAACTGTTCTAGGGGAGATCTTGCCAGTGTTGTATAAAAAAGAATTTGTCTCCTCTATAAGGTGATACTTCTTCACAATGCAAGCTCCTATCAAATTTGCATTTCACTACTAGTCCAAATTCTCCCTTAGCATTTTTGTTTCTCAAGTATCTCTGTATTGTTTATCTATGATTTGTATTAACTTTCCCCAGTGTAATGGATTAGATTAGGTTGTAGCTGAGTTTCTTTAGAAGAGTGACTTAAAAAAAAAAAATTTAAACCTTTACTCCCTATAATATAAACCAAAAAGCCTCTCATACTGGCGTTGGTAGGTTAGACCTGGCTCTAAGGAGAGATTTTTCTACTAGAATTGCAGTGAGGGGAAGTTTGTGACACACACAACTACACAGATGTTCACCACAGTCCAAAAAGTCTGCCTTTATTAATGTACTTTGTAAATCTGGAGAGAACCAGTGGTTTGGGGAAGATCTGGGGCAGTTGCAGCTGTCCTATGGATCTCCTGAAGACTGTAGGAGGGGAGAACACCCCAAAGAAAGAGTTATGCCTGTTTTCAATTGGCAGGGGGCTGGCAGGCCTATTTTGACTTGTGAGTTGTATGGTGTGAGTGGGAGCTTGAAGGAGTGGATGGATGGAGAAGAAGGCAATAATGAGACTTCTAAGGCTTATGGGATAGTGGGTTGAGGAGGTTCCCAACTAGCCACTCCTGAAGGTTGTAGGATTATGGGTTTTAGACCCCTCAAATTGCTTAATAAAGCACTTGGTTATGGTGTCACAAACCGCCAAATGCTTACTAGGGTCCTACAGAGGCTAGGGAACCTGATGAGCACTCTCTGGCTCCCAGGGTGAAGCTTAATGAGCCGAGCCTTGCCTAGGTACAGTATAGTTCACATGCTTACTGTAAGATCCTTCAATTACTCACTGCATGTATAACTTTGAAATAGGCCCTGTGCCTGCCATTACTGAGGCCCTGAAGAAAGCAGGACTCTCCCTGAAAGACATGGATTTGGTAGAGGTAAGGAGAGTAGTGTGAACAGCAATGTTGTCTCTAATTAGGAACAGTAGGTTAATAATTTAATGAGATGTGTTCAATCTAGAAGGTTCTCTGCTGTATGATGGATTGAAAGGAAAACCTAGAATGTGGCTGTAGCACTGACTGCTATTGTCCATTTCACTAGGTTCTTTCTCTGCTTCCTCTAAACTCCTGTTTTTAGGGGCTTAAAACACCTTATTAAAAAAAAACCCTGTAACTTGTCTAGAGTGCTCTGCTCTCTTAGGCCACAGAGACTCTAAGGTGCTGATTTTTAAATATAGCCCCTGGTAACCACTCTTAGTCACTACTGGCCCTCTGATAGCTGTCTAATGCTATATGGGAAATGTGTTCGTGGTCTTGATCCAATCCTAAAAGGCAGGTATCCACATTGCCCCTGGCTTTTCAAGTTTCAAAGAGAAGCTGTTGATTGATTGGCCTTTAGAGAGAGAGTTGTCTTGGCGATTGTCACTGCAGGTCTGGTTCCAGGTCTTTCTGTGGAGTGGGATATAGAGTCTTACACTGCTGCTTTGTCATAGACTTGTGCTTTCCCTGTGTTTTTCTTTGTAAAAAAATAAAATAAAAATCTTGGAACTTACAATTGCAAAGAACCTTAAATGTGAATTCCAATGGAAAGTCAAGTGCCTGCATTCTGATTGTTTCTGTGCTGATTTAAGGTCAATGAAGCTTTTGCTCCTCAGTACCTGGCAGTTGAAAAAGTTTTGGGCCTAGACTCTGAAAAAACCAATGTCAATGGAGGTGCCATTGCTCTAGGTCATCCCCTGGGAGCATCGGGATCAAGGATCACTGCTCATCTGGTTCATGAATTAAGGTGTGTATGTAGCTCGAGCTTTTGATACTGCATGTAACACTGTAGTATTTGCTGCAGCTTTGCAAGGGGGTTGTGCAAGGATACTGTATAGCTGTAAAGGTCTCTTCCTCTCCTGCTGCTCAACGCCCTTTTAGAATCCCTTCACTGGCTTCCTGTCTCTCTGTGCATCACCTCATGATCACTGTCCTTGACATCAAGGTCCTGCAGCTCCATTCTTGTTGTTTTCTTCTATTTTCATTCCGATGGTCACTGTTTAGGTCTGAACCCAATGAAGTTAATAGACAGATTCTCGCCACTTCAGTGTACTTTAGATGAGGTCTTCTATTTCTCACCGTTAGGTCTCTGTTACCTTATACTGCCCCTCACATCTGGACAACTCCCACTTCTTGTTCCTCCACTTCCCTCTCTTTCAAACCTGCTTTCACAAGTTCTCCTTCTGTTGGTCTTCTCAAGAGTGATCTTCCTGCACTCCCATAATGTGAACAGGTTCCTCATGGTTTTGAGTGCCTTCAGAGACCCTCTTTCTATTTTTATTCATACTTCTACAGTGCTATATCAGTGTTCAGTAATAAAGTAAACGTCAACTAATGTGCATATCATAGAGCAACAGTGCAGTGCTTTTCAGAATTGACTTTGCTATAAAAGGGTGTTCCATGCATGCCATTTAAACTACATTGAAACCTAAGATATCTTGGGGGAGCGATTTTTTCCAATTCATTTTTTCCTTGGTATCCTGAACTCTAAAGAACAACTTCATCATACTATCCTTGGGAATGTCCCAGATCTACAGGTCTGAATTCTGTTGAATAAGCATTTTGGCATCAGTTCGTACAAACCTTTTATGCTTCTGTTTAAAATTTTTTCTTTATTTTTATATATATATATATATATATATATATATGTTTTAATGTTACAAAACACCCTCTCTTTAATTGTGCATGTTAAAACTCTGGTAGTTAAAATTCTTTGGAAAACAACTAACTTCCTTTTATAATAAATCAAGGATTTAATAAATCAATCTCTGATTTCACATACAGTAAATCATTTTCACTGTTCCTATATAGGCGTTGTGGGGGCAAATATGCAGTTGGGTCAGCTTGCATTGGAGGTGGACAAGGTATTGCTGTCATCATTCAGAATACAGCCTAGGAGAAATTGGAGACTTCAGTGTCTGTCTCACAACTAATACTGACTGTTACATGCTTACCAAACAAAGGAATAATGAAAAGAGAATACCTCATACAAATACAGAGAATTGCTACCTAGCTTCATCTGTTGACCATCCTGCAAAGTGGAGGAAAGCTGTGAAGTCTGATTTCTGAACAAAATAACTTGATTTTTTTTTGATGATGATGTCCTCCTGATTAAACTAAATGTAAAGCCACTATAACTTCACACTTCTGGAATATTTCTTCAGACTCTTTCCAGTTGAATAAAATTTGTCTCATTCCCTCTTAATTCTTCAGGAGATTGTGTGCCTGTCAAATAGCCACCAAATTTGCCTTACAGCGAGAGTGCCAAAGTCATGCCAATACAGACTTTGATCATTTGTTTTCAACAAATTCTGGTTGACATAAACATAACATAAATGTCTTTGAAAATCTGTGTTCCAGTTGCGTTGCCAGAAAATGTGGTTGGCTTTATACTGTTTGAAGATTTTGTTTATTTCTATGGAAAGGATGTACTGCAGAATAATGTATGCGTTTTGTACTTGCTATATCGCAAAAGCCAGGAGAAGACACTGCAATATCCACTGTGCCTCACAATAAAACAAAAATGATACTGAATTTGTTGTATTGATATTTTTCTTTCATGACAGGTGCATCAGTGTAATAAATTTAGGTAACGTATTTGGGTCATAATCTTGCCAGTATCATTCAGTGATCAACATTTTAAAAGTCCAACTGGTATCTGAGATATTTCCCACCCCTGTATTTTCAGATGGGGAGCTAATTGGTAATTGTTGCATCCATTGGTAAATCTGATTCTTCATTGGCAATTGACATGCTGCTATAAATCTTTCAACAGGAGACTGCTGCACACAACTACGGTGTGTTATACCTTGCGATGGCCCACTGTTTAATTTTCTCCTAAAAGACGGTTCCTGTGTCATGAGTCATTTAGGAAGAGCAGGTGAGGGAACTGGCTTCCCCTGTAGCAAATGCTGCTTCAGCTACATCAGCAGGAAGTATCAACACCATAACCTTTACTGTACTCTTTCCCCTGGAGCACATCACCTCCACAGCTTACCTCTGCTGCTCCACTAGCCAATGTGAGAGAGACCGGAAGTCGTTCCTGAGCCCAGGTTGTCTTGCTTCCAGGGAAATTCAGTTTACAGAAGATATAGTTGACAGTAAGAATTGTTGGTTTTGGGAGGCAAAGTTTGAAGTATATGGTCTGTTCTTCATACTATATTTCAGGGGCCTAACTACAAGTGGAAGTTTGGTTGGGGCTCCAAGTTAGGATAGATGAGCAATGACCTATCACAGATGATTAGGGTTGGAAGGAATCTCAGGAGGCCATCTAATCCAATCCTCTGCTCAAAGCAGGACCAACCCCAACTAAATCATCCCAGCCAGCTTTGTCAAGCCTCACTTTAAAAATCTCTAAGGATGGAGATTCCACCACCTCCCTAGGTAGCCCATTCCAGTGCTTCATCACCCTCCTAGGGGAAAAAGTTTTGCCTAATATCCAACCTGGACCTCCCTCATTGCAACTTGAGACCTTTGCTCCTAGTTCTGTCATCTGCCACCCCTAAGAACAGACTATGGTTGTTCAGGAGTTGGAGACTGAACTTCCCTACTCCTGGGGGAGGGGTTCGGGGAATCTTTGTAGTGGTTCCAGAGAATGTAGCCATGGGTGGGCCTGAGAAAGTAATGGAGGGGAATGAAGTCAGAAAGGGGATGAGGAGGGGAAGTGTCCTAGGCTGGGTTGCTGTGTATGGAAGCTTTTGGCATGTGGTGAATCCCTCCCATGTCTCCGGCGTTGGAGACTGAAGGCCTGTCTGGGCTGCGCCCCATGCATGGTGGCTAAGTGGATGCTGCACTCATGGTCATAGGAGAGTGTGAAGAGAGAGTGTGTTTCTACACCGTGGTGGTTAGGGCACTTGCTTGGGATACGGGCAACCCAAATTCAAGTCCCTGCTCCAATGCATATTTATTTAGTTCTACAAAGTTGAACAGGTTTAACAGGAGAGATTGTGACCAACCTAGCCCAGAGTAGCCAGTAGCCTGGTGGTTAGGGCACTCAGCTGGTCTAGGGGGATTTGGGTTCAAGCTCCTGTTCCAAATCAGGTAGAACAGAGATGTGAAAACTCATCTCCCACATCTGAGGAGAGTGCTCTGCCTACCTAGTAGATACAATGCAAAAGAGGGGGGGACTCTCTCCCCCTCTTTATTGTTTTCCAAGCAAGGACTAACCTGGCTTTGGTGCCTAACTCCAGGCGAAAGTTCACTGCTTTGAATCCTGAGTGGACAGAGGCCTCTCCCTCTAGACCAGAGTTAGGCACCTCACTTCCTTTGAGGGGTGGGGCTTAGCCTTGGCCCCTCGCTTTACATTTTCTATTGGTTAGTTTAGTGTGCTCCCCAGTCAGCACGCTCGCTTCTGTGCCTCACATTCTTAGGCACCTAATGCGTCCCTTATGTTGTGTGTACCTAACCCAGGGTTGGCGAGTTCCATTGGGTAGCTGTGCACCTAGAAGTGGTGGTGTAAGCTTCAGTGCCTCTGTGGTTATAGCCCACAGTAGTTTTCACGTGTTGTAAAAGTACCTTATTACTGTAAAAGGCACTACTTATTACAGATTGAAAGAAAGCAAATACAGCTGGTAAAATCATGTCCACTGAAGTTAATGGGACCACATGCACACTATGTTTCTACTGTGTGGTATTGTCAGTCTCACCGAAGATCCTCCAACTTTTTTTTCTTAAATGTTCAAGATGGCTCATTGCCTGTGCTCTGAAACTCCAGGAGGGGAAATGCACTTGTTTGGAGGGGCAGTTCATATTTGGCCATTGGCTTCCATTTCGTAGGTGCTCAAGAAAAGTGTCAAAGTCCTGGTGCTCTGAATCGTCTGTCCCCAGAACAAGAACAGATCAGTCAGTGACAGCGCAACCTTGCTTCGCTGTGTGCCCCACACCTGATTCATGGTGGGTGTTGTGCTCAAGTATGACAAAGAGGAGCTGCTACCAAAAAAAAACCCCACACAACAGATACGTGATTTAATTTTCCAGTGCCCAATCACTATTGGGTTTCTCTGCTGAGGATACCAGTGAAGGTACCATTTAGTGCCAGTATAAACACTGATAGAGCTGAGATGGTTTATAGCAGACAGACCACCAAACAGTCATCAAGCAGTAATGAACTTTGGTCCTTTTGCGAGGTGGTTCTTTTGAATGCTGTTGAATGATCTTTGTTGATAGATTAGGTGTCTTATGTTCTACTTCCATAGTTCCTGATCAGTGTGTTTACTTATTTATAATTTGGATTATGGTAGCACACAGAGGTCCAGATCAAGGCCTGGGGACCACACTGTGCTAGGTGCTTTGCAAACACTTGTTAGTTCTTTAAAACTTCAGCTTTTCTTTGCTACATTGTGTAATAAGTACAGAGGGACACAAGCTGCGACGTGTGGTTCCTGAACCAAATCACAACAACGGGCAGGGATGTTTGACTCTGGGGATTAAGTTTGAGCCATCTCTATAACCCAGTAGAGTCTTACTTTCATCTTCCTGTCCTGTAATAGCTGATCATTGTAAATCACTCCACAGTATATACAAATAACAAATCTGTTGCTTCCAGAGGACACTGTTAGCATACTGTTACTCCGTGCTAGGGGAAGGACAGAACTTTAGATTGACAGCATGTTATTCACACTGTTTACTAGTATTTTCAAGGCCTGCTGTGCTGTGAGGCAACAAAAAGCGGTGGAAGAAAAAATGGTTGACTTCAGCAGGACTGCTTGCATGTGTACAGCTAAGCAGGTGTGTATGCGTTTGCTGGATAAGGGAATAGGAGTATTTATAACTATAGATTGCCTCTATCTTACAGTATGACACAATAAAAGTGTTTGGTAAAAAAAAAACAACTTTGGCTTTATCTTTCTTGGAAGATATATGGAAGGAAAGTGTTAACTTTTGTGTGTTCATATAGGGATGTGCTGTGTTAATCCATCCACATATGACGTTTGTCAGTAAAGACCTGGGTGGCGATCTGACGATAATGCTTCCTGCCACAAGGTGGCACGTTTTTGACATGTTAGAGATTATTGTTCAGCTGTTGTTTCTGCCTTCATATAGGAACTTTGCTTTCCATTTGAGATAGAGCCAGGTTCTGTGCTGAATTTCCTCAGCATTTGGGTTATTTGGGCCTCTCTCTCATTCTCATCGTTTTTTCCATGGAAATACAGCATTATGCCAACACATCCTTTTCATGGTCCAAAGAGCCAGATCCTCAACTCTCACTGACAGCGACTGACACTTGACAGGCTTGGGCTCCCGTTACTAATATTGCTCCTCCTACAGTTTGTTGTATTCTTCTCTGAGAAACTTGCCCAAGAGGTGGGGGTTGAGGAGACATCAGGTGTGAGGAAAGCAGAGAGGACAGATCACGTGTGTGGTGGAGTAGTATGCCTTTGTTACTATGAGGAGGGCAGGAAAATGAAAAGGTGCGGAAGGAAAGAAGTATGGGAGGGGTGCAACTGAGACAGGACACTGAGTATTTAGGGAGAGTGTAGGGATGTGAAGTAACACGTTGGGGGTATATTTTTCAAAAATGACTTAGGAACCTAATTCCCATTCTCAGAAGTGATTTGGGCACTTAGCAGACCAAATCTGCCTCTTTTGAAAATGGGGTTTAGGCTCCTAAATCATTTAGGCGCTTTTGAAAATTTCACCAAGGGAAAAAAAAACAAAAAAACAACCGTCAAAGATTCTGTATGTTGCTTTGCTGCTTGACATCAAATAAATGTTTGTTCTTTAAAAAGCCCATTTTGTATAGCATAAATGGAGACTTTAGTGATATCTGGTCCAGACTAATCTGTAAATGATTATGAAAACATACATATAAAGTAAAGTTCACCCAAGCAGCTTTACCTTGTGTGATCCTGCCTTTGGCAGCATTTCAGGGCTCATAACTTTACAAGGATAAACTGTTCTATAGCAATTTCTTCACAGTACCAAGTCCAAACAAGATTTTTTCCTATGTTGGGTGTACGTGTCTTATCATTCCACCTATTTTGTCTAGTACAACTGTACTTATGAGGCCAGGAAAAATTCTCAGTCCCTCTCTATAAATGTTTGGCCCTGATACAAGATACCTCAGAATAGGGCTGCTGAATAAGATCTTGGGGTGGAGTCTGTGTAAGAATATTTTTTACACTGTATAGTTAGTCTCTCTCCCAATAGTGGTTTCATTATAGACACTTTCCAGATCTTGAAGGAATATTGGTAAAGTCCAGAAAAAGCTTAAAAAATGAGGTGCCATGATCTAAACAACAAAGATAGAACTGATCGTATGGGATGGTAAATGTATACAGTATTGTCAACCCTAATCATTCAAAAAGTCATGAGCTGGGCCCCAAACACCATAAGATCTTTATTAAATACTTACTTCTGGTTGCTAAGCCTTCACGGTGCACACGTGTCATGTTTTCGAGCTTCTCTCCACAACCAGAGCTAGACCTTGGGTTGATTTGGTTTGTGAGACTCTCTGCTTTCATTACATAAACAATCACACAACTCAAGGAAGTGGGGCCTCAAGAAAAGCACCAAATATCATACGACTCGAGCCAGCAACAGTGACAGTGCAGATGATTTAAATGACTGGCTCGAAGATTCATAATAAGTCAGTGGCAGAAGTAAGAATAGGATGCAGGAAGCCTGATTTCCAGCTCCCTACTCTAACAGAGGCTTAGTGTTGATTAGGGCAGAGGGGATTATGGGATAGGATAAAGCTAAAGGAAAGGGCAAGTCAGTCTTTTCCTGCTCCTAAAAATTTCTTACCTGGGGGTGGATTGAGATGATGATTTTGGCAGGTGACCATCCAGCTGGCGCTCCTTGTTATCCTTTCCCCCAGTGCAGATGCCATTGGTCCCAGCTGTGCAGGCGTGAGTTCATTCAGCACTGAAGTCAGCAGGTAAATTGTACCTATTTGTCTATTTGTCTCTTTCTCAGCTAAATCTCCATGTGGCACCACCTTTTGTTTGACTTGTGGATCCTGTTGCATGTTCAAAGAACATAGTCATGGAAATCAGATGGAAATCATCTTACAGCTTGGGATTTAAAGATTATAAGCAATAGGAAATGTCAAAACTGTGCTTGTCATGGCAATTAAGTTCAGTACTCTGCCTCCAGCAAATAGCCATTACTTGATTCTTAAGTGTCATATGAATCCCCTCCCCGTAATACAAGTGGCCAGTTATGCAAGGCTAGCTGCAGGCTCAGAGGAAAGATGGTTACTATAATTTATTAGTTATTATTTATATTGTGGTAGCATCCAGGCGTGCCAGTCAAGAACACCACAGTGCTAGGTGCTGTACAACCACAGAACAAAAAGGCCATCCTTGCCTTGTTCCATTCTGTGCTGTACAGAAGACCAGTGTCTGCTTTGAACAATGGGGTTCGGTTGCCCAGTTCAGTGCACAGGCCGTTGAAATGAGGATAGCCAATATCCTCATGCTATGGAGACCTGGATTCTACAAGTCCTTGCACAGTGAGTAAGCAGGTTATTGTCCTCCAATGGGAGGCCCTGCTTCAGCAAGGAACTTAAGCATGAGCCTAACTTTTAAGCACATATTTCATTGCAGCTGATAACACTGCTCACATCATTTAAGTTAGATATGAGCGTAAGAACCTTGCTAAATAAGGCCCAAGGGGACAGTGGCATTGGAACAGGTTTTATAGTGGGGGTACTGAAAGCTATTGAACAAAACTGTAAACCCTGTGTATGATGGAAACCACTTCAAGCCAGGGGGTGCTGCCACACGCCCTGTACTCCTAATTCCAGCACCGCAGCAAGTACGTCTGGCGTTTGAGAATGAGGCAATGGGCTTGCGCGACCCCCTCCATTCAGTGCAAAGCCGTCTTCTTGTTTGCATCCATCCCCAAACGCACAGAGCTAATAAGAGGTGTGGCGTGAGTGCAGAACAAGTGCTACTCCTGCGACAAGGCTGCCTTAACACGGTAGCTACACACCCAAGTTCTGATTAATCAGGTTCCCTTTTGCCACCTGTCCTGCTCATCCCTTGCTTTGCATTTTCATTTACACTGGGCAGGCTCAAGCACAAGGCATGCAGCTCCACTCCCGAACTAGCCTCCATCACCATTTCAGTTAAAGAACGCTGTTAGCGTTACACCTAGGCAGATCTGAGCCCTTCAGTTATTGTCTCATAACTGCAGGGGCTAGTCTCTGCTTCGCCCAAGGGGATTGCTCTCTCGGTGCCCCCCATTCTGCAATATCAAGCAGTGCTCTGGGAGGCTGGGGGCAGTGGGAAGAAATAACCACAGTCCTAAAAAGAGAAGCCTCACACAGTTATTTTAGCGCTAATCCAAAGCAAAAGAATTTGCTGCATGTGCTACCAGCTGTGCAATTTCAGTGCAAGTAACTGGCTACTTAGTTGTAGGGAATGTGACAGTAATTCAGTGTCCTGGAAGAGGGCGAGGGAGTGGGGCTGGCTCCACAATGACCTGGGGGTGAGCATTAGGGTTCGTAGCCAAGAGGACTCTTTCTGTGAAACTACTAGGCATGTTGCTCCTTTTTACTCCCCCCACCACCACCACGCTGTCCTCCTGACTGGTGAGCAAACTGCTCCTCAGATATCCATCCACAAGCCTGGGCTGTAGGTCACCACTGTCTGTGGGTCACTGCTGAAATGGTCCGTCAGTGCTAGCTGCAGACCTTGTGAGCACAGTCTCTCCCCCCTCCCTCCCACCATTTCTCAGGGAGGCTCAGTGGAAGCAAAGCTAAACGGGGGGGTGTAGTGATCATGATCCTGTGGAAGCTGTGACATGGTTTGATGTCAGCCCAGGCTGACTATTGGTCACAAGTTCTAGAGACAGATGTAGAAGCCTCTGCATGCCTAGAGTTGAGTAAAGGAGATGTGGAACGCAAGGTTCATTAGAAAGGGACAGAGTCTGCAGGAGACGCAGAGGGGATTATATTTCCGTTCACTGCTACACTGGCCTCCTTTGGTAACAGATGAATTCTTGCTACAGAGCACTCATCCTCACTGATGAAAGAATCAGCTACTGTGCACTTATGCTATAAGGGGTACAATACGCAGATAATCAACGGTGTTGACCGGACTGTTAAGGTATATTGGCCTGAGAGGATAATGTTGACCTGGATTAATAAATCTTGATCTGCTGCACAGAAATTTAATTCTGCTTAACCCCATGTAAAACTGAAGCAGAGCATGTGTAAGTGGTTTGCTCACGGTCACAGAGCAAGACAGTGCAGAGCCAGGCATGGAATCCCTGAGGCTGGAGTCCCAATTCTCTGCTCTAATGCCTAGATCACATACCTTTTCCTAGGACTGATCCAAAGCCCACTTCAATTAATAGACTCCCAGTGAGTCTATAAGGCTTTGGATCAGGCCCACAGTCATGAACAGAACAGGAGTGGAACATTGGGTTTTTAAGGGTTTTAAACGATTACGGTAGTTAAATATTGCTATATGGTATGAACAATTTTGTTGTAAAATAAATATTAAGTGTTTTAAATAATTCCCCATGACAAATAACTCAAACTAGTGCACGCTGCTTTTTAAAACTAAAATGTGCCTCCCCCCCCAAATCCTGTCTTTCGTTTGAGGGATCTGGATATCATCCATTCAAAGCATCAGATTTGTCAAGTGGACAGTCAGAATATGTAAAATGCCCACACCCCATGTGAGTGTTAAGCAATTACATTTCAGGGAATGCTAGCAGATGGGTATCTGTTGTCAACAGGGCCCAATAATAGACTTACAGGCAGGGAATTCTGTGCCATGATCCAGCACCTGACATTCAATCCAGTCATGTACAGTGTCACACACGGAAACACTACTAGCACCCTGCAAGGACGTCAAGCTTCAGCAAAGCGAGTGCAGGCGTTTAACGGCCACATTAGTTCATTGATCAAAGAGGATCACAGCAGATGCCTTGAGATGGGATACAGCATGTGCCGAAGGAAGGGGCTCTGTGCACATTTATTATTCCACTGGCTTACTGTTTGGCACAGCTGTTTCAGTCACCTTGACAACGGCAGGCAGCTGAGACCCACAAGACTCTTCTATGCAACAAAATTACTGCAGAAACTTGCAATCTGAACCTGGTATGAGGTAACAGGAGGTTACCTTGGCGTAATGCCTGCACCACAGTTGCATTGGCTAGCTAGGCAGTAAGCTTTTTCGGTGGTCTCTGACACATACATTTTGGCAGCCCATTGTTTAGACAATGGGGACTTTTTATTCCTTCTCTTAAGTCTAAACCACATGAGCAGCGAGCCCAGTTGGGGTCAGCATGAGAGTCAATTAGTCCGGCAGTAACTGATTTTTAAGCAGCCATTGGCTCTATATAATACTGATTTACTGTTAATTAAAGTCTGAGTTTTAATAGCCACTGGTGGGATCCTGCACCTGATATTAATCTTGGCTAAACTACCAGCCTGAAATAATCTGGAGAATGTGCAACTGAACTTTCTCCTCTTCGGTTCATCGTAGCTTTGGATTGGAAAATCTGGGCTCAATTCCTCAGAGAGCAAATGATGTGTTAGTGATAATTACAGAATTTAGTTATTGGCAAAATATTGGCTCTTCCTAACTAACACGCTGGTATCTACTTGCTGTTTGCTTTATTTTTTTTTTAATTTTCTAAGTGAATTTAGGGCTGCCAAAGGTGCTGGCGTATTTGACCTCCAGCTGAAAGGGTGCCAATGACATGTTTTCCCAGGGCACCATCTTCCCTCTGGCTGGCCCTGAAAAGTGCCCATTTTTCATTAGTGATGGAAATGGAGCAAAAAATGAATGTGAGTGGGAATAAATATCACAAAGTCAACAGCAAAAAGAAGCACTTCAAGCAAGAGAAAAAACATCTCATTTATGCAGGTTGTGGTGACAAAAAATACTCAGAAGGAGTAGCTCTCATTATGAAAGCTTGTGCAGAAAACTCACTCTTCAACTGGGAGCCTATTAACTATCACATCATATAGGCCAGAATCCAAGCCAGTTTCCTAAAGATGTTAAGCATACAGTGCTATGCTCTGACAGGGGAACATAGCAGTGAGGATAAAGATGAGTTCTACAGTTGCCTCCGAAGTGTGATTGACAGAATACTTAAATGTGACTCGCTCTGGATAATAAGCAACTTTGTCACAGCCTACTGTAGCATTAATCCAGGAATGGAACAAGCAGTGAGGAAGCATGGGTCACCAACCAAAACGGCAATAAACTCATTGAATTGTGCGTGGCATCTGACTTAGTTCTTGCAAGTACCCTGTTCCTTCACAAAAACATACACAAACAAGCATGAAAATTATTAGATGGCAAAATGAAATATCAGATTGACCACAAGTGCATACTCAAGATTCAGGTCATCTGTCCAAAAGGTACAGGTACATCAAGTAGTAGATGTTAGCAGCAACCACAATCTTCGTATAGCTAAACTGAAATGGTAGAATTAAAAATAATAATGCAGAAAAAGCAGAAATGTTCAATAAATATTTCTCTTAACTATTTGAGGGAAAAAACAGATGATGCAGTCTCATCATATAGTGAAGATAACACTTTTTTCCATTCCACTAGTATCTCTAGAGGATGTTAAGCCGAA
Organism: Mesoclemmys tuberculata; assembly: GCA_007922155.1. Classification (NCBI taxonomy): domain Eukaryota; kingdom Metazoa; phylum Chordata; order Testudines; family Chelidae; genus Mesoclemmys; species Mesoclemmys tuberculata. Next base: position 12,722,722 of record ML675629.1, on the reverse strand, counting down.
GCTACTAAAGATAGATTTTTTTTAAAAAGCGTAGATGCAAATAACTTGTTTTAAAAGAGTTTTAAAAGAGCTGGCTGAGGAGCTCTCTGGAGTATTAATGTTGATTTTTCAGTAACTCTTGAAGCCCTGGGGAAATTGCAGAAGACTGGAAGAAAGTTAATGTTGTGTCAATTTTTAAAAAGGGTAAACAGGATGTCTAGGTAATTATAGGTCTGTCAGCCTGATATCAATCCTGGGCAAGATAACGTAACAGCTAATATGGGACTTGATTAAGTAAGAACTAAGTAGGGTTATGTAATTAATGCAAATCAACATGGGTTTATGAAAAATAGAATCTGACAAACTAACTTGATACTGTTTTTAATGGGATTACCAGCTTGGTTGATAAAGATAATAGTGCTGATGTAATACATTTAGACTTCTGTAACATATAAAATTAAAATGGCACACATTAATGGATTAAAAATTAGCTAACTGATGGGTCTCAAAAAGTAACTGTAAATAGGGAATTGTCATCAAGAAGGTCTGTGTTCAGTGGGGTCCTGCAGTGATTGATTCTTGGCCCTCCTCTGTGTAACATCTTTATCAATGACCTGGAAGAAAACATAAAATCATCACTGATAAAGTTTGCAGATGACACAAAAATTGGGGGAATGGTAAATAATGAAGAGGATAAGTCACTGTTTCAGAGAGAGATCTGGATCACTTGGTAAATTGGACACAAGCATACAATATGCATTTTAATATGGTTAAAAGTAAATGGATACATCTGGGAACAAAGAATGTAGGCCATACTGACAGGACAGGGGATTCTACCATTGGAAGCAGTGATTCTGACTAAGATTTGAGTGTTGTGATGGATAATCTTCTGAACATGAGTTCCTAGTATGACTCTGTGGGCAGATGAGCTAATGTGATCCTAGGGTATGTAAATGGGAATCTCAAGTAGAAGCAGAAGTGTTATTTTACCTTTGTATTTGCTATTGATGCAACCACTGCTGGAATACTGTATCCTGTTCTGGTGCCCACAATTCAAGAGGGATGCTGATAAACTAGAATGTGTTCAGGGAATGATCAAAGGATTAGAAAACATTTTGTAGTGATGAGCTCAAAAAAATCAGTCTATTTAGCTTAACAAAGAGACGGTTAAGGGGTGAGTTGATTACAGTCTATAAACAATCTACATGCGGAACAAATACTTAATAATGAGCTCTTCAGTCTTGCAGAGAAAGGTATAGTATGATCCAATGGCCGGGAGTTAAAGCTAGACAAATTCAGACTGGAAATAAGACATAAATTTTTCACAGTGAGAGTATTAACCACTGGAACAATTTACCAAGGGTTGTTGTGGATTCTTCTTCACTGACAATTTTTAAATCAAGATTGGAGGTGCTTTTAAAAGATACGGTCTAGGAATTATTTTTGGGAAGTTCTATGGCCTGTGCTATACAGGAGGTCAAACTTGATGATCGCAATGGTCCCTTCTGGCTTTGGAATCTATGAATCTATCTGAGCCATTAGTGATTATCTTCAAAAAGTCATGGAAGATGGGAGAGATTCCAGAGGACTGGAAAAGGGCAAACATAGTGCCAATCTATAAACAGGGAAATAAGGACAACCCGGGGAATTGCAGAGCAGTCAGTATCTTAACTTCAGTATCCCGAAAGATAACGGAGCAATTTTAATAATAACAATTTATTATTATTTAAAATAATAATTTAATAATTAAGCAATCAATCTGCAAACACCTAGAAGATAATAATGTGATAAGTAACAGTCAGCATGGATTTGTCAAGAACAAATCATGTCAAACCAATAGCTTTCTTTGACAGGGTAACAAGCCTTGTGGTTAGTGGGGAAGCAGTAGAAGTGGCTTATCTTGATTATAGTAAGGCTTTTGATACAGTTTTGTCTGACCTTCTCATAAATAAACTAGGGAAATACAACTTAGATGGAGCTACTGTAAGGTGGGTGCAAAACCAGTTGGAAAACCATTCCCAGAGAGTGGTCATCAGTGGTTCACAGTCAAGCTGGAAGGGCATATTGAGTGGGGTCCTGCAGGGATCTGTTCTATGTCTGGTTCTGTTCAATATCTTCATCAATGATTTAGATAATGGCATAGAGAGGACACTTATAAAGTTTGTGGATGATACCAAGCTGGGAGGGATTGCAAGTGCTTTGGAGGATAAGATTAAAATTCAAAATGGTCTGGACAAACTGGAGAAATGGTCAGACGTAAATAGGATGAAGTTCAAAAAGGACAAATGCAAAGAACGCCATTTAGGAAGTGTGACAGAGTGGGCAGGATGCCTAGCCAGTGCCATATCACGCCAGCTCCAACGAAGCAAGGTAAATTGGAGCTGCTAGGGACACCTGTATCTGATTGGTGAATGGGAAGCAGCTATCAGCCTAATTAGCCAGGGGATATATACAGGCTCAGATGAAGGGAGTGAAGGTGGAAGCCAGAGGGTGGAAGGTGAGTAGAGATGTACTCTGCCTGGTGATAGAAGCTAAGAAATCCTTGAGGCTGCTAGCTCAAGCTGGGTATAGTAAGAAGGCGGTGGAACTGCGTGCTGTAAATGAACTGCGTGCTGTAAATGAACTGCACTGGTGATTGCTGAACTGGCAGCTCTCTGAGTGGTTTGTGTGCCAGGAGGAGGCAGGGCCAGAGGAGCCCCTGGAGGTGCATTGTTACAGGAAGGAACAATGAGCTGCGCACATACAAAATGGGAAATGACTCCCTAGGAAAGAGTGCTGTGGAAAGGGATGTGGGGGCCATAGTGCATCACAAGCTAAATATGAGTCAACAATGTCACACTGTTGCAAAAAAACCCAACCATTCTGAGATGTATTAGTGGGAGCGTTGTTAACTACCTCAACAATCTGTTCCATCTGGTATTTAGCAGCGACTCTCTGAGGGCACGTCTACACTACAAAATTAAGTTGACTTCAGTTCAATCGACATACAGCCACCACAGTAATTAATTCAATTTTTAATGTCCACACTGTGCTCCTTCTGTGGGCAGCATGCTTCCTCACCAGAAGCACTTGCCCCCATGTAACTGACAGTGTGGGGCACTGACTGTAAGAGCCCAGGGCTGACAGCTGGAGCCTCTCTGCCACCTGCCACTGAGGGATTGTGGTGTGGGGTGGTGGAAAAGAAAGCCAGAGCTGGGGCTGTCTCCTGGTGAGGAATTGGAGTGTCTAAATGGACGTTGCACTGACATAACTACATCAACTTAAGCACGACACCTCTCACAGAGGTGGCATTAAGTGTGTGGAGTCAGCAACTTACATCAGCGGGAGTGACATTTTAGTGTAGATGCTTACAGAGTTAGGTCAACATAAACTGGCTTACAGTGACCTAACTCTGTAGTGTAGACCAGGCCTGTGTAAGTGGGGCCTTGATCTGCTCGAGGAATAAATGTCCATGTTAAAGATTTGAACTCAGATTCTCTGCAAGGCTTGTTGGCTAGCTCAGCTAACCAGCTGCTTTTAGTATGGCTTTTAATTCCCATCTATCTAGAATCTTTTTAGATCAGTGGTTTTCAACCTTTTGGGGCTCAGGATCCATTTGTAAATGTTCACGTCCTGTCGCAACCCAGTAAATAGTTCGGGGATGGAGGCCCTGGGGTTGTTTTGGTTGGATCCGCCCCGAGGAGAGGAAGGTTGTGTCCTGCTCAGCTCTCACCCCATAGTGGCGGCTTATGCAGCAACTTTACTGTGGGGTTTGCTGGGCTTGGCTCACCACTCCAGGTGTTGTAACATCTGGGGTTGCAGTGCCGCTCAGGTTTGGCCCTGCCCCTAACGGGACTAAATTTGTTTGAGTGGAGTTGTGACCCAGTTCATGACTTTGCAATGCCACTCACTCCAATTTGGCTTATCCAGACTCCCATCATGATAGCTGGGCCAAACCGGAGTTGCGCTGCAATCCCAGAGGCTGCAGAGCCGGGAGCCGGGGAGCGAGCCGAGACAGCCCTGTGGAACAGAAGCCGCAGGAGCTGGATGTTGAAACAGGCTGACAAGCCAATTTTGGGTCCTGACCGACGGATTGAGAAACTCTGTTTTAGGCCTTGTCTACACTAGTGCTTAATTCTGGAAAAACTTATGTTGTGGCAAAAACACACCCCTGAGCGACAAAACTTTGCCAGCTTGTGTGGACAGTGCTATGTTGGCGGGAGAGCTCTCTCCTGTCGACGTAATGCAGCTATACAAATGCTTATGCCAGCACAATTTATGTCGCTCAAGGGGGTTTTGCTGGCATAAGTGCTAGTGTAGATAAGCCTGAGATGTTGTTTACACACGGTAGAACAGGTTGTTTAGTATAAATAGTTAACACTTATTTCAAGGGACCTTTCAAGGGGAAGTGGCCCGTTAACACCTCGCAAGTCATAGGGAGGAGAGAGTGGCAGGGAGAGAGCCGCTGGGGGGTTGCAGGACTGCAAATCAGAATGTTGGGTGTATTGCACCAAGCTCCATTTTGGAGGTTTGGGGAGGGTAAATCCAACACTGTTCTTCCATAAAACAGCTTCCTGTTCTTTTTGTTGCAACAGGGAAAACGCTGTTCTCAGAACTAGATAAAATGAGGGAACCAAAGCGAAGAAAAGTGAACACAAGAAGAATTCACAGCTGCACAATAAAGCAACACACCAGGAAGGTGCAGGAGGAATGAGAAGTGGCGCCACACAGCTGGTGCAGCTGAGGTCATCCCAGTTGAGGATTTGCGTACACTCCCACAATGTAGTGGCTTGCTATGGCATTTGCGATGCCTCCATGCCTTGCCCTCGTGCAACATAATCTGTAAACTCCAACCAAGATTGGCTGCTGAGGAGTCAGCCCACATCTTCCTAGATGGAAACTTGAAACCCACCAAGACCAAATGTCAGATGCTGTTTAGCCAGATGAATAGTAACAGTCTCTAATAGCAAACTTGGCTCTTTGCTCTTTCCAGCAGAAGCAGTGTTTTACTTTGTGTTCAAGCACTCCTCACTTACAGGATTCTTGGGAAGACGGGGCTTAATGAAGCACATAATGTGCTCATTTGGTCTGTGCTGGCAATGCTCCTAGAAAAGCATGTATCCCAATAGAACAGTGTAAGCAGAAGACGATCCACTTTTGCCATCACACCCACTCTTTACCTAACCTTTCAACTCCCCTCTTGATGCCCCTTTCTCTGACAGCTGGATGCTAAATAACAGATGATGAGAAAGGACAAGGCATGTGTAATACTGATTTTTACAGCAAAAGGCTCAAGCAATAGAAATGTGGGTTGGTTTAAAGATCTCTTCATTCCCAGGTGTTAACCCTACAGTTTTTATAGATCTCTAACTGTCATCCAGTTGCATTCATTTGGGTTGGAAAGGGACACTTGCTGAAAGCCTAAGTTTTTTCTAATAATACTTTGCTCTTATATTGCATCTTATATCTTCCCAGCATGGATGGAGTTCTGACAGTCAGTCCTTTAAATCTGGGAGATGGTGGCAACTGCACTTTTAATGCAGACATTTTGCATTGCCAGCTGCACAGTGAACACGCTGCTCTCTGGTAAATAGCTTCATCTCCATTCTACTCTAGTTTTCGTTGTCTCTTATTCCTCAGTAGGTGGCACATCCTCAGTCAGCTGTCAGAAAAGTGATCTAGAATACTCCTGGCAGAGCTTGCAGCATAACAATTTGGGACATAGAAACTATGGGCAGTAGCTAGTCACAGTCCTTCAGAACAGAGAATAGAATTCAAGGTTTGCTCTTCTAAAAATATAGGTCTGTATCTTGAATTAAAGTAGACTCTCAATTAGCAGTCACTTGGTTTACATTGTTTTAAGTCATTAATATTACATTATGGATGGATTTTTGAAGGCCTGAAATTTGCAGTGAAGGTTCTAGCAGCTACTTTAACTCTATTTCCTGTATATGATGCTATCTTAATGTCTCTTCTTTCCATCTCTCTCACTCTTTCTGTATGTGTACTGTACTGCTGTAGTCAAGTTACTGGGAACTCTCACTTTCTTTCCTGACATTTGTATATACATCTCAACCCTAACATTGCAGTTATGTAGCTTCTTCCATTTAATATCCTCGGCTTGTTTAAAGAAAAAGAAAGTCTGACAGGTTGCAGCATCCAATAAGAGCTTCTAATGAAAACGCCTCTTGAACAATAAGTGTAGGATCACTATTGTGGTGACATCATTTCCTTGCCTCAGGCTAGTCACTAGAGAGCATGACTGCTGGAAACTGTTAACTGCTTGAGCAGGTCTAACATCTGATCTAATAGAAGGCAGTGATAGAGGTACACCCAAGTTAGCAAATTTGAGTTGAAGCAGCTGTTCTGCATTACGTTGGTATTTCTCAGCATCAGCCTCCTTTGGTTCTTGTAACTTTCCTCCATGTCCCCTCCCTTAACTGTAGAACATTCTTCATCTCCAAGCACCACTGCAGGACTTCTCTGTCCTCTTGCTTCTGCACAGTGGCTGCTAGATAATACTCTTGCAACAAATCAAGTATAGGCTGTACCCCTAAGGCATCATTCTTTTCTATCACTCACTAGGGCAATTGGAAGTCTGTGGCTAAATACATCCCTGATATAGCTCCACTGAAGTTAACGGAATTAAACGAGAGGTAAATTTGGCATCTGGGCTCCAGGCTTAAATTCCAGTAGCAGCTGACACTTTTCTCCTGTGGTGCACTTAGTGGCCACAGGGTTTGTTCAAGGGAGGAAGTAATGGTTTGTATCTGACTGAGTTTTATACAGAAAAAAGCCATAGCTGTCAGACTACACAACATGCTGTGTTCCTAGAAAGGAACCATGAGTTGTTTAAAAAGAATTTAGTATGTGTTAGGGAATAAAGCAATTGTGACTAACTTCAAGAGGAAATCAAAGCCACTTTGCCACCAGGTTCTTCAGATAAGGATGACTGGGGATGTATTTTGCAATGAAAAAGGAGCAGGTGGAAAGAGAGTTAAGATCTACACTAGACACAGTTCTGCCACCTTTACAAATCAGTCACTGCTGTGAAGTGCACCAAGTGTTGTACTGTGATGTTGGTTTCACTGGTTTATCAGTGTATAATTATATTCTTCATCTCAACAAAAATGAAGGGTTTGTTCAAGCTCTGAATTCTTCTTGGAAACAGTTCAATGGCCTTTATAACGGGTTTACCCAAAAGACATAGGCCAAGGTATTCATAAGCAAGTGCCTAAACCTGAGCTTCTACATCCATATTTAAGCACCTAAATCCATATCCAGATTTTGTGAATGCACTCAGCAGCTCCCCTTGATACTATTTTTAACTTGGTAATGTGTTTCTGAGATAACATGTGATCTCTTCAGATATCTGGAGTGTGATCTCTAGCAACCCTGTGTCAGTGTGGTGTGTTAGGATTCGTGTACACCAAGCAAGATTTTCACAATTGAGTGCCTAAAATTTACTTTCTGCATTTGGATTTAGGCACCTAAATAAGTGGTGTGATTTCCTAAGGTTCTGCGCATCCAGCAACTACAACTGATGTTAAACTGAAGGTGTCAACTGAATTTTCTTTAGATGGAAAATCAACTCATGTTCATTTTTAAAAAGCAAAAGAGAAATTGAGTGTTGATAAATGTCAGTCTGAACACAGTGTGAATGAAAATCCTGTTTGTCCACAGAGCAACTGAGAATGTCAGCAGAGAAAGTCCCCACTTACTGCCCTATCAGTGGGCCTCAAGTTCATCATCTCCCCATCACGGCTTTATTCTGATGAAACAGGCAAGAATATCAGTAAGTGCTTAGATATGATAGTGTAGTGTGGACATCTGTTCATGAGAATGTACTGAGCCACCCAAATCAGTTTGTATAGGTAATCTAACAGCTGCCAGCTGGTTTCTACTATCCCAAACAGTGCTAGATGTAACTAAACCCATAACTCCATGTTTTTTAAAGGGACATGGCCACCTCCTCATAGACTTGTTTGTATTTTGCATTTGATCTATGTCAAGAAATAATGAAGTCACTTAAAACCAGAATTGATTTCTGGCTCTTCCCCTGCTCCCCCTTGAAAACCAACCACTTGGGGAGAAAATATTGTAAAATAAATAAACCCCCAGGTTACTTAACTGCTGTGATCCCAAGAAAGTACTCAGAAGCCACTGTTGTAAAAAGAGAGAATTAATTTCTTACTCTCCTGTGTGCTATGCATGGCTCATAAGGGCCATGAACTTTTCACATGGCACCTCAGTGCTACGGAAAAGTCAGTGAAAATGGGGCAAGATGAATGACTAGCAACAGGGTGCAAAGAGGTTCATGAATTTACTTAGTAAACCAGGGTGTGAATTTAGGTCTTGTGGTGCAGATTACAAATCCTTTAGCAGTAACATGAGGATGTATCCAAATATAGTTATTACTAATATCCTTAATTAGAATGCCTCACATATTGCAAGTGGGCCAAGTGCTGAGATGATGTGGTGTCACTAAAATTAATTATCTGGGTCACAGACCAGCCAGATGGCACTTCACAATAAGGCCAGGCTGAGAGCTGGTGTGTTGAATTTCAAAGTGGGCAAGGGGCTTAGTATTACATGCCCCAGTGTGCCTTGCAAACTAATCAAGGAGCTATAATGAGTGCTGGATGCTTGATGGGATTCTTTTCCATCCTGGCATCCACAGGGCTGGAATTTAGGGGCAGTAATTCCATGAGTAAATTAGATAAATGAGTCAAGCCCCAGAGAAAACAAAAGCTTGGCTTAAAAAATCATATTTTTTTAAAAGTACGTTTTGGGTTTCTTTTTATTTCTCTTTTGTTTTCTGAGCTTTCAAGTTGCATTTGGTCTATATTCTCAAGCTTTTCTGTGCAACCATAAGGGCCAAAAAACCTTTTCAATGAAAGCTGAGATTCTCGTATTCTCATGAACGAAGGGGCTGGGGTTGTAAGGAAACAGCAAAAACCCACCCCAAACAGGAGAAGATTTGCAGTAAAAGCCATTAATCTTTGTGTTGCTGGCTACTCTTGGCCTGCATCTGATGTGCTGCAGTTATTCAGTGGCATTACACGGTCATCAGTGGCATTTTAGGACTTAATGGCTCCTTCGATACTCAGCAAATAAACCGGTAGGCTTTTCTGGGCATAAAGTGACTGGAATGTTCAGCAACAGCTATGAGGTAAAACATTCAGGAGAAGAAGGAAAAAGAAGAAAGTTAATGGTTACATTCACTGCTCTTTCACCCATTCTCTTAGGCAAGCTCCGCAGGTCTGTCTGGTTCTAGTGCAGTACACTGCTTTCAGTTCTGCTGCTGTTACTCCAGCTCTGCCAGCGTAACTCAAGCACCATACAGTAATAATAATTAAAAAAAAAAGAAAGAAACCCAACCCCTACCAAAATCCAAAGGACATGCAGCGCATTTCACATACGAGAAGGAATAGCAGCAAGCAGGCCCATTATCATGTCCTCAATCTGTGCACTCAAAGATGGAGGAAGAAATGGTGGCGGAAGAGGAAAGAGAAAAATGCTTTTATAAAGGTCATAAAATAAGCAGCAGCCAGAGCAACACCCGCGTTGGCCAATAGGTGCTGGCAGTTCTTTCTGGAATCACCGAACCCACTGCTGGGCTGCAAATCTGAGAAGGAAGTTTCTACCAGTTCTGCCAGTTAAGGGGGGCAAAGCCAAGAAGATGTTTGAATGTGGAAGTCTGAATTGCAGTTCTTGTAGAGTAAGGCAAGATATTGCAATAAGTACAAAGGAAAGGAAATGTGGAATGGCAGCAGCTTTCTTATATAACTTCATAATTAAGAGAAGATCAGCATGGAGAGGAGTGCCATAATCCAGCCAGGATACATAAAAAGAAACTTAAAATGATCTAGAATCTTTTGTTACTAGATAAGTGTTGACAGAACAATATTGTCATCATATGAACCTCAAAGGAAAGGACCACGGAATTAGAGTGATGGAAATATGACAGAAAGAGCTATTAGATCATCTAGAACATCAGCCTACCCAGTCCTTATTGTTTTCTACAGTGCATTCTGGACAGTTTAATTAAGGTATAGAAGGGTGAAATTAAAAAAGAGCCTAGAAATTCAAGAATGTGCGGATAACACGGGGGAATCCTGAAGCTGTCTGTCTGCGTCTCAAAGACTCCATTTCAAACAAGCTCACTTTACAGGTAAAAAGATGTCTTTTCTAGCCTCTGAAAACTCAGGCTGGGAACTGAGAGTCAAGATGAGCATTTCATGCTCATCCACCATCAAAAGTAAGAAAGATTTTGCAACTGGGACTTAGTTAACAACTCTGTTAATGATGCGTGAACAGAAAATGATCCATCTCACACTCTTAAAGCTGCTTTGAGTCTGCAGTAGTTACAGGAATAAAAAGTAGCTAAGGCTTGTTTTGGTCAGGATAGTACAAGCAGATGCAGGGGTTATATCTGTGGGATTAAGATGGTGCCACTTTCACAGACAACTATTTTTAACTATATCTGCATTTTTAGCGTTATGGGTCTCATCTAACCCTCAGTGAAACTGATGAGTTTTTTCATTGACTTTCCTGAGTACTGGATGAGGGCCTGTAAATAGCTATAATAAAACTCTGGATCCAAAACACCTCTAAACTTTGGGAAACGTTAGATCAGAATCTCAGCTATGCAACTCCAGCTAATCTCTAATACCAGCACCTAAAATTTATCTCTCTTCTTGTCTTTATCAGACAACTGAGCAACATAGGAAATAAAAGATAGTGGAGGGGGTGATTTGCATATATTATACTAGAGACACCTGTTTAACCTGCTCATGTATGACGCCTCCATGAGAGCCAGTCAGAGAGTTGTCTCCTTATTAGAAACAGTGCCATATTCCCACCCAGTGCAGACATGCATCTTTAGAAGGTTGTCATTACATTGGAAGAGCTCTAGGTTATGTCAGTCATCATCCTCCCCAGCAGAATAAATCACCCTTTCCATATGACTCTACACTGCAGTTAAAAATATGGATGTTATGTTCTCTTTCCGAGATACTTTCCCAGGCACCTAGATAAATGTAGAGACTGAGATCAATGCATGACATGGGTGGCTTTTTCTGTGTAAACAAAAGCTTTTCTGCAGTGGCTACGAGGCAGGGTTTGCCCTACATTTTCTTATTAGGGTGTTACTTTGATGCAATGCTTTTTTAAAAAGAAAGAAATAAAGGACAGACTTTATTCTGTACTCCACCCAAGCTACTAGACCTTCTCCCCTTAATTTTTTCCAAAAGGCAGAAATTCTGTAGTGAGTTGAGCAATTTCTTTTTTTGACATGCAATCTATAATTATTTTTGCTTATAAGCATTGCAACTTTCATTAAGAGCAATTAAGGTTGGTAGACAAACCTAATAATTAGTCTTATGCCCTAGGTCTTTGCGTAGTGAAGGTCTGCTCATCTCAGATTTGTAGGTTTTTCACAACTAGCCTGCCAATCACTATATCTTGTCAAGAAGAGAAAAGACGTAATTGTTTATTCATATTACAGTTGCACCTTGAAGCCCGCACAAGAGATCAGGGCCCCATTGTGATATGCTGTACAAATACATAATAATGTACAGCCCCTCTCCCAAAAAGCTTAAAATCTAAACAGAAAGATCAAGGATGGGAAAGGAAATAGATCGAGAGAGGTAAAGTACTTGCTTACGGTCACCCACCAGGTCAGTTATAGACTCAGCAAAAGAAACTAGAAAGTCTGCTTCCCAGTGCTCTGCTCTAACCAATACACAACTATTATACTGCTGGTAAAGAATCGTGGTAGTCGCATTCAGATAACACCTTCCATCTGAGGAACGCACTTTGCAAGTGCCAATGAACAATTTTATACTTACGAACACTGCAAACTGTTTCCCTGTGAGGCAGGAAAACATAATTAGCTCTATTGTACATACAAGGAAATAGAATCAGAGAGTGATTAAGTGACTTGCCCAGGTTCACACAGGAAGCATAAGGCAGAGCCAAGAAAAGGACCCAAATGTCTTGGGTGCTGGGTCTTCGCAGTGGAGGTTGAGCTTTTTTTTTTTTTTTTTTTTTTTTTTGACTGTTTGGCCCATGTTTAGATGCATAAATGGACCAGAGCTTCTTTGAAAATGTTTAGCCTCACATCCACTCACATTTCTTCTTTTGGGTGAAGAAGAAGAGGGAAAGCTATAACATGCCCAATAACTAAATAAAGAACTTAGGGGAGGAGACAGAGAATGTGATCAAAAGGAACAAGATCAAAAAGCAAAATAGAAATGCTTTATACAATGCTGTCTGTGCACAGCTTTTTGATCATTCTCCTCTCCTTCCTAAGCACATGCTTTGCTTCCTTTTAATCCTCTAGCCCTGGAACTCTTTGCTGCCACATGCAAAACTCACCAAATAAAATGTGGTATGTGGCACTCATCAGTAAAGTGTTTCTGACATTCTCCTGGGCCTGGCCTTTCATGCTTTTTCTTTCCATGGGCCCACTCATCTGCTTTTGGCCATGGGATTGTATCACCATAGACTTTGATGAGCTTCAGTCACAGATGCAGTGGTGGGGAAAGCCCACAGCTTTTCTCAGAGGCTCCTGCCTCACGGGTGCTGAAAGTTCTTCATCATTCATCAAGGAGACTTTGAGTTTGCTGTTTCTTGACCAAATCAATGGGACTATGCATGTGCTTAAAGTATGTGCTTAAGTGGATCAAGGTCAAGAATGCTGAGCACCTTGTAGAATCCAGTCCCAATGTGAGTCCATCCTGAAGAACATCTTAGCTTGCAATGCTGGCTCTCAAAATCAAAAGCAAGTGTTATACCACTAGAAGAAAAGGAGGTGAACGAGGCCGATATTATTGGGACCATCCTGATATTTGAGGCTTTGTCTTATATAGGTGCCTATTGCCCCCAACCTCCATCCCGATTTTTCTCACTTGTCTGATCACCCTAGCCCACATGGTGTTCATAGCCACCTGCCTTCTTTCACACTATCTGATCTCTTTTCTCTGCCTGTCTGATGTCAGTACCATCCCAGGTACCCCAAGACACAACAGCGAGGGGAAACAGCATTATCCAGTAGATAGCATACTCGATTGGGTGTCAAATGACTTGAGTTCTAATCCCAGCTCTTCCTACCTGGTGTGTGACCTTGAACAAGTCACTGTCCTGCTCCATGCCAGTTTCTATTCCCACTCTTTGTCTGTCTAGTGGCATCTATTTAGAGTGTAAGGTTCAAGGTCTGCATAGCTCTAAGAAAAAGGTAAAGTGTGACGTAGCCATGAAATGAGTTTTGATCAGGAAACACTGCAAAGATTCATGGTATCCCCAAAATCTTCAGCCTCCTGGAAAGAGGAAAGTAAGTCAAAATCCTCCAAAATGTCACACTTAACTGCTATATTTTCAGGTAGTTCAATTTCTCCCTGATGAGGGATAGTTATGATAGAATATGATACAGTGATCCAGAAAAATATGTGCCTGATTGCAGAGCGCACACACAATCTTCTGCCAATCAAAGGAAGATAGATACCTGCTGATGGTAGCATAAGGGTTCAAGCTGTAAACATTTAACTCCCTTTCCCTTATGTCCTCTATTTAAATAAATTTAAAACAACTATTTGAACAAAGAGAGCAGTGTTCTGGCTCCTCAGTACAGGCCCCTAGTCCAGGCTGAAATACCACTGAGGAAAACATCAGCTTTGTAGTCGAAAGGTCACGACTACAAAGAAGCCAAGGTTAGGGAGAAGAAGAAGCAAGCACAACGGGATTTTTGAGTCCTGTAGGGTCAATGCATTGGTCTCTCCATGCTTCCCACGCTCCTTTTTTGTTACTCTCCTGAAAGAAGTCTGCTCAAGGAGGGTAGGTGGCTGCTGCATGGCTTGAAGCAGCAGTGAAGATGAAAAGCAGTTCTACACCATGAGCATGCCACCTGCAGCTACAGTCAGTGGGCCAATGCACACTGGGCACAGGAGGAATATTAGCAATTACAATTATTGCATGATAATATGTATCTCGCTCTATGTAGTTCTTTTCACACAAAGATCTCAAATTACTTGACAAACATCAGTTAAACCTTTCAAAGCCCTACGAACGTGGCTAGACTCATTTGACAGATAAGGAAACCAAGGCACAAAAATTCAGCTGCTTGCAGTTACACAGCATATCAGTGACAGTTGGAAATGGGACTCTGAATTCATGATGTAATAATGACTCTCACCCTGATTGTATTCTGGGATTAACCCTGGCACTTCCCAAGCTGAAGCCTCAGAGCCTGTCTATATGGTGAATTAATGTGCAGCAAGCCGGAGTCTAAATCTACTGTGCTATAGTGGGCCGTGCACTAGCTGTCTATATGGACCCTGTCGTTGCTTGTTAAAAGTGGCCTAGTGTGCTTTGATCTATTGCACTTTGAAACAGCAGTATGCATGGTGCATGAGGGAATTTTCACTGCTCCGTGGCAGGGTCCACAAGGATGGTGCCCTCTGCACTGTAGCTTTATACCCCAGCTTGTTACCCTGAAAACAGAACTTGGGTACCTCCAGAATAGCTCACCTATTGCCCTCTCCTGGGCTTACCAAGGGTTCCCTCAAAACAGCCCACCTGTTCACGAATCTGTTCTCATCAGGTATGGATCTCCAGGGTGGCCAAGGAATATCTTGGGTTGGCCAGTGGTTCCCTGTTTCAGAAACTGCCCAGAACAGCTCGGACCTATTACCCCAAGATACAGATACAGCCTTCTGATAAATGATTGACACAAGCAGTGTTCTTTCCAAAACCAAGGCACCTTTTACTGGTGCTAACAACAACCCCTGACACAATAACAATCTGGAACACAAATCCCTTGCAACGAGTTACAGAGCACCCCAAACTGCAATTACATATAGTTGAGCTGATCCTAGGTGGCTGCGCCCCGCTTCCGATGGCCAATCTTGCAGAGGTCACAGACGGCAATTTTCAGACGTTCTTTAGGTGTTATGTACATAAATTCCTCTCACAAGTAACACAACACGCATTTTCCTTAACCCATGCGTGCCCACAGGCGCACTATACACTATAACATACTACAGCTGTGACTGTGGCTTGAAGAGTATAACGTCGTCTGATGGACGTACTCTGGTGACGCCACTGCACCGTCATTTCTGCACACTCTCAGAATCTTTCTTTGTCTCTCTCTTCTCAACTGTCCCTCTCTCAACTGACACACTGACCTTTATACTGGTTTTTCGGTTTTATATTTAGACACATGACATCATTCTACTTGTTTACCTACTTTTGGCTCACTGCCGGTTCTATTTTTAGACTTCCAACCATTATTTGCCTCCCAGTGGTATGATCTGCGGAGTCATCGTTGTTTACCACCTTTCTCCGCCAATTTGGTTTTCCTGCTGTTTCTGTATTTAGCGCTATGTCCCCTGCAGCTTCCATCGAATGGTGGAGTGACTCTTGCTTATCCAAAATGGAAGCCAGGGATACAAAATGGAGTCTGGGGACTTCAAAATGGAGTTTCTCCCATATCAAGCTTGCTGCACACTAATTTGCTCTCTAGACATGCGCTCAGCCTTTGTGCGCAGCTTGAGCTACAGGATTACATCCCTACCCACAAGTGTAGTAGATTCGTAGCCCATGCGGATCAGCATAGGGGGTGCTTAAAAGCGAGGTACAGTGACACCTAGGATGAAACCCTGTCCCCATTGAAGGCAGTGGCAAAACTTCCATTGACTTCAGTGGGGCTAGGATTTCAGCCCTATTCTCATGTGTTGTCCAATAGGACAGAAGCCTCAAATCAATCTCCATTTGCCAGTTTCCTTCCTATATGATCCTTTAAAAAAAATATTTTTAAAATGTCTGTCCCAGAAAGAAGCCCACCTAAAGAAATTAGTTTGTAATCTGAAGAACTATGGACATGTGTAGAGATGCTTAGTAGTGAAACAGAACATACTAGGTCTGCATGTCTTCTTGCATGATGTGCTGTGACAGCAATGTCTGGCTAAAATAAGCTTAGCTTGGTTCCCTCAGGTTTAGCTAAGGGGAGAGATCTTTCAGCTCACCTGGTAACTATAGTGTCTATGGACCTCAAAGGTCTCATTTCGATCCTCCATGTGATCATTTAATTTTCAGAACCAGGCCCACCACAGTTAGAGATGGGAGGGAAATGGTTTTCCTGTCTTGCATTGGGATGAATCAGACTTTTTCAGGGAGGGGAGAGAACACCCCAGAACAGCCAATAGCCTGGTGATTAGGACACTGATGTGGGATGTGAAAGATTCACTTTCAAGTCCCTGCTCTGCCTGATTCAGATCAGTCTTGAACCTAAGTCACCCACGTCCCAGGTCAGAGCCCTAACCAGGCTAGCAGTTATTCTGGTCTTTCTGGTTTGGTCCAGAAATTCCATTGTGGACCTGAGAATTCCTTCCCGTCACAAGTCTCATTAAAGCCAGTACATTACTGCAAAGAGTTCAGGTAAAAAACATTGGCATTTTCTGACAAAAATGGTTGCATTCAAATTTGTCCAGCTGGCTTTTCCCACAGTATCATTCGTTGGTCCTTTTATAGACACTGCATAAGCCAACCTGAAACTTCCTCCAGTTTGCAGAGAGCTTTCATGCTTTTCAGTAAGCTTTGGCTGAGCTCTGACTGAGCCTGGACTAAACCCACATGAAACTCATAGTTCTTCAGGGGTTTGGCCTGAAGTGAAGTTAAACTTGTTGGCTTCAGCTGGACGTCTCTTTGAAGTTGGGGGGGGGTGATCAAGCCGCAAAGCAAAACTCATGTGAGCAAACTGGAAAACAATATTCACATCAACCAGTCACAGGGTTGGCTGGCCTTTCAAAGGGGTTGAGGGGTCAGCTGCACCTGGGCCAGGTTTAGACCACCTACTTAGGTGAAAGGAATGAATATACGGCTCACATAATGTGGGGAAAGTATGTGATTAAACCAGGCCTGCTGGGAGATAAAAAGGTAGCCCATAATCAGTCAGAAAAGACACTAATGAGGAAGGTGGACTGGAGAATAGTGTTTTATTAAGGAGCAGAAGGCTAGCCAAGAAAGGGGAGGTGAGGGAGATTAGATTGGATGCATAGGTGAGGTCCTGGCTAGAAAGACAGCACAATTTGATTTATGAGATAGATAGCGCAATTGTTTAGCATCTTAGGGCTGGGAACACACAGAGGAGGGCAGCTGTGGGTTTCTCTTCTGTGCCACCACTGGTGCAACTACTCCTGTCAACAAGATAGGGACAAAGTGTCTGATTGTAGCCCAGGAAGGTGGGAAGCTAAATCTGGGAGAGCAGCTGCAGACTGTTGTGGAATAGGACAGACCCTTGCTGGAAGGACTGTAGCCAGCACAAGGCTGAGGTGCAAGAACTGGCTTTTGTGCTTCTGTCTGGACTTCTGATTAAGCTCTGGAAGGGGAGGACTTTCCTTTTATGACTAAGCAGGAGGTCAAGTCCCCTTAGAGCAGTGGTTCTCAACCTTTCTAATGCCGTGACCCCGCAATACAGTTCCTCATATTGCGGTGACCCCAAACCAAAAAATAATTTTGGTGGCTACTTCAAAACTGTAATTTTGCTACAGTTATGATTCGGACATAACTGTAATTTTGCTACAGTTATGATTCGGACATAAGACTACATCTTATAGTGGTCTCTTATAGTATAAGACCGATGTAGTTCACACTGTGTAAATGTATGGTGCTTTGTGTAAGTGTAAGCTGCTTTGTGTACTGTATAATGATTACACACAAAGCACCTTACACTTACACAGTATTGTGTGTATGGTGTGTATACTGTTTTTATATTATTAACCTTTTTTACACCAGCAGGCTGTCTCGCAGGCTCTCTTGGCTCTCCGCCTCTTGGCTCTCCGCCTCCTAGGCTTCTGTCCTCCGGCGCTTGCTGCGTCCGCCCACTGATGACGTCAGCAAGCGCCGGACACACGTAATGCGCTGCTATGGACTGTGGAGCATTCCCCCCGCTTCCCCCGCCCCTTAGGCCCCAGACGGATGATGCAATCACATCTGCGCATGCGCGCAGGCATTCAGTTTGGAACGCGCATCCATAACAGTGTGCGTTCCAGCTGAATAGCGCTGCTACAGATGGTAGCGCGACTTCTCAGCGGCTAAAGCCATCGGAAATATGTATTTTCCGATGGCTTTAGGCGACCCCTTTGTTTTCGTCGTTCGACCCCCGCCGGGGTCGCGACCCACAGGTTGAGAACCGCTGCCTTAGAGACTTTAAAAATGCTGCCAGCTAGTGGTTGGTTGCACTAAAGTGGACATGAGAGGATTAAGTGGGTTACCAATAGTTTTATGGGATAGTGCCAAACTCCACCCTTCCTTTCCTGTTTTGTCAGTGGGAGTGTCCCCACCCCATCGTCATGCAGCTGAAGAAAGCAGCAAGTTCCTAGCCTGCAATCCTCTGAATAAAGTTTATTTTTGTTGAACTGAGTCAGCCCTTTACAAAACCAACCATCTGAGACAGGAAAATGAAGGTAGCAGACAGGCCTGGAATCAAACCAGGTAGGTCCTTTCAACAGAACCCCTGTAAACCAAAATAGCCAAATTCCCTGGTGTTCTAAGAAAGAATATACTTCTACATCTCCTATTAGCGGTTCCATAATTACTTTTGATTTTGATTCTCAGAGAAGATAATTATTTGTCATCAAATAAAGTCTCAGGTCTGGATGCATTAGTGTGCAGATCATGGAAGGAAACATCGCCTAGTGAGCGTCATCCTTTATCATGTTCATCCTTGGTACTTCTGACTGCTTTCAGTTGGCATGGAAAGTTTGGCAAGGTACCTTAATTTTATGAAGAAATTGATGCCCTCCCCTGCAGTACGTGATCCCTTATGTGTCTCTGCTGTCGAAAGTTATTCAAAATATGAGAGGATGGGACACTTTCAGGTTTGCAACCATATTTCAGGGCTCATGTTAATTAAAATACTCATCATTTTGGATTTTTCCCAGATTATTCTGCTTCTCTACCGCGTTGCTTGTTTTTTATCTCACTGTCCATTGGATCCACCACCCAAATTCCAGATTAATGGGTAACAAAATTGCTAGAACAGATCTCCAGGAAAAGTCTGACGTGCCATAGGAGTCAGAGTTAGCAAGGTTAAAGTACAGACCGGGGAGGCAGGAGATGTGGATTCCATTCCTGGCTGTGATGGACTTCCCAGATTGGCAAGTCATTAAATCTCTATGCTTCAGTTTTTCTAGCTGTAAAATGGAGATAACGATATTTTCCTACCTCACAGGTGTGTTAAGAAATTTAATAAACTTATGTAATGAATTCAGATATTTTAGTACTAGAGGACAAGCGTTACCTAAGTGTCTACATTTAATGTATAAAGAAATAGGAAGAGTATATTTCCCATGGCTTATACGTGCAGCCCTCAATAGCCCATAAAACATTTCCCTGTTGCTCTGTTTGCTTTCTGTCTTGCCTCTTTCTGTGTCACTTCCTGCCAGAGTAGAAAGCTAACTGAACTGCACGGAGTGAGAATCACAAAACCAGCATCCTAGAATCAGTGAATGATCCAGCCTGAGAATAGCACAGTGCATCTCAATGAGAATCAAATTCTCTCCGAAACATGCTGAATTTGTCTTGGAGCATAATGGTGGTCCTTTCCCTATCTAGGTCAGCATTAAACACATACAGATGATCAGCAATACAGCTCATCACATACTGATGATCAGCGTTACAACAGTTTGTGGAGATGGGAGTTATACAAAATTGGCTGAACAAAACAGTAGAGAAGAAACTGGAAACGACTATTCTAAACCATTCCGTATCCGGGCAGATGACAAAATAAGGCATTTAATTTCTATCAAAAATGACATTGCTAGTAATTTGACATTTAAAAAAATTGAAAAATTCCTTCCCCTGTTTTATACCCTACATGGCTTCCCTTTCTCAGATGATGCCTGCTAATCTGAATGTGTGGGGGATGAAATATTTTTCTCAGCATACGAGTCAGACTAGAATAATGCCTGATTGCATCTTTTTCTGCTTCTCTGGCTTTCAGCAAAGATGCTTTTAGTTATGGTGGGTGTTTTTAGGGGTTTTGGGGGGACTTTAGATGTGCTAGGAGGGGCAAGTCTGCAATTAACCACTTCTTTGTGAGAACTGAGATTTCAAAGAGACTCATCCCGAACTAGTGGTTTAGGATGTAAACTACAGTAGCTTGATAACAGATCATGGGGAAATTAGACACCTGAAATAAGCTATATGAAGAGTGGATGGAGGAATCAGTGGTGTGTAAGTGACTTTCTTTTTTGTGTCATACTCCTCATATTATCTGAATGAGTGTGAGTAGAATATCGTGTTCAAAGGAAACAGCTAGGAAGAGAGTGATCCCTTCATGTTTCCATCCATTCTTTGGATCTTCCACTTTTCCTTACCCTCTAGTGCCAATCTTCCTTCTGTTGATCATTGCACTGAAGGAGAACATCACACAAGGTCTGTGTGACACACAGAAGGAGAAAGTGCTGTAGTAGCTATTCAGTATAGTACTTCCTTCTCCACTAAAGGCTTACAGCAGCCACGTGAGGGGGGGTCAGCTCGGCTGGGACAAGCTGGCTTAAGGTCCACCAGGGGTTCAAGGATATAAGGGTTTTGCTAGAGTGGCTGAATGTAGAAGTCTCTGGGTCAGTCTCCTTCACTCAATACCTAGGATGCCCTGCATCTATGATAGGTGGTTTCAGGCCAGTTCAGTGGTCCTGCTCATCCTCTGAAAGACTTGAAAATGCTGGTGATTAAAATGCTGGAGGACAAGTGTGTGAAAGGCTGCAGTTAAAGGGGAGAACTTAACTACAAAATATATATGAGTTGACAGGCTGGTACATAGGACTGTGAAAATCTGGGATGGAGAGAACCTGTCTGCCTGCTGACTGTTGTGTTAGTAAAACCTCAGTGTGTGATGATAGTCTGTTTTGTCATCCTGCAGGATGTGACAATAGGTTTAAACTTGTGTCTAAAATAACTAGGTTAAACTGATAATGCAGCTAAAGAAACAAGTTTTATGGAGTAAAGCTACTCTTAGATTTTTCTCTATGGCAGATCCTTGCTTGGACACCAGAACTCCATCACAGGAGTTTGACAGTCTTTTCATTTTAGGAAGTGAGACAAGGGAAATCCTTAATTTGTTGTGGTTTTTAGGTAAGCCACTTTATGTATTTAAATTTAAAGGAGTTCTGCTTACATGAGATCACCAGTGTTTTGAAATGGGCCAGTGCCTTTTGCTATGCCAAGATATCAATCGGAAGGGAAAGGAAAACATTGTCTATCAAGAACCAAGGAATAATTAACTTAATCTAATGTACTGTAATTTGAGAAACAGCCTTGTGACTGTAATAAAATCACAAGATAAAATATCGATATATAAATTATGGCAGGTGTCATCAGGTAGTGCTGATACACATAGCTTTCCAAGTTCTTTTTCTTAGTGTGCAAGCAAATGCTCAGTCTTGGGAGGAAGACATTGTTTCATTAGTTTTTGTTACACAAGGTTCTGTAACTCAAGGCAGAACTCCTTAGAGAGGGAGCTCTGTGGGTGATCTGCCACTGAGTCAGTGCTCTACCTTGTTCTCAGAGCCCCTGATTAGCATCCATGCTTGAGGCAGAATTGTTCTCTGAGAACTGGCCATTGGTGTTGAGCTGAGGTTCCTAAAAGAAAGGACTGACCTATTCTGTTTTGGGATTGACTGGTGTATGTATACAAATAAAATGAGTTGCATTTAGACTATATCCAGATTCTGTGTCACAGACTTCTCTTCAACTAGGACAGTGACCTGCAAAACTCTGGAAATCTACTATTGCTCTGAAGAGGGGTAGTGTTGGTGTCAGAAAGGAACACTGGAAAGAGAAGAAAGGGCAACACTGTAGTGTATTCCATATAATAAACACTTATGCATGTAATATATAGAGATTGGGGGTGTGTGGGGGTGTGTGTGTGTGTAAAATCAAATATATACGTAGGTATACTACAGTAATTTGGTCTGTAAGTAGTTTTGTTTCCATAGTTTTAAAGTAGGTACTCCTCTGTGTGTGTATGTGTGCGTATTTATATAATCTTAAAGTTATATTAAACACACAAATATAGTTAACATCAATAGGCAATTATTCAAGTCACAGTGCAGGATGAACACCTACTAGATCAAAGGGATTGCTTTCCTGCCCTCTCTATCCTAGCTGAAGAATTTCACAGCTTTGATTAACAAAGTAATTTTAGAAAATAGCAAATAATGCACTTCCTCCACCACTCTCACTGCCAAGTTTTGTACCTCTGATTAGCACATCTGAGAGGTGTGTGGAACAAGCCCAACAGGGATTGGGAGGGGAAGGAATTGATTTTTCAAGTTTGCTATTCCTTGGTGAACATGCAAAGTATGTATATTAAATAAGCACAATGATCTCTTTTAAAAACAAAACAAAAACAAGAAGCTTCATATGTTAACAGTCCCCCATTCTGAGGAAATATCTCCAATATTAGCACTATGGTAAGTGATATAGGCTGCATTTTATTTTAGATGAAACACAGTTGTTCATGGGCTCTTGTTTGTACTGCTTCTCCAGGACGAAGTTGTATTCGGTTTTGAATAATCAGTTTGCTAACCCAACTCAGAAATGTTTTTTTTTAGAATGAGGAATAATTACATGGGGTAGGAGATGGTGTAATATACAGGAGACATAGTGGGAAACTAGCTACTTCTACCTCTCTCCCTTCATCTCCTCCAAACTCAATTTTACATATTTCTATTTATAGACAATCTCCTTTTCCTCATTTGCCATGCACCCCATCTCTCCTACTTCATATCCTTCCTTCAAGCAGCCCCTACTCCCCTTTCATTAGTAATCCTCACCCTATTTCTTCCTGGTCTTGTGTGCTTTTTGGACAGGGAACATAACTTTTGTGTGTTTGTAAAGCACCTGGTATATTTTGGCAGCTACCCACATGTTAACCTTTAGGGGGCCACAATTTTGTGGCACTATAAAAAATAGGTTCTAATATTTAATGGAATAAGGATCTCCTTAAATGCTTAATACTGACCACGTTGTATCCATATGCATCAGGTTTTTTTTATAAATCATCTGCAAAATCCACTCCCACCATCCTGCTTTTAAAAATGTTTCAAAATTCATTATAAATCACCTCTATCTACTTAATTTATCTCCAGCTCTTCTCTCTCTTGTTTAGAACAGAATTGTTACTGGGCAAGATCTGATACCTAAAGGTAATTCAAAGAAGGCTGAGACTTTTCATGAAGATCTTTTTCTTTCAAAGTGTACCCAAGCAGATCTAGATCTTTAATCCTTTAGAGACAAAAAGAGAATTTTTATGTCAGCCTTGCACATATTTTTACCCTGCAGAAATGTTAGCCACAAAAGTGTTTTCATGACGTAGCAAGGACTTTCTGTTAGAGTTTGTATCTTTCTTGTATTTACTATAAGGATCATTAACATTTCAGTTATGAATGAGTAAGAGGAAGGAGTATAAAATTATGTGGCAGTTTAACAACATCTGAGGTTATTTCAAATCAGTGAACTTTAGTAACTCTATAGGTAACAGCTCAGGCCATTTCCTCCAATAGAAAACAGACAAATTTAACTGAGCGGAATCAGGAGAGATGATCAGCCAATCAGGCTCAAGAAATACAGTGAGTCACCATAAAGAGCTTCAAGTTTGTGGTTTGGCAAGGAGTGCTGGATTCTAAGGTATGAGTAAACCACATGAAAGAACAATATTAATACTGTGTCTCCAGTTTTAGTCTCCTTTTTTGTTCATGCCAAAATGAAAGTGCAGGGGTGTCGAAATAGGGGAAGGAAGAATCAGTTATGAGAAAATTGACAATACGATGCTGGAAACATAAGTCATTGCTGAATCAGATGCAAGATGATACCATAGTACTCACTGGGTGACCCAATTATCTAGTAGCTCTATTAGCAGGAAATTCCAATCCTGCACAAATAAAGGCAACTATGAATATATGAATTATGGAGTGATCTGACTGAAGGTTTCTTAACTGTGGCACTACTTGTGATTTCATTGAAACAGGTTGCAGCCCATTTCTTCTCTTTGAGGAATTAGTCTGCAACAAGGGTTCTCAATCTGCCCCTTTCCATTCTGGGACGGACCACTGCACATGCACACACAATCCTCCCATCTAACCAACATCTCTCTCCCATTTAGCAATAGAGGGACGGTGGGGTAATCTCAATCCCTTAACGCTCTTGGGAGGCCCCTAATTGGAGAACCCCTGGTCCACAGCAAATGACCTTGACTCAAGTCACCAGGATTCTATTCCCACCCTAGACAGTGACCCTGTATGATCTTGGCCTAGGTGTCTAGGCCAAAGTTTTCAAAGTCCAAAAACATCTTTGTCTGTGTCCAATTCACAAATAGGGAATGGAGCTAAATTTCCAGACTAAATTCCTTGGTTTTCAATTATTCATCCTGCTTTAACATCAAGCCTATTACTTTGTTTCTCTAATTCTTTTATCTTTAGAGGCATATATTCCTGTATTGAAGAAAGTGTGTTTCTCATTATCTGGTGCAAAATCTCCAGATTTTCTGTGAAACACTGATTTCTGTTTTGCATTACTTGTGCAAAGTGCATGTTACTTGTAGCACCTATGAAACGTACCAGAAACACACAGCTTTAGAGAATGAGGTCTTCATTTTGTTCATAGAAAAGGCACAGCACACTATAGGCAATGGCAGTTTAGGCTTCCTCATGTCGCCCTAACAATGTGATGCAATTCTGAGGCTGACTGTGGGCATCCCGAGTGTCTCCCCATATTTAATATGCTATCAAACAATGGACACTATGTTGTGATATTTAAAGAATCCCAAAGCTCTATAGCCCTGAATCACCAGGCTTTCATAAACTGACACTAATCCTGGGTGAACTACATGGAGCTCAGGAACCAGAAAGGTTCATTCAAACACACAACTTTATATTTAGCACAACAGATATGCCAAGAGATTAACAGTAACAAAACAGCCATGGCACAAGGAGTGTGTAAAACCCTTCATTTGGCCTTAATTTTGAGTGTTTACTGATTTTTACTGACACATTCCTGGGTTTTATAACAGTGTTTGGTTTTTACTGATTTTCACTTTGGACGTTTGAACTACTTACGTACTGGAAAATACTGGCTATGTTAAGAAAATCCAATACGTTACATTAGTTAGATATGTTCATGTTAACAGTAAATTAGTCTAAGTATAAATGTGACGCTCTCTTTTAAAGTAAGGCAATGTTGTGGAAGACGTGTGCATGTCTTGTTAATGTACAGTTCATGAACTAAACCATAGCATTTAACTGCATGTACTTTCAATACTCTTACTTTTCTTTCTTTCTTTTCTGTCTGTCCATCCCCCAGCATTGACCCCTGTATTCACCCAGAAAACTGTGAAGTTACGTTTTTGCACTGATTTTCATCCATTTTCAATTTTTTGTAGTTTTATACATGTAAACAAGGTCTCAGTGGCACTCTCCCTGCTCAGCACCTGAAAGGGGGCCCGTTATTTGCATGGGCTTTGTATTTACATGAGTACAATTAAGTATTCAGCATATTGCATAAGCATACTAGGTGTTGAGCATGATAGGAAATGTCTGGTATTGTGTCCCAAGTCACCTTTGTGTTAACTGCAGGGGTAATTAAATGTTGTCCTTCGATTGTATGAACAAATTGCAGCAGATCTGTGTTTAGCGTGTTCTGATGAAAAATTCACTGTCACCTAAACAGAGCCCAACAAGTGTGGTGGACGGATGTTTCAGCATTTCAACGGGAGAGGGAAGGGTGAGAAATCTGCTGTTGAGATTGCAGTAGTCCTGGCAAAGGGTACCCTCAGGCATGGATCGACGATCTCCTCCCACTGTTAAAAGGTAAAATTAATGATTCCTCTTGGAGTCTTTTGTTCATCATTGCTCCTGTGTCAGCAGAAGGTTTCCCATGAGCTGAAAGCTGAAATTCACAAAGAGCTGAATCACCAGAGGAACTCAGAAACCTTGACTGACAACCAGCAGAGAGGCACCAGCAGTGGGCGGTGCCTGCAGACGGCGGGATTGGTAGACGGTGGGAGCAACAGAGGTCAATGCCAACACATAGTGGGCACCTGCAGATGGCGGGATTGGTGGCACCAGCAGGCAGCGGGAGCCAGGAGTAGTCAGTGCCTGTAGACAGCGGGGGGCCTACAGACGGTGGGAGCCAGGAGCAGCTGGTGCCTGCAGATGGCGAGAGCAGCAGTAGGGACTCGGTGAGGCCTGGAGGTGGCAGGAATCAGCAGCAGAGGAGGCTGGTCAAGCCTGTGTCCGGCAGGAGCCTACAGTGGGGGACTGGTTGAGCCCCAACCAAGAGGTGGACATTGCAACTTTGACGGTCAGTACAAGGGAAAGCAAGAAGGGAGAGGTGAATGACATGCCTGTACTGTCATTGAGTTCATGAATTCTGTTTGCACTGTTTCCTAAACCAGTGCTGTGTTACTTCTCTTACGTTGTTAAAAGGTTTACTCTCTACACTCAGACTCTGTGCTTGAGAGAGGGAAAGTATTGCCTTTTGGGGCGTCCAGGGGATAGTGTGTGATTTCCCAGGTGACTGAGTGGGTGCTCGAGCCAGGTTGGTGTCGTATCATTGACAGGGACCCTAGATATAGAACCTGGCCATTGTTGTTGCTGGCTGCCTGGCAGAAGGGTTACATACAAAATGAAAACTGAAAATGTAGTGCCTCGCAGTAAGGTGAAAAACTAAAAAGCTGCTGACTTATGGGGTAAGAGATCAATATCTAAATAAAATAATAATAAAAGAATCTAAAATATAAAATGGGGTAAGATATAATTAGCAATTCATAATGAACAAAATGTCATGCTTACCTCCCAGTAGGATATAAGCAGCTTCAACCTTTGCCTCTTGTGGTAACAAAATAATATCGAGATTAGAAGAAGCAGCTCCTGAAAATGTAGATTGTGGTCCTATCTGAAAGATACTCTTCTGCCTACCCTTAGAGAGAGAAGAGGATGTAATTTGGCTCAAGGAGTCAATTATGAAAGGTGTCAGAAATCCTTATCTAGAAGCCTCATATCTTGGGAAAACACCTGGTTTAGATGATTTCTCAGCAGAATTTTATCAAAATTTTGTAGGCAAGTGAAAATATTAGAGATTCTAAGGGAAAATAGATCTGGCCTTCAGTGCATTTAATGAGCTGCTTGGAGCATTTCCTTGCAGATCTGATTTTATGGTATATCAATAATTTCTTTTTGGAAGGCATTTCTGCAGTAACCATCATCCACATCATAACGTAACTATGCAGAGGTCAGGAATCACCGATGGTCTTAGTGCGCCTAACAGTGGAAAAAGTATTCAGTTACACAAGGGAGCTGAGACTAGAATGCTAGTCCTTCAGTTCCAAAGCCAAAGCTTTCTCTTAGACCTTGAACTGCCCTTAGCTTTGCCTATAATAGAGATTTTGGAACAAAGGAATTGCCATACTGGGTCATACCAATGGTCCATCTAGCCCAGTATCCTGTCTGCCAACAGTAGCCAATGCCAGGTGCTTTAAACAGAATAAACGGAACAGGACAATCATTGAGTGATCCATTGCCTGTCATGGTCTCCTAGCTTCTGGCAAACAGAGGCTAGGAACACTCAGCATGAGGTTGCATTCCTGACCATCTTGGCTAATAGCCATGAATTTATGTAATTCCTTTTTGGTTTCTGTTATAACTTTAGCCTTCACAACATGCCCTCACAATGAGTTCCACAGGTTGACTGTGTGTTGTATGATGAAGTACAGTGGAGCCCTGTATATCTGATCTAATTGGAAGGGGGGCCAGATAGATAATAAAACATTTGGATAATCAGAAGATTGGAGAAAGAGCTTTCTATCCGTTATTTTAAGATGCTGTCAGCCCTCGGATGGTGGGGCTCGGGCTATCAGTCACCAGGGGTGACAGTCATCAGTACCAGTTTCCCGTATTCCTATGCATGCACAGGTGATCCCATTAATACAGATAATGGAGACCCAGATAAACGGGGTTCTACTTTGCTTCCTGTTTGTTTGTTTGTTTGAAACGTGCTGCCCAGGGGCGTAGTCTGAAGTGGTTTTTTGGCAAGGCCTGTGACTGACTCGGGTGGGCCTGGGCCACGTCCTACTTCCGGTCATGTGCCCAGAAGCAGGAAGTTTAGGTAGTGACCGGCCAAAAGCTGCCTGACGCTCCAGGATAACTTAAGCACCGTCATCAGCAGAAGCAACAGTAGCTACGCCACTGTTGCTGCCTATTAATGTCATTGGGTGACCCTTGGTTCTTGTGTTAGGGAAAGGAGTAAATAATACTTCCTTATTTGTTTTCTCCACACCATCCATGATTTTTACCAACGTATTCGCTGCGGTGCTACCACTTGTCCAAGTGCATCCTTGTGAGCACCAAGGGGAGCCTGAGGGTAGACAACTCTCCAGTGGTTTCTGGCATTTTTATCAGCATGTCAGTTGAACCTGTTCTTTCCCTTGTCTCTTAGGCACTAGTTCTGTCTGCCCTCCCTCTCCTATTAACCCATGCAGTGCTGCAATGCAGCCAGAATGACTGTTCGCCTCCCTAGTTTTTCTGATATGCCTTCCTCAGATCTTTGATTTTTAACGCCCTTCTCTATTATACCATATATCTTCTCGTAAATATTTAAATTTCTTTTGCTGGCTCGGCGCTGAGCCAGAAAAGACTCTTCGCCCCACAGGTTGATGAGATCCAAGACGTAAGGTTGACTCCATGCTGGAGCGCATTTGGGGTGTGCCGTCGCCATGAGCAGTTCAGCTACAAAGCTCTCTCCACGTTGACCAAACAGGAAATGGGAATTCACAATTTCCCGTGGCTTGAGGGAAGGAGCTATTTCCTGTTTACATGGCCACGGTGCAGCAGAGTGCGAATGTCCAGAGTGGTCACAACAGAACATTATGGGATAGTTCCCAGAGGCCAATGACATCGATTTACATTGCACTCTGCCTACACTGATGCTGACTCAACCCATAGAATTCAACTTCAGCACTATGCCACTTGTGGAAGTGGATTTATTAAGTTGAATTTTACCACAATTTAGGTCGGCAGAACTGACATGCCAGTGGAGACGCGTACTTTAGGGGGTTGATGTAAGCGATGTCACGTCGACCTCCACTGTCAGGGTAGACCAGGCCTGAGAGAGTTGTAGCCCAGTGGTCAGGGCGCTCACCTGAGATTTAATAGATTCAGATTCAAGTCTCTGCTCTGCATCAGGCAGATCAATGACTTGAACTCCCCCTTGTTAGGACTGCCCTAACCACAGAGCCACTGGCTACTGTGCGGGCTGGGTTTTTCAGGAAAAAGGACAGTTTCATCCTGATGTGGAATGGGAAAATTTTCTTGGGGATGGGAAAACCTGTTTTCTGTCCAGCTCTGTTCCAAGTACTTGTCCTGACTCTGATGCTGGCTCCCATTAAAGTCAATCGAAAGAATGCCATTCATTGGCTTTAATGGGAACTGGATCAGGCCCTTCATGAACAGCCCCCAACATGGGAAGTCAGGCTGTTGGAGAGGCTGCCTTTCAGGATAGCTATAAAACGGAAGCTTAATTTAATAAAAAATTAAAGATCCCATGGCATGCCCCACCCAAGTGGGTATGTTAGTAATCCTGCTGCCCTGCCCAAATTCCAGATGGGGTAATTATATTCTACCTACATAATTCTGCTGCAATTTTAATGAGCCGTAGGCAAACAAGTCCCACTGAGGACTGAATATTTCCCCCAAACACTGCTTTAGTGTTTTGGGGTGGGTACTGCAAAACAGTTTTTCTAACCCCTTTTCCCCAGTACAGATTCCCGTCCACCATTATCATAACACCTTGCACAAGGCAGGCTGGCAGGTATCAAAACCTAATAAAGTCATTTTACATAAAAAGAGTGTGTGCAGCCAGAGTGCCCAGGTCCTCCCCACCTCTGAATCCTGCTGCAAAAGCAGAGCCCAGCTGCTCTCCACTGTAGCAATTGATTTATAGCTGGTTACATTTTCTTGGCTCTTCACATGGAAAATGACTAGAAAATTACTTGCTGAGATCCTCCATAATCGGGTGCTATTAACAATCCATATAATCAGTTATATGACTAACCCCAAGGTTTCAACCCCACTGACTATAAAAATACATCAGAGAAGCATTCAGATTAAGCACAATTCAAGAAGTACAATATCTCTGACCTGATGTGGGTCTTTCACACCTTTGCCTCTGTGAATAAGGCAAAACTACTCACTAATTCAGCAACACTTTTCCAAGCTTACTTTGAAGGCAAAGCTCATCTCCTGCATGTCACAAGTATATATAAAAACGCTCAGAAATTGTGGTTTGTGATGCAGTATGTGGGTGCGGGCGGGGGGGGGGGGGGCAGAGAGAACAGATCGTTGTCTAGGCTGGATTTATAGTTGTGAACGTTGGCGTATCTGTCTGCATTGCAACATTGGTTTTAGTAATATGTTTTTGTAATCCATCCATTGGAACTGAGTTAGGGCTAGCTTCACCCTGGCCACCAAAGTATGATGGCAGCTTAATTGTAAGGCAGTTGGAAATACCTGATTATTATTTAGAAGCTCTTCAGATAGCAAATCTATGTAACAGTCAAATCTTACTATTTTTGCCCTCATCCTATTTGTTACACGCCATTTTTTGCATTTGTTTCAAAGGAGATTGCAAATTTGTCAGGGCAAGAACTATAGATTGATAGAACTTGATTCTTATTTATTGATTATGTGTATTACCGTAGCCCTAGGAGCCCTAGTTATGGACCGTGACCCCCATTGTGCGAGGTGCAGTACAAACATAGAACAAAAACATGGTTTTACACTGGATTCCCATTTGCATTATGGCCCTTTTATGCTGCTATATAAAGTGGCCTTAGTATAAATGAGACTCAGGCCCATAGATATCAAGTGCAAAAAGGATCATTATGATCATCTAGGTAGACCTTTTGCAGAATGCAGACCACAAAATTCTCTCCATTACAGGAATCAGATGGTGAATTTAATATACTCCTATTTATTTGTATGTTGCTTTTGACAATGGGGTCCTGATCCTGACTGGGACCTTTGGCAGCTATTGTAGTTCAAATAAGAGATAATACTAACTTTTAGTTACCATTTGGATTGGAGGTTCCATATCCCATTATCAGTCACCTCACTAATCCAGCCCCCTCTTAACCATTGTAATTAAGTACGGAAGAATCTCTATGGGTGTTTCTTTCCAAAGTTGCTCACTGATTAGAGGAGTAAAGGTTTAGAGTTTATATGGTTTATAGAGTTTCAAAATACCCAACCATGAAAGCTTCCTTTCAGTAAACTTTGCACAGATGGATTATTTTTGAGTAATCGGCATTTGGTGTGTGTTTGTACTGAGATGAGCCATTTTAAGAGAAGACATTTGACTAACAAACAGTACAGTACTTAGGGGGATTTCTTGAGGAACTGAAATTAGCTAATGCTGGCTGGCTGTACAACGCCAGAACAGATGTTCAGATTGACCTGGTGATCTTTCCCATTTCTCTAAATAGTATTTGAATTTGGGAATTTGATTTGCTGCCATTGTGTACAGGAAAACCCCAGAATCATCTTTTGCTAGTATCTGCTGAGTCCCAACCTAGTGATGAGATGATTACAGTTTTAGTACAAGTTTAGATAGGACTGGTGGTTGTGGAGACCACTATAGTAGGAACATGAACAAAATGGTATGTGCTTCTAAGGTGTTTAAGAAGCATTTTTGAGAACTCTAGTAACGTGGATGGGTTTCGCTCTTTTGATTAAAGATTATTATTGGTCTGCTGCAGCACTGCCAACCCTCAGCATTAAAAAAATCATGACATTTGGACGGTGGATCCAAATTACTCCAAAGTTCAGAAGTGTTTGGGATCAGGGTTTTTGGATTGGGCCTATCTGAAAAAGAAGCAAATTAAGCTTTTAATATCTGAACAGAAAGAACTTTTAAGGCTCAGGATCTTTCTGTGAGTGTGAGATTTTTATTTGGTCTAAGTATCTATTGGACACATTTTATACTTATCACAAGGTCTCTATTCCGTCACAACATTTCCTATCAGTGGCACTGTAATGACTCTCCATTGTTCTCTGTCTCCTCTTCAGACATGCTCAGCTGCTGCAAAGCTGGCAATTAGCCTTAAAAGTTGGCTAAAACTTTGCCTTTGGCCTTTCTCATCTTGTAAACTGAATTCTATCCCAGCTCCAAGCTAATGTTAATGCCCTTTCAAAAGGAACAAGTTCCTTCCCCACAGCGGCTCCACTTGCTGTTTGTCCCTGTTGTAATTTCCTATGCACATAAACCTAAGAACAGCTGAATTAATTCTGATAAAAGAAAACAATTCACCCCAAATGTTTGCCTTAAATTAGGCCTAAGCTGTCTTTTGAAGTTCACAACACTCTGGGGGTTTTGTTTGTTCCTTTTTTAAAAATATTGTTCACTTTCCCCATGCATCTGCATTTCCAAATTCTAGCTGGAGCAAAGAGAGGAAATATTGAAGTGTCAGGAGACAGGCTTTTTTCATGGTCTTTCAAGCCTGTTCTTGCAAGATTTCCATCTTTGTCCAAAGACAAAGTTAAATCTAACCATTAAGACTAGTTATCTGCTTTTACAGATGGGCATGAACCAAACTCTTGGATCTGAACACTTCCAGAAGTTATGAGAAGTTTGGATCCAGAAATTCCCTCCTGGCTTCTGTCTGGTAGAAGTATTAGAATTCAGAACTAGCAATATTACCAGCCTCAAGTGTTCAAAATTCAGGAGACAGACCTCACAGAAACATGAGTTTGGCTTACAAATCATGAGATTTAAAAGAAAAAAAAATACGCTGGGTTCATTTTATTTTCCTTTTGGTTTTCAAGCCTTTAGTGTACACATGGGTTACATCTCCACATTTTTCTCACCAACATGAAGACATACTTTTTAAAAAATGAAAGCTGAGATTTTCATGTAATCACAGGAGTTCAGTAGCTGAGGCTTTAAGGAAAAACACCCAATATAATGACATTCACAATACAAGGATGAGAATTGACAATGCTGAATTAGGATTAGCCTGCTGGGGTTTAATTTAATTTCCTGTCATGAAAATTACCAAAGCTTCCACTTTGAACTATGGGACTCAATTTGGGCAGATTTCCAATACTTGTTAACACCATTATCTTAAACACTATACAGAGCATTTCTGATGGGAAGTCTTTTTACCTGCTTCAGATGTATCCTTAGTTCACATGTTGTTTGACTCCTGCTGTTTTATTGTACATCTGTTTTTATTCTGATTTATGCAGCAATAATACTGTCTTGTGATTTTTTGAGTTCATAAAGAAGGGCAGAGCTGTCTGTTGCATGTGGAATTAAGCTCTTCTTAGAGGCCCTGGCCCTATGGGATAAAATACAAGAGGGGGAAGCAACAGTAGTAAATCCAGTAGCTGTTTTGTAGTTCTTTTGTTTAACAAACAGGAAGCCCCTTTGTTTTTTCCAAGGGTTTTTGTTTTGTTGAGCCTTTGGCTTTCAGTGCCCAAAAGTATTACGAATACTCTTTAACTCCCATAACTCATTTCAGATGTGCACCCATAAGCGCTCTTTAAAATTATTGCTGGTGCTTGAATCTTGATTATTGAATCTCTTATCATATCAGCTCTATTCCATCCACAGTGCCATCCATTTCTCTTACAACCAGCTTTGTGGCTTTTGTGATCAGGGCTAAAATTTTGTTTTGGGCTCCTATCTAAATTCAATTCAGAACCAAAATATGATGTACATCTTAAGCACAAAAAATGTAACAAGAAAACTAGCTAGCATTAAAAAGGATCAATGAGGGCTTTCAGTACTTCTTATGTGGGCATGTTATGATTTACCTGTACTGTGGTAGCATGTGGGAACCCCAAAGTCAGGGACCAGGACCCCATTGTGCTAGATGTTGTACGAACACAGGACAAAAGATAGCCCCTGCTCCCAGGAGCTTACAATTTACCTATAAGACAAGAGACAACAGGTGGATACAGATAGGGGAGCACAGGGAAACAAGGAAACAGTGCTAGTTAGCATGAAGGGCAGTGGTCCCACCAGCTCCCTAATGATTGTCAAGTTGTTTGTATGCATGTTGATACCATTGTAACCTCTATATAGAACTGGGATTTTGGAGAATTTATAATATTGCACGGCGGCCCAGCATCATTACAGTCAATGAAAGTCCTGTCAATAACTGAGCTGCCTTAACTTTGTGGATAAAGCCAGCATACAGTGGGACACCCTTTATTAGATCACCAGCAACATAGAAGCTTTCAGGCCAAAAAACTGAGTTTATGTTTGAGGAATATATTTTGTGATTTCCTCAAGGGATAAGAAGAATGTTCTTACAGAAATGCAGCCAGTTGTATTAGTATTCCATCACTAAATCCAAATAAATGTGTATCAAATGATTCATAAGCATGAGCAGACTGAAGAATGGAAGAGCCACTATGCCAAGTAGAGCTGTGTGAATAACAGATTTTTTTTGGTTCACTGGCAATTTTGAAAAGTTTGGGGGAGGGGGAAACCATTTCAGGTTAGACAGAAAATGAAAAATTTCAAAACTTTCAGAGAATCAACCAGTTTTAAAAAATTGTTTTAGTGGGAAAAAGCTTTTTGTTTAGACAAAACTGAAATGTTCCATTTCGATGTCAAATATTAAAAAAAAAATTGAATTCTTAAGTAAAATTAAAGGACATTTTGAAATGAAAAGTCTTGCAAACCAAAAAAATGGAAACCTTTTGTTTAAAAAGGTGGAAACAAGTTTGAATTTTAAAAAATTGTTTTTTTCTAAAAAAATAAAAAAAATTAGGTGAAACCAACATGAATTCACTAAATGTTTCAGTGTCCCTGAATCTGCATTTCTGGTCCAAAATAAAAACAGTTTTGGACCAAAAACTTTGCACAGGTCTAATGATGAGTAATTGCAGTCATCATTA
The DNA here is from genome assembly GCA_007922155.1 of Mesoclemmys tuberculata. Taxonomy (NCBI): domain Eukaryota; kingdom Metazoa; phylum Chordata; order Testudines; family Chelidae; genus Mesoclemmys; species Mesoclemmys tuberculata. Next base: position 12,687,803 of record ML675629.1, on the reverse strand, counting down.
TTTAGCCATAAATGCGCTACAGTAAGTGAGATAAGGTGGGTGAAGTAATATCTTTTATTAGACGAACTTCTGTTGGTGAAAGAGATAAGCTTTCAAGCTTACACAGGGGCTCTTCAGCAGCTCTGTGTAAGTTCAAAAGTTTGTCTCTTTCACCAGCAGAGGTTGGAGCATAAAAGATATTACCTCACCCATCTTGTATCTCTAATATCTTGGAACCAAGACGGCTACAACATTGTAATCTATAATAAGTGAATTAGACCAAAGGACATGCCAACATTAGGCTGAGTGAAATGTTCATTGTGCCTCTATATCAACAATATCTTAATAAAAAGGATGTAGCAAAGGATAAATAGAACTGAGAAAGAAACCAGGGTTGAAATTTTCCAAGCAGTCTATAGGATTCAGACACTTATCTGTTGTTAAAAATTAATGGAAAATATATGTCTAAATGTCCTAGATTGCTTTGAAAATCTCAACTGAGGTCTGTGATTCTTAAACAGGAATTTACTGATGAGTAAATTATTGGGGAATAATATTGATTTATTGGACATATTGACTTCTGATCATTTTTAAATGGCTTATGCTACGTTTTCCAATACTTTGCTCTGTTATGTCCTGCTCAGTGAGCAAAGTGTGATTTCTCATTCTAGATGAAGGAAAACAAAGAACAAAGAGAGAGTATGCATAGTGGCTCATTTTGTAACACTTTGTCCCTAAGATGATGCACAGGATGGCAACTATTTCAAATATGCCCTTAAACCGGGATTCTGCTGGGTCCAGTACACATGAAATAGAATGACAGGGACATTTACATGTTCTGTAACAACATACATCACTGTTCCCAAATCAATCAGTCCCGAAGCTATATGTTTTTTCTCTTCCTTGGTATGAGTATTAATGTTCCATAGACCACTGTAGCCTGATTATCAGGGAAGTCTTGTTTCTCCTTTCCTGACATCCATATGGCTTGCCATATATACAGTATAAAGAGCCACGCAGCTACAGCATGCACTGTGACCATGTTCCCATTTTATTAAAGGTTCTCCGGTATAACAATATGGAATGTGGAAGACAAGACCTGGTTACACAGGCATATTTGACATATCAAGCATGGAGATGTAACTACAAAGGAATGGTTTCAGAAGACTTCCGGTAATTATTTGACACACATCTGCTCATGTTTACTTTGGATACAAAACCAAGTGAGTGTTTACCTTCTTTATATTACATCCTGTATGTTCCCAGAAGATGCTCACTTGGCTGCCAGTTGGAAGTTCTATCGGGAATCTGAGCTTGTTTATAAGGCATCAATGGGTGTTGCAAATAAAGTAAATCTACACAGAACATCTTCATAAACACAAAACACTGACCCAACCAGCTCTTCATTACCTGAATGAACCACTTGCGCAATAAACTCAGGGTGAAATCTTGACCTCGTTGACACTGATGGGAGCTTTGCCATTAACTTCAATGGAGAAAAGATTTTATCTGCAGTCTCTTTAGTGCTTTGGTATTTTTCCTCTCAGAAGGGGAAAGTTTCTCATCAATTAATAGTATTACCTTATATTCATGTAGTGTTCTGACAGGGTTTATCTGGCCCTTTGAAGCCTCCTGCCAGAGGCCTTGTAGACCCACCACACCCCGCTTCAGAAAAGGAGCAGTGAAGATGAGTCCTCCAGGCTGCAGGAAGGTAGCCAATCAGAGCAGAGCATGCTCTGATAAAAGGAATTGCAGTGGTGAAATGGGTCAGTTGGTTGTTGGATGGGACTGAAAGGCTGTGAAAGTCCTTTAGATATCCTTTAGATAGTAAAAAGGACTGGAAGAGACCTCGCTCAAACAGAGAACCCTGAGGTAAGGATGAAGAGGCAGGGGCCATGTGGGAAGTGGTCCAGGGAATAGCAGCAGCAATGGAGTTAAAGGAATCAGCATGTGGCTGCTATTTGTAGGGTCCCTGGGACTTGGAGTAGGGCTGTGGTCTGGCCCCTGACACAGAGGCCAATGACCCCAGAAAGAGACAAGTTTCTTGTAGGAGCCCAAGCACCGGGCTGGAACATAAAGGGCTCTAGGATGGGGATGAAGACCCGGAAAAGGCCAACCATTTGTTACACTTTATTACCCTGGGAAGGAGACTGAACTTGAAGGAGTGACCTGGCAGGAGCGCTGGGGCAATAAGAAGGCAAGGAGTCTCCAGGGAAAAAGCTCTGGGAGCACTGCTGTGTTCCAGGGCAGACACGGACTTACAGCTAGTGCAGAAGGAGCTGAGGACTGACTCAAGAGTCAGGGCTAAAGACTTTAAGAGGGGTACAGGGACAGGCCCTGTTGGACCTCTTGCTTTGGAAGGTGTTCCTTCATGTGTTGGACTAGACTATATGTGACTGGCCAGAGGACTGGACCACTGATGACCCACCTGATGAGGCTAACAGCTGACGGGGGGGGGGCAAGGAGAAGAGAGGGGGAGAGGAGAGAGAGGGTGGGTGGGTATATGTGTGTGTGTGTGGGTGGGTTCACCCAATCAACAAAAGGTGCTCATGATGGGGGGGCACTCAGTTCTCATAAGAGCCTTTGACCCTTAAACATCCCCAAAACCTTGATAAATTGCATGGGCCTAATGCTACCCTTATTTAGTGCTGTCTTACACTGATGTAACTCTTGATTATGGTGATTTGTGATCAGAATCAGGCTCTATATATCTGTCTCCAGGGTTCATATCTTGCTCACCTTTCATTGACTTCAAAGTGTGATTGGATTGAAGGGTCTCCATCTAAGCAAAACTATTTTATCTTTCCAGCAGACCATCCATCAATATTATGTATCTCTGGGTCACACACCCACCACCCAGTCACTGACCGCTGAAATTCACCTTGCGTCAGAGAGGGAAGACAGCTTTCTTTGCCAGTAATGTTGTCTGACAAGAGTTTCTGAAAGGAAGTGAAAAATAGTGCATGTGAACAGAACTGCAAGGTGAACTGAAGCTGGAATTTATGCCAGGTTCTACAGGAATAGATGCTTGAATAAATGCATGATTTAATCACTAAAGTAAGGCTAGGCATAAAAACTGTCACAAGAACCATAGCTCTGTTCTCAACCTTATGAAGGCATTGGTTCAGTACTGACTTGGATTGCCTCTGAATTATTCCCTGCTGCATTGATTTTTTTTTGTGGAGGTTTCTTATATAAGCATTGACTCAGCTTTATTTGTTGGAGGAAATGGGTACGTAGTTTGCATGACTATGGACCCTGGGATATTCTCTCTTGCCCTCGTGCTCTCTCTCCTTGGTTGTGTTTCTCTCATTTGCACTGGAATGTTTGGCATGAGGCATGCTTAATTGCTTTAGGTGACTTGACCCCTAATTGTAGCATGGAGGTTTCAGTGAAGGCACCAAGTAATTGCTTCACTGCAGAACCTGAATTACACAGAGCTCAGAGATGAAATGTTGACATTAAGCCACAGTTCTGCACTCAAGGCTGTCCTCTACAGCTTCAAGGGGCTAAAACCTCTGTGCTATCCTTAAAGATGGTGCAATATGGGGTTCCCTCAGCACCTGGCCAGCTTCACTGACTAATGCAGGGAAGATGGTTGTCTGGGCTCACCTCCTGTGCCCTGCCTCATTTGCATAGACTATCAGCTGATACTACAGGGATGTGTGCTAATATTAAATCCTGGATAGCAGAATGCAGGCCCAAACCCTGCCGTTTTTTGCATTATCAGAGTTCTTTTGCCCTCTGCCTGTCTTGTACACCTAAACAAGGACTAGGCAAATTTGGAACCAGTGTTCTTGTGACTAATTTGTAAAGGGTGTGCACTGAATTTACCTAACATTTTGTTTAGAAGTATCAAAACTAGTGACCTGGGTTAGAGAGGCAAGCTGGTCCTTCTTGCATTGATGGCTAACTTTTGGAAAATTTCTCCTCCGGCTCTGTCAGTGTCTTTGCACTGCTTGAGTAAAAGCCCAGGAACTGCAAGGAATAATGATGGTGATATGTAGCTATGTCCCTATGTCCCATATCAGCTAAGGAGGTGCTGGAAGTGACCTCTTCCAGCTGAGGAGCAAAATTATGTTCCTGTATTTAAAATTGCACCTTAAGGTTAAGACTGTGCCTTGCCTTGCACAATGTGCATGGGGGTCTAGGGGCAGTACAGTGGTTGCAAAGAACCTTCCTCCCTCCTAAGGCCTGTGTACAGTGTGGTCCTGGAGCTCCCCTACCTGATAGGACATTGCAAGACTTGCTCTGCTGGCAATAGCCTCTCCAAAGTAGGCATGAAGGGGTGAGGGTGTTTCATACTCAACGCCACATGGAGCCCCCCTGTAGTATTCTGCTTCCACACTGCTGCTAATATGAGCTGTTGTTTCAAGGACAGTAGAGCCCACGACATACTACACAAGTTTGGTTTTCGGTGATAGTCATTGCGTGGTGCTAGGATTCTACTGAGGCTGGGATTTTCAAAGACATCTGTGGGATGTGACCCATTTCTAGTGTTGTTCCTCCCACTACCACCACCATCACAAGGCAGTTTTGCACATTGTTTCCACTTCCAGATTCATTTTGATGCAAAATTTCTCAGAGTTTGTTCCTGTTACCATTTTTGTACCATTTTCTTTATATGCATTTTCCTTGCCAGGATTTCCATTTTCTTCCAGTTGTCATATTTCCTCTAGACTTCAGTTCAGGAAGTAGCTGGTCACCACATGTAGAGGCCAGAATAACAGCTTTCTCTAGTCATCTTTAGTCAAAAGTGTTGACTAGTGTTCAGCAAGCACATTTGTTGCATACAAAGAAATTGGGCATAGGAAATTTCCTTTGTCTGTTTTTCCAATCCAATCCTCTCTTTTCTCAATACTTTATCTCTTTGTCATTGCTTTGTACTGTTTCTCCTAAAGATTCATTCTACAGTCTCAAGTCTAAACCACTCGTTCTTTCTACCTTTCTCAGATCTTAACTCCATATTACACCAGAAAACAAATGTTGAGGTCCTCCTTTGAGGCTATCATTAAAAAAGAGAGGGTGGCCATGATCGCTTGATCCTGTTTGTAAATTAAAATGTCTAATCTTTAAATATTCTGTGGCAGTAAATTCCTCAGTGTGTGAAAAGTATATTGCAATCTTTAGATTAGACTTGCTTTTGTTTTGTCCTTTAATATGTCAATCTTGTGGATTTCTCTAGCCCCAGGAACAGATCTATAATCAGAAAGCAAACTCAGTATTATAACATTTTTGGCTTTTTAACAAATGGCCATTTCTTTGCTATGAAATCCTTTGGTATATTTTCCATTATTTTCCCCACAAGGATAATTTTAAGAAAAATTGTAGCATTTCAGATACATAAAGGTCATGGGAACCTCTTGCTAAGATTAGCCCTAATTCTTACTATCAATGGCTGTTAGTAGCATTAGCAGTTTGAAGGGAATACTGTGTACACATTTTTCCCCAAGTATGCTTTGAAAAGCATTTTTATCCCATGTTTTGCACTGGGCAGTGACCAGAGTTATATCGCCATGGTCTGATGTTTTCTATTCATTAGCTTACACTGAGCACATTGTTCAAATGAGGGCTGGACTGCAGAGGTTGGAGCAATTTCATAAACACAAAAAAAGACTGCTAAGCAACTAAGCTTCACGCTGTATTTAACTGGTTCTTATAATGTGAAAATAAACACTGATTACATTGGGCTTTTTTAGTGACTCCTGTTCAGTTTATCAACACCTTGAACTGTAGGAAAGGAGCTATTGTGAGAGATCAAAGGTCTTGAACCCAGGCCCAGAGGAGTTGCTCAGCCTGCAACCACCACCCAACAGCTCTCTAAAACTCCCACAAAAGAAAAGTAGAACAATTCTGGCCCACCAGAGGCTCTGCCCATCAAACGTCTGATTGGAGCAGATGTCCAGCCCCACCAATTGGCCCAGAGACACTACTTAAGCCAGAAAGAGACACAGGAAGTTATCTGGTCAACTGAGCGAACATCTGATCTGCTGCTTTACTGGATCCTGACTGTGGTTTGGCCCTAGTATTCTCTCCTGAGTCCAGTTTGATCCTTGATACTGCTGACTCTGGCTTTGGCTTGCTCCTGGCACTTTTTCCTGACTCTGGTTTGATCCTTGATTCTGCTCTCTGACTCTGATTTTGGCTTGGCCCTTGCACTGTTCCCTGGTTCCTGACTCTTGGTACGACCTGACGTGGATTTCACCTCAGCCTTAGGCATGACTCCTGACCCCAGCCTCATCCCTTGGTATGAATTTGACCCCAACTCTGACTTTGGTGCCTGGCTTCCCACGCTGTATCTGACCACTAGGCCTGACTGCTCATGGCTCAATCCCTACAGTTGTACTGTTAAACACACAACCAGAGAAACAAATAACAGAGAGACAGCATGATGCTGGCATCTAGGGACTCCTGAGTTCTAAGTCCAGCTCTGTCACTGAGAAACTGGTTTTGGGAACCACCTTAACCACACTGTGTTTCATTTTTCCTCACTGCTAATAAACTACCTCACTGTGGAGCTGAGGATTAGTTAGTGGCTTAATGCATCTTTTATGCAGGAGGCTAGACTGCATGATCATAATGGTCCTTTCTGGACTTAAATTCTGTGAAGGTCAGTACAGTGCTTTGAAAATAAGTGCTAAGTATTAGAGAGAGGGACAGGACCCAGGTAACCAAACCCCTTTAGCTGTGTACATACAGAGGCTATATAATATACTGGCTTTGTATGTCATGTTGCCTCTTAGTAGCTGTTGCACAGAGAGTATGTAACCTACTACTGCTACCAAGCTCAGGGATTTCTATGTGTAGGTCTAAATGGCAAAACCCTGTTTTTGTTTTAGATGAAGGACTAAAGTTCTAATTCCAGCTCCCCATATAGGTGTGTTTAATTTAGCTAGTAGTTGCACCTTTGATCTGAAGCACATTAATTCTTTACAGATGGAGCATTGCATGCTAGGAGTTTTAGTCTCAGTGGGCAGCCCTGTTTTATTGAGGATGGTAGCAAGAGGCCACATTTTAGAAACTCCTTGGCTGCATTTGGCACATAGACCTTATTTTGGTCAGCCTGATTCATATTGAGCTCCAGTGGCAACTTATTTCAATTAAATGCATTTTTATTAGCAATGGGGAGTAGGAATGTTACTCTATGGCACTTCTGATCACCCAGGCGGGATTACCTAGAAGCTACCTGTCAGCTTCTCTCACACTTTTCCACAGTGTTACAAAGAGGGGGTGAAGGAAAGAAATTAATTTGGAAAGATGTCAGCCTCTGCAAGGAAGGGATTATGACATTCAGAGATTGACAACTGCCTTTCCTTCCCAGTTACAACAAATATCCTAGCACACTGGGTGCAAGACAAAACATTTCCTTAAGTCAATGCACGGCTGCTTAGCACAGTAGGAAAAACTAGTTGCAAAAGAATGAATTTTCCATCTCAAAAAAAGACAGACCTGTGGGTTAGATAATCCTTCCTAAATTGTCTGGTAGATGGTGATTAACAATGGAAGGCCAATGAATGTGAATCTGTCAGTGCTGGTCCTTCACTAGAATTGGTGAAATGTAAACTCCTGGTTCCTAGTTCTGCTGTTGGTTTGTTCTGCAAACCTGAGCTCCTGATTCCTACATCTATGAAGTGGGGATAATACTTACCTCACTGGGTTTTCATGATGCTTCATTAGATAGACCAGGCCTATGCTACAATGTTAGCTCAACCTCAGGGGTTAAATTTAGCCCTTTAGGGGCTAAATTGCTCAGGGGTGTGAAAAATCTACATCCCTGAGCAATGCAGTTAAGCCGACCTAACCCAGTGTAGACAGAACTAGGTCAATGGAAGATTATATATGATCACAAGCTGGTACCATGGACTGATTGATCGGTCTTTCTGCCTGGAGTCATGGCAAATAAAGATGCTGCGCAGGCACACAGTGGACATCAAAAATTAATGGCCAGGCCTGATACGCTAAAGATTTCTTCTTGCTTTAGTTCATTGGGGAGAAAGATGGACAGTGGGGTGAGGAAGGAAAAATGCAAGGCTGGCTATTTAGCTCTTGCCTAGTTTTCTGAACTGTCAGCAAACAAGCCTGTTCCTTTCATTCACTGGCTGCTTGGGTGACTCTGATTTGCAAATCTGAAGGAACGCTGCCAGAATGGTAAAACTTGAAATCTTGCTGAAGGACATTCCTTTCTGTTGTATTGTTTCAGCCCCAGCATGGTAGTGGCCCTTCAATTTAACAATAGCTTCTTTTGTTTCATTCTGGCTTTTTTAACTCAAAAGAGCAATTGTTCACAGGTACTAATGCTGCAGTTGCTCTTACTGAGGCTTGAGGGAGCAAACAGGGGCTTTTGCTATTCTTAAATCATCAGCATAAAACCATTAATACATATGGATTTAACATTCTTTAATATAATTACAGAAAGGGTGCCTGGTTATAGAATAACAACACTGCTGCCAGCGGGTTGTGTACATTGTTCCTAGCTGGGTCCTAGATTGTCTATTCGCCCATTAAAAGTACAGTGAATGCTGTAAAGTGACAGTTCTACTGTCAGGAAACTCTTCAGTTAGGCCCTGATCCCACACCATTGCAATCCATGGGAATTTTGCTACTGGCATCAGTGGGAGCAGGCTTGTGGTTCAGACTTTAGGCACCTAAATTAAGACCAGGTTTTCAGAAGAAGTTCTTGTTAAATTTTTGAAAATCAGGCCACATATCTGAGTGCCTGACGTGGAGATAAATGCCCTTAAAAATATGGTCCTAATTCCAGGTACTGCACCCTTCTGCATATTCCAATCTTACTAACTAGCCATTTGAGGAATGCAGTAAAACAGAAAAAGAGAGCAAGATAAAATATTGCACAGAAATGAATTGCTGGAAACCATTAAAAGGAAGATTATTTAATAAAAATATAAAGTGCAGCTCTTGTATTTGAGAAACATAGGGGAGAAAGATGCCAACTGATTTTCCATGAAAGTAAAAGTAAACAAATCAGAAGATGGGTGCTTTATCTTTGTCAGATCATGTTACCTCAGTAAGAAGGCCTTTTTGATCTCTCTGTTATCTCAAGCATGGCAAACCAGCCCTGATCTAGTGCACTGTCTCAGCCACAGTATGTTATATCTCTCTTTCTCTCTCTCTTTATTGCTTTTATAATGCACACATTATCTCTGCTCAAGATAACCTGCAGTGACACATGGGTAATGCAAAGTTTTATCTTATAAAAGGGCCTAGAAGGTTGTTTTGGTTTTACCAGACCAAACCCCAAATTCATAAGGAGTTTGCATTCAGATTATATTTTAGCCAGCCCACTAAAGACCACCAATGGGCTGAATAGAAGTTTAGGTTTTATTCCCATATCTATAATGAGGCAACAAGCAGTTTTGCAAAACCTCATCCTCCAGCTCTGGCTTTTGCAAAAGCAGAAGTGGTTCAGGTCCAGGATCCAGTTTATCTAAACCACCCAAGTTTGGGGGGTGGATACAAGAGGCAGCTGAGGATAAAAGATTTAGCCTATTTCTAATGTATTTGTTGTGCATCTGGCAAAGTCTTGTGGATTCTTTTCTTGTCTCTGCCATTGGGAAGGATCTTTTTGGGGTTTGTGTTTTTTAATATTGAAATAAAAACCAAGGTAATGGATTAAAAATTATATTTATTTTCATGATAGGCCTGGTATTAAACCTCTCAAGTTTGAATGTATCGATATACAAAGGAGTATCCATTCCTCTCCCTAAAGAGGCTTTTAAAGACTCCCCACCCCCAGTGAGAGGTGAATTGGTCACTAAGTATGCCAAAGAGTTCAACGGTTATCACATCAGTACCACACCAATAGGCACAGTTTGAATGACCTTATTTATTATATAAGGGCCAGTTCACACAAACAACTTGACTGCTTTCATTAACGTTTATTTTTAAATGAACATAGTTAAACCAGCGCAAACCCTTACTTGGACAGAACTTCAATTTATAAGGTTGGAGGGAAAATTTGTGTGTGGACCAGCTTTAAGATTTTTTTTTCTTTTCCCCTCTCCATCCCCCCAAATAATTCAGCCCCTATAAGAAGAACAAGACTGTGCCTTTAAAACATTTTGTTTCTAAGGAGACTTAATGAAGAAGTTTTGTTTTAATTTTCTGGAACTTTGATTGCATTCATTTGAATGTAGCATCCGTAGCGGCTATAATCACACTACTTAATTTTCTGTGTGAGATTTTCAAGTGACTAGATAACTTAGAAGCTCACATTGTAATGAAGTGGGAATTTTCTGCAGTATTTGTATGAATCCTATGTGTGCTTCAGTTTTCCTTATATGTGGTAGTGTTACCCAGTGTATGGACAAAGACTGTTTGCTCTCAGGGCCGGCTAAGAGACATAGGTATGAATGTCGTCTAGCTGTCTGGGCCTTGGCCCTTATATCAGTGGAGCAACTGAGAAGACAAGGGCAAATCCAATCACCAGGACTTTTACATCTAGCAACCAATAGCCCAGAGGGATATAGATTTCCTCACCACATCAGGGGAAGCTGAGCAACATTCCCTGGCTCAATAAGACAGGACTAGAGAGGTGTGAGGTGGAGGATAGGAGTTGACTGCCGGAAGATGTTACTGATGATGATCTGTTCTTCACCTGCACTGGGGAATGAGGTAGAGTAATCTTTAAAGCCAGATTGAGGCTGATCCTTAGCAAGTGAAGAAGGTTGGAGAACGTTCTCCGTCTCATCTGCTGGCCTTCATGCCAAGAGCAGCCATAATTATAGTCCTTGCATGCTGCTGAAGCTGCTGTAAGAGGCTGAAACAGCTCTAAGGTGGCCCCAAGTTCAGAAGGCATGTAAAACAGATATAAAGCTACCTCTGCTCCCTAGCTTTGTTTAGTCATCAAGCATGTTTAGGGAGCTACATAACTCTTGCTTTTACTGGAACTTTTGACAGAAGCCAGGCAGCCAGCCCACCCAGCTCCCCAGTGCGTAGCTAGCAGGTGGGCCAGCCAACGGGCAGGAAGATGGTGAAACAGATTCTTTTGTTCTGTGGGAAATTCCACAATGCTGTTCTTATGTAAGACTATAATAACGGCCATCCTGGGTCAGACCACTGGCCTAGCTAGCCCAGTACCCCATCTTCTGACACTGGCCAATGTCAGTGCCAAGATTCATCCCTTGTTGTTCATTCCCAGCTTCTGGCAGTAAGATGGCAGGGACACCCAGAGCATAGGGGTGGCATCCCTCACCATCCTGGCTAATAGCCATTGATGGACCTGTCCTCCATGAACTTATCTAGTTCTTTTTTTAACCCTATTATAGTTTTGGCCTTCACAACATCCCCTGGCAACCAGTTCCACAGGTTGACTGTGCATTGTGTGAAGTAGTTGTTTCTTTTATTTGTTTTAAATCTGCTGCCTATTAATTTCATTGGGTGACCCCTGCTTATTGTGTTATGTGAAGGGGTAAATAACTCCTTTATTCACTTTCTCCACACCATTCATGATTTTATAAACCTCTAGCATAACCCCCCCGTAGTTGTCTCTTTTAAAAGTCTGATCTTTTTAATCTCTTAACATATGAATATTTTTGTTGCCCTTCTATCTACCTTTACCAATTCTAATATCTTTTTTGAGATGAGGCAGCCAGAACTTGCACGCAGTATTCAAAGAGTGGGAATGCCATGGATTTATCTAGTAGCATAATGATATTTACTGTCTTATTATCTATCCTTTTTATAATGGTTCCTTACATTCTGTTAGCTTTTTTGACTGTGGATGCACATTGAGTGGATGTTTTCAAAGAAATATCCACAGTGACTTCAAGATCTCTTTCTTGAGTGGTAACACCTAATTTAGATCCCATCATTTTGTATGTACTGTAGGATTATGTTTTCCAGTTTGCATTGTTATGATACAAAAACATAACATTGACCACCCAAAATTTCCTGCAAATCAGAAATTCCTGTTTTCAGCCAGCTCTCAAGGTGTGGAATAGAGCAGGATCACTAGATACACAGACGAGTGGGGGCTGGGGTGACAGAAGATGCATTATCATGAATGGGAGAGGACAAAAAAGGGAGAATGAAGGTGAATGTGGTTTGCATTGCAGAGAGTGATTAGGAGCTAAAGGAGTCATAGAAATCGAGAACAGAGTTATCAGTAGGAACAAAGTCATGAAGACTGTGAAAGGACTTGAACTGGGAAGTGATATGATCATAGCAAAATGAAAAGATGTTTTCTATAGGGACACACTAGATAGATGGAAGGAAGCAAGGTAGAAGGCACTCAGACATCTTAGTGAAGAATGGTCAGGGAGATTAAAATGGAGGAGGCTGCGGAAGCGAAGGTGAGAGAAGAGTTTTGGGATCAGGGCTGGAGAGAAAAAGTTTTTGGAGGTATTGAACAGAAAGAACCAACATAATTTGGAAATAGCCTAGGTATGAGATGCTAAAGAAAGTGAGAAATCAGGTGCAACAGTGAGGCTACCAGCCTGGGTAACGAAGAGGACTATGAAGTTATCAGCTTTGTTGGAAAAGGAAAGGGTGCATGGGAAAGATGAGGGGTCATTACTGGGACTTCCAGGATGAATTGTCAGAAAGACAGTTGTAGACAACACCAAACAGAGTGGAAGAGGCATGGGGCAGAGAGGTAGATTTGGAAGTTGTCAGCAAAGTGAGGATAAATGAAGCTGTGAGAGTGCAAGAAGTCACCCAGGACCTTTCTATGGTGGGAGTATATGACATCGCATGGGTGGACAAGAAGCATAGCTGTTTCTTCTTTCTTTTTCAAATGAATTTGGTGCTGGTGAAAGAGACCAGATTTATGGACCAGGAAAGTGAAATCTTTTGTTGCTCAATGGAATTATACAACTGTGGCTTGTCAGCAGCATGAGAAAGGGCCAGCTCTGACTGGTCAGGGAGCACGCAAACAGCAAAGCTGGGCCCAGCGCATTGTAGGCTAGAGGCCTGAGAGGCAATCCTACCTCATACTGCCTGGGGCCAGCCCACCGCTCCATTGGAGAGAAGGTGTATCACTTGTGAGCTGGAGTTCAGTACTGCCCGAGTGGGGACAGGATTAGTGGCAGACCACCTGGTTGCTTTGGGCCAGTCAGATGAGACAGGAGTGGGGCTGGAGAAGGGACACACATGCTGAGGCTTGGGGATATGAATTTAGTGCCGTTGCACAAATGAACCCAAAGCTAGGAGCCTGACCTAGGGAGCAGACCAGGGACATGACCACCGACAAGCTGCTCAGCCTCGGGCAGCTAAGGCCAGAACAGGCGTTTTGGCCAACAGAGTGACCATGGGGATGGACATGGGCTTCACCCTGTAAGCCTGTGCTATACCCAGTACCAATTACCGATGCAAGGGGCAGATGATACCCTTGCTTGGGACTAAGACTGGTACTGGGGGAGCTATTTGGAGTCAGCTGGGTTAGAACGCGTCCCTCTATATATCTAGAAATTGGAGACTCAGTCCATTGTGCTACTGCTGGGAGAGGGAGATATGTGTGACTCCCCATAGACATCCCCTGAATGATCCGTGGTATTAATCAGGAGTTTGCATCTGCCCAGATAAAGTGTTTTTATAGCTGAGTGCAGCAGTTGTTTGGAGTTTAGTCCTCCCCTTCTATGGGTTGTGGAAGGGAACCAAGGGACTTGGGCCTTGTGGGAGGTAAGCATGGTTCTCTCGGGCACATGTTTTAGGTTTCACTTAATGGTCTCAGGTTGCCCCATCCACTCCGTATACTAAAGCTTCGTTGCATATAGTATCTTTCATGCTAACTGTCCCACAGTGCCTTACAGTATGAAGTGATGGCGTTAGACTGACGGAAGAGCAGATGGAGAAAGAGAGAGGTATACAGAAAGGAGAAATCATGGCCCACATTCATCTCCAGTATAAGTCCAGTGACTGCATTCAAATTACACCATGGATGAATCTGAGAATCATATGGCTTCATCTGAGACTTGCCATAAGATGGACAATTACATAAAGAAAACAGGTACAGCCTAAGCAGTGCAAATTCTAGCTTTCCACATGTGGCCCTACCAATATGCCTTAGTCCTGAACTGGAGGGGCTCTCTCTGCTAGCAACTGGGGGAATTCAGTAAGCTCCCTCCTGAAATTAAGGGCACCAATGACTTCCAAATGTGGTGGCAATTTTTGAGACGTGGACAACAGCCCTCAGGAACTGGACTGAGACCGCTAACACAAGTCACATACAGGCCATTAAACACATATTCGAAAGCAGTGAATACTGGTCACTGCCATCCTGGTCAGGATTTGAACATGTGACCTTGAGGCAATGCCTCTGCATGCCAGCCCACCACACTGAGTGAGCCAGCCAGCACCAAAGAGCAGACAGGTCTGAGTCAGGGGAGTGCTTTATTTTAAGTAATACACTTAAAAGGGCAACATACCCCTTCCTGCCTCCTCAACCACAACCCCTGTGTGGGTATGGTAAGGCTAGACACATTGTTGGTGGCTCTCTAAGGCAGGCGTGGGGAGCACGCACAGCAGCAGCTGCCTCATCTTACCTTTCACCCATCTCCTCTGGTGAGTCTAGCACTTGAAAGTCATTCAAGGACCAAGACTGTGCCTTGCATAGTGTGCATAGTGTGCATAGTGTGCCTTTCCCTGTCCTTCAGTACTTATTGCAGTCTAGCACTGTGTGTTAGCCAGCTTTAAATTATAGTCACAGCATGTAACAAATGTGAAGGGAAACATTGCTCAAAACTAAATCATGTAGGAAGCAACTGATTCCGAAAGGAAAAAGAAGTGACGATTTTAAGATCAGGACCAAGGGACACAGGTGACTTAGGTAAAGTCTGGACAGTCTTATGTCTGATAAGATGCAGTTTGGGAATTTCAGGCCCTGAGGTTGAAAGGGAAAAGGGCCTTTAAAAAACAGAGATGAAATAAGTGGGGTTTGTCTTTCCCCTCCAGTTAATTCTGATCTGCTATCTAGAGAGTACAAATTTGCAACTGCCAAAATATTCAAAGTGGAAAATGTTAGTATATTACGTGTGGTGTTTTGTTTTTAAAAAACGCCCTTGTGAACAACTGCTATGCGCAGGGGGGGAGAGATGGGGTTGCCATGGTAACATGGGATTTAGTTGGGATGAATAGCTTCTTTTACTTCAATTAATGAATGGGTTGATAAAGACTGTGCTCTATATGAAGATTTTAGGTGCTGTACTTGGTAGAAGGAACTCCAAACAAACAATATTCTTACAGCACCATATTAAGGCCTCTTAATTCAACTCAGTCCTATTACTTACCCACACACACAAAATTGTGCTCTCAAGTGTAGACTGAAAGAGACAAAATGCTCCCAGTGGGCAGCTATCTGTCTCTTCTCCAGTCCCTCAACAAGAGGGATTAGCTATGATGTTTGCACTGACTGTAACTAGGACATAAAGTCCACAGGTCATTTCTTCCTATTCAGCTAATTCTTTGCATTTCAGACATCACAGAATCCTTTCATAGTTTTTCTTTCATGAAAGTAGGTTGGGGGAATCTGCTGAGGAAACTTATTTCCTGTAGCCCCTAAAGCAAACACAACTTTTGAAATTTAGCCTGCTTCTCACAGCAACTCTTCAGCTAGAAATGCAGCTCAAGAAGCTACTGCTGACATCTGGTGCAGCAGTACTTGGAGCAATTCTGCATTTAGATTCATTCTATGAAATAAATGAATAACAATTCATATTTTAAAAATAACTAAAGAAATAAAATTATAAATCTTTACATTTTCCTATCACAAGACCCCAGAGACTTTTTGTTTTAGTTTCAGCATGCGAACAATTAACTGTCGTCTGCTGCTGAAGCGCACTCATCTCTGAATGAAATATGGCAGCTGTTCTCAAAGCAAAATTGCTCAATGATTTATAGCAGGAAGTGTGGGCTGTATTATGGTCTTCCTGAAACTGCTGGGGAATTTATGTAGGCAAAAAGTAACTAGCCAGAGTTTGGCAAGGATACCAAACTAAATATATGCAATGGGATTAAGTGTCATGGGATTCCTAACGATTTCAAGCAATTAGGACTTTGCTTGTCCCTCCCAGCTGAAAGATGCCCCCTCCAGCAGCACGGTGTCACAAACACAGTGCTGGGGCACTTGTTTAGTACTGACTCCTTGACTAAAAAAGTGTCACCTTCTGAAACATCAGCACCACTTCATGTCGTGGGCTGGCCTGGTGATCCAGTGTTTGTAGGGCGAATGAGACAATGGTGGGTGGGGAATTCTAGTTCAAGCCAACTTCATTCCTCAACCTTTCTAAGGTGTGGGGATTACTGAAAGGGAAAGTTAGTTCAGTGATGGTTTCTGGCTGACCCAAGAACAGCATCTGACAGGCTCCAAAGTAAGTTGCATCCATCGTTCCTTGATGGGAAGGACATGCTGGCTCATTGTGGGGTCACGGGAGAATAGAGGGGAAAATGAGGGAACGTGAACAAGAGAATAAATGAATGAATAAAATTTGTACAGTAGGCATGGGATTGTGATACATTCCATTCTAGTACACTGTGACCCATCCCTATATGACTACCTTTCATTCCTTATTGTGGAAGGTAAATACAATAATAATAAAGATCGTGCTTTCCCAGGCTCTGCAAGGAGGTGGCTCTAGATCACTCACTGTTTAAATACAGTAGATGATAACTTGTAATTAAATGAGGTTTTCAAGATCAAATAGAAAGTGTGTACACCTACCTCCCCACACACTAAAATGTACCTGCAAAAAACCAAAGTTTTGCACTAGATGTCAGTTAAGTCCAGGACTACTTCACTCATTTATAGTAAGAAGGGGAGTTTGACCTAAATGAATTTCTGTGCTCCTCACCAGTGACCCAGGCTACCTCTACACCAACCACACCCTATATTACATCTGTTTTTGGATCAAGCAGAGGCAGCAGCTGATGGGGAACGTCCTACCCTATAGGAAAGCTGGATTTGGAAAGGATTTTGAGGCTGTGTTTTCAGAGACAAAGAATATCTGGGGTGGGGGTTGGAGCCTCAGGGCTCATGCCCCAAGTCTTTGGGCTGGAGGTTGAAGGGCAATTACATTGCTCTGTAGAACTCTGAAAGACAATTATTTCGCAAACACTAACATGCATTGCACGTTCCTGGACACCATCTAGCAAAGAGCACATCTACCCGGAAAGTTCACAAGAAAAACCCTTTCTGCCAGATCAACTGTGTGAAGTAAGTTGCCCTGTCACACTAGGGATGTGTGTCTCAGTCTGAGGTTTCCAGGCAAGTGGTATCAATGCAGTAGATCAGCCCGTCTGGGGGAGGAAGGAGTAGCTCTCACTGGCTGTCGAGAAACAGCAGTAAGATCTGCAAAGAGCCACTTCCAGACTCTTCTTCAGCTGCAAGCAGCCACAGCCCTGATCCTGACACGTATTTCGGCACCTCACTCCCATCGAAATGAAGAGAAGTTAGGCACCTGCATACCTATAAAGAGCTGGGCCCACCTCACTGAACTAAGATGGAGTAGAGAGTAAAAACAGAGGAAAAGACAGAGCCAACAGGGTAGTTAAGTGCAGAATTGACCAAATGTTTTTCCTAAGACCTCAATGCAGCCTCATGACACTAGGCTGGTGTCTGACCAGACTTGATCAACGGAAGCCTAAGCATTTTTATGTCCAAACAAATTCACACTAAGAATTTTTGTAGGCAGAACGTTCATTATTTGACTTTTGTGCTAAAAATAATGGACTAGAGATACTTTGGTTTTGAAGGATGGGCTTTTATATACACATCCTCTTCAGAAGTTTGGAAATAGGAAAATAGAAATTGCCTCAGAGGATCAGACCCATGGTTCACCTAGTTCAGTATCCTATATCTGACAATGGTTGGTGCCAGATGCTTCAGAGAAAGATGCAAGAAATCCTGAAGTCCGCATTCATTGGGAAACTTTCTTCCCAACTCCCATGAACTAGAGATTGGTTTATGTGCTTCCCAGCTTTTGTGGCTTTTTAAATTAATCCTTACTAATGCTGTACCACTGGGTGTTTTCATTAACCATACAAGTGTCCAGTCCTCTTTGAAATTCTACAAAAATTTTGGCTTTAATGACCTCTATAGAAATGAGTTCCACGGGCCAAGTGAGCACTGTAATAAAAACTTTTATCAGCTCTAAATTTGCTGCCTTTCAATTTCATTGAATGTCCACTTGTCCTTGTGTTGTGAAAGAGGGTGAAGGAGAAGTACCTAAGCTACTTTCTCCAGATCCTTTACTTTTTAATATATATATTGTATGAGCCCTCTTTATTGACTTCTCCCTCTCAAATTAACTGTCCCAATTTCTCTTCAGCTGGAAATTTTTCTATGATTGCAGATATTTTCAGAAACACCTAAGGGATTTTCAGTGGGAATATCTCTGAACCCCTCTCTGAGTGCCATATCCTTTTGTTTAAATAAAAAGTCAACAGCCTTAATACTATCCTTTTCAAACTTTCTCAAAACCATGGACAAAACTTTACATTGATCTAGTAAATAAATATTTAATTAAACAAAATCAACAAAACCCTCTTTGCCAAGGCAAAATCCACAGGATTAAAGATGTTTTCAGTTTGTCCTAACCTAATCTGTATAAGTTTAGTAAAAATACAAAAATGTGCTTGTAATTTAGAGTCACTCTCTCTCTGTTACAGTTACTCTGCATGCCAGGCAGAGATGAGTGAACTTTTGCACTTCTCCAAATGCGACAAGCAATCATATTTCCTTCTGATTGACTTTTACTTGTAGATTAAGGGAAACAACAAAAACCTAACAAAAGTAAAGTCAGTTTGTGTCTCTTCTCTAACCTGCTATAACATCTCTGCCTCAAAGTGTAGCAGCTGCCTCTGCTGCTGACTCCTAAGAAATGTAAAGATGTAGGCCCAGATCTCCAAAAGGTATTTTAGTGCTTAATTTGTATTGAAATCAGTGGTGCCTAAATATGTTTGAGGATCTGGGGCACAGTACAGAAAAAAAGTATGTTATAACTAAGCCTGGCAGAATTTGGTTTTTATTTATTTTTTTTAAATTTTGATAGAATGTAGATGTTTAAGCTTTTTGTAATTGTTTTTTATCAATTTAAATTTTCACAGTTTGTAGGAAATTATAAGGTGTCACACTGGGGTCATGGGGTGGGAGTGGAGGTCAAGACAACAATTATTTAATGACAGTAGATGTTGAGATTTAAAAAGGTTAAAGCTTCTTAAAAATTAACATAACTGTCTTCACCAGATGTCAAAATATACAAAGAAAATATCTGTAATCAAACTCTGAGTTCTCAAGCATCATTTTTCTTCCTTTCCCTATCTATACATTTTGATTATTATTAATGGAAATATTTTTTTCACTGTGTGAAATTGAAGTTTACCAACATTTACCAATACCTATCTAAACCTTCCAACCCTAGTTCTACGTTTTACACAGTATGGCAGTAGGTGACAAAGAGAAAACAGACTGACAACAAATAAAAAAGGGGTGGAAAGCAAGGGTTAAAAGATCACGAATAAATATTTTAATCCATATCTGGATATAAATTGTAAAACACTTGAAGTTAAGCCTTTACTACATATGAATCTGGTTGCTCTCTGTTTTTTCTGTTAAATTACTGTCAAATGCTAGCTGTGTTTCAGAATAAGGTCCCAATCCAAGCATTGACCCCCGGAACCCAGGCAGAGCCCTGCTCTTTCAATCTAATCTGCAAAGCTCTTTGGGATTCTGCAGTAAGTATGTGTGTATGCATGACAGCACTGGTACCAATCCTCTGGAATCACAGTTGACAGCTGCCCATCTTGTGCCTGATTTGCATTGCTGTTACAGTGATAAATGTTGTGGGTTGATTTTTTTTTTTTTATAAATTAGGGAAGATGAAATGTATCCTTTGCCATTTAGGAGATGTTTTGGGCTTGCAAGTTGTCTTCTTAAATGTGTTGACCAGTTTGATAATCAACAGCCTCTTATCATTCTGCTGTGAACTACAGTTTATATGGTAATGAAGTTCATATAATAAATGTAGGAAGCCAGTGGAAGTTTTATTCCAGGCAGACTACACATCAGTTATCTGGAGACATCACTAGCTGTGGTTCCTGGTGTCAGAACCATAACTTATAGATATTCACGTGGAAGGCCAGATTCTCCTCTCCATTAAACTGATGCAATCTGCTGAAGTCAATAGAATTACAGAGGTGTACCTGAGAGAATTTGGCTCAAAGAATGAAATCTACATATAATTATTCCATATCCAAGTTCCATTATTTTTTAAACTAGCAATAAACACTACAGTCCCAGTGTTCCTTACCTCACTGCCTGTGTCATGCACTCAAACATACAATAAAAATATTAACTCTCACCTCAGCATAATGTGGCTTCCCTTTCTAAATAAACCAGTCCGCTTCTGCATATGTTCCTCTCTACCCCGAGCTCACTTTAAGGAATGATATCAGAGGAATTATCACACCTCTGGAGAAGGTACTGATGGATTCTCTCTGAAAATACAAGAGAATAATTACCTAAAAATCTGTCAAGTGAGAAGTGTCGTTCACTTACAGTAGAAGGTAAGTATTTTTGCATCTGTGTATGTACAGCACGTAGCGCAATGGGATCCTGGTCTACGACTATTGTCCCTAGGTGCTATAGTAATACAAACAATAAAAAAGTCTGAATACAATTCAGTAAGCTAGGGCTGGTCCATCTGTAAGTGATCATGTGGTGAATTCATCCCACTACTAATGCAGGATTCAGCATTGCTTTCTACAACACACAAAGTGTAGAAAGACTCAAATACTAGATCCATCCACATACTCCTGACTTCCGGTGCTCAACCTAATCTAGGATAATTTAGAGAAAAGTCAGTGAACTGCTAAACAAACATCTCAGGTACTAAATTAATCAGCTCACCAAATAGGAAACAATTTAATTATCTGATGCTTTCTTGCCAAGAGTTCAATTACAGAAAAGGAAAAATGGAAAGCACAGATAAGTATACAGTAAAATCATTGTTCACGATTAGCCATTTTCTGTTTCCTTTTTTTAAAAATAGCTAGAGAATTTTAGAAGTTACAGATGGAAAGTCCTGCCAAATTAACCAGTTCAGAAATTCCCAAACTGTGGCCTATGGAGAACTTGGTAACAGTCAGTGAATGGGAGGGGAAGGAGATAATTGCTCTATTAACATTCAGATTACACTGCAACAGAATTTGAGAACCCAAATATAGGCTATTCCTTTTGTATTCAACTTCCTGTGTTTTGTCCAGCTCCTGTTTTAAATGTCTCCACTGAAGCCACTCATAAGACAAACAATGAATATTATTTGTATTGCTAAAGACGCAGTGTTCCATACAAACCTTTAACACCATTTATCATAGTTTTCTGCATCTTGTCTATTTATGATGTAATATGACTGCAGATTGTGAAAGCAGAGACAGAGATTACTGTATATTTTTCACTCCTTCCCAGCATTGATACATTTCATAGCAAGCCAAGGGATTTCCAAGCAAACCAAGGGATATTTCCCTTCTGAAGACTATTCAATTCAATTCAAGAACCAATTCAAGAACCAGAGTACATTGAGAAATGTACTCTGACAAACATTCAAACAAACAAGTTATGATAAAATAGTCAGCCTCTCATTTGCTATTTTTTCTCCTGGTTACCTTTTCTGTCATAATAGTTTTCTAGCAAACATACACTCTGAACAATGTTGCTCTTACTTCAGGAAACTTTAAAAATGATCTTGATTATCTCTATTTTTATGAGGATTAGTGGGTTACAGATTGTTGTAATGAGACATAGATCTAGTGTCTGTATTGAATCCATGGTTTTTAGTGACTAGCAATGTTATTAATTTAAGCTCCCAGCTCACCTTTTGAAGGTGGTGCGCAAGTTTCCTTTGTGAATGAGAACTAAGAGGTCAGATATGGAGTGATCATTTTGCGAAGTGTTCATCTACATGTTCTACAGTATTTGTCTTTTATCATTTTTCTGTATGAGTTCAGTTGGAAATATAGTGATTGTCTGGTGTAACTCACATAGTTGTTATTGGGGTAGTTAGTGCACTGGATGAAGTATACCAAATACTGTGACAGGAATGTATAGGACCCCTGGATCTTGACAGGTATTGATCATCATGGTAGTGGAGATACATCAGCAGGCTTTGCATCTATTATGAGTGGATCAGGTGCCATTTGGAGTTGATGTGTCCTGTTCTGTGGGGAGTTTGCTTCTGATGAGCTTGGTCTGGTTGGGGGGTTGTTAAAATGCCAAAAAAGGGGATTCAGGAAAGATTTTTTTAGGATGTAGTCTCCAAAAATTATGAGTTGTGGTTGTGTAACACTACCTGCTTGAATTTCAGTGCAGGGTGGTAGGTGACAGCTAGGTGGTCATTGGTTTGGTGCCCTCCTCCCTTTTAATTTAAGCAGATTCTCTCAGGGTATTTGGGTGGCCCATTTGATGATGCGATCTACTTCTCTGGTGGAGTGTCCTTGTTTGGGGAAAGTGTATTTAAGGTGTGTATAAGCAGAGGTTACTCACCGTGTGCAGTAAATGGAGTTCTTCAAGATGTTTGTCTCTGTGGGAGCTCCACATCAGGTGTGCTCATACCCCTTGAGACTTTAATTGGAGATTTTTTGTAGCAGTGCTCATTTGACCTGTGCGTGAGCCCTATGTTTCCTCATGCCCCGCTCTGAGGTGACACAGGTCTGCATGGAAAAGCCACCTCAATTCCTTCTATATTGCAAAGGCCCCATAGGAAATTCTGAAGCAGAGGGAAAGGAGGATGGGTAATGGAGTACCCCCATAGTGGCACGCATTTCAAAGAACTCCAGTTACTGCACAAGGTAACTTCTTCTTTGACTAGTGTCCTTATGGGTGCTCCACTTCAGGTGACCACTGAGCAGTATTCCCAGTTGGGAGAGGGGGTTGGCTTTGGAGCCAAGTCCAAGATTGAAGACAACACAGCATTTCCTATGCCAGCATCTGATCTAGAGGGCTGGTCTACTGCATAATGGAAAAGGTATGTATGGAAGACAAAGTGGCAGCTTACAAATTTTAGTATAATCCTTCTGCCAGGTGGAGTTGGCAGCAACAAGGGCTGGGTTCAATATCTAGGAGTCCATCTTAATAATACAATAGAGAACAGTCTTGAGCCCCCACACGGTAATCTGGGAAAATTAAACACCACGCCTGGCCACCTCTAAGAGGCAATATATCCCCACTCGCAAGCACTGCTATGGCAGCAGGGATCGATGCAGTGGGATCGACTGAGCGGGTCATGGAGTCTCCACGACCTGCTCGGTTGATCCCCAGAAGTGCTCTCCAGTCGACGCTGTTAATCCATCTCCCCGAAAGGAGTAAGGCTGTGTCAACTGGAGGCTGTCCCCAGTCACTCGCAGTGATGCCATGGTATGGCAATGTAAGTAAGTCTAGGAGAGATACGCAAGCTACATTATGTAACTTACGTATCTCCCGTTGACTGTGGGCGTTAGAGTAGACCAGCCCTGAGTCTGTGTGTAGCCAGCTTTTAATAAAAGGGGAAAGGAACCTGGCATTAATTTGGAAAAACACCCGAACCACGAACTCTAACCTGCCCCTACATACATTGAGCAGTGCCCTTTGCCTCTGTTCTCACCTTGCAAACAAAGTCCCTTTAACACGCTACTCCCCTCTCCCTCCACTACACGCCACCCACAGCTGCTGTCCTTGGATGGCAGAAACTCAAAGCCCAGAGGTGCATCCACGTGAGTTCACCTCCCACCTGGGGGAGAGTGAGGAGAAAGAAACATCAAGCAATGCCTTTCGCCGCTGCTGCCATAACTGGCTCACGCTTCCCGCCGCCCTCGCTGCGTCGCTGCCTGCTGCCATGGCGCATCATGCCAAGCTCACTCCACTGCACTGCTGCACATTGTCGCCTACTACTCTGACTTCTGCAAGTCGGTCTCTTGAAGTTCCACACAGATGTCAGTGATTTGAGCTCTCAGTGAATTCAGCTTTTGGCGAGAGAACCTCACTGCTGATGTTGACTGGGCAGAAACGCTGTCCCACAGAAGATTACTTTAGCTCTAGTGATCATGTAACAAAACAAAGAGACTCCGTCCCATCATTCCATGGGCTTCCAACTTCATTTCATGATTTTTTCAACAGCCCTTGTAAACTGAGCACCCCCATCTCTGCCTGAGAGCATGCATCCTGAGCTGCCGACTATTGTGGTGATGAGCTTTATGAACACAATGCTGCTGGTCTTGCAGTGTTTCATGAGCTGTGAGACAGAAAGTGAGTCTGCAGTTGCTGTCTGCCATAGAAACAAATCATTCAAGATTGCTGCTAGCATTCACACAACAGCTTGCCACAGTGGACCGTTGGCACTGGGCTCGGGAAATGAGCACTGAGTGGTGGGATCATGTCGTGATGTATGTATGAGATGGTGAGCAGTGGCTGCAAAACTTTTGGATGCACAAATCCACTTTCCTGGAACTGGGTGTGGCGCTCATCCCTGCCCTGTGGTGCAAGGATACCAGAACGAGAACTGCCCTCACAGTGGAAAAGTATGTGGCAATCGCTGAGAGGAAGCTGGCAACTCCAGACTGCTACTGGTCACTTATGAATCAATTTGGAGTTGAAAAGTCCACCGTGGGGGTTGCCGTGATGCAAGTGTGCAAAGCCATTAATCGCCTCCTGCGAGGAAGAACTGTGCCTCTTGGTAAAGTGCGGGAAATAATTGATGGCTTTGAGGTAATGGGATTCCCTGAGTGCAGCGGGGTGAAAGATGGAACACATATTCCAAATTTAGCCCCCAACCATCTTGTGATGAAGTACATCAACCGAAAGAGCTACTTCTCTGTGGTCTTGCAGGCACTGGTGGATCACTAGGCCATTTCACTGACATCAGTGTGGTGTGATCAC
Organism: Mesoclemmys tuberculata; assembly: GCA_007922155.1. Taxonomy (NCBI): domain Eukaryota; kingdom Metazoa; phylum Chordata; order Testudines; family Chelidae; genus Mesoclemmys; species Mesoclemmys tuberculata. The sequence continues at coordinate 12,662,965 of ML675629.1, read as the reverse complement.
AGAAAGTGCATGATGAATGCATCTTTCAGAACACTGGACTGTATAGAAAGCTGCATGCTGGGACTTTCTTCCAGACCAGAAGATTCCAATGGGGAATGTGGAAATACCCATAGAGTCACCGCTGAGGATGGTGTGCAGCTCTTTATGGAAGCAGCATGAGTTCGGCACCATGACAGTTGGCTTTCCTTGCCTTCTGATATGCCTGCCTCAGTTCCTTGATTTTAGTACGACACTGCTGAGTGTCCCTCTCATACCCCTTCTCATGCATGCCATTTGTAATCAGCCCATAGGTATGGAAAATCTACAGCTGGTGTGAAGCTGCGACTATACAGCCTCTTCTCCCCATATTCTCAGCAAATACTACCACTCCAGTGTGCTCCATGTGAAAGTGTTTGGTGTATAAACCAGCTGGGAAGATGCTGTGTGAATTGTGCACACCGAGCAAACAGGAAGAGGAATTTCAGAAATTTCTGGGTCTTTAAATAGGGGAGGGGTACATGCCTGTGTACCTTCAGGGCAGCAGAGTTCAAACTGCTGACCAGAGTGGTCATGATGGGCATTGTGGGACACTTCCTGGAGGCCAATTAGGGTGACATAACCAAGTGTGGTATCTACACTGACACTGTGTTGCTCTAACTGTGTCACAAAAAGCTCTGTGCTGCTTGTCAAGGTGGTTTTATTTTGTCGGTGTAACAGGGGAGTTATATCGGTGGGAGGAGAAAAACTGTGTAGTGTAGACAAGGCCTTAGTCAGAGCCCACAACTCAAGGCAGAATCACCAGTCCCTGCCCCCTCTTACTTGTCACAGGGATCTAGCAAATGAACCTCCTGCTTTGCAAGTTCAGTTCAGTTGAGGGTGACCCTCTCAATCAGTACAGCTGGTTAAGTATAGTTCTGATGCCCTTTACTCATACAATAAAGATAATATTTCATTACGCCTGCATTCAATACTATAGTGATTTGTAACCTAATACCAGCCAAAATTGATCACTTTGGCCACATAGCTCTGTCTGCACATACCTGGGCAGCATGGGTGTGTTCATGTAAATACAGTCTGGTCCTGGAGCCTTTTTCCCTCCTTAGCTCATCACTAGCTGTCAGGGGAAAGCTCATTCAAACCTTGCTTATATCAGGAATAGGAACATTGAGTAATGTCAAGGAAAAAGACAGAGATCTTGTGGAATGAGTCAACACCCTATAAGGAGGCTGTATGTTTAAATATTTATAGAACAGTGTGATACAATCAGAAATTCGTGTGGAGAGAAATTGCTGAACCTTTGGATCCAGCCGCAGTAGTCACAAACAATCTGGATGACTTCCTAAATGATTTAGTTCATTTCAAAAGAAGGCTAACATCCTCCTACCATCCAAAGTGCGTCAAGTGGCCTCTTCTCTGGACTGATGATGCTTGAGGAGTAAAACAGAAGGTGGATAACCTAAGTGATATGAAACTCAGTTGACGCCTTGGGTAAAAGCTTTGGATGTCAATGTAATAAAATGTTACCCTTGAAAAATACTGTGAATGGAGAGCCCCTGTTTCTCCAACTCTGCAAACAGAGGTGATAGCCACCAAAAAGATGGTCTTCTGAGCTAAATTAATGAGGGAAGAGATAGCTATTCACTAAAAGGGGGGCCCATAAGGCATCTAATTACTTAGTTCAGATCCCAGGTAGGAGTGGGTTCCTTAACTTGTGGATTGGGGAACCTTTTCCCTCAATCCACTCAGAGACCTTGCAACTATAGGATGGGTCAAGACCGAGAAACACTCAAGCACTGAATAGAAGGCAGTTCTAGCTGCCAAGGGGATCTTGATAGATCTGATAGATAATCCTGGGGGAGGAGCGGGTGGTTTAGCTCTAGGAGGTAATCAAGGACAATTGAGAGGGAAGAATGAATCTGTGGAACACTTTTCTGGGCATATAACAGGCTGAATCTTTTCCACTTATGGAGGTAAGTATATGTCATGGAATATTTCCTGCTGTTCAATAATACCCATTGGATCTCCTTAGGGCAAGCTGACTCCTTAAGAGTACGCAGTGAATCATCAGGTGGACACAGCAAAAGATTTGAGGCCTTTGAAGGCATGGTTCTCAACAGTGTTTTGGACCTCCCTTAGAAATCCAGATGGCTAGAGCCAGGAAGCCTTCCATGACTACCTTTGTAGAGGCGGATCAAGTGGCAGTGTTGGCAGCACCCAACGAAGCCTGTAACAACGTTCTAGTTTACAGCTGACCTTCACTGAAAATAGCCTGAAACTGGTCACACTGATCAGCCAGCAGATGCTCAATAAAGGTGGTGAATTTGTCTAAATACAATCTCACAAATTATGCCACGAGAGCTTGATAGCTCGTGATCCTAAACTGAAGAGTCACAGATGAGGAGGTCTCTTTGCTGACTAGATCAAGGTATTTTTGGTCTTTATCATGCAAAGGCCACACTGTGTGAAGTTGCTTGCCACATTCCATCATCACCTCTCCAACCAGTAGTTTGGTGTTGGATGGGTGAACAGAAATTCAGAGTCGTCTGCTGGGATGTAATATTTCTTCTCATGGGTCCATTTACACATTGGTGGAATCATCGCAGGAATCTGCCAGATAGATTTGGCAGGATCCAACAGGACTTATTAATAGGCAGGGCACTTTGGGTAGAGGCAGACCCTGAAGATGTCCAGGAGTTTATGTTGTGACTCCCTGACCTCTTCCAAGGGAACTTGGAGAGATTATGCAATGTGTTTCCTTAACTCGTGAAAGTGTCTGAAGCCATCAGCCACAGTCAGTGGGGTAGGCATAACCACTTCATCTGGGAAAGACAAAGAAATATTTGTTTGGAGATTAGCCTCTTTATCTGCACTGGCCTTCTGCTCCCCAAAGGATATTTTTGCCTGAGGTAACGAAGGAGGAACAGTTGGAGTAGAAGAGCATCTCTCCCTGGATTCTCTTTGAGAGAGGGCATGGGAAATTGTTCAAAGTAGATGGTACCAATGAGGATACCTTCAGGGACTCTGAGACCATATGAGAGGTCTGACATTTTTCCAGTACCAAGGCAGTTTCCGTGGCTGGTCTAGATATAGATGGTACCGAAGAAGTTCTTGGTTCTGTTCTTTTTGAGGTGGAATGATTCAATGCTGCAGTGTCCTGCTTGTTCAGCACCAAAGGTTTCGGTACCAAGGTATGTTTGCCATCCTTTTTCTCTGCTGTGCATGGAGCTCGAGGTATAGGATCAATACCAAGTGTCTGGATCCTCAGTTGTCCCATAGTGGGATGTGAGGTCTATGCAATGGTTTTGCTCTGCCTGGACTGAGGTCTTTCTGAGGTGGACTCTTTCTGTGGAGAAAAACTCAGTTTTCTATGGGTCTTCTCCATGAATTTACCTTCGGTAGACCCAGTGTTAGGTAGAAATAATAGTTATATTTATGTGCCCTTCATGTGATTGTAAATAGTGTTTGCATAAAGTTAGACTCCATTTTGGTTTTGAACTCCATTTTGAAATTGGCCTCAGACAGACAAGATGCTGACATTTGCCAGGCTGCCAACAGGCAGAGTCTGCCCGGCAACAGTAAAAGGTGGGAAACCTAGAGATGGGTGCCGTGTGCATAAAGATTGGTGCCGTGTGCAAAGCCCGAGCAAGGCGGGAAAACCACAGCAGTGGATTGGCTAGATATAGCCCCTGGAAGTTTATTTAAGGCAGTGAGCACCAGGGCAAGGGGCTGCCCATCTGAGTGGTAGTGTGGCTAGGTACATGTATTTTACGCGGCCACAGACCGAGGGCGAGAAGCAGATGAAGCAGACTTACCTGAGAGATCCTGTTCCAGCGAAGGAGATCGTGACCAGCACTCCCTGGGAGGGAGAGAAAAGAAAGTGTAAGTACGTCACAGACTGAGGGGACCAAAGGGGTTGTGTTCTAAGGTATTGGGCCGGGGGTTCACTCCCCCATCCTATTCTCGACACCAGTCTTTTTCGCAAATTAGTGTTATTGTTGTGTTAAGTTGGAATCGTGTTTCTGGCACGCCCCAAAACAAAAACTATTTGGCTGCACCTTACTGGGTATCGGTTTCAGGCAATTGACCTGGTGACAGATCTGGTAATTGGGTAAAACGAATCAGGGAACATTTTTGACTAACACCAAGTGAACATGCCCAAACTGACAAGGCATCATGTTCACTCAGTGACTGATATTCAGTCTGGGGGTGGGGGTCCCCTGGCCTGGATCTGAGGCTGGCTGGAGGGAATGAATACTCCATCCCTTAGTTTTAGCTCCCTTTTCCCCCCCACTCACCTTTCCCTTTAAAGCAGAGCCAATGGAGCACACTTGTGTGATATGAGATTTTCCCAAGCTGCAGATACAATAGGAATGCCTGTCCCTGACCAGATGGCCTCCCAGCAAAAGACGCACTGTTTGAATCCTGAAGAACAAGGCATCCTGCAAGGGAACAGAATTTAACAGGAGATCACCCTCTCCAAAGGGGAAAGGGACCGAGAGAAAGTCTCTCTAAATAAAATAACTAAAGAAGGGTAACTAGGCTAAAAGACTTTGACAGTAAAACACACTAACACTGTCTCAGGCCAAGGCAGCTGACAAGGAACTGAAGCTGATTCATCTTCACAGCACTATATAACTTTGGTGTCGGGCACAAGAAAGCGTGGGGTGCATGTGCAGATGGAACAGGCACTACTACCAAAAATATCTGAGTGAAGGCACGAGGGGTGTGAGCACACCTGAAGTGAAACACCCATAGGGACACGACTCAAAGAAGAATCATTCCTGATCTGACCTCAGTCCGCATCTGCAAAGGAAACTTGCACACCACCTTCAAAAGATAAGCCTGGGAGCTTAAATTCATATTCAAATTCATTTGCTAGACACTAAAAATCGTGGACTAAATACAGATATTGGATTTACAGCTCATTACAACAATCTGTAACCCACTAATCCTCCTTTGTCCTATGACTGCAGAGATACTAATGGCTCACTTCACCTTGAATAATCTCTTGCAACATCCATTAACTCCTTATGTTTAACGGTCTGTTCCACTTTGTAGTTAACTGTGATACTCTGAGACCTTGTCTACACTACAGGTTACTTTGGTATAAGTTATGTCACCCAGCGGTGTAAATAATCCATGCCCTGAATGACGTAAGTTATATGGACCTATGCACCAGTGTAGATACGGTAAATCAGCAGGAGAGCTTCTCCCACCAACAGAGCTTAGTGGCTCCACCACAAGCACTACAGTGGTTCCATTGCAGCAGTGCAGCTGCATTACAGTACGTGCCGTAGTGTTGATGGAGTCTGAGCACCTTTCTCAGACCTGAATAAGAGCCCTGTGTAAGATCGAAAGTGTGTCCCTTTCACCCACAGTAGTTGGTCCAACAAAAGATATTACCTCACCCATCTTGTCTCATAACCTGGGCCCAAAGCAGCTACACTGCACACCAACTTTTTGGTTGTTTTGTGGAGGGGGTGGAGTTGGATAAAGTTTCCCACTGGAACAAAAATAATTTCCCAACCAGCACTTCTCACTTTACCAAAAAATCTGCTAGCACCAGACAATGGCTCACACAAAGAGAGGACTCAGGAATCTTGGCAGGAGACCTACACACACGTCAGAAATGTTGTTCCTGGTAGGGCTACCAACCAACATCATGTGTGGTGCCATTTCATGATCTTTAGTTCTTACATCTTCCAGGCGTGTCATATCAGTGCATGATAATATTTCATCAGGCCCCTTGTTATGTTTCACCTCTGCTGGCAGCAGAGAAGCCAAGGACCTAGATCACAAACCCTTTTGGGCAAGGACTTTTATACGTTTGTTTGTACAGCACAGCACCTAATACAATGAAGCCCCTAGTCCATGAGAGGGAATCTCTCTCTCCAAGTTAGGTTTGAGGACACAGGTTGAGATAACATGGGGTAGCTTGCATTGCCCCTACATGTTTTTTGGATAAAATGAGGATATCGGTTTCCAGGTCTTGTAATCTTGCATGATTATAGCATACATTCCTCACTTTATTGTGAACACTAGATAATTAAGTTCTAATGAGTACCCATAAGTGCTGACTGTAAAGATTACTGTCTTGTTTACAGGCCATGTCCTTGTACCATGAGCAGAAGATAGGCAGGGAGGTTTGCAAATCACTGTCTGGGCCAATCAGTCCATTAATATTTCTAAGCCTGTGTTCTGTTTGTGTATTTTCTGAAAATATGATAAAGGCAGTATGTAGAATTCATTTCAGGCCATGAGTCTGCACCATGGGCACTCATGGTTATGAATGGATGCCACTGATTTTATGTTCCCCACTCCCGGGGTGGGGCAGGTTGCTATCCTGTCTAATCAAGGGAGAAAGGGACAAGGGAGAGAAACAAAACAACATATGGCAAAAGAAAGTGGAACAGACTGGGATGAGGACAGAAGGAAGAAGCCGAGTAGCTCAATGGTTAGAGCAGCAAACAGTTGGGAAATGCAGAATGATACCTATTCCTGCTTCGCTACAGGCTCACTATAACTTCAGGTATGTCACGCAGGCCTAGATACCTTGAAAATATTTAGGCACCTAACTCCCCTTGATTTCAGGGGCACTTAAATATCGTTGATGAGCCAGCCTGTACGATATGCATAATTGTCAAATCTAGGTGCTTAAAATCCATACTTAGGCAAGTGCTAATCACCCAGAATTGCCACTGAAGTTAAATGGAAGCTGCAAATCTTTAACACTTCTACCAGTCAGGGCAATTTTCTTGCGTCTGAATGCAGATTCAATTGCCTAACTTCAGACTACAAATTTTGTCCTAAATCTTTCTCCCTCTTCTATCTGTACCATGGGGATAATAACTACCCCCTTAATAAAGTTCTTTGAGATCCTTTAGTGAAATGTTCTATATGAATGAATATTATTTTGTTAAAAAGGAGAGAGAAAAGAAAGAGGAAATATATTTCATCAGTGATAGCCACAGCTATTAGCAGGAAGTCCTGTTCCCCTGCTGGGAAGTGGCAGTTACAGTAGACAAGAGATGAATCGCTTGTGAGGATTCTGCTGTAAAGGACAAAGGATTCTTTCCCCAAGAATCAGGCAGCACAGACAATATTGAAGAAGTTTATTCACAACACTGGGAAGTTTGATAAATCAGCTTCCACTTTACAGTGTTACACTGGTCAATTATATACGCTTTCTCATCAATTACATAGTGTGTTTTAAATTCTTTATCTATTCACTTACAAATACAGACATTGTCCCATCCAGAGAGAACAACAGTGCTAATGGTCGTTACATACATGCAGAGACACTTTAATCACTCTACTTACATCAAGGATCCTAGGGTTACATTTGGGGTTGGGATAGGGTGGAGGAAGAAGGGGGGGTCCTTACAGGTAGGTGGCAGGTGAGACAGAAATTCTAAAAGCAAATGTGCTGTTCTCATTGGAATTAGAATCACTAAGAGGACATGTGGCTTCCTGAGCCATCAGCTGCTTACACTAGCCATTGTCCTTGAGGATCAGGTATGCTCGTTAGCCATTTAAATGAGTTTCAACCTACAACTTCTGAGCTATAAACAACCTCAAGCCTTACACTGGGATATTGTTTAATATTTTAGACTATAATTTCTGATTTAAAAAATTTCAGACCATAACTTTTGTTCATTTTCACTCTTATTTTTCCTGATTAGTCATAAAAATAAGGTTCTGACCATTTATGATCATTAAAGGTCCCCTGGCACTTTTCTCAGGCTATAAATTATCTCCTAGTGACTGCAAATTTTTCCCTCCAGCTGCAGTTGCATAAGATGTATTTCACTTTCCCCTCCTTAAAATTGTGTAATGAGTGAATGCAGCTGAGTTACATTCCCTCCCTAAGAGCTAAATCCTCTTCTCAGAGAAGAGATTATGGCCCATCCCAAGTCCCCTTTGCACCATGTGTGGTCAGTGATGCTTTTTACAATCTTTCTGGATGAAAGGTGCTATAGTGCATTAGTGTAAGGTATTAGTTTTTATCAGAGTTATCTTATTGGATCAGGCCAGCATCCATTACCGAATCCTGATGCTCTGGAGAAAGGAAAAATCCTTAATGCCTTCACTCAAATGTCCAGTGATGTAGGTCATGGGAATTCCTTTCTGACCCTTACAGGTGATTATCTTACCCTCTGAAGCATGTGGTATATTACCGTTATCTCTTTTATTTGCGTAGCTGTCATTGTTAATTGTGGTAATGCAATTATCCACTTGTTTCTCTAATCCAGATACGGCATTTGATGCAATGATCTCCAGGTTAACTAGATATTGCATCAAGAGGCATGTGATTCTGGCAAGATGACAATTTGCCACTACCAGTCCCATAGAGAGGTTGAGCCTCAAATATTAAAATCCCCTCGAGAGCGTGAAGGAAGCCTCATTATGGAATGAGCTTGGGAAATGAAAAAAACGACCAAAAGTGAGGAGGTGGGTCTGAAAGAAGTAGTATGGAAAAGACATGATTTCTGTGGTAGGGCTTGTCTGCCTGGAGGATCTTTGTATTGGGTCTGTGTCATTTCTGTTCTTTTTGTTGTAATAGGTGAACACACTATAAACAAACCCTGAGAATTTTAATTCACATGTGTTTTGAGATACTATCAAACCATGCCAGATATAGAAGCAGATATGGCATCAGATCCTCCAGTGCCTTAGGGAAGCTTTGTACCACTCCACTAACACAAAGATGACTGAAAGCAAATTTATTCAACCACACAAAGCTCTTCAGTCTTCTATTTCTTCTGTATGGCTTGGGTAGGTAGCAATGATTACAAATTTATACCTTGGTATAAAAATCAATATTTTGATAGCCAGCACATTACTGCAGCAGTGAGCTTGCTAATGTCCTTCAGACCCCTGACGAAAGAATGAAGGGAACACTCAGATATGATGTGCTCCATCGTTTGTAACTGGTGACTACAGTCATATACAGGAGTTTGTCTCACTTTTCATTTAAATGGTTTCTCCACATCTCCCATTAGATGTCCTGATGTGATTCAATCTGAACCAGTCTTTCTGACGTAAATCAAAACCCAGTGACTCCTTGGCAGGGTCAACGATGAGCTGTTTGTTTTTAAGCGGTCAAAGTGCTCCCTGAGGCTTTCCATTGAGCCTCAGTGTTGATGTTGAGTGTCAGGGTCTTGATACAGTTCCATGGAGCGTTGCAGATTTTAATCTTGTCTTTGGCGGGTTCTGCGGGTCATCGTACAATGGGATCCTCATGTTAGCATTGACATGGTTAAGAAAGCAAGATGTCTGAATTGTTCTTTTAATCTGTGGAGGCTAGATGTGCGATAGCATTGGAAGCCAGTCAACTGGGATCGATTTGAGCATACCTGATACTATGCTCACGGCGTTATTGAGTTGAGTGTCTAGGAGTATAGTATGACTGCTGAGACCACACTGGTGCACAGTATGCAGCCACAGAGTGTAGTAAGGCATTTGTTGTACTTCGTAGGGTCTGTGAACTGGAGCCCCAGGATATTCTGGGCAGTTTCCTAATACATGCAACATGAGACCGGACCTTATCGTAGGTGTTCTCAAGATGTTGTTGCAAGGTCAAACTCCAGTTCAATGTAATGCCAAGGTACTTGGGGTCAGCCTCATGGCTGACACTCTCTCCCCAGAATTGCCCAGCACTTTACCTGGAGTGCATTTACATAATCAATGCTTAGACTACTTTCATATCCCAGTCACTGTTGTCAATACCCTTTGTACTAAAACCCCTGTGCCCTGCTAATTATATAAAGTTCACAGTTCTACACAGAAATGATGCAGACTGAATCTTGAAGGTACACATTCAGCTCTTCCTTTTGCTTACGTACATTGGAGGGTGCAAAACAGATCTCCTCATGTCATAATCACAGCTCTGGCACACATAGGCATAGTTTGACTGGTATATTTGGGAGGGTGATATGTTCGCACATCAGACATGTGCTGAAGACAGTTCCCCTGGCACGCTGGCTCTCTCCCCCATCTGGATTGGTACCTGAACTGCTAGGGCTGGGAGTGTGGAGGGGATAGGCAGATTTAATTGGTGAGCCACAGCTGCTGCCATCACCAAGGAGATGCTGCATGCCAAGCTCCTGCTTTCCAGCCCCCAATCCCCTACCCCTTCTCTTTCCCCTACCCTATACCATTACCCTTTCTTCCACACTGGGGTACCCAAAATTATCACTGGGACCAATCCAGCAGGCCCACACAATGCAACACTGCCAAAAATACCTTTAGCAGGTCACTGCAGATTATGTGGCTCTGGAAAGAAGGACAAAGGAGTTTGAGGCGCTAGTGGTGTTCTCATCCATCCTCCCTGTAGAAGGAAAAGGCCCAGGTAAGGACCATCAAATTGCAGAAGTAAATGTGTGGTTAGGTAGGTGGTGTAGGAGACAGGGCTTTGGATTCTTTGGCCATAGGATGTTGTTCCAGGAAGAAGGATTGCTAGGAATCTAAAGAAGAGCATCTCACAGATAGGCTTGCTAACCTAGTGAGGATGGCTTTAAATTAGGTTTCCTGGGGGACGGGGGACCTAAGCCCAGAGGTAAGTGGGACACCAGAAGGAAGCACAAGGAGGAGGGTACAACAGGGGAGGCCTCCTGATTCATAATGAGAAAGTAGGGCAATTGGCTAATTATCTTAGGTGCACGTACACAAATGCAAGAAGTCTGGGAAATGATCAGGAGGAATTGGAAGTCCTGGCACAGTCAAGGAATAACAGAGATTTGGTGGGGTAACTCACATGACTGGAGCACTGTCATGGATGTGTATAAACTGTTCAGGAAGGACAGGCAGGGGAGAAAAGGTGGAGGTGTATGTAAGTGAGCAATATAACTGCTCAGAGCTCCAATATGAAACTGGAGAAAAGCCTGTTGAGAGTTTCTTGGTTAAGTTTAGAGGCAAGAGCAACAAGGGTGACATTGTGGTGGGTATCTGTTTTAGACCACCAGACCAGGAGGATAAGGTAGACAAGGCTTTCTTCAGCCAACTGATGAAAGTTTCCAGATCACAGGACCTGGTTCTCATAGGGCACTTCAATCACCCTGACATCTGCTGGGAGAACAATACAGCAGTGCCCAGACAATCCAGGAAGTTTTTGAAGAGTGTTGCAGTCAACCTCCTGGTGCGAATGCTGGAGGAACCACCTAGGAATCATGGTCCACGTGACCTGCTCTCACAAACAGGGAAGAATTGGTAGGGGGAGTAGAAATGGGTGGCAACCTGGCCAGCAGTGACCATGAGATGGTCGAGTTCAGGATCCTGACAAAAGAAAGAAAAGAGAACAGCAGGATACGGACCCTGAACTTCAGAAAAGCAGACTTTGACTCCCTCAGGGAGCTGATGGGCAGGATCCCCTGGGAGGCTAGCATGAGGGAGAAAGGATTCCAAGAGAGCTGGCTGTATTTTAAAGAAACCTTACTGAGGATGCAGGAACAAACCACCCCAATATGCAGAAAGAAGAGCAAATATGGCTGGTGACCAGCTTGGCTTAACAGAGAAATTTTCGGTGAGCTGAACACAAAAAGGAAGCTCACAAGAAGTGGAAGCTTGGTCAGGTGACTAGGGAGGAGTATAAAAACTCTGCTCAAGAATGCAGGGGTGAAATCCGGAAGGCCAAAGCAGTCTGGAAAGGTCTGCAACTCAGAACCGCCTGCCTGGGGCTGCATGGACAATTCAGAGTCACTTCTTCCCCCCCTCACCTGTTATATCCCCCCTATGGGTACTCACCGGCACAGGAAACAGGAAGTCAACTGGCACTAGGATGCAGGAGGCAGCATCTAACCGCAGCGCAGAGGCTGAGAACCTGGCAGAAGTGGTTGGGTTCTGCCCCCTTCGCTCTGGCCCGGGCCCAGCTTGCGGCGAGAGGAATGGCCAGCAAGCCAGAAACGTGCTGGGGCAGGGGGAGTCACAGCATGGGAATGACAGCTCTTCCCCGCCACACAAAAGGCTGGGCAGAGCAAGCGGTGCTAGAAGACCCTGTGTGCCTACCCTACACTTATCCTCTGTTGTGCACCCTCTGGCCCCACAAACGACACCTATGCTGTCTGTCACACACCTGAAAGTAACCCCCACATGTTCTCCTGTCACAGCCACCTTACCAATCAGGCCTACCTATTGTCCCCACCATTTAGTGCTGCCCATTTACTTGCATGGGCAACTTTAACGGTGCATTTCCTAGATTTCAAAAGTTTCAGTTTTGCATAACTCAGCCTTCTGCAAGGGGACAATATACCACCCAGGAAGCTTAGCTGTACAGGAAGTTACCGTCGTTTTTAAACCAGTGAATGTCTTAGGGCTGTTCTACACTAGTGCATATGCCAACAAAACTTTTGTCACGCAGGGGTGTGAAAAAACAGCACACTGAGCGACATACGTTTTGCTTGCATAAGCGTGAGTGTAGCTGCATTACGTTGGTGGAAGAGAGCTCTCCCACCAGCATAACAAAACAACCTAAATGAGTGGCCGTACCTATGTCGGCAGGAGAGCTCTTCCATCGACGTAGCACTTTCTACACTCTCGCTTATGCTGGCAAAAATTGTGTCACTAAGCAGGGCGTTTTTTTTTCACAGCCCTGAGCAACAAAAATTTTGCCAGCATAAGCACAAGGATAGACAAGTCCCTAGTTATTTGAACAGGAAAAGATATGTCCTATGCAGGAGCCAAAAGTCATTTAGGCAGTTATACCTATTGTTTCTCACAATTCTCATGGAGGGCCTCACCAGCCCTGCTTTGGCACACCTACCCAACCATGTCTCTGACCCAATCCATTCTGCACTATTGTACGCAGGCCCCTCACCACCACAAGCAGGGAACACACCTTCCTGAAGTCCTCATGCCATCATATACAAATGTTTGCATTGCCATTACTTCCCTCACTCTTCTAACCCAACTCACGTGTCGTGCCTGGAGCAAAGGACAACTATAGTACAGTGTAACAGGGTTCCTGGTCATGTTTCAGAATGGGTGGAGGGTGAAGTTTGTGGCACAGTTGGTAAGAGAAATCATGGACAGGGTTTCTACTCAAAAGTACTCACTGTTTTATCTTAGAGAGCAAGATCGTCTGAGTCTGACCCCTATCCAAAAGAGGTAACCCATCCCTGAGAAACACTGATGTGTCAGAGCTTGTAATGTTTTTATGTTGTTATGATGAGGCTTACAACCATCACCTGTTAGACAAGGGATTAAGAGTCAATTAGCGTACCTTTGATTGATTCCTGGCTGGGGAGGTGGAGCTAGGTAAGCATCATTAGGCACCTGGGCTGTATAAAGGAAGCTGAGGGCCTGCAATAGCAGAAGGATGTTCTGATGGTGAGAAATCTAGAGAAAGAACAGGCTAGGCCAAGGCAGGCTTCTGGGGGGAGCCCCTGAGGTAAGGCCAGTAAAAGCACTTCTGTGGAGCTTGGGGAGTGGAAAAGTGATTAGTTCAGCAGAGAAAGGAGAAGCTGGGCTTGCCTAGGGAGAAGCCAGAGGTTTGAGAACAACAGGCAGGCTTTGGGAAAGAAGCATAAGGGGGCTTAGAGGTAAGAAGCAGCCCAAGGAAATGCCTAGCTGTTTAATACAGAGTCCCTGGGCTGGAACCCTGCGTAGAGCACAGGCCTGGGCTTCCCTATGAACCTTTGAGGAAGGGGCATGTACAGAGCCATCCCTAGGGTAGGGTGGATCAGGGCAACCACCCCAGGCCCTGTGCTTTGGGGGTCCCCACTCCAGACCTGGTGGGTACCTGCAGCCCTCCTGGCTGGGAGCCGGGCCAGGAGGGAGGCAGGCAGGCAGCTACAGCCCATCTCCTGGCTGTGCACCGGACTGGGCGGGAGATGGGCAGTGGCGTACCCAGGGGGCCAGGCCACGGGGATGAGCCTGTGGCGCTGGAGTGGGAGAAGCAGGCCCTGTGCAGAAGGAGGTAAGTGGCAGGTTCCCTGCCCCCTCCCCTGCCCGCAGGTAGAGACCCCTCCTCCCCAGGACAGCTGGGGCAGAGGGTGCTGTCTTGTGGGAGCTGGGGACTACTGTCCCATGTGGGGGTGCATGAGGCCAGGGGGAGGCCCAAATTCAGGCTTGGCCCCCAGGTGCTGGAAACCAAGGGTATACCACTGGAGCCAGGCGGGGGGTCTACACAGTGTGGTTTGCCCTGGGCCCTGCACTCCTTTAGAGACAGCCTTGGGCATGCAAGCCCACCAGAAAGAATATTGAACTCAAGGGGCAGCTCAAGACTGACCTCAAAAGATGTTCTGAGGAAAGCCCAAGAAAGGGGCTGAAGGCTCTTTTGTTTTGGAAAATTTTGTGAACTTCTAGTTAGACCTTCTTGTGCCGTGGAGGGGGACTGAACTTTGTGAGCTGGCTAGAGGGCTGAGACATGGAAGACCCAGTAAGACAGAGCCAACCAACAGGAGGTGCCAGCCACAAGGATTCCTTGCAGCACCACATGCTGACACAAGGGGTGCGGCAGATGGTGAGTACGCTACCTTATAACCATAGAGTACGTTTTCTGGTCAGCCATGAAGCCTTTAATTTCCTGACTAATGTTCTGCCAACCCTTACTGCTAGATTACATGTTGTTGCAATTGTTCAGACACTCAGCCAAACCAGAGAGCTGGACATATTTCTGATGGAGTCCAAATGTGCTCTCAGATTGCATGAGGTGCACATCAGGAAAAAAGTCCAGATTGCTTTTGCCCATGTGACTAACTACAATGTTGAGTAGATTACAACCTCTTAACTCACCAGTTTCCCACTGCAGAGTGGGAATACAGGCTGCCATGACTCTTGGCTCAAATCAGCCTGTGGTCAGCAGTTGTCCTGGCATGGTGTACTCCTTGCTGTCCCACAGACATCTGTGATATCTTGATCCTAGAATCCACAAAATGCCAACCCTGCATTGAATTTGTTTTTTCCCCCTTAGCAGTCAAGATACCTGAACTGTTGGTGCCAAACCTCTGGGTTGTGTGTCTTTGGAAACACCACGTTAATCTTCTCCAAAATCCAGAAGTAGAGACAAACCCTGCACATTGGCAGGGGGTTAGTCTAGATGACACTTGTGGTTCCTTTTAACACTGATTCTAAGTAGATACTTGCCCTCCACGGCTCTCTCTGGGCCTAGCAAAATAGAGATTTTTCTCAAATAATCAATACAAGGTTCATCTGCCACCTGTCCTCATCTCCCAATTTCTCCTCCGCCTCATACCCTCTCTCCCTTTAGTCCCCTGCCCAAAGTCTTTGGTTCGTTCCTAACAAATTGTGGTTCAGCCAGAGGTTGATTAATCTGCTGTGTTCACAGTAAACCTTGCAGAAAATAACATGTTACAATAGACACAACTTCTAGCAAGCAATGTGAGTAATGAAATCTCATTGCAAAGGTATACAAAGGTTTGGACTACAAATGTCAGTGGTGGGGTGTTCAAGACGGGAAAGGGCATTAAAGCACAACTTTCAATTACCCCATCAAGCATAAAGTAGCTGCACAGAAACCTGCTCCTATTCAAATCCTCTCTCCCTCTCTGGCACAGAGACAAAGTTGAAACTGGGTGTCCCACACCCAGGTGAGTGCTCTAACCACAGAGTTAAAAGTTACACATTCTCTCTGCTTTATATGGGGTGAAGCTGAGGCAGGCACCTAACTCAGTCCCTCAAATGCCTTAAGCACTATCTGATTCCAGGGGGCGGGTCCCTGTTTGTGGGTCCCCAAGCTGATACAGACACCTACCTCTGAGAGGAACATGTTTCGCACACAACTCTCTAGTCAACATCACCCACTGGCTAGCTTAGGTGGCGGCTCCCTCCTTAGCAGGCTGGCTTTTGTGGATTGCAGTCTTAGACGCCCCTTTCTTCCCCATGCATTGTACAGGGAGCTTAGGTGCCTGCCATGGCTTTGTGGTGCACAGAGTTGTTCTTGTGAGTTTTCTAGGTGCCTAAAAGTTAGGTGCTATGTTCTTCAGCATTGCAACATCTAAGTCCCTTCATGGATTCTCCCCACCACCCTCAGGTCCCTGCCCTGTGGGTAAGGCATGAGGAATTGGGAACCTTCTTGTATCTAAACGAACTTAAATTTACTGCTGCATAACCTAATCGACGTTAGATAGTTGAGGTCCACAGTGATCGTAATATTTTTGGAATTTATAGAAGGCCATGAGTAAGGTGCAGTGCAGGGCAGCTTCAGAAGGGAGTGGGAATTAGAAGGCACATGCCTACCTGGTGCACTCTGGTGTACAAGAGGAATAAACAGACTGCACCATCCTTTAGCATGCTACATCATGCATTCTCCATGCATGCAGCCAACTCTGTGAGCTGGTGTTGAGGAAGGTAGTCCCATGGTACCATCCATCATTGCTCTGGCTGTAGGAGGACTTTTTCCAGGGGGAAATCTGCAGGGACAAGCTTGGTTTGGTGGCTGTAGTTGGGTCCAGAGTTGACAGCAGGCATACAAGGAGGGGAGGACCTTTGGGCCCACCAAAGATGCTAAAGTTCCCCAAACAGAGAGGTGGCGTGGTGGGAAGAGAATATAAACCATTATGAAGCTCTTCTTATAAATCAAAGGAGAGAAGAAAAAGCACACACAAACACTTCTGTAACTTTATTTTTGCTTACGCCGTTCACCATTTTGCAACAGCATCATAGTTATCCATGTAGACTTTAAAACAAACAGCGTTATTGTTCCAGTTACGAATGAGCTTCTGTCTGTTTCTTTGTTGATAGTGGTGGTCAGTGTTAATCATATCCTAGAAATGTGATCATTTTCAGTCCTGCCCCCTTTGGCATCAATGGGGACAGGACTAACCCCTCAGTGCTTACTGAAGCAAGAAAGGGCAGTCACATTCTTATGTCTTTGTGGCAAAGATAGAGTCCACTCTGTAGGCAGCTCTGGCCAAGAAAAGGTGTGCCAGAATGCAGCTGGGAAACTCCCTTCCACCCCAGGGGCACCTGTTCCAACACCCACACAATGTAAAAAATAAAATTAAAACCATACACATAGTACAATGACTATACAAAAGGGAATTATTTATTTACAGAGAGGTGAATGGAAAAAAATTGGGAGAAGAGAGGGAGATCTGTAAACTAGGTTACAGCCAGCACAAGGACCCATGGGCTCTGTAGTACCACAATGTGAAAGGGTGGCGGCCAAGCAATGCATCTGTGCTCAGAGTTGAGGAATCCTGAGCGAAGTTCCAGTCTGGTGGTGGGTCTTAGGTGCTTCTGGTTGTCTTTGGTGCCAGTGAACTTTCCCCAGCAAACCCTTCCGGTGCCGCCTTCTGCCACGCTGCAAACCCACGCAGAGCAACAGCCTCCCCACTTCGCTAGCTACAGCCTCCCTCCTCGTTCCCAATGCAAAGCCACAAGCCCCAGTAGTCTCAGCCCTATGCATCTGGGTGATGGCGATTCTGGCTCTGGTTTGTCCTTCTCGGGTGCCTCCTCCCTGACACGGTGCTCCTCCTGTCCTGGGACGTCCCCAGTCAGCCACTCTGTCTCTCCCAGGCTTGGGGCAGGTTCTCAGCTGCTTCGCTATGAGGACCTGCTGGCTGTAGGCCATCTGGTCTGGAGCTAGAGAATGCACATCCTGTGGCTCACCTTCTCTCCAGGCCCCTGCCACAACCAGCACTTCCAAGGTTTTAAAGGGGCCAGAGCTGTATGAACAATTTGCATGGGGTGGGAGAGGGTGCTGAGCCGAACTGCAAACCCTGTATAGAACAGAAACCACTTCAAGCCAGGGGGTGTGGCAGCTGCTATCAAAGGAGCCATGTTCTCTCAACCCCCAGGGGGCTACGCTTGCTTTCCTGTTCACCCCCTGAAATGACCTCAAATGCATCCATCTGCCAGATTCTTGAAACTCCACCCCAAGTTCCAGTAATATTAGCACGTGAATCTTGGGTATGAAGTTCATCCCATTATAGAGCAATCATGGTACGTACTGTACTTGGAACAGGCCCACCCCTTCTGCTTCATTTCACCACATGACAGGGAAACTCAGAGGAAACTTCTTTGCCTTGATAGGTGAAACTTGCAGATCAGCAAAAAGCGGTGGATCTTGGCCATGGTTTCTGGGAAGCTTTTAAGTTTGTTACAACACAACATTTGGGGGTTAGTGACATAAATGTTTGCACTAGATAAAAAAAGCTCAGATAATATCTGATTGGCTGGTATTCAAGTGACAGTGAAGCATCAATAAATCAAAGCATTTATTTACATTATATAGATAATGAAGACTTATGCCTTACAGTAGCTTCAGGATCCTTTTCTGTCATGTGAGTAGATATTTTACATCAGCATGCAGATGAGTGTCGCATGTATTCTATACAAAGCCTTTTTGCTTAAAATGTCTCTGGAAGGGGAGGACTGCATAGTTCAAGTGACTTGTAATGACAGATAGCCATTTCAAATCCAGTTCAGAGTGATGGTGAGTGGAATTGTTAATATCTGACAGCTGTTTGGTGAAATGAGTTTGTGGTCTTTCCCACGGACTACTAGACAAAGTGGCAGCATCCCGGAACCCATCACCTCAGTTGGAAACCACATTAACAGTTTCAGCTGAGAAGCCATGAACTAAATGAGCGTGGAGACTAAATTATTCTCTCACTCCTAATGAAGGTCGTAGGCAGTATGGAGCTATAGAAAATCAAAGGATTTCAGCGCACAAGGTATCCAGCTGGGACCTTCCACCAATACTTAGATAAACAGTTTTTTCCAGAAGTATTTGTCCTGCCACGCTCCACCAAGTAACGTTGGGTCCATTTACAATTGAAAATGAGTCAGGTTTATACTCAGACATTCTATTGCACTGGTAAATCTCTGGTTCAAGTGTCCCCTGTAAAGTTTCTATCTTCCTCAACTTCATGGGCTCACTAATAAGTGTTATGGGATGCATCAATAGAGCGTGGGGGCAGTCTGTTCAAATATCTAACTTGAACATTGCATAATTTCAGAAAACTTAACTTTACAGAGCCAAAACTCTCAAAGGTATCCCACTAATTTTGGCTTCCTCAATTTTAGATGCTCAGCTCGTCACAATGAGTTAGATGATTTTGGGTGTGTTTTTGTGTGTTCGGCCCCAGGATTGGGAGGGGGTGCAAAGGTAGCTTCAACATACCTTTTTACTTTCCATTCCTGTTCTGAGTATTCTTCGGCCGTCGCTCAGGATCTCAGTCCAGGAGCAGAGAAATGCGGCAGGCACACTGGAGATAAATTACGTTTCTCAGGAGCAAATGAGATTTGTCACTGCCCGCAAACACAACCCCCCGACCAATACAGAGCTTTGGTTACAATAAGTGAATGGAAGCTAGCAGTCTTATGTCGTCTGACCTCCTGCTTTCACCCCCAGACTCTTCACATGTATTTTCAATCTTGATTGGCTGGTTTGAAAGTCAGCCTGATGCTGAGATCTAATAAGACTCCCATGTGCACCTACAAAAGGATTAGCCGAATCAGACCATTGAAAGGAGAAGATCAAATTTTTTAGGAAACTGAAACGGACAGGAGAAGTGGCAGGAGTGGGAGTGTGAGAAAGATGGTGGTTTTGATTCACAGAAGAGAGAATGTGGGTAAGGTGGGGGGGGGGAGGACAAAGGAAGAACTGTCAATAGACCCATGCAGCAAGCCTTTCTAGATAGCATTTCCCTCCAAAATGGGACTTAAAAAAAAAAAAAGGTTTAAAAAGGGAAAATGACCAATCCTTTCGTCAAGGAAAGTGACAAATTCGCAGCCAATGTCTGCCAGCTGATTTCCTTTAGCAATGTTCCTTTCTTTCTCTCATGATAGATACCACCTGCAATAGCCAGATTGCTTAGTACTTAAAATCTTTAGTGTACTGCTACTCTGCGGAAAGCTGGTGATAGGCAGAGGACATAATGATGAGCTAGAGGTGGGGCCAATACGGAATGCCCTA
Source organism: Mesoclemmys tuberculata (assembly GCA_007922155.1). Taxonomy (NCBI): domain Eukaryota; kingdom Metazoa; phylum Chordata; order Testudines; family Chelidae; genus Mesoclemmys; species Mesoclemmys tuberculata. Next base: position 12,643,107 of record ML675629.1, on the reverse strand, counting down.
TCTGACATCTTATGTGTATGGCAGTGCATGTGCGCACAGACAGCTGTGTAAAGTACTGATATGAATTTGAACTTCACGCTTCAGGCTCATCACTATTAAAATATCTTTTTTTTTTTTTTAGACCATTTCTATATTACCCACCACCTACAGATCTCAATGTATGCAACCGAAAAGAGAGTATGTACTAGCAGGGTAAATTCAGACAACTCCAAAGAGATATAATGGACTGGTTGAACCACAACGATATGGAAAAATTCTATGCGGAGGCTACATTAGACAGTGAACCTTCCTCTCACCCCCCCCCCCCCAATAGAAGTTGCCAAATTGCACCCTAAGGCATTATCCGAGGTAGTAAACCACTTCACTAGCCCACAGTACCTACAGCCAGTGATAGTTCTGCTGGAGATAACTATGTAGGACCAAAGAGAGTGAAAATGACTGGGAACCCCACGGTTAGGGCATTCACCGAGGAGATGGCAGTCCCACCATCAATGACTTTCATAATTTATCTGGAATGGAATTGCTTCAACAGGAGAGACTGAGCACCCTACAGCCAAATATCCCATATCTCAGTGGTTAGAGCACTCCACAGGACTGGGTAAATGTCTTCTCAGGACAGGATGCAGAGAGAAAGATTTTAGATACAGTTAATGACTGCTGCTTGGAACAGCTAGTCATGGAACTCCTAAAGGGAGAGAGAATTCTTGATTTAGTCCTAAATGGAACACAGGGTCTAGTCCAAGAGGTGGATATAGCTGAACTGCTCAGTGACAGCGACCATAATGTAATTAAATTTAACAGCCGTGGCGGGGGGAAGATGCCTAAGAAGCCTACCCCAGTAGCATTTAACTTCATAAAAAGGAACTACACAAAAATGAGGAAACTAGTTAAACAGAAATTAAAAGGAGCAGAGTGAAATGTCTGTTAACTGCATGGAAACATTTAAAAAAAGCCATCATAGATGCTCAAATTAAATTTATAACCCAAATTAAAAAATAGAGAACCAAAAAAATGCCCTATTGCTAAAATTTGGCAAGTGTATAATTGTGCATGCCAAAAAATCATTGGAAGAGCAACTACCAAAAGATACAGTGCGCAAAAAAAAAACCAAACAAACAAAAAAAAAAAAACCCTAAGTACAGGAAGTCTGCCAAACAATCAATGGGGCTGCTGGATGTTTGAGTTGCTAAAGGACCACTCAAGGTAGACTAGGCCATTATGGAGAAGCTAAATGAATTCTTTGCATCAGTCTTCAGTGCAGAGGATATGGGAGAGATTCCCACATATGAGCCATTCTCTTTAGGTGACAAATCTGAGGCACTGTCCTGCATTGCAGTGTCAATAGAGGAGCAAATTGATAAATTTAAACAGTAATAAATCACCAAGACCAGATGGTATTCATCCAAGAGTTCTAATTGAATTCAAATATGTAACTGCAGAACTATGAACCATGGTATGTAACCTATCACTTAAATCAGCTTCTGTACCAGATGACTGGAAGATAATGTGATATCATTTTTTTAAAAAGCTCCAGAGGCAATCCTGGCAATTATAGGCTAGTAAGCCTAACTTCAGAACCAGACAAACCAGTTGAAACCATAGTAAACAGAATTATCAGATACCTTATTAGGAAAGCGGCAAGATGGATTTTGTAAAGGGAAATCATGCCTCGCCAATCAATCAGAGTTCTTTGAAGGGGTCAAACAAGCACATGAAGAAGGGTGATCCAGTGGCAATAGTGTACTTGGATTGTCAGAAAGCCTTTGATAAACACCCTCGCCAAAGGCTCTGAAGCAAAGTAAGCTGTCATGGGATAAGAGGGTAGGTCCTCTCCTGGATCAGTAACTGGTTAAAAGACAGGAAACAAAGGGTAGAAATAAATGATCGGCTCTCATAATGGAGAGAGGTAAATAGCGATGTGCCCCAGCGATTTATTCTGGGACCAGTGCTCTTCAACGTATTTGTATTTGATCTGGAAAAAGGAGTAAACAGTAAAGTGTCAAAATTTGCAAATGATACAAAATTACCCAAGATAGCTAAGCCCAAAGCAAACTGCAAAGAGTTACAAAGGGATACCACAAAATTGTGTGGCTGAGTAACAAAATGGCAGATGAAACTCAATGTTGATAAATGCAAAGTAATGTACATTGGAAAACATAATCCAAGTTGTACATACAAAATGATGAGCTCTAAATTAGCTGTTACCATTCAAGAAAGATCTTGGTTTCGTCATGGATAGTTCTCTGAAAACATCTACTCAATATGTAGTGGCAGTCAAAAAAGCTAACAATGTTAGGACCATTAGGAAAGAGAGATGATAAGACAGTAAATATAATGACTCCATATAAATCCTTGGCACGCCCCCACCTTGAATACTGTGTGCAGCTATGGTCGTCCCATCTCAAAATAGATACAGTAAAAATGGGAAAAGTACAGAGAAGGGCAACAGGTTTAAAACAAACAAAAAGGAAGTACTTCTTCACACAGCACATAGTCAACTTGTGCAACTGGTTGCTAGTGGACGCCGTGACGGTCAAAAGTATAGCAGGGTTCAATAAAGAATGAGATGTTCATGGTGAATAGGTCCTTCATTGGCTATTAGCCAAGATGGGCAGGGATGCAACCCCAGGCTCTGGTTGTCCCTAAGTCTCTGACTGCTGGCACTGGATGACAAGGGATGGATTGCTTGATAATTGCTCTGTTCTGCTCATTTCCTCTGAAGCATCTGGCATGGGCCACTGTCAGAAGACAGGATATTGAGCTAGATGGACCATTGGTCTGACCCATTGTGGCTGTTCTCATGTTCTTAGAGGTGGGGAACTTCAGCTGAAATCTTTTTTCCTCTCTGGGAGACTGAATCCGAGTGTTCCACATCCAGGTGAGTGCTCTAACCACTGAGCTAAAAGTTACATGTCCTCCCCTCTGCTTTGTATGGAGGGAGGCAGGTGCCTTCCTGAAGCCTAAATTTAGGTACCACTCTCAGAGTGGGGCAAAGCTTAGCACACACGTCTGTGGTGTCCCATTAGCTAGCTTAGGTGGCTCCCCACCTAGTGGGCTGGCTTTTGTAGAGCTTTATCTGGCCATTTTGTGCAGAGCAAAGCTGGTGCTTAACTCATTTCCACAAGCAATGCCTGAGGGCACCTCAGGCCCCTGTCTCTAGGTGGCAGGATTGTGGAACACTAAGCAGTGCTAGGCATCTATCCCAGCAGGATGGTCAGAGCTTAACACCCACCCTCCCGCCTTTGGCATCTCTCATTGGCTAGATAGGTAACGTAGGGAGCACACCTGCACTAGCATGTTAGCTTTTGTGGCTCACAATTTTAGGTGCCTGTCTTCTCATTCATGTGAGTGTTGGCACCTATAGGGAGTGTGGGCACGTACCTTGGCTTTGTGGATTGCAGGGTTGTTCCTGTGATTTTTCTAGGTAGCTGAAAGTTAGGTGCCATGATGCTCACCTTTGCAACACCTAAGTCCCTTTGTGGATCCCACTCTCCAATATTATGGTGATGAGGGCAGTACAAGAACCTATATAGAATAGAACTATCTGACTCCAATATACAAAAAATAGGGGTTCTCTCAATTTTTTCACCTTCCAGGAACTGAAATACCATGAAAAGACCAACTTTCACACTATTTGTCACATGTTGACACTAAATTAAACCATAAAAGCCTATGAAAAATACAAGTATTTGTGCTGATTCAGATTTGTAACAGAAATGTAAATACTAAATAGCATGCACACTCTACTGTAGAATTATGGCCCCTGGCCTTTGTCTCTCTTATGGCCTCCTCCAGAGCTCCTCAGTGCTTCTCCAAGGAGGCTGTGAGGAATCACTATAGAGCAACATGCCCGTTCTTCTCTTTCTTACCCATGCTTCTGCACCACTTCCCTGCATTCTGCCATGAATGTTGGCTCACTGCGGTGTTGCAATAGAACTAGAACAGTGCCTTCTAGACTGCTATAAATTTGCTCTTACTTAAAGAAGCTGTGAGATGTAGAGCTGCGAAGAAGGTGTTATCAACAGCAGCATGCAATATAAAAAAAAAAAATCCCCTTGCTTACGTTTCATAGCATTTCCACTCTCACGAATGGAGATACCAGGAATACCAAGCTCCTAGTTCCAGTGACATAGTGCTCAAAAGAAAGTAAAATAATCCTTGTAAATATTTACAAGATAGCAATAATGTGTAAGTCCTAATGTCAGTCTTTTTCTTCCTAAGAAGTTCTGAAGATCACACATTGCATCTTAGCAGTGTAGCCCTCTCTCATTTTGCCTTGTCTCATGATATCTGGTGTTTTTCTTAAAGCCTCCCCTACTGGAGTCCTGTGGTTGCATCAGAATCTCAGCTTTCCATTTGGAAAAAGTAAGTTTCAAGCCCTCATGGTTGCAAAGACCATGATGGTGTTCATTCAAGAGTTCTAATGGAACTCTTTTGTTTGGGAGAGAGGCTGGTTCTCTGAGCCATTGGGCCTAGTGTGATATTTTCATTATTGACGTTTTAATTCTTGTGGAAAAGCTCCCAGATGCTGAAGGGTGCTAAGTAAATTTGTATGACAAGAGACTCCAAATACTTTGTGGATGTTCCTGCATGTTACATATGCTATAATTTGCAATCATAATAGATTGTTAATAATTGAATTTCATCCTTGATTGAATAGTCTACGTTTTGTGGGAGTTTGCTTTAGTTTTACTGTGTGTGTGTGTGATTTTTTTTTTTTTGGAATCTTTCTGGAGGCAACTACAGAAGTGAGCCATTTTTAATTAGTAATCTGGCTAAACGTGTTCCTCAATTTTGTTTTTGTTCCTCTTTCCCAATTTATACAAAACTTTCCCCAGGTGTCTTCCACTGGTTTGACTCAAGCAATAGGACTTAAACCACCTCCCTTTGAAAACCTTTCCACAGTGTAAAATATATCATTAATGTAGTCAACATTATTGAGAGAGTGTGAATGCTATCTCATGCATCATGGCGAGTTTCATTTATAGTTAGGGCCCTACCAAATTTGCAGCCATGAAAAACATATCACACACCAGAAAATCTGGTCTCCACTACGAAATCTGGTCTTTTGTGTACTTTTATGCTATACTGTAGGTTAAAAAAGTATAGAAAAGTGTACAACATTTCTCAAACTCTGGATCACAATCTAAAAGTGGGTCACAAGCCTATTGTAAGGGGAGTCACAGTATTGCCACCCTTACTTCTGCATGCTTTCAGTGCTGGGTGGACGAAGAGCAGAGGCTACTGGCCGGGTGCCCAGCTCTGAAGGCAGTGCCTGTTGACGGCAGCAGCACGGAAGTAATGGTGACAATATCATACCATGCCACCTTTAATTCTGCACTGTGGCTGGTGACGGTGCTGCTTTTAGAGCTGGATGGCAGGAGAGTGGCAGCTGCTGGCCAGGCACCTAGCTCTAAGGCATTGCTGCCACCACCAGCAGTGCTAAAGTAAGAGTGGCATGGTATGTACACATCCATGAAATCTGCTATTTATGCCATGACCAACCTGAGAAAAATGTGTGATTTCTCTGCAATTTAAGTGAACACCCACTTTACAGGTAAACAAGAGGTTACAAGTACCCGAGCAAACTGAAGATATTGGCTATGCTCATTTGCTCAACTTTTGTGGCCAATCTCCATAGGATCGATTCTCTTAAGAAAAACTTAATCTTTGGTAATTTGTAGTCAGGAGTCATTCCATCATGAACAATGATCGTATCCAGTTAGGGCAAAGCTTGGTTAGATTATGTCAGTATTTGGATGGGAGGTAGAAGAAAATCCTTGGTGCTGCAGGAAGTAGTGTGGTAATTCAGCAGAATATATTTTTCCCTCTAAATCCGTACTTGACTAGCAACAAAATAGGGGCACTCAGCTGATGGAGATGTTTTTCAAACTGAGGTTCTGACTAACCTCAGACTATTTGGAACTGTTTAAAGGCCAAGTTTTCATAACGAGGTCTCCTTTTGAGTACGCACAAACTCTTGTGCATGTACTGAACCTTAACATTCTTGTATATAGGCACTTGTGCACAACGTGTGCATGCAAATGATTTAACATAGAAACATACCCAGAAATATTATGACTGTGGCCCTTTGTGGAAGAGAATGAGTGATAATTCCCACAGGTTGGCTAGATTTCAATTTGTGTTCGTTCACTCTGCAGTTTCAGCTGGAAAGAGACATCCTCACTTTATGACCTATGCACTTCAGGGGATTTACAGCTTCACAGTGCTTTACTGACATTAACTAATGAATATGAAATTTCCCATGTGAAACTTTCACTTACGAGTTAGCCCTGTTGCTGTCCATAGTTCATGTGAGGTAGGAGGATCCGAGATACTGAAAAAACAGTGACAGACATGGGAAGGTGATTACACTCCATGAGGCATCCTCTATCTATGGTATCTGTATGGCCACCTGTGACCAGGTGCCTGGAATGGGCTGCACTGAGAATGCCACATTCAGGGCAGACTGCAAGAAATAGTGCAGACAATCCCCAAACACTGGTAGTTTATCATATAATTAGATTCACCAGACCAGGAGCAAAATAGCTTCTGCAGTACTATCCGGGGTAACCAGAAGCCAAATGCAGTCCCCCATAGGTATTCCCATCTTCAGCTCCCATCTAGATAAATAGGTCTAATATGGTGAGGGATTATTGAAAACACATTTCACCATACCTAAGTGTAGTGAGGCGGTGTGGCCTCCCTCTGATCCAGAGGGGAAGGAACCACCCTCCTTACCCAAGTGGGCAGAGCCAGACCAGCCTCACTGCTTCCACCAGCAGCTGGTAAGTGGAGCAGGAAGTACAAAAGGCTCTAGTCTCAAGCTCAATGGAGAGAGAGACAGCAAGGGAGATAGACATGTCCTTCTTGCTCCAGCTGGCTGACTCAGCTGCCAAACCCCGAGACACCTGGCATGGCGGGGAGCCCGTGCTTGCAGGGGAACCACCGGGACTGCCGCTGGCCAACTACCCCAGGTCACTGAAGACGTCCCTGGACCCACGTACATACCAGGGAGGGGGTAGGAGGTAGCCCAGGAGCAGCCGACAGCCATTCTGCTGTGTTGGGGCCTGTGTCCCAGTCAGCGTGTTACAGTGGGACTCCTCCCTGACCCAGTGGGGGACCACTCCTCCCCCATTACGGCACTGGGCTGGGATGTGGTGCAGTTGGGTGGACCTGCATCCCCCTATTTCCCCCCCTTCCATCCCTTCTTGAGCTGGCAGCAACCCCCTACTGCAGAGATGCCCCAGCCCCTGCTGTGAGCTCTAGACTGCTTGCCTGCCCTGGTCCTGCCTGAGGGCCAGAGGCTACAGATGGGGTGCCTACCCTGCCCCGTTGGAAGGCCAAGAGCGACTAACGGGTTATTGGCAAATTACCCCCTGCCAATAGACGGTGATTGAGTGAGTTAGGGGGGACTCCCTCTGACCCACAGTGGGGGCAATAACCAATGCCCCTCTATAGTAAGATTCTTTCTAATTCCAAAGGATCAGACACATATTACCCAGGTTAATATGAATCTCAGATCTTATCCAAATATCACTGCCAGCCAATCCTTAGTAATTAACAAAGATTTATTAATGAGTTATAAATGGTTAACAGATCATATACATACACGTGATTACAAAGTCTTTATATGAGGTTTGTAGCTGTGATGGAATAGACTGCTGGCTTGTAAAGTCTCTCTGGTAACTTCCGAAAGATTGGAAGGTCCATAGGTCAAGTTGCTCCTTTTTAGCTGTAAATCCAGAGTCCAGAGAATTAGGGCAGAAAACTGGCAAAATTGAGATATTCGAACTGCAATTTATATCCTTTGCCATGTGCATGGAAATTTACTGTCCCAAACAAAGCCCACAGCCCCCGTCTGTGGAAAGTTACTGGTCCAAGGGATGGCCAATGGTGCCGTGCTGTCTGAGGCAACTGCAGGAAGAGCAATCTGGGAAGGATGAGCTTTTTCTATGGCTGATTGTGAGACTGGAGAGTCCTTAATGGATCATCAACACACAGCTGTTTGGCCTTGATTATGAATTCTATCTACAGGGTGTCACTCCAAAAACAAACACATTGGAGATATGAATATTGGCTATATACTTGTAACTTCAGATACAAAGATGATACATGCATATGAGGTAGGATAATCATAGTTAGCAAATCATAATTGTTCCATTGATACCTTACATGACACATTTTATATAAGATTTATGGAAACTAAGACTGGTGAGTGATACAGATGGTCATCTTTAGTCATACAGCATTACACCCCGTGTGACTGTAGTATCTGAGTAGCACCCCTCTGAGATAGGGAAGTGCTATCATTCCCATTGTATATACGTGTAACTGAGAAGCTAAGTGACTGACCCAAGATTATATAGGAAATCTGTGGTGGAGCAGGGAATTGAAGCTGCGTCTCCCAAGTCCTGGGCGAGGGTCCTAACCACTGGACCATCCTTCCTCTCTTTCTTGTTACTTTCATCCCTGAAGCATGTTACTATGATTAAGTACCAACAAAAGTATGGTGCTAATATCAATACCGTAGCTAAAGGACTACTTGAGTAACTAAATTCCGCTTACCGAGGTTCCTTCCACAGTTCCACTTGGACACTGTTTTCCTATTTTGAACTGTTGTGTAGTCTGGCTATGCACTATTATACAGCTGCCTTATTTCATCTCAGGTATGGCTGCATTTCAGTGATGGGTGAACTGAATCTTGTGGCTATCTTGAATATTGGTTTTATGTTTTTAAGAGTGACTTGTTCCTTTTGGGATGATATTCAGAAATGTAAGGCAGTACTATTATTAATGCACCTGTGTAGTGTACATAACTTTTCTGTTAAAAACCAAATATTTAATCACAGATGCAACAAAGACTTTTTAAACCTACTGGTGCTGTTCCAAACTATTGTACACTTACCCTGACTTTTGTGATAAGTGCATCATTCCATGAATAGAATAAGCCCATAAAACTCTACTATAAGAACAGACTCCCTGATTGTCCAAAAATATGAAAAATGAGATCTTGCTTGTTCACCAACTCAGAATTCAAGTCAAAGCTAGAATCTTAGCGGATTCATGGTGCAGAAAAATGTTTTGTTAAGAATTGATTCATGACCCCACATGTAAAAGGTAGTCTTTCCAAATGTATATTTGAGTTCTCAATATGGCCAAATACAAATCTGAGGAATTCAGATTAGGATATCAGAAGGAAGGGGTGCGGCTTTCCTTAAAAAGTAGGTTAGAATAAAGGACAGTTTTCAGCAGTACTTGGACTTTGAGTTGCAGCAGATCAGACTGCTATTTAAGAAGAGCGTTCTGCCAGAGATCAGAATCAAAGATCAAGAGGCAAAGGGATTTTTTTTTAAAAGAGTAAATTGAGGAATTCTGATTTGGCAGTACATGCATAGCACACAACATTCTTGGATGCCTGTACAATATGTGTCAGCACAATGAGTGGAAGCATTGCAATGAATATTATTCAGTTCTTGTATAGCATTCTTGCTTTTATTGAATGTCAAGGCAGAATATCCAAAGTTTATGGTTTTGTATTATCACTATGTCACATGTGTACATTAAAGGGGGGACAGAAGAAGAACAGTTTAAGAGGAGTTGGCAGTTTTTCAGAGCTACATTATTAAGGGCACAAGAGCAAACTATCCCACTGCATAGGAAAGATAGGAAGTATGGCAAGAGACCACCCTGGTTTAACCCAGAGATCTTCAATGATCTGAAACTCTCAAAAAGAGTCATACAAAAGTGGAAACTAGGTCAAATTACAAAGGATGAATATAAACAAATAACACAAGTATGTAAGGACAAAATTAGAAAGGACAAGGCACAAACAAGATCAAACTAGCGAGAGACATAAAGGGTAACAAGAAAACATTCTACAAATACATTAGAAGCAAAAGGAAGACCACGGACAGGGTAGGCCTGTTACTCAGTGGGGGAGGAGGAGAACAATAACAGAAAATGTGGAAAAGACAAGTGCTAAATGACATTTCTGTTTGTTTTCACCAAAAGGTTTAGTAGCAATTGGACATCTAACATTGTGAATGCTAGTGAAAATGAGGCAAGAGATGAGAACAAGTTAAAAATTACTTAGACAGGTTAGATATCTTCAAATCACCAGGGCCTCATGAAAGGCATCCTAGCATATTCAAGAAGATGGCTGGGGAGATATCTGAGCCTTTAGCGATTATCTTCATAAAGACATTGAAAACAAGAGATATTCCAGAGGACTGAAAAAGGGCAAATATAATGCCAATCTATTAAAAGGGAAATAAGAACAACCCAGGAATTACAGACCAGTCACTCAACTTCAGTACCTGGAAAGATAATGGCGCAAATAATTAAGCAATCAATTTGCAAACACCTAGAAGATAATAGGTGATAAGTAACAGTGAACATGGATTTGTCAAGAATAAATCATATCAAACCAACCTCACAGCTTTCTTTGAAATAGTAACAGGCTAGTGATTGGGGGGAAGTGGGAGATGTGTTATATCTTGACTTTAGTAAGGCTTTTGTTACTGTCTTGCATGACCTTCTCATAAACAAACTAGGGAAATATAACTGAGGTGGAGCTACTATACGGTGGGTGCATAACTCATTGGAAAACCGATCCAGAAAGTAGTTATCAGTGGTTCACAGTCAAGCTGGAAGGACATATCAAGTGGGTCCTGCAGGGATCCATTCTAGGTCTGGTTCTGTATAATATCTTCATCAATGATTTAGCTCAGTGGTTGCAAACCTGGAGCTCGGAGGCCAAAAGTGGCCCATGGGAACTTTCAAAGTGGCCCATGGCTCCTCTCCTGCTGGCTGAAGAAGAGAGCCACTGCCTAAGGACCTAGGCAGAATGCTAAAAGGCCAAACGACCAGTGCAGGCTCCTTGCTGCAGCCAAGAGGACAGGAGCTCAGTGCTCCCTTCCATCTGAACTCCTTCCATCTGGCTTCCTACTGGCCCTTCAGGGTTGTAAAAATGAAATCTGTTGTCCTTGAGCCAAAAAGGTTAGGAATCACTGATTTAGATAATGACCGAGAGAGTACACTTATAAACATGGCAAATGATAACAAGCTGGGAGGGGTTCAAAGTGCTTTGAAGGATAGGATTAAAATTTAAAATGATCTGGACGAACTGGAGAAATGCTCTGAAGTAAATAGGATGAAATTCAATAAGGACAAATGCAAGGTCTCCACTTAGAAAGGAACAATTAATTGCACACATACAAAATGGGAAATGACTGCCTAGGAAGGAATACTGCAGAAAGGGATCTGGGGGTCATAGTGGATCATAAGCTAAATATGAGCCAACAGTGTAATACTGTTGCAAAAAAAGGAAACATCATTCTGGGATGTATCTGCAGGAGTGTTGTAAGCAAGACACAAAAAGTAAGTCTTCCACTCTACTCCACATTGATTAGGCCTTAACTGGAATATTGTGTCCGGTTTTGGGTGCCACATTTCAGGAAAGATGGATATATGGGAGAAAGTCCAAAGCAAAGCAAGAAAGGTCTAGAAAACATGATCTATGAGGAAAGAGAGAAAAAAAGTGGGTTTGTTTAGTCTGGAGAAGAGAAGACTGAGTGGGGACGTGATAACAGTTTTCAAGTACATAAAAGGTTGTTACAAGAAAGGAGGGTGAAAAATTGTTCTCCTTAACCTCTGAGGATAGGACAGGAAGCAATGGGCTTAAATTACAACAAGGGAGTTTAGGTTGGACATTAGGAAAAACTTCCTAACTGTCAGGGTAGTCAAGAACTGCAACAAATTACCTACAGAGGTTGTGGAATCTCCATCATTGGAGGTTTTGAAGAACAGGTTAGACAAACAACAGTCAGGAATGGTCCATTTATTGCTTAGCCCTGTCTTGAGCACAGGGGACTTGACTAGATGACCTCAAGAGGTCATCTTTCCATTCCTGCATTTCTATGATTCTATTATTATATAATCAGGCTGCTTTCTCCTTTTTTCCTTTGGACATTCTCTCCCATGTGCTGATTGGCTATTTGTTGTAACCCCCTTCTTCACAATTTCTCCACTTCAGACTCACTGAACCTTCTCTCCATGTTCTCCTGTTCTTTCCTGCTCTACTCTTATTACCACTTTCCTTCTATGTTGCTTCTCCCATCCATCTAGCTAACTTGGTTCTCAGGGCTGGATTAAGGTTAGGAGGGGCCTAAGGCTAATGGGGGAGAGAGGCCTAAATATGAATTACATATTGCAAAAAAAATGAAGTAATCAAATATTTATTTAATACATATATACATTTTATTTATGTAAAATTGACACGTTTTTTCTACTCTCACTACACTCAGTTCTTCAAACAAACAAATTTTTTCCCTAGCTTTAGCAGTGGCAAAATCATGAATGATGTCATCATAATTCAAAGACCTGATGATTTCATTCTCAATGCTCATGAGAGACAAAGCACTGAGATGCTCTTGAATCATAGTGGATCGGAGGACGCTTTTTACCTCTGTTAGAAGAGAGAAGGAATGTTCTCCACTACAGTTAGTGATCATTAGTGACAAATGCGGCCGTAATGCAGTTTCAATATTTGGGAAACATTCTATCAACATGGATTCAGTGATAACTTGGTATATCCAAATAGATTTGCTTTCATTATCTTTTCTATATATATCTGAGAGTGATATGAATTCAACAAATTGAAGAAATTCTTTAGTAAAATCTACTGGGAGATCATCTGGGTACTTCTGATACAGTTGTTTGATACCTTCACTGACTTCAGAACTTGAAACGTTAGGCAAAAAAATTGTCAGTACACTAAAGGTTTTGCCAATATTTTCATAAGCCTCGATCCTAAGTTCTAATGAACTCTTCAGTGTGTTGATGATTGTGATGAAGATATTAACTCTGAAAGCCTCCTTGTCACTGAATGAGTGGGTAATTGCATTGTTGCATGTCTTCTGTCTTTTGCAGTGTTTGGCTGACTTGTATTCTCGTTAGCAGTCCTTGTAGCCCCCTGTATTTCATACTCATCAAAAGTGTTGCACATTTGTTGAAGAACAGTTCCAAGATTCCTCATTAGGTTTACAGCAATGGAAAGGTCAATTTGACCACTTTGCAAGCTTAGACAGCACCTGCTGAATGGCTGACGTATATCATTCCAGACCTCACACAAAATGCCGATTTCCTAAGTGCTCATTGCATCACCCAAACCTTTGCATCTTTTCTTGTTGCTCATTTTTTATATTCATCATCCTTTGATGCTCTATAGTGCTTCAAGGATGTTGAGATATCCCAGAACAAATGCATTCACAGCTTCAGCGTTGGCACCCCACTGTGTCCCTGAGAGTGATGTGGGCACTGGGCGTCCCTATGGTAGTGAATCTCTGAGAATCATCCAACGACCCGTTGATGCAGACAAAAAATTGTACAGTTCTTGGATAAATCAAAAAAAAAAAAGAAACTTCAACACAATAATCCACAGCAGAATGGCCAACAAGGTTGAATGAGTGTGCAGCATGTAGTATGTAATCAACCAAAGCACTGTGCTCTTTTATCTTTGCCTTCAGCTGCATCCTGAAATATTTGCCACTTATATTACTTGAGTTGTCATTGCTTTGGCCACAACAAAGGCTGATGTCAATTCCATTTTTTAATGAGAAAATCGAGTAGGTACGAGGCAAGTTTCTCCCCTATGTGTCTGGTGATGTTTATGAAGGTCATGAAATGCTTGACCAGTCTGTTGAGTAGCTCTTAACACAAGATAACAGTCAGCTAATCTACATCTGACATATCTGGTGTTGAGTTGACGGACACTGAAAAATATCCCACAAATATCTATTTGAGTAGCGATACTGACCCTAAGTTTCTTTTGGGCATGGTAGTTGCAAACTGACAATGCATGCTGCTCACTCAGTGCACGATAGGTAATGTATGTAATATTCTTCCAATCATTGAAGCCTTCGCAGAATATCCCCCACTTTTGGTATCAGAAAACAGGCGGCAATAAGAACAATGCACTTTCTTCTTAACAGGTGAATGGATGAGCCATTTTAACTTGCCAATGTTTGTTGTGTTTTACATATTCAAACACTGATTTAGTCAGATAACAATTCTGATTGGTGCACTCTAGCTTTCTCAATAAAAAGTCAGCATCTGGATTCTAGCATTTCTGTGGGCCTTTCTCAGTCCAATATGCAAAGAGATCTTCAAATGTCACGTCCCACTCGCCTGATTGTTGGAGACGGATATTTTTGTATGATTATCACTGAGAAACTCTTCAGAGGAGTGGGGTGAGACTGCAGCTAGAGAAGTCACAGGAGGCTGCTCCATTTCATCAGGGCTGGTATTCATCTGGACTTCCTCACCACCAGACATAGTAGGAGGAAAAAACGATAGTTGCGAAGGTGTACCTTTCAGCACCTCATCTTATCTTTGCCATCTTTCTTTGGCCTCCTTCAATTTCTATCATCGTCCTTTCTTCCACGTGGTTTCTATTGTTCAGTGTAGGCCTACTGTGTACCAGTTCAATATTGCTTGGGCCCACAAACACTTACTTAGCCCACAAAAACAAAATCACAACCACCATAAATGGAATTCACAATCTTGATGGATTAATTTGTACAAAGCAATATTTAATAAGACAAAAAAAAATTCTGATGACCTCGCTACCATCGTTCAGCTGTTACTTCAATATGGAGTGGGGAACTTAAAATAGGGCCAAAAAATCAGAGCACCAAAAAATTGGGTCCAAAGTAGGACTTAAAAACAGGAGGGCCTAAGGCTACAGCCTTATTAGCCTATGGGTTAATCTGGCCCTGCCTGGCCAAAAAAACACCACCTTAAGAATTTTAAAAACAAACCCCAATCCCTCCACCCCCACCTCACCTCAAAGCAACAATAACTCATGGAATTAACATGACATTTGCAAGTCCAGTGGTGCCAGCTGTCATGATTCCGTCATGAGTCTGATTCCATTTGGTGTATTTCTTAAAGCTGTAAATGTCACGACGTTCTGGAGGCCTGACTCATGATTTTTGAATGGTTGAGGCTGGTAACGCTCTAAACTATGACTCTGCTGGTATGTCGTATCCCTCCCCCTGTAAGCTGTATCTACCTTTTTATTTAGATTGTAAGGTCTTCAGGGAGGAGACTGTCTATTACTCTGTGTTTGTGCAGTGCCTAGCACAATGGGGCCGCGTTCCTGGTTAAGCCCTAGGCAGTGCTGTAATTCAAATAATAAAAATACATATTTCAATTCAATAGTAGCAGAAAATGACACACCCATAGTTAGTGAATAGAAAGAATTTATGGCAGTCCCCAAATTTTTTTGGCCATGTAAATTTCACAGGAATGGTCCAAGCTACCTGAAGGACCAGCTCATTTTCCAAGGGGTTGGCTACCTGTAGTTGCTGTGTTTCATTGCAACAGTGGAAGCATCCACTAACAAAAAACATTATCTCCATCTGTGCAGCTTATCCCGGTTAACTGGATTCAAGGCAAATCTCCAGCATAGACAAAGAAGAGGAGCAAAATTTGGAAATGGAGGAATGGGAAATAGAAAGAAGGAGAAAGTACTAGAGTGTATAGGGAACAGGATAAAAAATGTGGCCTCAGCAGATAGGGGAAGAAGCCAATAATGGGACAGAGGAAGCTAAATACAGTGAAGTAGCAAGTGGATGGGAGGAAAAAATTGTATCCTCGTGTTTGTTCAGCAATATTGTCACTCTAGAGTGGAGGGAGACATCTGAGTAGAGCCTAGCACAAGAGAAATATGATGTGGAGCAATCTCAAACAGTATCTAATGGAGACATGGCCAGGCCAGAAACAGACAGATGAAGGTCAAGGGTGGAATCTGGATATGGACAAAGTGCATAAAAGAACAGGGAGTGTAACAAGGGACCAGGCTAAAGAATTTCAAAATAAACTATGATACTTAGACTATTATCTGTTCCTAAATACAGTTATGCTTACCCGGTGGCCACCTCATGCAAGGTCTCCACTTAGAAAGGAACAATTGGGAACAAAATTGGAATTGACCTTCCAAGAAGGAAAACTGCAGAAAGGGATCTGGGGGGCATAGTGGATCATAAGCTAAATATGAGTCAACAATATAACACCATTGGGGAAAAAAATCAAACATCATTCTGGGATGTAACTGTATGAGTGTTGTAAGCAAGACATCAGAAGTAATTTTTCCATGCTACTGCACACTGATAAGGCCACAACTGGAGTCTTGTGTCCAGTTCAGGGTGCCACATTTCTGGAAAGATGTAGACAAATTGGAAGAAGTCCAGAAAAGAACAACAAAAATCATTAAAAGTCTAGAAAATATGAACTGTGAGGGAAGACTGAAAAAATTGGGTTCATTCAGTCTGGAGAAGAAGACTGAGGGGGGTCATGATAACCTTTTGCAGGTACATAAAAGGTTGTTACAAGGAGGGAGAAAATTTGTTCTCTTTAACCTTTAAGGATAAGACAAGAAGCAATGGGCTTAAATTGCATCAAGGATGGTTTGGGTTGGACATTATGAAAAACTTTGTAACTGTCAGGATAGTTAAGCACTAGAATAAATTGCCTAGGGCGGTTGTGGAATCTCTGTCATTGGAGATTTTTAAGAGCAGATTGGACAAACACCTGTCAGGGATGGTCTGGATAATGCTTAGGCCTGCCATGAGTACAGGGGACTGGACTAGCTGACCTCTCGAGGTCCCTTCCAGTTCTACAATTCTATGATTCTATAAAGGGGATAAGAGTCCACCAGAACTGATCCAATAGCAAGGGCGGTCTGAACGAAACATTTAAGTCTTTCAGTTTTCATTATCTAAGTTGTTACTATTACTGATATATCCAGTTTTAGGGGTACGGTGTCTCTTGAAGATGAAATCCACTGACATAACATTTAGCTCTTCAGGCATAGCCAGGCATCCCCAGCAATAGGAGTGATGCAGATATAATATTGCTTCCATTTCCCCTGCTTGCACTCGTCTTCTGAGCCCATCTGAGGAAGGATACCTGCTCCTCATGAAAAGCCTCTGTGAATCTGAATTAGCACACTTATCCAGACATCATTTGATGTAAACAGAAACACGCTGGCTGTAAACAGCAGAAAAGGTGAGTGGAAAGTCAAAGCATGCAGCAGAACATCTGTTGTTTATAATGTCTGTCTGTTTGTTTCTCTCCTGTTTGGGGCTGTTATCTGCAGGGGTCAGCTGAGCTGTTATCATTCCAAAAATATAGGTTCGTACAAGCTAAATGCAAACCAACTAACGTGTATCAAGTTAACCCCATACTGTGCATGCTGCCTGTACCCTGAATGTTTGATCAAGTATTTAGCAACTTGAAACTGTCAGTGGTTCTCAGCCAGGGTATCCATATCTCTGGGGCTGCGCAGAGGTCTTCCAGGGGATACGTCAACTCTTCTAGATATTTGCCTAGTTTTACACCAGGCTACATAAAAAGCACTAGCGAAGTCAGTACAAACTAAAATTTCATCCAGACAATGACTTGTTTATGCTGCTCTATATACTATAGCAGTGTTTCTCAACCTGGGGGGGTCATGATTTATTTGATAATTATATAGTAAAAATGAGAATGTAAGCAATTTTTCAGTAATAGTGTGCTGTGACACTTTTGTATTTTTATGTCTGATTTTGTAAGCTAGTAGTTTTTAAGTGAGGTGAAGACAGGGTATGTAAGACAAATCAACCTTCTGAAAGGGGAACAGTAGTCTGGAAAGGTTGCGAGCCAATGGCCCATGTGGCATCCACATGGTTGCAACTGTATAATTGTGCATAAAAAATGTGCAGTTGCAGAAGTAGAACAGATGAATGTGTGTACAACTGCGTATTTCGCAACCATTGTTAAGGTGTGTTGCATGCAGGAGATCTCATAAAGACAGGGCTCCAGGCAGTTGCCAGCATTTCAAGAACTATGTTGTCTAAGTTAAGTCTAACCCTGTTAGATCCTGCATGACTGCTTCCAGGGCTGCTACCACTGGTAGAAATAAACGGATGGTAGCAACAGTAGAAAATCTGGGTCAGCCTAGGGTAGATAAGGCCATAAATAGGGAAGCAAAGGTGCCCACCCTCTAATGTAGATCATACAGAATATGCTGGTTTTCAACATTAGATCCTTAAATTGTGCCTGTGCATGGAGAAAACCAGGTGAGTGCTAAATATGTACCTTTACTTGCACAGTGCACTGCTGCATATGCAAAGTAAGCAAAATAAAAAACAAAATAACGTGCAAAATAAGCACCTGGTACGTAAAAGTGTTTGATTATGTGGTAATTTTTTTTGCAAAAGAACATGAAACAATTTAACTGTGCTTCCAGATACGAATTTACTTGAGTAGTTACCCATTCTGCTCATCCAGATGCATCTTTTTATTATAATACATATGTCTATAGTTATGCTTATTGGAGAGACAAGGAGGGTGAGGAAATATCTCTTATTGGACCAACTTCTGTTCATGAGAAAGATAAGCTATCAGGCTTACACAGAGCTCTTCCTTTTCAAACCATCAATTGTTTTCTGGAGGCTGCCAAGATTTATGAAATACAACATACAGTACAACTCACTCTCACAAACCCTGGGAAGCAGGCCAGTCCTCGCTTACAGACAGCCCCCCAACCTGACGCAAATACTCACCAACAACTGCACACCATACAACAGAAAGACTAACCCCAGGAACATATCTTTGCAACAAACCCTGTTGCCAACTCTGCCCGCATAGCTACTCAAGTGACACCATCATAGGTCCTACCCACATCAGCCACGCCATCAGAAACTCATTCACCTGCACATCTACTAATGTGATATGTGCCAACAATGCCCCTCTGCCATGTACATTGACCAAACCGGACTGTGTCTACGCAAAAGAATAAATGGTCACAAATCAGACATCAGGAATGGTTACATTCAAAAACCAGTACGAGAGCACTTCAGTGTTCCTGGACACTCAGTAACAGACTTGAAAGTTGCCATACTTCAACAAAAAAACTTCAGAAACAAACTCCAGTGCAGAACTGCAGAGCTGGAATTCATAAACAAACTTGACACTATCAGATTAAGTCTGAATAGAGACTGGGTGGTGCTAGCCCACTACAAAAAATAATGTTCCCTATTTTGACATTTACATCTTCTCATCAACTGTTGTGAACGGCCTCATCCACCCTGATTGAATTAACCTCGTTAACACTTACCCTCCTCACTGTGATGTAACTCACCCATCCTTGGATGTGCATATATACTTACCAAACTGAAGTTTCCACTCCATGCATCCGACAAAGTGGGCTTATGCCCAAATAAATTTGTTAGTCTTTAAGGTGCCACAGGACTCTTGCTGTTTTAATATACGTAACCCCCTTATTTTTCTGGGTTTCTTGAGAGCAGGCAACACGCACTGATGTGCCAGGGCGCCCAGGGTTGCTGACAACGAAGGAGATCCTGATTATCCCAGTGCTGATGTACGATAGGTGGGAATCCTCTATCCACCCCTCTGCTGCAGTCCCTTTACTCCTAGAGGAGTTTATAATTGGTGGTGCCTCTACCTGGCTGGCCCCTGCACATGCTCAATAGCAGGCCTTGGGAGCTGCCAGGACTAAACCTAGTCTAATAATTATAACAATCTGTGACATAGCTCTAACTCAACCATTGCAATTATGCAAACTAAATATCCAGTATACTGAAATTAGAGTTAACACACCTTTACTTAACGCATTAAGGAAAAATGGCATAACAGACTGAAATGAACATCACTGCTATTTTAAGTCCACAGGGGCAGTTGAATAAATCAATTAATAAATATAGCATACAGTAATAAATGAAACTTGTCTAACTGGCATTTACACTGCCATTATTTACCCCACCTCTGCAGTGTACACTCCCCTAGAGTTCAGAGCTCTAACCCCTTGCTTGCCTGGGCGCGCTTAAAGATCTGCAGACGGAGACAGCGCTCTGTTGGTTCAGTGTATCAGTTCAGCCAAGGTGTCAAGCTGAAGATTTGGAGTTGGCCCAACCAAATGTCAGCAGTCCTGGCCCTGCTTGAAGGGACTCTCTCTCTGCCTCTTCTCAGGCCCAGTCAAAGTCTCTCTGCTGCGCTGCTTCCTTTACAAGCCCCACCCCAAAAAACAGAGTGGGGGGGGGTACACACACTACCTTCAATGCGGGCCCACTTCCATCAGCCCGAGGCTCAGTCCCTGCCTTGGCTTGGGCAATGCCACGAACCTCCGAAGCTCCCTGTTTGATCAAAAACTCCAGCAGGCTCTCAGCCGCAGCTTCGGGACCCCAGCAGCAGTCAGCCACAGCTTCCAGCCTTGGCGAAGCTTCACCCCAAAACCAAAATAGAGTCCTCACGTGCCTTTTTTCTGAGCTCCCTAAAGGGGAAGAGTCTCTCTCCTTTTTTCCCCAAGGCATCATGGGAGTTGTCTTCCAGGTTCTTCCCAACTGTAAAACTCCCAATTAAATTCCAAGGCCCCTGAAGTGCAGGGTGCCCATACATACAATTAGACATTTTCAAAAATTGCTCTAAAAAGAACCCCAGAGCCACAACTTTCCATAGTGATTTTTTGATGGTCCACATTTTTATGACTAAGATTTTGGGTGCAAAAAAAATTTTAATTTTGAATACAAGCTGCTTTTTTGCAGGCAAATGGATGTATATATCTGATGCAGGCATGAATGCAAGTTTTTGCACAACCAGGAACATAAAGTCAGTGCAGTCAGCCAGTCACATGACTGCAATTTTAAGACCTTTCTTGAGACCTCTTTAGTTCCAAAGGGTCAAATTCAATCCTTATGTAATCAGGCACAACTATACATTTTGACGTTAGTACTTACATCATTGCTGAATTTGGGCCAATGTTATAAGACATCAGCAGGCAGAAGTTTAGTTAGCTTGTCTGGCTGGAGCTAAAACTGAGTTAAGTTTCCTGTTTGTGTTTATGACCTTGTCTGGGTCTTATTTATTTTTTGTAGACACAAACAACCTTGGACAAACACAGCAATTGTGTTTTGTAATCTTTTCTGGGAGAAAAATGCCTGATCCCAGTGTTGAATTTTTTTATAAACCTTTTTCTAGCTTTGTAGAAGAGAAGGGGTCAGGATGTTTACTAAACGAGTTCACCAGCATACAGCATACCAACACTGCATGCTGCTTAACAGTGTAGCATTTACAGTATGACCAATTCTTCCCCTTGTGCTCCAAGTCAGCACACTCTATTAAAGGCTAAATTGTGAGAAAAGTACCATTACACTTCTCTCACATCACTGTACTGAATCTCATTCATTCATTCATATAGGGCCCAATTCTGTATAAACTCTGTAATTAGAACTCCTTTTGACATCAGTGTGAATCATGCAGAAGCCTTTAACAGAGCCTACTGAGGGGAGTATTACAGAGTTATGGCAGTAAGTGGAAAAATAAGCAATGCAGGAGTTCAAAGTAAAATGTGATCGGAAACTATAGTTAAATGCAAAACCCCTCCCCCCCCCCCCCCAAAAAAAAAACTCAAGAATTGAGGCTATGGGAAAGTTGCAAAGTGAAGCAATCAAAAAACAGGAAACCCCAAAAGTTTTCTCCTGAAGTAATAACTGGTGCACAATAACAGAACTGGTTGACAAATGCAAAAAAAAAAAATGGTGGAAAATTTTTTATATAAAAATCTTTTTTAATTTCCCTTAAAAACTTCTTTTTCAACAATAACTACAAAACCAAGCAAACAAAATGGGGGGGGGAGGAAATCAGTTTTCAAAAGCCATTTTTTTACCAACCTCTCAACCTTTTTATGAAAATATTTCAATTTGGGGATTCTGCTATGTCACAAAAGTGGAAATTTTTGTCCCAAGTGTAAACTTGCCTAAAAAAAATTGCATATTGGTCAAAAAGCCATTTTCCATCAAAATGGTTCAGTGGAAAAAATTCAACCAGCTCTAATTAATAACACAAAGAGTAAGATCCAAGGTATCCAGAGGTCTAGGGGATAGGCCGAAGCATTGGCTAATCAGGGGCTTGGGTAACTGGGAGTTCCAATCCTGTAGAATTCCTAAGGCCATGTTTCTCACAACAAGGCTAGGGTGGCCAGGGGGCCAGTTTTCGACTGGAAAACTCAGTCGAAATGGGAATCTTACAGTGTCCGGTCAGTAGTCTGACAAGACACTCAAAGCCTAGTTACTGCAGCCAGAGGAGGTGCTGGGTCATCACTCGGCCAGGTACTCAACCAGGGCCGCCTTCTACCTGCGTTGGGCAAGTACTGTAGCTCCCAGCCTCCACTCCATATGCAAGTCCCTCCTGACCTGGGCAGAGGGGGGAAAAGAAGAAAAGAGGAGCAAGCAACATGGAGGAGTGGGTAAAAGGATTGAATGGGGAAGGGATCTTGGGAGCAGGTGTGAGGCTTTGGAGAAGGGCCGGGTCCCCATGGGAAAAGACTGCGCAGGAGCAGGGACAGGGGCAGGGTCTCGTCCAGGAGGAAGAGGTGAGGTTCCAGCACTCCTGCTAGAGTGTCTGGTTTTTAAACATTACAAAGTTGGCAACCTTAAATGAGGCTTATTTATGCTGCTGTGGCAGTGTGAAAGGCCCTTAATGTACACTGCAACTCTAAATTCTGAAAATTAAAGCTAAACTCCTGTGTTGTACTCCTGAAAAGGGAAAGAACCCATAGAGCTAAAGTGGGTCTTACTGGCCCTGGGGACATGATCAGTTAAGATAGTTTCATGTAAATGACATCTGCCTGTACATAGGTTAACAGTGTGGAAAGAAGCTTAACTTCCAGAATTCCCTGGCTATAGAGAGCAAGATTTCTCAGCCATTAACAATAATTCAGTGCTAGCTTGGTTGAGTTTGTTTTGTTTTTTGCATTTAATTCCTCTGAATTTTGAGGGAGTGAAAAAGGAAAATCCAAAACAGCTGAGGAGCTCACCTCAGAATTTGAGGGTTTAACTACAAAGCCTTTATTTGTCTTTATATCAGATTGGTATTTAGTCCTATATCACAGCCATCTTTGTAGTATTTTAATATGTAAATGATCTGGAGCACTGATATTTTTAAAAACAAAGGAATTTTTTAGGGGATTATCTAAGTGATTTTATAAAAAGTTTTTGGAATTTATTCTTTTTCTTAAAGACCCAATTCCTGCATTTGTGAGAATTTCAGCTTTCATTTAATAAATACACAAAGCTTCCAGTCTATATGATTGTGGAGAAAAACTAGAAAATGTGACCCCCACTGTAACCTACAAGTTCAAAAACAAGGAGGCAACGAAAAACCACCTATTTTTTTTAATCTCATGATTTTTGTTAGGGGCCTGGATCCTGATTTTTCAGTGCTTGAGGCTGGCAGTACTGTGATTAAGTAGATCAGATGACTCACGATGGACATAGTGTCTCAATGGAGCATTTGAATCTAAAAGCACATGCAGGCCCCTTTCATAGAGATCACCACTGAGAAAAAATCACCTGATCGCTAAGGCCCCCAGCAAAGCCTGTCACATGCCACATTAGGTCCATTCAGTAAACGTCATGCACATTGCGTTTTCACCTTGCTCTCTGTTAGGCAGCTGTCCAGGAGGAGATTTTGCCAAAAGCGAGGGCAGCACTCAACCCTGACCTGGGCATAATTAGAGTCTCTCTCCTCTAGAGATCCCTAAATTTCTCTGTTCAAGATTATTGAAATTTTCAGAGGAAAGAAATGGGCACATTTCAATGCCATTGCACCACTTCCCTTCCGCAGGAACTCCGTATGGGCGGAGTAACATGTGGAAGTTGTGCGGGCTGGCTGTAGACCCCCTTCAAAGGTGGGCACCTGGTGCAGCTTCAAATTTCTTACTGATAAACTGTAAATCCTGGCTGGAAGGCTCACACCCTATGTTACTTCCCTAGAAGGAGTGAGGTAAACCCACTGGGGAATGGATTTCGCTGTGTGTCCGGGTCTTTGAGTGTTTATAAGCAAAGCAGTATCTCCTCAACTGGCATGAAGCAGAGAAAGCTGAAGGGAGAGGTCTTTATAGCCATCAGACTGATTTTTCTAATGTAGGTGCTGTACTGTAGGCTAGTAGCAGGTCCTTCATTTTTATTTGCCCAGACAGAAGCACTTGTCTCTAATCACCGCTCTGTGTAATCCTGTGTGTAAAGAGTGAGCATGTGATCTAGAAACTTGTATGCCGTTAACTCAAGTGCTGTATTAGCTGTAAGCCTAAGGGACTTTGTAAGATATGAAAGATCAGCTTCCAGCTGAGAGAGAGCTTCTCTTGCTTTACCAGGCAGGGTAGCTGTGTACAGATTGCAGGCGTTCTGGTTTAGCTTATCAACTGTGGTGATATGCAGGATTGATCCACAGCACATCTAGCCTCTTGAAGGGGAAAACTGCTAATTGGTTAAATCCATTCTAGTGTCTGGCTCCAAGCTGGCAGACACAACACAAGTGTTAGTTCTGTGAGTGCAAAGACTAGGGGAAAACAGGAGATTGTGCGGTTTTGTTATTTATTTATTACCTTCTGATAGTTGCAAAGGTACCCAGGAAACGGGACCCAGAAGGGGCAAAGCTTTTAACAGTCTTCTTCTTTTCTCTATTTTCATATATCTGTGTGGGCCATACACAGCCGATTCTCCTGTTGCAGGATTTGGGTAACTCCCACTGACCTCCTCCTACTGTAAGAGAATAGGGCCCATTGTATGTTTCATCATGGAAGCAATGCTTTAGAGGAGAAGGATTAAGCTAAAATCCTTGGAGACAGACAGGAACTGCAATACTGGCTCGTAGAGTGGCCCATCTAGTCCTTTGTGTTATATGAGACCATGGTTTATCTGAGACTCTTCAGTAAAAGGTGCCAAAAAGTAACTCCATAATTCACAAGGACAGAATAACATGTACATAGGGGAAGTTTCTTCCTAATCCCAGACATATTTGCAGGCCTTTCTCTACCCAGCCACTTGTGGAGAGACTCTAGTTTACTCTTTGCGGTGATGGTCGTAGTGGATCATGAGGATGGGGACAGGTGTACGTGGGGAGGTCCAATTTTGTTATTGTATTTGTTTTGTTTTTGGGTGGAGCAGAAGTTCTGCTAGAATCCAGCCCTATTTTAGTGCTAATGCACACTCGTCTAGTTAATCTTGAGAGGACCGTTCAGTTCTCCAACCCTCTGATGATAGCTATTTCACAAAGCTGCCTCTTCAGCTGAAATTTCTCTTATTTGGTTTCCTCCCCAAAGAGGACTTTTCAAGAAAATGCCTAGTGAATCTGTGGAGTCATTTCTGAATGATGAGTGTGAGTTTATCTTCCTCTCTAGGCACTCTTAATTTCATTCCTCAAAAATGTTTCAGGATCTTTTTATGCACTCAACAAAGAAACACTGCTGCATTTTTAACATTAATAGTAGTAGTAGTTGTACTTATTATCAGTATTAAGTATTGCCCAGAGGCTCCAATCATAACCAGAGATTTAGTGTGCTCGGTGCTATACAAACCACAAAGAAATCTGGAGGACTGCCTGGAAGATATGTTAAAACAAATGATTGGGCTCAATACAGGAGTAACTGAAAGAAATTTAAACAGGCAGTCAGACTAGATGATCTAATAGTCTTGTCCTGCTTTATAATCTATTAATCTAAAAATAAAGATAGGTGAAGCTCTCAGATCTGCTTCCAGATTGTCCATCATTTGGGTGTGTTTCAATCTCATGTTTTGAACTGATCCATTATATAAATAAGAGCCACCCATAAAGATCAGAGTCAAACTTTGCAGAGTTTTCAGGAATCTTGGTGTAGATTTTGGTTGTTAGAAAGCAACGTATAAAATATGCATGTTTGTGTCAGCATCTCTCTAACAATGTCTGCAATGAAATAAATATAGATGCACCTACTTCAATGAATAGACATTCACAAAGGCCGTTTATTTTGATCTAATTACATATATGGTACAGACACAAATGCTGAAAGAGTGAAGGAAATGGAGAAGAGAAAGGTATCAACTTTTTCCCTGAATAACCTACTTCAAAATTAGTCCAAAATTAGTAAGACTGCTTCTTAGAAATAGAACAGAGACAGAAAACTCATCATTCTTCTCATTAATGTAAGTTGTTTTGGCACAGTTTCCTATATGCAGAACTTAAAGTATTCTTCCTTTTTATTGTGTATATAGCTTAAACCTATGGCTGCTAATCCGCAGTGCGTGTTACAAAAAACTATGGCCTTAATATTAATAGGTCAGATTTGTGAATAAACTTGTTTCTAACATTTTTCTGCCATCTCTTGTGTTGGCTGTTTAGTAATCTCTAAGGAACAGTAACTAGTAAGGGAGGGAAAAAGTCTAATATGTCTGCCCTAGAAATACACTACTGTGACATCTTGGAGAGGTCAGAGTCAATCCTTAGTCAACATACACAATAAAAATTCATTTAGATGCAATGTATTTAATTTTTATTTACCGACTTAGAAGAAACACTAAATTCCTTTTTTTCTCATTGACTTTTGCGTCAACAGATGGTAGTCATTATTAGAACTGGTTGGGAATTTTTTGATGAAATATGTTGTTGAAAAATGATGATTTGTAAAAACTGAAATGTTTTGCATGGATAGGGTCAGTTTAAAAAAATGTTTGAACTTGAACATTTTTTTTTAAACGTCAAAATTGTCCAGATGGGTTTGTCATTTTTTAAACACACCAAAAAAAAATCAATTTTTCCAGTTCAAAATTACTTTTAAAATCTAGGCTAATTAGAGTAAAAAAAATGTAAATATTGAAATCAAAACAAAGCTTTAGGAAATAATCTTAGAAAAAGTTTTGATTAATCCATACTGGGAAAAAAAAATCAGATTTTAGGTTCACAAAATGTTTTGAGACTTCTAATTTTTGGGAAAGCTTTTTGAAATCTTGAAAATTTTTACAGCTTGGGAAAACCATTTCCCACTCAGTGCTCATTGTGATACCTTCTGAACTTCTGCGCAGATTCCAAAATACCTGTTTTAAAGTTAACCAGAATTTTATAGTTTCCTCGTTATTTTTTATTTTCCGTACTTCTGCATATCCATGTTCCAGATGGAACCAGAATTACAAGTGCTTAAACTAAAGACAGGTCCAGACCAAAAGCCCAGATTTTAGCACCCCGAAGTCTAGTGCCGCTCAGATCCAAATCTTAAATTCTAGCTTGTAAGCCCTTTGGGACCTGGATTGTATGTTTGTATAGCACCCAGTTGTTGATCACAATGAGGTTTTCAGTTGACTGAAGTGTCTAGGAGCAACCACAATCAATAAATAATTATAAATATGTATACCAACATCTGAGCTAACTTTTACTGAGCACCTCTGAAGTTCAATTCCAAGGCCAAACTTTGCAGTAAGGGTCCATTGCAACTGGAAGCAGAAGTACTAATAATATAGCAAATCAGCATGTTCTCCCACCAAGTTCTTCATCCTCACTGAGTTTTGATAAGCATTCAAACTTTTGAGTGCTTATCCAAATGGAATCCCAAGCCTGAACGTTCTGAGGTTCACCTAATACTAATTCTGCTGTCACTATTCTTTGTCATTACTTAAATACCCTGGCAATAAATCCCTTAGAAATATTATAGAGTTGGATTAGATTAGTCAACTCAATGCCAAAGTTCCCATCATGTCCAAATGTTCCTTTATAAGAGGAACTTATCACTGCAATGTTCTGGAAAGTGAAACTCTCTTAGAGGGAGTAATACCCTCCAGAACGTTGTCCCATCTCAGT
Source organism: Mesoclemmys tuberculata (assembly GCA_007922155.1). NCBI lineage: Eukaryota > Metazoa > Chordata > Testudines > Chelidae > Mesoclemmys > Mesoclemmys tuberculata. The sequence goes on along the minus strand of ML675629.1, from coordinate 12,615,438 downwards.
ACACTCCTGATGTGGTAGAAGAACCTATATGGATATTACAGGAAGAAAAGGTCTGATGGATCTGGTCTATTATGCCATATGGAGCAGATGGATATTTAAAGTCAGAGTCTTCCAGACATATATAACTGATACTAGATTAGACTAATGTTCCAGGTGGAATGTCTACAGCAAACCGAGCACTTTTTAACCCACGCGAGGAACCCGTTGCTCCAGCACATCATTGGCCAGGTTCAATAGCTGGACATATCAGATTTCACTCTACATAAAGTTCACATGCACAGCCACAGAATGGAAAAGACAACAGAAAAACGTTTTGACACAGTCCCTATAGGCTGAATTTTCAAGAGCTATGGGCCTGATTTTTTACATACTCAGGACCCACAGTGGGGACCTGATTTTGAAAGAGGTCAGATCCCATCTAGGTACTTAAATGAGCAGCAGTGTGAACGGGCTCCCCCTTCAGTTTCTGGACACTCTGTCTGGCAAGCCCTCTTTGTGAATTCAGCAGCACTCACAGTCTACCACACTACCCCCATCAAGTGTCTTTATTATTGTTTATGCTCTAGGTACATCACAACATAGTGGCATTATGTGGAATCCCCATTCCTGTTCCCTGGCTCAGCCTTTTAAACTGCTTGCTTACTTCTCAGAGCCATCCAACTAGTGAGCTAATTACCTCATTTGCTCATCAGGCTCCCTACAGGTGCAAGTGATCCCTTCTGCCCTTCCAAAATCAAACTACCTAAGTCCCTCCTTCTCTAATTACATCCAGTGCTGATGGTGTTCTAAGTCATCAACATGCTGGCCTCCCAACAGATCCATTTATAGCTGCTAACAGCGCCCTGTCACAGGCAGATTTTCCAAAGTGGTCAGCACTCAGCAGTTCCCATTGTTACACTTGCAACCAGGTAGCCAAGAGGCCTTGGCATCCCCACTGCTGAGCTCTTTTGAAATCTAGGCATTGCTTTTGGTGCCTGAATGGACCCATATGCCTTCATTTTTATTAACCACTCTTTGCTGGCTGGGCCTCTCACAATTAAAAGAAGCTTCTCCTCCAAGCCCTTTAATTTAATTTTAATTATTTTTTCAGCTGAACTGCTGTTTTATTTTTCCTGTATTGACCATGGTGTCCTGTTCAATAGGTCTTATCTATTGTTTGACTGTGCTTGACCTTGTTTCTCTTATGTCGGAGACTATCGCTAGGACATGCCCCCCAGGTCAGCATAACTGTATCTAGGAACTGATAATGTTTTAAGTATCATAGTTTATTTTGAAGTCCTTTAGCCTGTTCTTTTATGCACGTCGTCCATATCCAGATTCCACCCTTAACCTTCATCTGTTTCAGGCCTGGCCGTGTCTCCACGAGATACTGCTTGAGATTGCTCCACATCATATTTCTCTTGTGCTGGGCTCTAATCAGCTGCATCCCTCCACTCTAGAGTGACAATATTGCTGAACAAACACGAGGACACAATTTTTTCCTCCCATCCACTTGCTACTTCACTGTATTTAGCTTCCTCAGTCCCATTATTGGCTTCTTCCCCTATTCGTTGGAGTCACATTTTTTTATCCTGTTCTCTGTATACTGTACTACTTTGTCCTTCTTCCTTCTCCCCTTTCCTTCATCTCCAAATCCTGCTCCTCTTCTTTGTCTATGCTGGAGATTTGCCCTGAATCCAGTCAACCGGGATAAGCAGCACAGATGGAGATAATGTTTTTTGTTGGTGGATACTTCCACTGTTGCAATGAAACACAGCAACTACAGGTAGCCAACCCCTTGGAAAATGAGCTGGTCCTTCAGGTAGCTTGCGCCATTCCTGTGAAATTTACATGGCCAAAAAAATTTGGGGACTGCCATAAATTCTTTCTATTCACTACCTATGGGTGTGTTATTTTCTGCTACTATTGAATTGAAATTTGTATTTTTATTATTTGAATTACAGCACTGCCTAGGGCTTAACCAGGAACGCGGCCCCATTGTGCTAGGCACTGCACAAACACAGAGTAATAGACAGTTTCCTCCCTGAAGACCTTACAATCTAAATAAAAAGGTAGATACAGTTTACAGGGGGAGGGATATGACATACCAGCAGAGTCATAGTTTAGAGCATTACCAGTCTCAACCATTCAAAAATCATGAGTCAGGCCTCCAGAACGTCATGACATTTACAGCTTTAAGAAATACACCAAATGGAATCAGACTCATGACGGAATCATGACAGCTGGCACCACTGGACTTGCAAATGTCATGTTAATTCCATGAGTTATTGTTGCTTTGAGGTGAGGTGGGGGTGGAGGGATTGGGGTTTGTTTTTAAAATTCTTAAGGTGGTGTTTTTTTGGGCCAGGCAGGGCCAGATTAACCCACAGGCTAATAAGGCTGTAGCCTTAGGCCCTCCTATTTTTAAGCCCTACTTTGGGCCCAATTTTTTGGCCCTCTGATTTTTTGGCCTTATTTTAAGTTCTCCACTCCATATTGAAGTAACAGCTGAACGATGGTAGCAAGGTCATTGGAATTTTTTTTGTCTTATTAGATATTGCTTTGTACAAATTAATCCATCAAGATTGTGAATTCCATTGATGGTGGTTGTGATTTTGTTTTTGTGGGCTAAGTAAGTGTTTGTGGGCCCAAGCAATATTGAACTGGTACACAGTAGGCCTACACTGAACAATAGAAACCATGTGGAAGAAAGGAGGATGATAGTAATTGAAGGAGGCCAAAGATGGCAAAGACAAGATGTAGTGCTAAAAGGTACACCTTCTCAACTATCGTTTTTTCCTCCTACTATGTCTGATGGTGAGGAAGTCCAGGCGAATACCAGCCCTGATGAAATGGAGCAGCCTCCTGTGACTTCTCTAGCTGCAGTCTCACCCTACTCCTCTGAAGAGTTTCTCAGTGATAATCATACAAAAATATCCCTCTCCAACAATCCAGGCGGGTGGGACGTGACTTCAAGATCTTTTTGCATATTGGACTGAGATGGGCCCGCAGAAATGCCAAAATCTAGATGATGACTTTTCATTGGCAAAGCGAGAGTGCACCAATCAGATTTGTTATCTGACCAAATCAGTGTTTGAATATGTGAAACCTAACAAACAGATTGGCAAGTTAAAATGGCTCATCCATTCACCTGTTAAGAAGAAAGTGCATTGTTCTTATTGCCGCCTGTTTTCTGATACCAAAAAGTGGGAGATATTCTGAGAAGGCTTCAATGATTGGAAGAACACTGCGTACATTACCTATCATGCAATGAGTGAGCAGCATGCATTGTCAGTTAGCAACTACCAGGCCCGAAAGAAAGTTAGTGGCAGAATTGATGCTCAAATCGATGTTTGTGGGATATTTTTCAGTGTCCATCAACTCAACACCAGATGTGTCAGATGTAGATCAGCTGGCTGTCATCATGCGTTATGTGTACTCAACGGACCAGCTGAGTGTTTCATGACCTTCATAATCATCACCAGCCACACAGGAGAAACTTGCCTTGTACCCACTCATTTTTCTCATTGAAAATGGGATTGATATCAGCCTTTGTCGTGGCCAGAGCAATGACAACTCAAGTAATATAAATGGCAAAGATAAAAGAGCACAATGCTTTGGTTGATTACATACTACATGGTGCACACTCATTCAGCCTTGTTGGCCAGTCTGCCATGGATTGTTGTGTTGAAGAAGTATCTTTTTTTGGATTTATCCAAGAACTGTACCATTTTTTGTCTGCATCAACCAGGTGTTGGATGATTCTTCAAGATTCACAACCATAGGGATGCCCAGTGGAGTGCAAATACTGAAGCTGTGAATACAGTTGTTCTGGGATACCCAAACATCCTTGAAGCACTAGAGAGTATCAAGGATGATGAATATCAAAAATCAGCAACAAAAAAAGATGCAAAGATCCTGAGTGATATTATGTGCACTTTGGAAACTGGCATTTTGTGTGAGGTATGGAATGATATACTTGAGCAGTTCACCAGCTGCAGTTTCCATCCTAGGCAGTCATTTCCCATTTTGTGTGTGCACAATTGATTGTTCCTTCCTAAGAGGAAAGATCTGCATTTATCCTTATTGAATTTCATCCAATTTAATTCTGACCATTTTTCCAGTTTTCTGGTTCGCTTTGAATTTTAATCCTATCCTCCAAAGCATTTATAACCCTTCCAACTTGGTGTTGTCCACAAATTTTATAAGTGCACTCTCTCTGCCATTATCTAAATCATCTATGAAGATATTGAACAGAACCAGACCCAGGACAATACCTGGAGAATCCAACTCAATCAGTGTCCTTTATTCCTTGCTGAGGCTACATTTCACAGGCCTCAGATCCTAGGCTGGCTGTGCCCTGAAATTTGTTTCTTCCCCAAGCCCACATAGCTCAGAGGAGTGGAAGATGCTGCATAGATTCTAATCACCCCTGGAGAATAGGTAGGTGTGGATTCTATATAGCTCTGTAGAAATATAAGAACCAAAAACAAAATAAAAAAGCATTGTGGTTTCGATCTGTAAAACTATGGAAGTGGAAACTAAAAACCTCATTGTTTTCAGTTTCATTACTGAACCTGTGAACAAAAGGAAATGTCTCCTTGCACTTATCTTTCCCTTAATGTACCTGTTTTTTGTCTTCTAAAATGAAACTTGTTTAAAGTTTTTACACCCAATTCCTGGAAGCCCTGAAGACATCAGTGGCTTCCTCAGTTCTCTGAAATCAAATCCTTTTCTGCTTATTCTAAGATGCTGTAGGAAGAACATACTCAGATTGAAACACCTACAACCACAGGATTTAAAAATAAAAATGTTCACAAAATCCACCAGTTTGTTTCATCCATGAACTGAGCAGTATTCTCTGATTCTTAGGTCATTGTGTGACCCCTAAATCCTTGCTGGTAATCTGTTTTTGGAAAAAGACATATTTTCAAAGTCTTTTATGTGGAAAAATATCAAAATTGAGGGTCTGATCATACAAGTTGCTGAGCATCCCCTGGGAGGTACTGAGTGAATATTAACTCCCACTATTCTCTGTATACTGGGGATTTTAAATATACAGAGCTGATTCACTAGTCCACTACGTCTAGAGTTCAGATGTTGGTAGAGAATTAAGCCTATAAAAATACAAATATTTGAAATATTGAGGGGAGTTAATGTTCAGCATATTTATACTGTGTGTATGCCAGCATAAGTACAGGTTAGAGCAATAGGAATATTAAGATGGCCACATTGTCATGACATCTGTGTCATACAAATTAAATCCAAAATTAGAAATCAGTGGAGAATTATCTGCACGTTCTGACTTTCAGTTCTTGCTAGCCTAGAAGGGTTTTACATCTACTTCTCAGATCATAAGTTCCCTGGGGCAGGGACTGTCCTCCTGCAGTATTTGGAAAGCATGTAGTGGCTTTACTATAAATAAGTAACTATTATTAACCTGTCACATCTGAGGGGTCATTGGGTTAGTATGACACGTAATTTCTTATACATGTACAATAATCTTTCCAGCCACATACGGCACAAACGTCATCTCTTAAAATTCTGCTAGGTGGTTGTTTGATACAAGTACCTTGATTAGATTTGAGTGGTAATAAGTCGGACTCAAAAACTTATTGCAAATGTAAGAAAAATTAACTTTCCACTGTATATTTGCTTTTGAAGACATACTTTGTTACAAATAACTGATAAGTAGCACGACCTTGCATATGTCCACACGGCAGCTGAGTGTGTTTCCCAGCACAGGTCAATAGACACACCCTAGCTCTGCTGGAGCTAGGGTGTTAAAAAGAGAAGTCTGGCTGTAGCAGCTTGGGCTAGGTGCCTGAGTGCATATTTGGGGCTGGGCGTGATTGTATTTGGACAGCTAGTCTGAGCCAGTGCGTGTGTTGCGCAGCCATGCTGCTGTTTTTAGCATGCTATCTCAACAGAGCTGGCATGTCTGTCTACCCATGCGGGAAGCACAATTCCAGGTGCACTGTAGACATACCCCATATCACCCATGCCTTGGGTTAGAGTGACAGGATTGTCAAGAAAAGCATTTGGCTCTTCAAAATCCCAGTGTTGGGGCAAACTTTTTGTCCCAGCCTTGACTCTAAGTTCCCAGTGACTCAATGGGATTGCTCAGCCCCATGCAAAATCCAGACTCATCATCTCTCCATGTGGCAGCTGAAATTAAAGCCTGCCTCCAGTGCTGACGTGTCCTGTAAAATGTTTTGTGAATATGGAGCAGTCAGAGTGTGCCAAATTCAGAGGTAAATAAGCTAACCCACTCATCCTGTTAACCAGTAAACCTTCTGGGAATGGGATCAGTGAAGCACTTCAAATGCAAATTATCATCCATCTCTAGCAGAGACAGGGATTCATGCACACATATTGTCATTGTGCGACCCTTGAAAGCGAGGCAAGATTTAAATGAGTTATAAAATACCTAAATTGGACTTTGACCCTATGCAGAATTCCATCAGCTTGCGTGTATTTTTGCCTCCTTGGCTAGATTCTTTCCCTGAGTAACTGCTGCTGTCTAAATGCTATAGGTCAGTCTGTCACAGTCTGCTGCCTTTTGGCTGGGATCCACCTGGCAGTTCTTCAGCTAGGTTTTCAAGCAGAATACTGCCTCTCCTTTCCTCCTCCTAGCTTTTGAGCTGGGAGCAGCCAAAGAGGACCACAAGGTTATAGTGTTAATGTGATAATGAGAATGGGGTGACTTTTCACCATATCTCACTGTATGTCACGAGTATAGATTATCTCATTCAAGTTTTCTGCTCCCAGCGCAATCCTTGTCAGGAGAAAAAAAGGCATTTCCAGCTTTAATGAATCCCACAGTTGACATTTCAAAAAAGAAATAAGTTCATTGGTTAATTTGGGCAGAGAAAGCAGTTGGATTAGTGAGAGTGACACAGATTTTCTATAGCAAGAATTCTTAAGAATACGAACACTTTCTGTTTTCTCTAAAATCCATAGGGATTCGGAGAAACTTCCTTGAAAATCAATTGTTTACTCCTGTGAACAATTAGAGACACTATCGATAAAAGAAAATGTCCTACCCATCCAAAACCTACCCATCCCCCATCAAATACTTGACGTACTCAGCTCATAGAGGACCTAATTTAATGGGTTCAGACCTGCACCACTGAATAAATGGAAATGTATTTCATTGACAAAGTGGCACAATAAGACCCACGTTTAACACTTAGCTTTATCCTTATATCCTTGAGGAGTAAGCACTGTATGCAGCCAGGACCCTTAAACATTCTTAGGGGCTGATGTTCAAAGTGCTAACAAGGTTTTCTAAATATTTCTAAAGAACTTAGTTGCCTCATTCAATGTCAAATGAAACGGTATGAGAATAGAAAGGGATTTTCTTTAAGACACTGTCTCTTACTATGAGTTTATGCTGCACCTAGCGCCATGGGGCCTTGGTCTCAGTCGGGGCCTTTAGACGCTACTGTAATACAAACCACAATTAGGCCCTATGGGCCAGATTCTGCTCTCTGATACCAGTAGAGCCACATCCTGTAAACTGTCACTGTGAGCAGAATTTGGATCATTGTATTATTATTATTATACAGACACTGTGGTAATTTTTGCCCTAATTTGCATCCATGAAGCCCTCGTGCACTCAGGATAGGGTTGCACAGATATAATTGAAAGCAGAATTTGGCCCATGGCCTGTAAATGCTTAGCATCAATCTGGATTAAAGGTGCTCCATAAGTATAAAGTGTTGTTATTAAAAGGTGTTTCCAGAAGAGAGAGAATTGAGTTACCCTCCTACCTTTTAAGTTGTCCAAGAACAAATTTATTTTGCAGAGGGTGGACCCTGGAAACTGATTATGAAAAGACTGTTACAAGAGAAAAGTAAATTAAATCTTATTTTCCTTGGTAGCAGACTAGAGTTTAAATCCCATAACTCCTAACATAGAGTTTTTTCACAGAGCATGCAGACATGAATTGCAGAGAGACTCCCTTGAGCTGGTCCCCAGCTTGAGTTCCATCCAGCCAATCAAGGAGATAGCTTGGTGGGTGTTACTGTCTAGCTGAATTAACCTTTTCCAAATGCCATTGGAGAGGGTCCTCTCCACTTCCCAAGAGTGAAAGGGCCAGGCCAGGCCATAGAGCTATGGCTGACTAGGGAGTTGGCTGGAAATCCCACCCCTACTCCCGCTGCCAATTCCCCTCTGATTGGAGGATGGGGAGGCTATTGGAGAAGGGAGAATGCAGGCGGCAGGCAAGGGCATATGCTGCCGCTATAGGGGGACAGCTGACCCAGTGTGGAGGCACAGGCCCAGGAAGCATGGGTGCATGGCTACTGCTAGCCTGTACTTCATTGAGTCTAAAGGAGAGGAGTCACCTGATTGATGACTACGGCATTGTAGTGGCAGGGGTAGGATTCAAAAAAGGATTTGACATTTATTTGGATAGTGAGAACATCCAGAATTTAATTAGTAAGAATGTTTTTAAAAATCCAAAAGCTGAGGAGGGTTATAAACCCTCATGCTTCAGAGCATAAGCCAGCCTCCAATTGATAGGGTCAGGAAGAATTCCATAATTTACCACTTCATGTGTCCTTGCATCTTCCTATGAAGCATCTGGCCACCAATGGAGGCAGTACACTGGATTAGATAGACCAGTGGTCTGATACAGCCTGGCAATTTGTATGTTTCTTTGCCATTTAGGACACCCCAATCTCTCATATTGTACATCACTTGCATACCAAAGTGACGGACAGCTACTATAAAACCACAGAAAGTAGATAAGTTAGCTTAGAAAGACAGAAACTCCTTCAGGGTCCATGTCTTTTTGTGTGTTTTGTACAATGTCAGTGCTTAATAAATACATTGCTTTGCATGTTGACGAGTTCTAGCGGGGTAGCCATATTAGTTCATTTTCAGCAAAACAGTGACACCTTAAAACCTAACAAATTTATTTGAGTATAAACTTTTGTGGGCAGAAACCCACTTTGTCAAATGATCTGACAATGATCTGACGAAGTGGGTTTCTGCCCATGAACACTTATGCCCAAATAAATTTGTTAGTGTTTAAGGGGGCACAGAGCTCTCATTGTTTTGCTTAATAAATAGTTTCTTAAATGTAGTTTTGGGTTTTCTCTTAAATGTGAAGAGGAGACAGCATTTCCTTCCCCTTGCATGCAGTACCTTTGAGAAATTTAGAACAACTAATTGTTTCAATTAAGATCTACCAATATTAATGGGCCAAAGGGTGCTGAGCACCTGCTACTCCCACTGAGTAAACTGGCCAAATCCTGAAGCATTTACTTGTTCTTGAATCAGGGTCGACTCCCAGTGAGTCTATGGGAATGTTGCCTAAGTTACAAAGCAGAAAAAGGGCTTCAGAATTTTGCCCAGTGGGAGTTGCAGGGGGTTAGGATCTAGCCCATTGACGGCATAACACCTCTTAATCACCAAAGGCTTAAATTCTACAGTAAAAATGTTCCTCAAAGCCCAGCTCTCCTATAAAATATCCAGATCCCCCAGGGAAAGGCACACAAAAGCACAAATCAGCTGGACAGTAGGGATAAAAAAATATGCAATGATTTAAAAATACGCTGTACAAGCTGGCAATCAACAGTCACTTTCAGATGTGGTTCATTACATTATGTTAACAATGTGACATGAAATGCCAAATTCCAGGCTGCAGGGCAGTACAATGTGGCAGGATGCCTATCATGGAATGGAATGTAGGCAATAGTAGACACCAGGCACGAACAGCTCCAGATATTTTCAAGTGTCTCAACTCAGCTGTAGACCCGACATAATGAAGTCAGCCAGGAAAAAGACACCTGACTGAACACCAGTGGAGGTCATAAAACAGTAGCTGTCTGTGAAGGAAACAACCCTGCTTGCTGTAATTTATTTTTATTCTGACCAGCATTAGAAATCCAAAAGAGCAGATCAATTTTCCTAAGCTGAAAGCATCAGATGACAAGTAGTCATCTCTTAATTACAAGATGAGCCTCATTATCCCATTAAAAATGTTGGATTTTCTCATTATGTTCCCCTGCTGTGCTTTCATCTTCTACTAATAGACCCATCATGACCCGTGGGTCTCAAATCTGGGCGTGCAGGGTACGGGAGTCATTGTGATCCAATGCTACACCTGCTGGCTAACTGGCATCAGCTAGAACTGAGACTTCTCATAGCCTAGCTCAGGAGGAGCAGCCTGGTCTCTGTGCCGTGCTTGAGAAATGTGTGTTTGACCAGACCTCCATGGAGCTCTTGGGCTTCATCCTGACCTCTAAGGCAATTAAGATGGACCGGAACAAGGTCCAGGCTGTCCATGACAGTCTCTGCAATGTACATCACCTACGGTTGTTTTTTTGCAAATTTCTGGTGATGGTTCCTTCCAAACTGCTTGAAGCAAATCACATCACTCACCAGTCTACCCTGGAAAAGCATCCAATTTCATTTGGTCCCCTGAGGCCTTCCGTGCATTGGAACAGTTGAGGCTTGCCTTCACCTCCGCTCCCATATTGGCCCATCTAGAAGCCACACAAGCTTTTGTCATGGAAGCTGATACCTCCAGCATGGCAATCGGGAGGTTTCTCCCAGAAACACAGGCCTGAGCAAGTATTCCACCCAGGTGCTTATTACTCTAGACAACTTATTGCCACTGAGCAAAGTTATGAGATCCTGGATAAAGACCTTCGGGCAATCAAGACCGCCTTTGGGAGTGGTGACATTACTTGGAAAAGGGTTCATCACCTGATCTAAGTGTTTACTGACCCTAAAAACTTAGCGTGCTTGTACAGGGCCAAGGCTCTGAACCAGTGGCAACTCCGGTGGGCCTTGTTTTTCTCATGATTCATTTTTGCCATTACATGCCACCCTGTGGCAAAAATGGAAAGGCCAATGTCCTGTCCTGAAAGGGACAATGTGGTACCAACCCACGAAGCCTCAGCCAGGAACCAACCCACATTCTTAAGCCTTAAAACTTCCTTAACACAGCTCTCCACCAGAAACTATTCACACCAATCCATTCTACTTCTGCCTTGGGGATTCTGCCCGATGAACTGGCTGTCATAAACCAAGAGCCACAACACCTGGGAGGGATTCATATGTGTGAATAATCATATTTATGTTCCCCTGCAAGAGGGGTGGTCTGACAGTTATGTCATGACTCTTCCTAGACTCTTCCTGTGCTCTAAGACCCAACAGTTACTGTCCCATTTTTTCTGGTTGCCCCACGTGACCCACAATGCATTTGTTGCTTGCTGTGATGTGTGCACCCCCTTCAAGGCACCACACCGCCAGCCCTGTGGTCTTCTCCAACCTCTGTCCTGACCCTAGATGGCTACTGCCTTGGATTTCATCATGGGACTACTGGAATCCAATAGATTCACAATGACTTTGAACTCAGTAGAACATGTCACCAAGATGGCCCACTTCATTCCCTGCACTGGTCCACCCTCCGCAGAGGAAACCTCTTAGCTATGAATAAATCACATAGTTCATCTCCCTGGCATCCCAGATCATGTTACCTCCAATCAAGGGCCACAATTCATTTCCCGGTTTTGCTGTAAGGCCCTACGTTTACTGGGTTGGAGACACATTCTCTCCACCACCTACCATCCCCAGTCAAATGGCCAGACAAAGAGGAGTGAATCAGATCCTAGAACTGTGATGCTATGTCAATTGTCACCAGGATGGTTGGTCCTCACTTCTATCCTCTGTGGATTTCACATATAATAACGCAGATCATGCATCCATGGGTCAAAGACCATTTTTGACCAATGATTGGTACCTCCCCCAATGTCATCTGAAACTATCCATGGCCTCCTCTAACCCAACCATCTTGGATTGGGTACAGCAGATCCATCAGATCAGGAGGGAAGTGAGGCGACACCTGGAAAAGGTGAAAACAGACTACAAATGGTAACCAGATCAGCATCATCAGTGGGGCCTCACCTATTCAGTGGGACAAAAAGTATGACTCTTGATACAGCACCTTTGCATGGATAGACCCTCTCATAAATTTGATTACCAATTTCTTGGCCCCCTATAAAATCTGGTGAACAGTTAATCAAGGTACTTTCAAGCTCCACCTACCCCAATTCCTTAGAATCCACCAGTGTTCAACAAACCATATTCAGAGAAACCAGTATTCAGTAAACCAGTGTTGGATAAAACCATATTCAGAGAACTGATTTCCCCAGTGCACATATAGGGTCATGAGGAATACATCATACACAAAGTCTTAGACTCCAAATGTAAACTAGGTAGGCTCTGGTATCTAATTGACTGGGAGCTGATGATAAATGTTGGCCCAAGCCTTCTATGACAGTTACCCCAGCAGCTTGGACCAGCATTACCTGGAGGGCAAGGGTGATGTCATGACCCACCGGTTTCAAACCCCAGGGTCCTCACACTCCAATCCTCCAGCTGACAACTTACTGGCATCAGCTAGAAATGGGACTCCTTTTAGTTCGGCTCAGACAGCTCCCCCCTGAACTCCAGATGATGGAACACCAGAGCTCTGGATTAGCCTGCTCCCCCTACTACAGCTAGAAGGAGGAACAGGAAATTGTCCATATGCAGGACGCATAATGTTAATTACACATCATATTTATGTACCTGCTCTAAATGGAAGTGTTTTGGTGACCCAATTTTTAAACAAGATGACTCAAATACAATGAAAGGAAGGGGTATTCTTTTCTGTCACTTGCCAAGTCAGGAGTTATCTCACTGTCAAGCCTGTTGCACCCTTTCATATTTCTGTTCAATAAGAAGACTATGTACAAAGCCACTGGTCCAGTATAAACAGTTAGCATCGTGCATTAATTACTGCTTCCATTTGTTATAAACCTTTTTTTCTAATCCTGGGAACAAGTTGGAGAAGAGAGAAGCAACAAAGAATAGGTTAGCCTTAAAAAGCAGAGTTCCTGAGGTCTTCATTCCTACCTCATCACAAGGATATGTTTACTCCAAACTCAATCACTTCCATACACACTATTCCCATTTCCTCCAAGAGAAACTGAAGCTTGTCAGTTGGACAGAACCTTATGGTTAGGCAGGGCTCACACATGGGAAGGGGGGGAAAGGGTACACTGTACCAGGGCCCCAGAGGCCCTGGGGCCCGGCCCAGGCTGCAACCTCCATTATGTGTGTGGGAGGAGGGTTACAAGTTTGTACTGGGCCTGAAAAAATTATGCTTGGCCCTGTGGTTAGGTGGTTGACAATGTAAATATCTTGTTTCTGGATAGCTACACTGTACATGTAGTATGCTGTATGTCTAGTCCCAGCCAAAACAAATAAAGCTAAATGATTGATGAAACCAACAAAACGATTAGTTGATTTACAGACCCTTGAGAGTATGTGGAAATGTTGTACAGAGCGTCTTTTTGGCCTGCACATATATTCTTGGAAATTTTTAGTGATTTGTCTTTCCTCTTTTTTCTTTTTTATTCATTATTATTTATTTTTTGTGTTATTGTTGGACCCAGGACGCCCAGGCATTGACCAGGATCCCGTTGTGCTAGGTGCTAACACAGAACACAAAGATAGATTGTAAACTCTTTGGGGCAGGGACTAAGTATGAGACAAGAAACAATGGGTGGATACAGACAGATAGGGGAGTACAAGGCAACAGTGAAACAATGTTGGCCAGCATGACAGGCAGTGCTCCTAGCTAACTGTTGCCAATACTTTTGTAGGCCTTACAGCAACATAGAGTTTTAAGCAGGATTCTGAAGGAGGACAATGGAGGTAGCTTTATAGATGTTTACTGGGAATTTCTTCCAAACATGAGGGGCAGCTTGAGAGAAAGTATGAAGGTGCTTATTTTAAAATGTATCACGTGGGCAATGGAAGCTGGTGTCATGGGCCAATCGGAGGCGGAAGAGGTTCCCCCTTTCAGTCCCTTCTTTTTTTTCCCATTCTCACATCGTCATCTTGATTCTGAAAGATTCTGAAAGATGACTTGATGTCACTTATTTTCAGACTTTCAGGTTTAGTGAGAAGCAGAATTTCTACAAATATAGAAAATAGTCAGTGAGTATGGCCCTTCTTTTTTTTCACAGGACAAGTGCTATTCTTATCCAAGGCCTACCAGGTAATGTGGTGGATATGAGAAGGCCTATGAGTCTTTTTGGTTATTCTGCAAGACTTTCATAGTTCCAGCTTCTATTTTTGCTCCTGTCCTTTGCTGGACCACCACCTGACATTTGGGCTCATTTGCGGCATTTTGTCAGGTTTTCAGTATTCATTATGTTTCCTTTCCAATATGTTATCCTGTGAGTCTATGATATGTTTGCCATAGATAGTCAGACCTTTATCTTCAGAGAGTTTCCCTCTCACCACAGAGAAATCACAAACTGGATGTGAGACCCCTGGATATGTAATGGAGGCAACCATGCTTTGGATCCAGTTTGCAGTTGTGTATTAGCACTTGAGGCCATTTTAATCCACTCTAATTTCTGTGGCTGGCAGGCCATTCAAAGTGGACTGGTGCCCATGCCTCTCAGCCTCTATAGAATCTGTATGATCAACAGGACTTCTTAGTAAGGTGCCAGTAACCAACAGGCACATGCTTGGTGGGTAGTCTGCAATATCTAAGTTCACATCTAATATCTTGGTTCACATCTAATCATACACATGAGCAACCAGTGGCATCTAAGGGACACCTTGTCTAGTTCTGTACTATTTATTTTGGCCTCAGTGACTTGCCAAAGTTCACACAGTGAGTCACTGGAACAGCTCGGAATAGAATCCAGGTCTAGTAGCGCTGAGCTTTACACAGTCCATAGGACCTTAGCTGCTCCCAGCTTATCAAAATAATAATTAAATATTTGAAAAGCAGATTGAAGAAAATAAATTAGTGCATACTCACACCCATCTGCATTTTCCCATTTTATTCCTTTGCTCAGTCGCCAGTAATGCACTGGCAAAGCAGTGCAAGTACCTTGGCGTGGCCAGCATTCCATTTTGGAAAAGAAAATGTTTAAAGATGTTTCAAAGGGTAAATCAGTAGCATTATAAAACCAGATTTAGCTTCTTTTTTAATTAAAAAAAAAAAAGAAGAAGCTTGTATTGAAATTTTAAAACTGGGTTAGTGGGGATCAGCAAAACCAAAAAATGCAGCAGGAATTTTCTAAACCATTTCCATTTGTCAGCCAGAGGACCAAACAATGTATATCTTAATTACATGGATCTGTCCAAAACAAAAAATATCCTGGACTGAAATAATAAAGAAGATGAAAGGGGTTGTTGGACAACCTGGGATACTTTATCTTTCGAAGTGCAGTGCATTGACACTGGAATCCTGCGGGTATTTTTAAAAACAAGCTAGAATGAATGCTTTTTGTAGGGCAATATATTAGGCTTGCAATTCTTCCCTGCACTTGACATTCAATGACTGTTTAAACTCCGCAGTTCCTCCACTGCTGTAAACTGGGGGACCTTTTTTGGGGCTACACCAGTTTACACCAGCTGGGACTGGTAGCAAAGATTGAACTAATGGTTGAAAGCTATTGCCAGCTGATGGTGGTTGGGTAGCGTATGTGAAGTGAGTCCTCAGAAATAACATAGCTTTTCAGTGTCAGACAGAAGCAATGCACTGAAAGCGACTGATATTATAACAGCTTATCTACAGGGAATCCTCACTGCAGATCATTCTCACTGTGACTATTCTCTGTCTGTATAAATTATTCCTAAAGGACCTCTCATTATGGGCCTGGTCCTTCAAAGCAGAGTTTCAATGGGAGTTAGGCACCATAATTCCTTGCTGCTGTCTCTGCATCTGCTTCTCCAGACCCAGCAACAGATGAGAGGGTTGATGTGAACAGTGAATTTTCTACTGAACAGCCAAGAGGCAAATGGGTTCTCTGGGGAGAGCTGAGAAGGAAGGTTGGGGTTCTGAGTTTGGGGGAGAGTGGTCATGGGATTTCTGATCAGGGCTGGGGTATTCAAATTCTGGGGTGGGTTCTGTGCTGTGAGAAGGTTTCTTAGTGTCAGTGAGGAGAGGAGGTTTTTGAGCAGTGGTGGGACAGGTAAGGGACTTGGCTCTAAGTGGGTGCATTGGGTGGGTGAGACTGAGTGTAAGTGAATAGGGATGAGTAGGACACAGTAGGCAGAGCCACAAGGAAAAGAGTTGGACTGAAGTGTGAAAGAAGCAGGGCAGCAGGGAGAGAGAAGGAGAGCTGGGACTAGGAGAACACAGTAGAGTAGCCATAAGGAGTCAACGCTGTCTTCTGTGACCACCTCCTTTACAGTAAAGAGTTCCAGATTTTCTATCCTGAAAGGGACAGGGTTGAGGGTTCCACCAAAAGCCCTCTCCCAACACCTCACACTGGAGTCCCGGTTTTTCACCTCCTAGCGAGCCTTGCAGCAAGAGGATAGGAGGTGGAAGTGAAGAGGCAGGCCATGTCTATGCTACAAACTTTGGTTGATGCAAGTTACATCAGCATAAAGCCGCGACAGTCAGTATTGCACTTGTGCACATGCATACTTGGCGCCTTGAGTCTATTACCAGAGAAATTCTCCAGTCTCTGCTTTGTATTTCTGATCTCTGTTCTGAACAAGCAAAAGCCACTCCACCCTGAGATGGAGGCTGCCAACCCTGAGCATGCGCAGTGAAAACCTAGCATTTATAAAATAATGGCCCTGGGTAAGAGCCAATTATGTGTGTTGGACTCAGCAGAACCACAGCTCTGAGACAAATGACAACAGTGAGCATGTGCAAGGTTGGTGGCTACTGAGCATGTGCACTGAGGGAGTGAGAGAGAGGTCAGTGAGCCCAGCATCCAGCTGATCAGAACCCACTCCTAGGGGTCACAGCTCCTTTTAAAGGGCAGAGCTGCCCATCAGAATTCTGAGGTAATGGCCAAGACTGAGCATGTGCGAGTGAGGTAATTGCTTCTAAGAACAGCCAGGTTTATAAAGAGAGAGCTACAATGCAGCATAAAAGGCCAGCTGCCAGCAACAGGTTTGGAGTCTTGAGTCTGAGAAACAGAGAGGTGTTAGGAAAGAGCCGGTTAGCCAGAAAGTGAAGACAAAGAAAAGCTTCTGTGGAGAGAGAGAGAGAGACTGGAGCAGAGCTGCCTGACCTGGAACTGAACAGCAGCAGTAGCAATGATCTTTTTTAAAGGGAACATCAAGGCAGTTCTAGAGTGATCTTAATCTTCTTTGAATGATAATTTAGTAAAGTATAGTAGAGGACAGCATATAGAGTTAGTGTGTGTGTGTGTGTTAGGAATGTATAAAATTCTGTTATTAATTACAACATATAATATGTAAGCACTTAAAGATCTGCTGTCAGCAATTTGTTGCAACTGGCCACTTGCAACAAATTGCTTCGCTTAGAGTAAACTATACGCTGTTGTAGTTTAAGTGCTCTTTAACTTGCCCTAAGGGAGTTGTATCTCAGGGATTTTGTGCCTTGTTTAGGATTTTTAGATCATATCATAGTAGGGATTATTAGTTACATCAATAAAAGATACTTTCCTTTGGAAAGAATACTGCCTGTCAATTACTTTATCAGAAGGTTATATCTGTGTCCTGTTAGTGTTTCCTTAACAACATCAGGAACTTTACCTCAGGAAGAGCAGAGTAAGGGGCAATAGGCAGGTTACTATAACTGCATCCCAAAATTCATTTTTCAGGGTAACAAGTCAGCGGTGCACATACTCACCGGGTGTGCTTGTGTCGATGCACAGTGCGATACAATGTTGGCAGGTATCAAATGTACAACCTATCACTGTCCAGAGCACTGTCTTTTGGGAAATTTTGGCACTGCCTGGTGAGGAAGAAATGAGTCACACAGAGGTGACTGTGAGCAAGGGGTCATCTTCTCAGCATGCAACTGTTTCCAACCCATAATGTTATCTGAGACTTTCCATGCCTTTTTAAAAAAATTCCATGAAACCATATGGCCCCCCTCACTGTCTGGCATTTCTGATGGAAGCATGGAGCCTGTACAGCTCTGCACTCTTGTCATAAGCATTGCAAACACGGGACACACGATCCTCTGGTATTTGCACAGTTGTAAGAAGAACCTAATCAGCAGGGAACATGACAATTTCTTGGAGAAGATACTGTTGCGAGGCATAGTGAGAAGCAATTCAAGGTTTTTATTGGTGTTCACTGAGCAGCTGCAGATGGTGAAGTGCCACTTCTGGGCTGGGAAATGAGCACTGATTGGTGGGATGGCATATAATGCAGGCTTGGGATAATGAGATGTGGCTGCAGAACTCTGGGATGCACAAGGCCACATTCCTCCATGTGTGTGTGGAGCTTGCCCCAGGCAGGGACACCCAAATGAGAGCTGCACGAAGAGTGGAGAAGCAAATGGAGATTGCATTGTGAAAACCTAAAGTGCCAGATTGCTACCAGTCAGTGGGAAATGATTTTGGAGTTGGAAAATCCTCTGAGCGGGGGTTTTGTCATGTAAGTGTGCGAGGTCATTAATCATCTCCTGCTACATAGGAATGTGATTTTTAGCAATGTGCAGGATATAATTAATGGGTTTGCAGTTATGGGGTTCCCGAATTGCAGTGGAATAATAGATGCCATGTATATCCCAATTCTGGCACAAGACCATCTTGCTACAAAATACATCAACAGAAAGGGCTACTTTTCCATGGTTATGCATGCATTTGCTGGGGATGTCTCAGTGACATCATGTGGGCTGCTCAGGGAAGGTCCATGATGCTCACATCTTTAAGAATACAGGATTCTTCAAGAAAGCTACAAGCATGGATTTTCCTTCCTGACTGGTGGATTACCAATAGTGATCTTCAAATGCCAATAGTGATCCCAAGGGACCCTGCCTACCCCTTGCTCCTCTGGCTCAAGAAGCTGTAAACCAGCCACCTTGACAGCACCAGGAAAAGATTCAACAACTGACTGAGAAGGTGCAGAATGACAGTTGAATGTGCTTTTGGTAGACTGAAGGGATGCTGGCATTGTTTACTTACAAGATTGGATCTCAGTGAAAATACATCCTCATGGTTACAGCTGCCTTGTGTGACCCTTGTGTATACGTCTATGAACCAAAAGCTGTAGATAGAGCTGTCTGCTGAGTTTGAACAGTCAGACACAAAAGTTATTAGAAGAGTTCAACATGGAGCTATATGGCACAGGGAGGGCTGGAAGGGGCACTTGAACAGAAAGCCATGAGAATGCGTGGTGTTGTGCTGTGCTCTACCTGGCCCTGCTGTTTTAGGGCCTGTTAGGAACTGTGTGCTGCTTGGTGTACATTTATGAATGTAACCTTCTCAGTGCACCTGTTAATTTTGCTATACTTGCTGTACATCTGTGATTTTTACACAGCTTGTCACTGATTCTATGGGTTGTGTCACACTGTACAGTAACAAGTAAGTGGGGGCTTTTAGAACTAATAGGCACTGCAGCATCTGTGGTGCACTAATAAAGGTGACTAATTTTCCAAATAATAGAATTTTCTTCAGTGACAAAAGCTGTGCAAAGAAAAACCTGTGCAATTTAAAAGCAAACACATCGAAAATGTAATAAATTAATGGAACAGAACTTAACAAAGGGAAGGAACCTAAGACTAGTATTTTTAATGTAATACCACACACCTGCTGCAGCCTGGTCTACACTAAAGTTAGGTTGCCATAAGCTGTCTTATATCGATCTAGTTGTGCATGTGTCTACATGTCAATTTGTTTCCCACTGTGAGTGCCTCATTATAGCAATGCAATTACACTGCCTCCCTGGGCAGTACTGAGCCATGGTTGATGTATGGAGGTTGACACAGAACGAGTGTAGACACTGAGTTACTTCTGTTGACCGTGGAATACTGTCTGGCTCAGGGGTTGGATAATGGGCTTTGGTGCCTGAACCAACTACTATTGAGTCGCTGGGTCAAACCCTGATAGGGCAATAACAGTTGAAAGTCATTAGTCTACCCACTATTAATTGGCTTATTTGAGAAATATCAGTGGCTTTAATCCAATTTAGTGGACTGGCATCCATATCATAAAATCCACCTGCACTAATTGGTGGCCTCAGTAGAGCTACCATGGACTGAAAGAGCTGGCTACAAAGTGCCATGCCATGAACCTACCTGCTGCAATGTCATAGGAATGGTGCAATGTTTTCCTTGTGTTCACATCTCCCAGCTGCTACGTTGGATCCCTGCTGTGTCGGTCCCTCTTCCAGTCTTTCTTCTCAGTGCACCATGCAGGTTCCCTGCTGACTGCTCACTACAGCACAGAACAGGACCATCAAGAAGAGAGGCAGAGATAACCATGAAAAGGATCCTTTTTCAGCTGCTTCAGCAGTGGGACTGTACATGGAGGGAACAAAGTACCAGTGGGATTTAGATGAGGGTCAGGTTCTGTGTGCCCTCTTCACACAGGGGGCCAGAAGGCCTTGGTCCCATTCCTGCTGCTAGTCTGGGAGATGGAAGAAGCTCATTTCATCAACAGAGGTGTCGCCCAAAGAGAAGAACAAACATTGGCAGCAGTGGATACCATTTAAAAACAACCCTGAGCTACCCAGTCACCTCAGGTGACTCTTTGTATTGCAGTGAGCACCTCCAGGCCTCAGTCTGAAATCAAGGTCACATTTCCTGGGCATTGTACAGACACGAAAAAGACAGTTCCTGTCCTGAAGGGCTTAGAGTATTGGCATATGAGATGCAACAACAGTTGGATCTGGCAAAAGATAAAGTGAGGAGAACCCCGTAACAGTAGAATCATAGAAATGTAGGTCTGGAAGAGATCTTGAGAGGTCATCTCCCCTTGTGCTGAGGCTGGACCAAGTAAACATAGACCATCCCTCACAGGTGTTTCTTTAATTTGTTCTTTAAAACCTCCAATGATGCAGATTCCACAACTTCCCTTGAAGCCTATTTCCAGTGCTTAATATTCTTATGGTTACAATGTTTTTCTAATATCTAACTAAATCTCCCTTGCTGCAGATTAAGCCCATTACTTCTTGTCTTACTATCAGTAGATATGAAGAACAGTAGACCACTGTCCTCTTTATAGCAGCCCTTAACATATTTGAAGACTATTATCAGGTTGCCCACTTGGTTTTCTTTTCTCTAGACTGAACATGCCAAGTTTTTTAAGCCTTTCCTAATAATTTTGGTTTTCTAAATCCTTTCATTGTTTTGTGGCTTTTCTTTGGGCTCTCTCCAGTTTTCCTAAAGTGTGGTGCCCAGAACTGGAAATGGTACTCCATCTGAGGCCTCACCTGTGCTAAGTAGAATAGAACAATTATTTTTCTTGTCTTACATATGACATTCCTGTTAATATACCCAGAATATTAGCTGTTTTTTCAACCGCATCACATTATTGACTCCAATTCAATTTGTGATCCATTCTAATCCCCAGACCCTTTTCAGCAGTCCTACTGCCTAGCCTGTTATTCCCCACTTTAGAGTTGGGCATTTGATTTTGCCTTCATGCGTGTAGTACTTTGCACTTGTTTTTACTGAATTTCATCTTGTTGATTTCAGGCCATTTCTCCCATTTGTGAACGTGGTTCTGAATTCTCATGCTGTCCTCCAAAGTGCTTGCAACTCCTCCCAGGAAATTTTATAAGTATAATCTCCACTCCATCATGCAAGCCACTAATGAAAATAGTGCCTAGTACCGGACCCAGGACTGACCCGGCTAGAGGCACCCTTTGAATTTCACAGCAAATCATGGATAACTCTTTGAGTACAGTCTTTTAACCACTGCACTCACCTTATATTAATTTCATCTAGACCACATTTCCCTAGTTTGCTTATAGAAAGTCATGTGGCACTGTGTCAAAAGCCTTACTCCAATCAAGATATGTCACATCTACCTCTTCTGTCTTATCCACTAGGCCAGTGACTCCATCAAAAATGAGCAAGCTTAGTATAATACGCTGCAGCCCACCAACTGCCCAGCTGTTGCCAGGGCATCGCAGCAAAGATAAGATTTAAGGGAGAAACAGAAGGGATGACAATGCCGCGGCTGTATGGTTTTTTGTTTTTTTTTTTATGGAGAGCTTGTCCAATGCGTAGGAGATGACGAGGGAGAAAACACAAAAATGTGTTTGAAGGAAAATTAGATTAAATGGCAGTGAAGACTGGCGCTGTTGGCAGAGCATAGGTGGGGGTTAATGGCTTGACAGTCTATTATCGTTGGTGGGGCGATGACCTGTGAAGGTAAAGACAAGTTTGTGTTTGTTTCTGTGAACAGTGCTGAAAGTGGGTGGGGTTGCAGAATCTAGGGGGAAAAAATGTTAAAGTTTGGGGGCAAGGCACAGAGCTCCTGCCATTGCCCTGGGCTACTCCTGCTGCTTCATATTGCTCCTGACTCGGGTTCTGCACCATACCTCCATGGGCAGACACTGTCTCCCACTCATTGGCCTGTTTGCTTGTCCATTACACACAGAGGGGCCTTGGGGGAATGAGCTGGGCCTGGAGGGAGTGGCAGATGTAACAGTTCTGGGGGAGGTGGGGGCCAGGAGAAACCACAGGGACACCGACCCTCCTCTCTTGGCCAACCCCAGCATCCTGTAAGGACAGGCTTGGATCGGTGCCAGCTGGGATGGGGAGGAGGGCAGAGGCAACAGCCCCAGAATGGGTCTCAGGGACTCAGACTCCCCCACCTCCACGGACTGTCACTGCATCCCCCCATCCCCAGAGACCTCAACCTCACTTACTTCACCCCAGTCCCCCAGAGAATCTCCCAACCCCACCATCACTGCACCCACCAGCCCCCTTTCCCCAAAGAGAGTCCCAACCTCAATGACTACTCGTTGCATTTTACCCCATCCCTTGAAAGACCCTGAACCTCACTGACTGTCAGTGCACCCCCCATTCCCAGAGAGGTGCCCAACCCACTGAATGTCACTGCACCTCCAGCCCCATATCTCCAGAGAGATCCCCGTCAAATCTCAGGGCAGGTCTACCCGGCTGGCGAAATTTGGTGGCAGTCAACCGGAGTTATGCACGCTACTCATAATAACTTATGTAACTCCTGTCAACTTTGTTACTTCCCTTTAGCATGCCGTCTCTCCTGCACTGCGCTGATGGGAAATGTGTTCCTGTCGATGCAGCACTACACGTTTTTTGGAGGTGGTTTAAGTAGATCGACTTCTGGGTTGATAGAGTATGTCTTCATTGCCACTCAATCGATCCAGAAAAATTTGCTGCCGTCAGGGTGTACATAGCCTTAAAGCAAAACACCACTGAATCTTGCTGCACCCCTCAGACCCCAAACTCTCAGGATGTATTTTGTATTTGTAATTTGTATGAGACCTCATTTAAAAACAGTAACAATGAAGGAGAAATAGCTTAATGAGCTAAAAATTGCTTGATAAAAATATAAAGGAAATGGTGCATTGTCCGTATCAAGTGCATGGAAATTTACTTCAACTGGGGTTATGTTGGTCCCCCCTCCCACCCACTTTTTTCAGATTACTTTAAGCACTGTCTGTGCATGAGGGAGAACGAAAGGGAAAGAATGGAAAGGAAGGGCTGATATGAGCCAAGGAAATGATCTTGGCAGCAGCATGTTGAACATTCATGGTGTGGCTGAGAGGGAGGCTGCAGCCCAAGGGGGCAAGATTGTATTTGTCATGGCTAGAGAGGAGGAGATTGCAGTAATTAAGATATGAGATGATGAGGAGAGTTTTAGCTCTATGGACTGAGAAAAACGGCCAAGTTTTATAGTACAACAGTGATTGATGGAACGCAATGAAAATAAGAGATCTGGCTTTTGACTTCAGTGTACAGGATGTGGTTTTAATTAATATGTCTTCATACCCATCAGAATGTTTTTTCAAACCTCATGCCATTTTGATATAAATATTGAAATGAGACCAGAGGATCTAGTTCCTTTTTTCACAATGACATCAGCTATTTAGAACAGACATTTTAAAGGGACACCATCCATTTAAACTTCACAACTCTAACACGGCCCCCTCCCCCCACACACTTTTACTACAAGTAACTTCTAAAGTGATCACAAATAATAACAATGAGAGGAACACATATATTCCAATTTTTTCTTTAGTTGTTTGCAGCGTTGTAGCCATGTTGGTTCCAGGATATTAGAGAGACAAGGTGATTGAGATAATATCTGTTATTGGGCCAAGTTCTGTTGGTGAAAGAGATAAGCTTTCAAGCTACACAGAGCTCTTTTACAACAAACCTTGGCCAATAAGAGAGAGTACCTCACCCACCTTGTCTCTCTCATATTTTTTAATGCATTTGACAGCACTTCATGTACATGTAACCCAGGCCTAATAGGGAGGTATCTCTTTGAAAGATCTAGAAAGAAGTGGGAAGGAATAGGTTGTGTCTGGCTCACTGCTGCTAGGCAGATGCACAATTAGTATTTCATGCCCAGAAGTTTCTGGAATCAGATGTGGTAGTTTGGGGCATGCTCAACAGGTTCTCTGTAGCTGGACTCATAGACTCCATTAAGAGCAAGAAGTCAGGGCAGCTGCTTTACAAAAGAATGTGTGACCTGCATGGATTGGGAGAAGTGTAGTCACAGGTGCAGAAAGCATTTTGTCAGAGGTTAGTGCTATTGTTAACTTTCCAACAAAGAGGAGTTCTGGTAGCATTAGTTATGGAAAGGGGGAAATTAACTGCTTTCATTTTAACTGTATATCCTGAATGTTATTTGATTTTTAGCCAAACTGTTTGGTTAAATTGTTCTAAGTGGTATGGGTCAGCAACTCTTTTTTCTTCTTTAAATCTGATGATGAGGAAATAGTCATCTATAATTTGCTAGTCTCAGTTTTGTAACTTTTTGTAAACAGGGTTATTTATTTATCTACTTAATGCTGATTGGTTGGTTATTTAGTGAGCTGAACTAGCAAATCGAATGATTCTAACAGAGGGGGAGAACGTCTGTGTGGGTTCCAACTAGAGATATCTGCAGGCAAGAGAAGGGAAGACATTGTAGTGCTTTTCACTCAGCAGTTGATGAACACAGACTCTAGTTGAAACTCAGGTGAACTCAGCCTAAGCTTTAGAACACTGTTACTTCTTACTGAGTTTCTGTGGGGGACTGAGCTGTTTAGATTTAGTTTGTGTTTGGTTATATTTATGTGTATGTGACATGCAGTCATCTTATGTAGTAGAAATTAAGCTATTTTGTTTCTTTATCATAAAATTTTGTAAAGTTGGTACTTCAGAATTAAGTTCATTCCTTTATGTTTGTTTTGGACTTGGTTGTGGGAAGGTTGATCCTGTGCAATCCTTGCTGAAAATTCTCAGTGAGTGAATTCTGGGTGTCCATGTGCTGTTCCAGATGAGTTGTGTTTGAGCACTAGGAGACAGGAGTGGTGAAGTAAACTCTAGCCCACTTTTTGTCCTATATACTCAGTTTCACTAGTTGTCTCTGAGGGCCTTTCATTTAGCAACAGGGGAGAGAAGAACATTTAAAGAAATAGCAAAATAGATCCCAAAAAAGTTGGTAAAGGGACTCTAGAGCTAGTATAGGACCTGGAGCTACTTTTGGCTCAATTTTAAAAAGCGCACTAGATTTAAAGTTGATGGTGCCCCTTTAAGTACCTGTAGGCTGGAATAGCGTATCAGTCAAGATCAACATTTTGATGTTATTGTTGCTGGACCTTGCTGGGAATTAAGACAAGAATTTAGGACAGTAACAGGGAGTGCAGGAAAGATGAGACCCAACAAAAACGTGAATTAATCCTCTAGCTTTTTGCCTTTTAGGGCCCAATCCTGTGAAGTGCTGAGTACCCTCTTCACATTGGCCCAGAGCCGCAAAGGGAATTAGGTGCTTAAATCCTGGATTTAGGCTCTACTGCAATCCACAAAAGCCATGCTCAGCTGCTGCCTCACCCTCTAGATGCTTAAACTCACTTAGTGGCTACATTTTTGCTGTGCAAGTTACCAAGGTGCCTAAGCTTCTGCCTCTGGGCACGTGTACTGCTGTCTCAGGCAAGCATCAAACCAAGTGAAGATAGGCATTGTTCTGCCAGTCTTGCTTGTGAGGCCTGAGTTGTTCGGTGTGCTGAGAGCATGCCTAACACCATGCAAGGTGACTGGGGGTGGGATGGTAGCCCACCCCCTATAACCTGTAGCCCAGTGGTTAGCAAACTCACCTGGGATGTGGTAAATCTTTGTTCAATTCCCTGCTCTGCCTGAGGAGGAGCGGGGAGTTGAATAGGGGTTTCCTGGCTTTCAGATAAGTGCCCTAACCAGTAGACTATGGGATATTTTTAAGGCCCTTTGTTCTCTGTTTCTATTTCAATTTCTCTGGAATTTATCAGTTCTAAAATTTAAAAAAATGGGTGAAAATCAATAAAAACTGAAAACAAAGGGCAGGGGAGGAGAGTTACTCTGTACACACAGGGATAGGGTAGTCACTGTGGGGGTCTCAGTGGTCAGAACCCAGTTCCCTGCTCCCTCACCCCCCATTATGAAGAGGAAGCAGAGGGGGCCATTCTGAAGGGTTGGGGTCAGCAAGGGGCTGTTCGATAGGGGACGGTTTCTCCCAGGTGCAGCCTTCTGCTCCCTTCATGTCCCTGGCCTTCAGTTCAGTCCTGTCTGCTTCCTCTGAAGAAAATTCCCAGATCCTGAAAAAAACCAAAATTCAGGTGAAAAAATCGGTGAGAACCAAAATACTGGCTTTTTTTAAAAGCTGAGAATTTTTCAGAGGTCATCAGTAAATACTGAAAATGGGCCTTGAGTATTTTTTATGTGGAGCTCTCTTAAGCTCTCTTGTTAAAGCTGATTTACTTTAGTTAAATAGTAATTGGACCTGAGATAGTGAAAGTTGCTCTGCAGCCCAGTTGTTGGGGCACTCAGCTGAGAGCTGAGGAACTCCCTGTTCAAATTCCTTCTCTTCATCAGGCCAAGTGGGGGAATTGAGCCACATCTTGGGTGAATTCCCTAACCACTGGGCTGAAAGATATAAAGGAGCTGTCATCCTTCCTCTTTTCCCCCATCACGCCCCTCATTTTCCATCTTTGCCATTCTTACAAGAAACCACGCAGCTGCCTGACTCCAGCTGGGAACCCTCTTCTGGGGATCCCAGGCAGAGATAGGTGCCTCCCTCTCGACCCAACAGGCACTGAACTCCCTTGGCATCTGCTACTGGCTAGCTTCGGTGGCTACCTTCTTAGTGTGCTGGCATTTGTGGATCCCATTCTCAGGTCTCTCTCTCTCTCTCTCCCCATATGTTGTATAGGAAATTTAGGCATCTAATCCAAGGTTTGTGGATTCCACTGGATGGCTAGGCACCTAAAAATTAGACATTGCAACACCTGTGTCACGTTGTGGATCTAGACCCTAATGACTTCAATGGGAGTTAAGTGCTTGTCTCCTTGCAGGATCAATGGCTGACAGACTCATGTATTTGGCTTCATCTAACCCCCACTGAAGTCTATGGAAAGAATCCCATTGACTTCAATGGGAATCAGACTGGGGTCTGAGGACACTAACCTTGAAAGACTTGTGCATATGCTTAACTTTATGCATTGTGGGTAGCCTCATCGACATCACCAGGCCTACTCTAGTGGTTAAAGCTAAGCTTGTGATAAGTTTTTGCAGAAGCAGAGTCACAGATTGTAAACCACTTAGGAGAAGGCCTATTATCTATTTAGAGGCCAATTTCTGGGTAGACTATAGACTCTTGAGGTGCTGCATACACCCCAATAGCAACTAATAAATTAACTAATTGTTCATCACCTTCTTTGGATTTTTATATTCATTCAGCCGCAAAGAACCAAAGAGTTTGTTGTTCTTGTGTTGCACCATGTTTAGTTTGTATGCAAGGTTAAGAACAGAGGCAGATGTTTCTTCAAGTGGAAACTTTGTAGATGTTGCTCAAATGCAACCCAAAATATTGACTTTGGTTTGGGCTTTATTTACTAAATAATTAAGGAAAGTATTACAGTACACAAATGTTGGCCTCTGTCTTAATGAGCAGCATTTCTGCCTGAAAATTTGGAAGTAATGTTGAATGCTTTGCTCTCCTTTTCCATATCCCCATCTCCCCCAGCTGGGGTTCAGCTGCTTTTCTCTTCTATAGGGTCAGGTATATAAGCAGATGGGTGGGGGGAAAAGAGGATTTTGGGCAAATATCCAAAAGTCTGAATATTTTTCTGTGATGAATACAAGCCTCTTGGAAAACAGTGAATGTCTAGTGGTTAGCACAGTTGATTTGCTTCAGGACATCTGAGTTCTGCTCCTGGCTCTTTCACTAACTTGAGTAACTGTAAGGCAAGGCAGTGAATTCTTTGTGCCTCAGGGTGGGGGTGATCATGGTTGTTTTAAAAAATATTTTATACAGTTTTGAAAGATGCTGATTAACAGCACTGGGTCTTGCAGTCTTTGCCTACAGAACAGGAAACAGCACTGCAAGGTTCCCATCCAATATACCTCAACCCTGTCTAGAAAGCATTGCCAGTATCCATGCCCAGTCAGTTCTTGGCCTCTCTTCTGAGGTTCTTCAGTGATGCAAGCTAATGCCATTGTGGTGGAACTTTTGCAACATGCAGTCTTCGTAGATAGATCTGACACAATAGCTGAAGCTAGACAAATTCAGACTGGAAATAAGGCATACATTTAACAGTGAGTAATTAGCCATTGGAACAACTTAAGAAGAGTTGGTAGATTCTACTTCACTTAATTTTAAATCAAGATTAGATGTTATTCTAAGATAAATTCTAGAAGTTATTTTGAGGCAGTTCTCATGGCTGCGCTATACACTAATCATCAGAGTATTCCATCTGGCCTTGGAATTTATTAACCACATCCTGCTTCTAATGCCTTCACTAGCAAAAGTGTGATGTGCATTGTTTACAAGTTTGGACCCCTTGTTGAAGAAGTGTTGCTGTGATAGAATAGAGAGAAAGATTTCATGGTCAACTTAGACAGGGTGTTCTCCTTTCTCATAATTACAAAACTTGCACCTTATTTTTACAAGACACCTGTTTATTTTTCTGCTTCAGGTTTATAAAAACGGTTACTTAAACAAAATTGAAACTTCTTTTACATATATACATTTGAGAAATAAATAGTGTTGCAAAGTGTACAAAAACCGTAATATACAAATAGGGCTTCAAGACCACTGTATAAATATATGTCCGGTGACAAGTCACAGTTATCAGCGGCTTCAATTATTGAAGATTGTACCTAACGAAGACAAACATCATGCTGTTCTCCAAATGTGTGTGATTATTTTACTTTGGTTGGAATGAGAAACTAACAAAGAAGTCAAACGGACACATGCTTGTTGGCTCTTTAAAGCGACCTGGTTGATGAAGGTCTTCATAACTTAATGTACCAGGCAGAACTGCAGCTTTGGTGTTTGTGTAGCAAGCATTGCACTTTAATACCAAAGCCAAGAGTAATCCCAAATATATTAAAATGCCCCCGCCACTGCAAAGACAGTCAGTTCACCTCTGGCTTAGACACATACTGCAGCAGACTGAGAACCTGCAAGAATCTGGCCTATTCAGAAAAGCAGTTTCCTACAGCGTGGATTAGATAAACTTGGCTTTGTAATAGAATTAATCTGGAATCATGGAATAAAAATATCTTTAAAATATTTTGGGGGGAAGCATTGTTACGTGTTATAGGTTAAATTAGTACCCAAACCCTGCTGAGAGCACACAACCTTAATGTGCCTTCCTAGTACAGGTGCATTTAAGTTCAACTTGTAGAGGTGAATACATCCTCAAAATACATATTGTTAATGATGTAAAGTTTGCCTGAAGCAGTGTACAGATAGATACTTTCCTAGTATCTAGTAAGTAGATGGCTGTTGCCCTTCTATATCCTTCAGGATAAGATGTGCATGAAGAAAGTACTCGACGGTCCTTGTTTAAATAAAATGCTGGTGTTTAGAAGAACAAACATTTTAACTGAGAACAGCTGCCAATAACTTCAGTATATATTTGGATCTGCTTTCTCTTTAGAACGGAGGGGGATGGAGTATTGGACGTTTTACAAGATGAGCCCCGAGTACTACAATATCTGGTAGTAATGGTCTCTGGGAAAAAGCAAAGAACAGGATGGAGAGAAGATGGAATTTAGAGGGGAGACTACATTTTGCTTAGTTTTTTTTACACTTAATGGTTTGGTCTACTCATTCTTCCGCATCGTTTAGTGCAATTTTAGATCCTGTAGTACCTCCTAAGCTATACATAGTTACGCATTCTCAGTAGTTTAATCATCAGTTATCCCCTTGACTTCTATGGCACATAGCCAGGTAGACTAGAACCAAGGCACAGATTTATCTCAACTTTGTTCATGCTTCCAGTTTACTGGGACAATTGGGAATAGCCTATGAAGAGCATGACACACATCAGAAAAATTAGACTCATGCACATAAACCAGACTCCCTTAGTAGGGTGAGTTAAGTAATTTAAATAAATTATTTTAGACAGCAACTGAATGCATATGGTCACTCCTCCCCAGAAATATTGCCTGCAACAGTGCTATAAGACAGACTGTTCTTTCCTGAATAGTGAGTTAAGTGGTACTGAGACAAACTTTGCATAGATGTCTTTCCACCAGTTTAATCTTCTGTAATAGTCTTCTGCATGTGTTTTGGATAGTTAGATCCTTTTGTGCAAGTCTTCAGAGAAACCTTCAGTGCAGATTCAAACCGATCTAAGGAAAGAATTGGGAGAAGTGACCAAAAGGAAGAAATACCTGGTGAAATGAAAAGGTTGCTATATTTTAATTCAAAATTGTAACATAAGGGTTAGTAAGAAAGCAAACCATGGGTATGTCAGACAGGCTGGAGACTAGGTGCAGTTTAGTATTTTGTCCTATTTGGACCTTTTGCCTGCAAATAACTTTCAGGGAGCAGGAACATTTTATGGGAACTCAAACTTATACCCAGTGTAGCATGAACTTGCAGATGGCTGTGATGCAAGGCAAAAGCTTTCGAAGTTTAATTACTAACAGACATAAATGATATGTTTAAGATCTGTGACTCTAGAGTCTGCACATTCAATATATTCAAGGATAAATTGATACTTCAACCTAGAAATCTAACTCCCACATTATCTTATTCATAACCACTACTCACTGAGGGTATATCTACCCTGTAATTGAACACCTGTGACAGGCCTATGTCAGTTGACTCAGGCTCAAGCTAAAGGGCTGTTTAATTGTGCTATAGACATTCAGGCTTGGGCTGGAGCCTGGTCTCTGGGACCAAACAAGAAGAAGAATCACACTGTGGTGGCCAATCCTAGTTGATCAGGAGGATGCACTAGAGCAGCGGTTCCCAACCTTCTTGAGTTTGTGGACCCCTTTTCAGCCTCCAAACATTTTGCAGACCACCACAGGCTACTAGTTTTATTTGAAATTGTACATTTCCTTGGTGAGGATTCTTTTTCCCTCATGGACCCCTGTAGTAGCCTGGTCCACGGACCACAGGTTGGGAACTGCTGCACTAGAGTTTTGAGTGCCTCCTTTGTAGAAGGTGTGGTATATCCCTAGACAGGCCAAGTCAGTTTTCCTTAACATGCCTTTAGTAATTAGGAGTCCGCTCAGTTTTATTAAGCTTTCTTTCTTAAGACTGTAGGAATATCTGTTGCAAACTCCTCACTGAAATTCTAGTGTCAATCTGGTTATACTTGTCCTCATTATACAAAGCCTACTGCTTCAGACAATAGGATTTCAAAGGTAAGCATTTAATTAAACCTTACCTTGTTCGGTTTTTTGTTTGCCATCCATCTCTACATTTCACAAACCAGAGCTCTTTACCAGGGGTTATGTTGGTCAGCTGAAGATCCTCTGCACAGAAAGTTGACCTGAGAGGAAAAGGTCAGAGGGCCATGGAGACATTACACACGCAAACTGATGCAAGTCATTTATATGCTTTAGAAAATAGCTACTAAATGGAACACATGGCCCTCACTCTTCTTCTAGAGGCACAGGAGAGTCAGCAAGAGTTATAGCACTGTTCACTGCACTGAAGGCAGCCCCATTGTCACATCTGGGCCGTTTCTATTTCAAGAATACTGTTGCTCCACTCATTCTGGAGGACTAGTTTAATGGTGATCAGTCTGCTACTGAATGGCATCCAGAATAATTAGTTTCCATCTCTAATTTAGTGCTTTACATGGAATGTTAAGGGGCAGTAGAAAGCCAAGACCTTGACACAACATGTACATTCTTCTGAATTCATTAGCTTTCCAGAAAGCCTGTTCTCTAACCTGATAGTGCTAGGAAGTCCATCAATATAAGCCATGCTACAGGATGCCATCTAATAGATAGAGGCATTGCTCGAACCATCAAAGTTCCCTCACTAAGCAGCATTTAGCTATTTTTCTTGTTGTCTTTGAGACATATGAACACTCTTGATTTAGAGGTCTCAAGCTCACACCAAGCCATGAGTGTTCCATAAAGAAATACTGCTCTACTCACTTCTGTTGAGTTTCCCCAGACTTCACCCGTATACGTCTGATTTGCAGCTCCTTGGAGGATTTATCAGGTCCGGACCAGTAACTTTTGAGCTCTCTCCACAGACTGTACCAAGACTGAGATGATCCCTCCCAAGTGAGCTTGATCTTTAAGAGGTCACCAATGTCTTCTTCAGTATAGACCAGGAAGGGGTTAGTAGAATTCAGACTAATCTGCTCAAGTCTGAAAGATAGGCAGAGACTCAATATTCTTCCTTATTAATGATGCAACTTACTGCACTTTTCCAAACACTTGTGTTGGGAAAAGAAGAGTTTTTACAATGTATCAAACATTCCACACAGAGATAGTTGAATATGGTTGTTCTAATATGGTTTGATTAAAGAAAGTAACCTTGGCTATCTGGCTTAGTGTTGTCTTTGTGGTATGTCTCTCATTTGGCTCACTCATTTTTTCCATCACTCCTAAGGCAATGTGTGGTTACAACTTACTTACTCCCCCAGAATGATGATATGAAGGAAATATACACCCCTTTTGTAATCCTTCAGAAGGAGGAATGCTTTTTGCCACGGACTGATTACAGGGGGATGCTTTCAGACCACATAAAATGCTCCGTCATGCTGGAGGGAGGAGGCGGCAAGACTGGTGGTAGAGAAAGAAAAAAGGAAACAAGCCACAATGCTCCTATACACAAGGGATTTGTGTATAGGACTGGAAGCCCCTCTGTCGCCTACATGGCAGTTCATCTTGCCAAGAATAAAATCTGGCACTAATTAGGTTGCTGCTTTACCATCATTCAGCAGATCTTTGGATATTAGACTCAACTGCAACTACAGCAGTAATTCTCTCTCAAGTCTACTTCTTTTTAACTGTTGCTTCTAGTCCCATGAGCCCATCCCACTGTTCTTATCAAAATAGGGAGATGAGTCAATTCTACCTCACTTACATTTCCAGAGAGAGGGGTTGAGAATCATTTTTGGTGCCATGCAGGGTAACCGAGAATGTGGGTTCAGTTTCTCCCAAGTTTTTGTAGCTGAAGATATGCATTTTCATCTGATAATGGTAAACTGAAGAGAAACAAGCACATGCACAGAGCCCAGTGTGAGACTAGAGGGCATCGTTGAGTCCATGACAAGTCTGGTTTGCAAGATGACGCCAGCTGGCAAATACAAGATCTCCCATGCCAAATAGCATTGATGGGTGCCTATGTCTTAGCACAGAATAGAAAGCTGATAATTACTCAGCCACAAAAGGAGATCTAGGACCATCCTACTCTTGGAGTACTTCCTAAGCCCTGTGTTGCAGCAGAATCATAGCAATATTTTGCCTACCCCACACATTTCCTACTTAGAGCAACACTATTGAAAGTGTCCTCTTACAGAAGTAGTCAGGAAAACATTTGTTGTAGTGGGGTGGTGCAGTGTTAATGTTCTTCCTTAAGACTAAAAGTTGCTGCCTGGAGCAGATTTTATACCTAGGCATATTAGTGAAAGATGCTTTTATTGTCATTGCAGATTTGCAACAGATACTATTTTAGTTTCTGCTAAGCCTTCAATATTGTAAATCTGAATAAAAAACATTCTGAAACCGAGGAAGACAGCCCACTCATCTCTCTGACAAAAATATTATGTCCTCTAAAGTTATGATCTTAGAAGCTTAAAAAAAAATTATCTTACCTTTGAAAGGCATGCCAGCTCTGGTTTTTAAGTACATTTTGCTGTTTCTTTTGTTCCTCATTTTCTTGGCATTGTAGCCAATGCTGTTGCAGCGGTTTTTTCGGCAGCTCAAGCAGATTCCTTTCTTGAAACGGCTGGGGTCGGTGCACTGAAAGGCGAAGCTCTGCTTATCTTGGTACAAAAGGGAGTCCACGAAGATGTACACGGATCGCTCATGTTCACATTTAACAACCTCCCCAATACCTAGCTCAATAGAGAAGTTTGCAGGGGTGAGAAACACTT
Source organism: Mesoclemmys tuberculata (assembly GCA_007922155.1). Taxonomy (NCBI): domain Eukaryota; kingdom Metazoa; phylum Chordata; order Testudines; family Chelidae; genus Mesoclemmys; species Mesoclemmys tuberculata. The sequence continues at coordinate 12,581,175 of ML675629.1, read as the reverse complement.
CAGCAATTTAGCATTCACCAACACAAAAGCTACAATCTGCTGCAAGAATTAGTGAGTTAGACTAATTGTAGTTCAGTACAGGTCAACTCTGACCAAAACCTGATCCTTTTCAATTAAAAACAACAAGATGTTAATACAATACGTTTGGACAAAGACCTATCAACTTTAAACATAGTTAGTGTGTAGAAACGGAAGGCAAGATCTCAGAGCCAGTATAATGTGGCTCATATAAAGTGTCCTGGAGTAGAAGTTAGTCTTTCAGCTCATGATGTTTAACACCAGACTTACAAGATTTATCGATTTTTGAGAGGAGTGGGCAGTCTGAAGACAGCTTAGATAGAGAACTGCCTCCTTGTTAGGTTGTAAATATTATTCCAATATACCCACCTACATAAGATGGGTCTCTCTTTCCCCCACCCTCCCTAAAGTTCATCTGTGAATAGTCTAAGTTGCTTTAAATAGGCTAAACAACAACTTACTCCCATATGTGATTGCTCCCAAAACATTATTTAATCCACAGCCAGGCTGGAAATCTCCCCCGTTGGGATAGATGTCAACGTGACCCACAGGCATCTGGATACCAATGCTGATCCCTAGCGTTTCCTTCGTAAACGTATGAAGGACATCCACAAAGTCCGCATCATCAGGAGAGAGACGCCTGTGCGGCTCAGCTCCTTCAAACATAGGGCCAGCTGGATCCAAGCCTGTTAAAGACAGCACACAATAGAGCAGCCGCCAAAAATCTCCTAGGTATTTTCTTAGCAGAGGGTGATGCAACCAGACCCTGCCCTGTAGAGGACAATCTAGAAAAACAAGTCTAATAAGTTTTCATTCAATCAACGCCACAGTGAGCAAGAGCGTACATTAATACTTAGGATCTGCCCAAGCTGCAAAACTGCTGCTTTTAGAAGCTGTGATGCAAACAGAAGTCTAAAAAAAAAGTGACATTTCCATGGTGCTGGACACTTGCTACTAGGCACTTGTGACTATCTATATTAAAGAGTCCAATGGCCTGCCACACCAGAGCAGGTACCACCACTAGGTCGTCTGATCACCAGCAGAGAACGCTGGTCATTTATGGTTAGCCATTATTCATGTCATCAAATACAGTTAATACAGTTCTAAAATGTTGACGTGTTAAGGGTTAAATCTGGACTTTAACAGGAGCTGTGAATAAATAGTACTAGTTAGGGTTTGGCCCCAGCTGGCAGAGGACTGACCAAGTGAACGCCTTTTCCCTCTAGGCCACTTTGTCACTTCACATGGTGTAGAATGAATATAAAATTAGAGAATTAAAGTTTAGCTTACATTTGGTTAAAGAAATATGTTGTAAAGAAAGGTAGATAGTAAGTAAGAGAGGCCTTGAAAGTAATGAGTTATAAATAGGGGAGGGTGTCTGGTTCAAAGAGAAACTAATGAAGTAAGGGAAAGTTTCCAAAAAGAAAGCCTTAGTGATTGAGGTGACTGCAGATGGTTTTAACTAACAGAGAGAATCTGTCTTAAAATGAGCCAACATGGATCTTCCCACCCCACATACCCATGTTATCTCGAAAATTAGGGCCTATGTGAACCCAGGTGTAATGGGAAAACTGTTAGTCAGCAAGAAGAAGGGGAGGAGAAGGAGGAAAGGCCTTGTAGAAAGATAGTTACAAATCTTATCTGGAGTAAGATTGGAAATAAGGGTGAACTGTCTCCTATTGGTTTTTAGCTGAAGTCAGTAATTAGCAATGACATCTCTTGTTAAAGGGTATTTAAGAGGGTTTTTTTGTCTGTTTGTTTTTTTAAAAAGGGTTCATAACTAATGCCTGCTTGATCACATTGAGCCAACCAATAGGAGTCTAAGCATCCCTTGGGTTTAGCCCGCTTAAGTATCTTGATCAAATGCTTATCAATGTTTTGATACTGTTTGGATGTAGTAACTTGCTTTTATTTAAGATTTTTAGGTATGTTTAGAGCAATTGGGTAAATATCATTTGGCCTTTGGATTTAATAAAGAAATTTATGGTTAAATTAGTGTTGTGGTAATACCCTGCATAAATAACTCCAGCACAAGGTAAATTCTAGAGAAACCAGTCTTCACTACAATGAAATGGGGTAGGTGTGCGTGTTGAGATTTTCATGCACAGGCATAAGACATGGAAGTTGGGGACAGATTCATTAGTAGGGGAGGGGCACAGGAGACTGTCTATGAAGCATGAATTGCTAGAGGAGAGAGGAACCACTGTAGAATCCAGAAGGTAAATTGGTGGAGGAGAGATTGGTATGGAAAAAGAGAGAGGTAGTGAAGAGAATCTGAACTGACCTGTCCCAGTGTTCAAGGAATGCATCATTCCTATTATCAAAGCCATATTGATACCTTGGACAATAGGAAGTTTCCTTACAATAATAAGCTCTAGACAGGAGCAGCTGGCTGGCTCTACGACTAAGAACTAAATATGGATCAAAACCAGAATGTTTGGTCTGAGCTATCCTGCACTTTGGCAATTTTTAAATACGAGGGACGTGGTTATAAGCCATCACTCCCCTGTTTTGCTTTATCTAATAAAAATTAACCTTCGTCCCTAAATTAGGGACCTTTGGAGGTCACCACATGCATGTAAATGTCCACAATTTACTGACTTTAAGTACTGGTTTGATTCAAATGGTAGTATTACTTGCTGTTCCTGTCACTTATGCTGGTTTTGTTACATGTGTTTATGTATATTTTATCCCTCTTGTAGCAGATAATTAAGCTACACACTTTATTGTGAGGCATGTCCTTTTTCTCAGTGAGGCCCTCCTCACCAAGTTTCCAAATACTTGATACAAAGCAGTAAGATCCAAGTCATTCTACATGGAAAGAAGGAAGTATCTCTTTAGATTACTGGCCTTCTGAACCAATGATATTTTACAAAGAGTTGAGTCATGAAGGGATAAGGTAGCTTTTCGCAAACTAAGAGCAGAGTATAAAATATGATGTTGGCCAAAAGAGAAGCAAATGGTTCTCTCATTTAAGACCGCTTGCAGATATGCCTATAAAGTAGGCCATGTCTACCCAGTAGAGATTTGGAATTTTGATATCAGGATTGTGTCAAGGCAGGACTGAGGGTATTAGGTGTGCAAACTAAATACTGATTCACCCAAATTGGGACGTGTTGCTAGTTAGTGCCAACATGAAAAAGTGTCAGGACTTTAAAAAGAAAAATATCCACCAGGGATTTTTATTTATTTGGCTGAAGGTGGGAGGGAGAATTGGAGCAATCTTCTTTGTTTAATATCCTTAACATGCAAGAAAAACATCAGGGAGGAATGTCCGATAGGAGAATTACAAAAGAAAATAAGTCGGATACTTTAATTATTATTAAACCCAGAGTAAGACGTCTCAACAAGGCAGTTAGGCTTTTGAGGTTCTGACAACCCTATTAATGTGGCAGGAGGAGACAAGTATTATGTTGTAGTAGTTTTTGGACAGCCTTACCTGTAATTCTGCCTATTGTCCCACGTGCATAGTTACCAGCATATCCAGCAACATGGGCACCAAGACTGTACCCAATTAAGTGGACGTTCTCAGGCAGAAAGCAATGTTTTTCCTGCAAGTGCAGAAATAATTGTTTGGTCATGTTTTCAAGAGAGTTGATGACTAGGGATGCAACTTTGTAATATTTAAAATCCAGATACTCTAGAGGCCTTGCCCCTGCACTGCCTCTTTCCCCCAAGGTCCCACTTCCCCCATTTGCTCCTCTTCTCCCTTGCCCTGTTGCTTGCTGCCCTTTCCCCCCTTCCCCCTGCTCAGGTTGAGAGAAACTCCCTTGTGGAGGGGGGGCTGGGAGCTGCAGCTGCCCAACACAGGTAAGAGGCAGCCCTGGTTGAGTAGGGACTGATGTGGGTGATGACCTGGCGCTTCCCTGCCTGGAGTACCTGGACTTTGGGTGTCCAGTCAGAAGATCTGACCAGCACCGTCAGGTTCCCTTTTCAACCAGGCTTTCCAGTCAAAAACTGGACACCTGGCTACCCTATATATCGAGGCAGAGGGACTCAAGCTGCAAAGTTCAGGTCTAGACATCCCCAGTGTAAAAGTGGTTTTGGATCATGCCTCTAACTCAGTTATGTTTTCTCAAGACACTGGCAAGATGATTTAGTAGCCTGGAGACTAGTCAGTCCGTTTTTGTTTCTGGCTACGGTACCTAACCTTCAGTCACTGTAAAAGGTATGCTTTGATAAACACCATCTGGAGCGATTAGCCTGGGCTTCAGTTCATTCAAAGCTTTGACTGCAGTGTCACGTTTTAGAGTTCTCTTCTGTCCTGTAGATGAAACTTTGCTGTGTAGCCCTCAAGTTCAGTAACTTAGTAGCAGTATTACCATGGTAACTTTTCTTTTTGCCAGATATGGCCAATGATTTTTGGATGCGTAACCTGACATCTTAAGCCTGATTTTTTCCAGAGGTCTGAGCACCCAAATTCCAACTGAAATCAATTTGTTTTGCAGGTGCTCAGTACAAAGGGTGCTTTGTAGAACTTGGGATGGAGGGGGAGCAGGAGGGATGAGGGGGCCATACCCCCCCTCAACTTTTCAACATGGGTGTAGTTTAGAGAATTGTCCTCCCCCCCTGAACTTTAAGCCTCTGATTATCAGCTCCCCTACTGTAACGCTCAGCCTCTGCTGATGCCACTCGAAGCCTCAGACAGGTGTGCAGTGTGAGGGGGCTGCCCCCCTTCCCTCCAAACTATACCCATGTTGAAAAATGGATGGGCATGGCCCTCTGGTCCCTCTCTCACTGGTCCCAGCGCCATGCCATTGCTCAGCACCTCTGAACACAGGCCCCAAAAGTCTCAATCTGGACATCCACAAATGGAGGCACTCAATCACTGGTCGCCTCTGGAAAGCTTGGGCCTTAATCTTCATCAACAAGAGAAGAGTGAACTCTAAATTCAGCAAGCACTGTATCTCTGCTCTTATTTGTAGCATTAGATAAGGTCATCCCATTGGGCAGAACTCCAATTCTGATGCAAGCAGTTGTAGCTTCACTGAAGCAGGAACAGAATCGCTTAAGAGTTGCTCCTGCTTACATCAGGTTTGAATTTAGTACATCATCTTTGTGCGCTACCATGCCGCTGAACTGAGGTCAAGAATTACCCCAATAACATCTTTCAGAGCCCAGAAGTGCTAGAACTGGCATACGTTCTACTCCCGTGTGCAAACTGCAAGATACAGTGCATTACAACACAGGGGCTATTCTTACAAGTTTTACCTTTAACCAGTTGAGCAGCCTTGCAATCTCCATTCCAACCACTTTTGTGTGATTCACAGCATCAGTGTAGAGCTGATGGGCAAGTGCAAGCCAGTCCACCACAATCACATTAGCATCCTTCTCTCTCCCCTGAAGGGCGGCTATGAGCTTTCCCATCCAGTTCTCAAACATGCCACTCATCTACAAAAGATAAAATGTTAGTTCTTCCTGGTCATAGAAAGCCGGACACACACGTGCTATTAGGTTAGCCTTATAAGCTTTAAAATGTACATTGTCAACTTTTTACAGTTATAGCTTTTCACTAAGCACAGTGCTTATAACCAGCACTTTGCTACTATCTCGATAAAAAGAGGTCTGCTCTTGAACAATGTGTTTCTACACTTTCATTTAGAAAGTTAGGTTCCTTTGCTCAGGTTCGCTAGGCACAAATATATAATGATGATGAAAGACAGCAGCTGGTCAATATGCTTTGGCAAAGTTCTTGTAAGTACTAGCAACATTGCTTCACTACCTCTAATTATGCCTTTAAACTTAAGAATTAGAAGGTTGCAGAGTACAGAACAAGAAAAGTACAGTATCCTTTATATTCTAGACACATGCATGGAAACTCAAGCAGGCCAAATAATATTTAGAGCCATTTGTGCTGCCCAATTAAAGAATACAAAGAAAACTAAATAGTCCCTAGAGCTACATAAAATTTCCCTTACTTACTGTCCAACCATGAATAATAAAAAAGGTTTTAGCTGTCAGATTAAATTTGCAATCCTCTAAACATTTGTCTTGGCCTATGGAGATAGGGCAGCCTTCATTCTCTGGACATGTGGAGGAGCAAAGATTAAACTTCACTTGCAGATTTTGAGCCTGTGCAAGTTCTTCTCCGTTCGTTGGCAGCGCAGCAATACTGTCATCTGGAGGTAGATCAAAAGGGTGCACGGTTAGTTACTACATTTTTGGTCTCATTCAGCAAAGTAGATGTCAGGTAGGATTGGGATTTTTTTTTTAACACTAAAAAGTAAAATATTTTAAGAGTTTGTTTGCTACTCTCTTGGTATCAAAGAAGGCTGGGAGATGGGAAATCAGATTCTCCACCTGTTCCGTTTGACGAAGAGGTGGTGATTTTTCTGGCTCTCACAATACTTCTAAAGATACCAGCTGGCATGTAGTTTCAGAGAGCTGCATGGGGAAGAAACCTTGACTCCCCTAAATGCCTTTGTCTACATCCATACCCCTACTTGTCATGCACCCAGTAGAGCAGTGTTTTCCAGCTCAACCGCTGGCTTTTGTTCTGTCAAAGCAAGAAACTTCATGCAGTGTTCCTCTAGAATTTTGGAAAACAGATTTCTCAGTAATATCCAAACTCTGCTAAGACCTGGGGCTTCTTTAATGGAAGCTTGGGACTTCAGGCACTTTACAATAATTGAACCTCACCCATGATCTGCCACCGCTACAGCAGGCCATCTTGATTACAGAATGGTGAGCTGCCCAGGGGAGAAGGGAGGGATGCTCTGCTGTGGATTTAATGCAGTGTAAGTCAGTAATGCAGAGTAGATAATGCTGATCAGTTTTCAAGAGCATGGCTTACTGTAGCTCAAGTGAGCCAAAACATATTGACTTTCCAGAATCTAATTATCCATAGAAAATTCTGCAGTCCCTTACTAGCTCAAAATCCCCATTGACTTTGATGGCAGTTTTAGGAATGGGTTACAGAATTTGCCTTCCCCCTTCCCATCTAAACTTAAGTGGAAGCAGGGGGTAAGAAACACCTGTGTTTTAGTGGAGCAGCAGATGCTGTAGTTGACACTCAGTTTAGATTTAATTTCAAAATTGGTGTCTAGTCTTACTGTAAGTGCAATTTACATAAACTGAAAGGGAATTCAGCACTCTTGCAACTCCTGTGACTTCAGTGGAACTACACCTGCTTTATACCGCTGTGCCTTTACTGGCGTCCTTTTTACAGCAACAAGTAGGATCAAGCACAGCATATTAGCATGAGGTTAAGTCATTTCATCATGCCATTTTCCTTATCTCTGCCATGTTACAGAACGCACCATGAGAACACATGGGGAGAACTAGCTGCAAAGATGTATGTATGTGAGTGTCTTACAGGCTTTCTTCATTCACTTCTTTCACTTCTTTCTTTAGAAGACTGGCAGTTAGGAGTGCTGTTAGAGGGTATTGCTTATGCCTTACTATACTCACTATCTACATAAGTTTGTTTAAAGCTTGTAGAGTGAGTGAAATATTTTTAGTGTTCAGGGGGAACTTCTATATATTTCCTAGAGCACTAGCTCTTCTACCAGTTCAGCTGAAAAAGGGTACTTCTATTTCCTACCACATGCCTTCACTGTATGATGCATGTACCGGCTTTCTACACATCGGTCTTATCAAATACTTAACTTGCTGTGTGATTCTTTTTTTCCCCCTCTTGTGATGTTTGCTGTTCCAGTAATAGCAGAGCCACTTCTCCCAGCAGTTATTCCCTTAAATCCGAAACCCTGGTGCCTTGTATCTATTGATCAAAACTGTGGTTGGTAGGAGAAATCCACCTGACCTAAACCCATACATTAAAATAAATCGAAGTGGATTTTATTTTTACAATTCCAGCTCACTTAATAACCATTATAAAAAAAGGTATAAAAAGTGGGTACTGTCACAGCCGAGGGAACATGGGCCAAGACCAAAACCCAGTTCAAGCCACTATGGAGTTCTAAGAGGGACACAAACGGCTGGAATCTGACTGTCGTTTCAGGTCCAGTCCATGCGTTAAGTCAATGAAGCAACTGTGGCGCTGACCCTGCCCACTAAGTTTTGGTGTAAGTTACCTTTCAGCAATTCCTCTGCAGCCGGTGCGCAGTCCCTCGCTGCAGCGCAACATGCCGTTCCCATGCACAGCAGAAAAGCAAAGCGTCTCATTGCTTAGACAAGTCAGGCTCTTTTCTCTTCTCTTCCACGGCTGCTGGCCGTACTCCAACTGCAGCGCGGGGGGGAGGACAGATGCACGGAGCTCCTTAGCCTCCCTCTTGCAGAAGAAGGAGGGAGATTTCCGTGAGCACGTTTAAGAGGAGGAGAGGAGGAAGCGAGAGACGCGCAGGACGGAGCCGGGAAAGCGGGAGGAACAACTGCGAGGCGCCCGAGTGCCAGGGGCTGGGTTGGGGGGGGGAACCAAAGAATTAAAGTCGAGAATGAAGTCACGTGACATGGCCAGATGGGGCTTGGCTCATTTATTCACCGCGGTAGGAGCCGATTGGTCACACCCTCCGTGACGCGGGCCGCCGTGCAGCTTTTCTGAATGGAGCGAGCCGCGGCCGGGCGGCCTCGCGCTGCGCTCCTCGGGGCGCCCGGAGCCGCTGCCGGCCTGGGGCACGCGGCTGCCGCCTGCGGGGCGAGCCGGCGGCGCGGGCCTTGTCTCGGGCGCCCCCCCTGGGTCTCTCCCGTCCCCTTGCCGCCGCCGCCGTGCGGGAGCGGGCCCCGGGAGACTTGGGCATTGCCGGCGGGGGAGGGGACCCCCGGCTCTGCTCGCACCCGCCCTGGCCCTTCTTGCTTCCGCCCCCCTGCTGGCGGCCGGCTCCCCCTCACTGCCGGGCTCTCCTTCCCCTCCCCGCACGCGGGCAACCACCTGCCGAGCCACTGCCGCTGTCCGTCCGTCCGTCCACCTTCTGCTAGCGCGCCTGCGGCCACGGCCCGACCCCCATCGCTGGGGATGGCCCCCGACATGGCTCCTGGCTGGCCCCTGCCCCCAGTGCACCCCCGGGGTGGCCCTTTGCAAGCCAGGGGGGTGCGGGGAAACGCTGCTGCTCCGCCCTGCAATGCGTGGGGATGGGGCCCAAGGGCCAGCGCCGCTGCCTGGGTGATCTCCGCAGGGAGCTGAGGGGCCAGGCTGCTCCCAGCTGTGGAGCTGTGCCTGCTGCTCGCTCTGCCGCCGAAGGGACAACCTCAGACATGGAGCTCGCTGGGCAGCTGGCCCCAGGCTGGAATTGCTCCTGGAGCAGCAGAATAGCCATAGAGCCCACCGCCTTTCACTGCCCTCGCCTTTCCCACAGCGTAGAGGAGGACAAGGGCGGGAAAGGAGAAGGCAGGAGTATCGCAGAAGAACAATGCCTGCCTGCCTCGGTGGAAGGCCGAATATGGGCCTTTTGATGGAGGGGCTAATTCTGTTAGATCCATAGGCAGGGCACTAATGCACAGACCAAAAAATGCTATCTGCCGTGACTCAAAAACCTGCGTCGGCTGGAGAAAGGAGTACTCTTCTCGTCTCAGTCCTGTCCTGAGGTGGGGATTGATCTGCAAAACCAGAGTGCAGCTCACCCCAGAAAGAGAGTACAATTTTGGGGTGGGGAAATGTATTCTACTGGGACCCTTCATGCACGGAATGGCCTCACCCAGGCATTCTGCCAAGCTGTTACCCTCTCGACATTTAAAGCCCGCCTGGGAGATCTATTTTTTACTCTGTGCTCCACCACTGACTCACTCTGTGTCCTGGGGCAAGGCCAGGTTTCTCAAAATTGGCCTCACATTTAGGGTGTCTCTATTTTTGGGTGCCTACCAGTGAAACTTTTTATCTGATTTACACAGGTGTTGTATTCCAGTTAAAGTCACTGAGAGCTATAGGTGCTCAGGAATGCCAAGAATCAAGCCTATGGTGTCTCAAATATGGCATCTTAAATCAAAAAGCCACTTTTCAAAAATGTGGCCTTGCCCCCTCTGTAAAATAGGGGTAGTGACACTTGACTTCCCTTTGTAAAGCACTGTGAGGTCTATGAATGAACCATGCCATATAAGTGCTAAATAATGAGGGAAAAGTAAAAGTCCTATGAAATCACATCAAAAAGGATCAAAGAACTTCAGAGGGTCTGAGATTCAGTGTTAACAGGCCTGGATTGAAAATTTTAATGGGAAATCAACAGCAGCAACGTTGTGTGTGAACTCTCAAGCTACTTCAAACTCTGGCCCTGAACAATTCCAAGGAACTTCATTCATTAACACTAGATGAACCATTCAATGTTTCAGGTCCCTATAGCACACAGGAGCCTCCAGTTATGGACCAGGACCCCCTTGTGCTAGGAGCTGTACAAACACAGAACAAAACAGTCCCTTACCCAGCACTAGTGCATTTAGTTGGCCAGATAATGTATGTACACTTCCAAACCAATCTGCAAATTATTCTCCCCCATAAATATTAACTTTATTAACTGTCACATTAACTTTACAGATGGGGCAAAAGTAGAACACTGAGTCTGAATGGCCTCTCCTGAATTTTGGGTGCAGTTCTGTATAAGAGCTTCTTCGCTTGGGCCTAACTATATAACAGACAGAACCAGAAAAGCAGATGCACCATTTGGCTTGGGATCTGTACTGGAACTAACTCTCTGCAGGCCAGGTCATCTTTAGGTATTTTACTTTATTCACAAACAAACAAGTCATTCTCTTTCAATGTGCTAGTATGATGGTTTGGGGCTGCTTGGGGTTAGCAAGGTAATTATTATTGAAATTAATGGGACAACAATAGGAGTGTGAGATATTCCCAATAAAGACGTCTCATTTGTACACCAAAGATACAAATAGAACTGACTGAGTTTTATGTTTTAATCTCTGATCAGAATCCAGGGCATAGTAATGACCTAACACTAGGTTTTTAGTGTTCTTTTTCAGTTCTCTTCCATGCACTCCAATACACAGAACCCATCCTCAGATATATTATCCCCCCTCCCCGCAACACAGACGCGTCTTTTCGTTCCGCTTCTCTAGTTGGAGAGGAAATGGAATGAAGGATTTACAGATTTTTTTATTTTATTTATTTTTTTGGTTTAGTTATAAAATGCAATTTGGGCATCAGAATTTAATAGGATAGACTTTGGTTGCCAGGTTCCCTCCCCAGCTCCCTCCGCCTAATCTGGGTTTGAGACGGGGAAGAGAGGGAGAGAGTGGTGCTGGGGCATGAATGTAGCGGTGGGGGAAGGGTTGGTTTTGACCGGCAGTAACCCCGGAGAACACAGGAGCTGGGGACAGGGAAAGGGCAGAGAAGGTGCATAGGCTGGGCAGGGACACAGACGTGGCTAAAGGATCAGATAAGAGCTGTGGCAAATGTACTGTTGCTGAGTGCACCCTACTGTTGGGATTCCCTCGGAGACCTCTTTCCCCTCCGTTCCCCGAGAACTCAGTTTGACTACACTACCAGCACCCCGTGTGCCATGTACCTTCTGAGCAGACACCAGTGGCAGATCAGTGGGGAGTTGGAGGGGGCCATGGCCCCCGGGCGCCAGCCTGGGGGTAGGGGGTGCCAGCCGGGCCCTACTTGGAGGAACCACTCCGTGCTGTCGCAGGTGGCCAGGGGCCGCTGGGCTTTGACAACCCCTGTGGCTGCACCCCAGCTTGGGTCTGCTGGCAGCCGAGGGCTCCCGCTGCAGGGGAAGCAAGCGTCCTCCCAGCCCCTCTGTTCCTGCCCCAGGCGCAACAACACCAGGGAGCTACAGGGACCCTGGCCAAGCAAAGGTCAGGCAGCCAACCCAATGGCGGGGACTCCAGGGCAGAGCCCATTATGGCGCACAACCCTCTCTCTCTCCCCCCATTGCTGGGCAGCCTGGGGGCATCTGCCTCTCTCACTCTCGCTCCCAGCCCTCACCTGTCACCCCCACGATGAGGGGGGGGAACGGGAAACAGGCCTGCAGACACCCTCACTCCCCCTACGGGGTGCTGTTACCTTACCAGGTGCTGCTGCTGGTGGGGGGCGGTCACAAATGCAAACGTTGGCCCCTGGGCACCAGCGACCCACCCTAAGCCACTGGCAGGCTCTAACTCCACTACACTCTCTTTCACAGGGTGCTTAGTTACCTACAGAGAAAGCACCACAGCACACACAATACACCATTCCCTGCTTTGTGCAAAAATACAACCAACTCCTTTCCCACCACAGTTTTCCTTCTGCTTCCATTTACAGAGCATTCTCCTCTCCACACCAACCAGGTTCCCTACTTCTCCTCCTTGGTTCAGTAAAAGCAAAAGCCTCTCACTAGCCATGGGAAATGTTGTCTGTTGCACATCCTGGGCCAGATTCAGATGTCAGGTTCAATACCACTGAAATCAATGGGACTACTCGTGGAGTAAGAGTGCTCAGTAAGAGTAAGGTATTGTGATCTGACCCCTTCTCATTAAGTTATATGGTCTAGTTCAGCACAAGGCTGGGGGTCACGAGTCCCTCTGGGTGGCTACTAATTATTACTTGCACAGTATCACTTGTGAGCTGGATGCTCTGTAGACTGATATGGAGATAAGGTTCCCTACTGTGATAACTTCCATTGAATTAAATATTCCGTGTTTCTCAAATTTACAAGTATACCTCTATAAAGCCAGTGTCTCTATAAATCCAGATTTGCAGTGATGGGAGTGGTTTGCCCCAGTTTCAAGCAGGATTAAACTGCACTATTGTTAATCATGGCATTGCGTGTGTATAGTAGGGGTTTGCACTGGGGCAGTCACACTAGCAGTTGTGACTGGAAAGCCCAGTATAAACAAGGCCTCAATTCCATCCCCTTTACTTCACAGTAGGGATGCCAATTAATTGCAGTTAATGCATGCCATTAACGCAAAACAAATTAACTAGATTTTAAAAATTGTCATGATTAATCGCACTGTAAAAAAGAAACAAAAGAAATAGCATTTTTCAGTTCACCTCATACAAATCCACTTGGCCCTGATTCTTGTTCAGCCAGTTGCTAAGTCAAACAAGTTTGTTTACATTTACTGAAGATAATGCAGTTATGTTAAAAAGATTCTACATTTGTAAGTTGCACTTTCACAATAAAAAGATTGCACTTCAGTACTTGTGAGGTGAATTGAAAAATATTATTTCTTTTGTCTTTTACAGTGCAAATATTTGTAATCGAAGATAATATAAAGTGAACATTGTATGCTTTGTATTGAAATTAATATATTTGAAAATGTAGAACATCCAAAAAATATTTATAATAAATGTAAATTGGTATTCTATTATGGTTTAACAGTGCTATTAAAATTGTTATTTATTGCAACTTTTTTTGTTAAATCTTGCATTTATTTATTTTTTTAATCATTTGACAGTTCTAGTTCAAAGCCATTCCTCTGTGAACCACCTAAACACATTTCTCCTCTCCACCTCCCCAGTCCCTGCCCCATAGTAATGCCTTTCAAACACTGAATGGTTATGAGGACTCTAGCAGAGGGACAATGCTTCATTTCTTCATGTTCTTTGAAAAATAAGTCTTTTTGCTTACAGAATAAACTAAGCTGCTGGAGGTTTGGTGAAGCCAGACTACATTCATCAATGGCATTATCCTCTATTGATGGCCCAGTTCGATCTCTGCAAAGCTCTCTATATGTACGGTAACCTCTCTCATATTTCTCCTAATCTATTTTTATGTAGCATCATTCAGATTCAATGTCCCTACTGATATTTACATGCAGTAAAAATGATCAAGGAGGATAAACTGCAGCTATATGACCAGCTAAACTGTCTGCCCACTGAGAGTTCTGTTAGCTGCAAATTTATTTTACCAGAGTCCTCAACACATAATCCTTAAATGAATGCCTCTGATTGTGAATATTTACAGTTGACCTTGCCAGGAACCTGAAAATTTGCAATGGGCCTCATGTCTGCCACTAAATCCCCTGGCATCTGTTCATGTGTTCTTACCAAGCACATGCTCCCTTGGTGCAGCGTTCAGGCCCCTGGTAGCCCTGATAGCTGCAGTCTAACGAGTAAATCTGAGCATTCCTGGAAAACGTTAATTCCCGTTAATGTTATCAGACAGGGAGGGGTGTTACAGGGTGTACCTGCCTCCAGGCATCTCTGTCACCAGTGAGATTTTCAGAATGGTTTGAACTGAATTCACCCTCTCCTCCTGTGGCAGGTTCCTATTCCGTGGCTGGTTGACCTTAACCAGGAACAAGCTTTTTGCCTGTGACCCTTCCAGCAGGAACTACTCCCACTGGCCCTTTTGGCCATTGTGGGCCAAGCTAGATCCTTATTTTTAGTTGCTTTCTCCCTAGGACCTCTGACTTGCCTTCATTTTCAGGTTGCTCATGGCTCACACAGCGTTCTTCCAAAGAGTCTCAAGTAAGAGTTTCCTCTTTCTAGCTACTGGTGTCTGCTTGCTATAGCTCCTCTCCAAGGCCCTGCTCTTTGTTTCAAAAACCCCTGATACTGACTTGGTCCTTACAGTTAACCTCACTGTTTGAAGATGAGGGGGAAAGGGAAGGAATATCCAGTGTTTTTTTCCGGCCTCTCTGTCTTCACTTTTTCTCCTCACCCCGCACAAAATTTTAAAAAAATAATATTTCTTCCCCTTCCTTGTTTTCTAAATACACTAGCTGCCTTTCCCACCCCGTAACTTAATTTCTACAGCATAATATGGCTACTTTATAATCCACGTATATTATCTTTGGTTATACATAAACATAAATAGAGAACACATTTAAATCTAAACAGGTCAGTCCGCACAGAAATAAGTGACAGCTAACACAAGTGAACTCAGCCTAAGCCTTTGGGAATCTGAGTCTCAGTTACAGTCTGATCACCAGGATCTCTACAGTTTGCTAGATCAAAAGCGCTGCAACAACCACCTCCCTCCACTTGCTTGTAGAAATCTTCAGCTGGAATCCATGCAGACGCTGCCTCCTCATCTGCTGAAATCACTCCATTAGCTGGTCAGCTAGTTAATTAGCCAACCACTCAGTTTAAGGATATATATTGTTGCAAGAAAAATACAAAACTGGGCATAGCAAAATATAAATGACGCTTTCCTCATCATCACATCTTAAATAAGGAAAGACTTGGTGAATCATACTGGTTGAGACAATTTAACTAAAATAGTTTGGCTACAATGAAGTAACATTCCAAGTATACAACTAAAATAAAATAAATTAGTTTTCCCTCCCAATTTCCTCTTTCTATAATTAACACTGCCAAAGGGTCCCGGTTGGAGGGTTAACCATAACACTAGCCTGCTGTAAATTGCTTCACAGCATTCTGCTTCTGTAACTCATCTGCTCCCAACCCACACAGGGCACGTGGACTTTTGTAAAGTGGCTCCCATGACTACTTGCTGACATGGAGTTTGAGTCCAGCTACAGGGAACCTACTGAGCATACCCAGAACTACCACAGCCAATTTCAGAAACTTCCAGGTGTGGAGTGCTACTTGTACATCGACCTCACACAGTAGTTTTCAACCTATGGTCCGTGGACCCTGCGGGTCCGCAGACTATGTCTAAGTGGTCTGTGAAAGGGGACTATGAAAATACTCTCAGATCTCAGAAAAGGCATTCCATTTTTCTGATCAATCAAAAGTACATGAATACCCACACCTAACGGTCAAAACCCAGAAGTGTTGTCATTACCATAGAAGGCCACAGTTTAGTGCCCTTTCTGGTGCTGCATCAAATGCCATGCACTGTCGATAGTTGAATTCTGTTCAGTTAGTTTTCAGTCTAAGACTTCTATGGTAGGAGTCTACAGACCACAGGTTGAATTTCCAGAGGAGCCCACACCTCCATTCAAAACTTTTTAGGGGTCTGGAAATGAAAAGGTTGAAAACCACTGGTTTAGCAACAATCACCCAGACACAACTCATTCCCTTCCTTCCTTCTCTATAGCTCTCTTAAAGAGCTATCTCCTTCTTAGGCACATGAGTTACACCAATAAAATGAACACTCAGACTGAACACAGCAGAACACTGCAGCTCAAAACATGCTGCAGTACATCGTTCAAAATGAGCATCTACTTGCCCCAGTTTTGTGACTGTATATGTGGCTAGCAGACATACCATTTTGATGATGGGGTACACTTTCGAAGTGGATGGCACGAATTCCACAGCACTAGTTTGGAAAGGTGGAATTAAATAGAGATAGAGGATTTATAAAACCTGCTATTCCTGTCTGCATCCTCAGGATTTATAATAGCCTTGGACAGTGCATACTGAGCTCTGAGTGCCATTCGGAGAGCCATTTTGAAGCAAGTGTTTTGGAGTGGTTGTTTAGAAAGAGATCAGAGAGTGAACCCTTTGATAGTTTCTTTTTTCATATTGCATAAGCCAGTCTGATATCCTTACTCGTGTTGAGTAGCACATTATTCCACAAATGGTCCTGTTACCTTCAGCAGAGTGTGTGTGTAGTACAGTACTATCCAATATGAGTATGGGTATCAGAATCTGGCCCTTTGATATTAAATCAACATGATCTGGAAATCCTGAGCCCAGTCCTTGCTCAGATATTAACACATTGTGTGTCCTTAGGCAAGTTATTTAAAATGTTACATTTCCAAACGCATCCACTAATAAAGACACCTGCTGCCTGATTTTCAAAGGTGATGAGCACCCACAAAACCAGTTGAAGTTCACATGAGCTGCAGGTGCTTAGCACCTCTGAAACTTGGATTCTGTGTATCAGAAATTAATGGGTATGTGGCAAACGGCCAGCTTCTCTCTAGTGGGTCTTGCACTTTTGCCTCTCTTAGTGGGCCAGGGTGTCACCAGTTCCCCCATCTTCCCAGGGAGGGGGGTAGGAACCCAGGCCTGCCCATTCCTTCAGGTCCCAGCCCAGGGGCCCTCTGAGTAGCAGCTATATGCTGCTGGCACCTTACTGGCAGCTGCAGGCTTTTCCCCTGGGCTACTTTCCCCCCTCTGTCTCTCTGCCTTCTTGAGCCCAGTACCTGCTTCAGGGCTCCACCTCTCTCCCACACACCACTGTACTCCATTCTGTTCTTCTCCACACACCTCTGTCCTCTGTCCTCTGTCCTCGTCCTCGTCCTCGTCCTCGTCCTCGTCCTCGTCCTCTGCTCACCACACACCTTCAACTCCCACCCTGCCTCTCAGGAGTAGAGAGTTTTTATCAGGCACTTGGGTGGGGCCTTAATTGGTGTCAGCTGACCCTAATTACCCTTTGGCTAGTCTACAGGGAATAAAGCATGGAGCATTCTAGCACTTACATAGTGCCCTTCTAGAACTTCCCCAGTATCTTCTGCCCTTGCTATACCACAATACTCTTAGAAATATTATCCTTGATCTTCCTCTATCTCAGTTTCCCCATCTGTAAAATGAAGACAATAATGCTTCTCTACCTGTAAGAATTCAAGCAATTGAACATGTTGTAAAGCACCAAGGATTCTTTCTCCAAGAATCATGCAGCACAGACAATACTGAAGAGGTCTATTCACGATACCGGGAAGTCTGATAGATCAGCTTCAACTTCATGGTGTTACAGTGGTCAATTATATACGCTTTCTTATCGATTACGTAGTACCTTTTAAATTCTTTTATCTATTCGCTTACAAATACAGACATTGTCCCGTTCGGAGAGAACAACAGTTCTAATGGTCATAACATACATGCAGAGACACTTTAATCACTCTACTTGCATGAAGGATCCTAGGACTACACTTGGGGCGGTGGTAGGGTGGAGAAAGAAGGGGGTGATCCTTACCGATAGGTGGCACATGAGATAGAAATTCTAAAAGCAAACGTGCTGTTCTCATTGGAATTAGAATCACTAAGAGGACATCTGGCTTCCTGAGCCATCAGATGCTTACACTAGCCATTGTCCTTGAGGCTCAGGTATGCTCGTTAGCCATTTAAATGAGTTTCGACCTACAACTTGTTAGCTGAAAACAACCTCAAGCCTTACAGTTCCCTCCTGTTTGACAAATCGAACCCGTAAATGAGATGTGATCAATTATTTAGCTACTTTGATATTCATGATCTATTTTAGGATGATACGGGGGAGGTGTTATGGAGGAGGGAAGGAAAACGGGGTGGGGGCAAGAATAGAGAGCATAGTAAAATTGAAAACAGGACAAGAAGAGAAGCAGCAGCGGTAGCTATTTGCAGGACAGTCCACCAGCTGATGAGGCTGTACGACGGGCCAGAAGTTGAATCTTCCAGGCGGGTTACAATCTGGGTGGAGAGTTGGACCTTCACACGGCCTTTAGCAGTGTTCTTATGAATGATGGCAGATACAGGCATCACCAAGGACCACTTAAGCCAGCAGCTCCTTTGCTTTTTGGGATTGCCATACCACCAAGTAAGTGTGGTCATTCCAGTGAAGATGTGGCTGGGCACATGAATGTCATCCAGAGTGAAGGACTCTGTAATCTGTAGACACATGGAGGAGTTGGCTGGACACTGTAGTGGGCCGTAGTTGTAATGTGATGCGTGGCAGACACTTGAACAGCAGTCTCAGCATCCAGGAGAGGAAGGATAGTAACAACTACAGAAGAAGTATTCGACAGCAGAGGGTAGAACAAAAGCAAATAATATAGTCAGCAGTTTCTGTACAACAGTCCGAAGTTGTTATGAGCATGTCGCCACTGGGGAAGGGAGACATAAAGCCAGAAAGTCCTGTTCGACAGACAGTGTTGTTAGACACATAACCAATACATTTAAAATAAAAAGAGGAAGGAAAAACATGGGTGGGGATAACAAAAGGGTATGTAAGAAGAAAATCAAAAGAGGGGGCAGAGGGAGGGAACAATTAACTGAGCAGATATATTTGCCAAGTTTGCAAGGGCAGAGGAAGAGGGCGTGGGAGGGGGGAAACCAAGGCATATATCTAACATATCTTCTTTTAACATATTGAACAAATCACGAGCTAACATATCACAAGCACATCCCTTAGATTGGGATATAGTTATATTGATTATGCTATCGGAGGATTTTTTAATTGCTGTATAGAATCAATCCATGGCTGCATCAATAGCAGTGAAAGAGTATAATAAGCCAGCATTGGTGTATTTTAGGGCCTGGGTAGTCTGTCTTTTAATCCAGGCATTGTAAAATCTATCCGCATTGGCATTAAGCGAGTTTATCATGGAATTTGAACTTCCAAATATTCCCCCAATGTCACCTAGGATGCCTCGCTTTTGTCTTTTTACTGCGTGGGTGAGGACAGTATATTGGTGCACTAGTAACTTTAACTGTTCTTGTAGCCATTGCAAAGAATTAGGGTGGTCGAAACATACATTTTGTAATGGTACAGTAAACTTAGACAAATCATATTTAACTTTAACAGAACCATAATTACATCATGTAAAAGTGTCTTATTAGATCCCAAATGGATAATACCTTCAGGAGGGGTGGAGTGGAGCACAGACAGGTGGTAGAGGGGATATAACCACATTTTCACCTGAAAAGACAAAATTAGTGCACAGAACGCATATTAGATAAATTTATTTATACAGCTTAATTCTGGTTTTGTGAACTCATGTTGGGATTTCTTGTATCTTCATGGATGTATCTATATGGGCCAATACCATATGCGGACCTGAGTATTTTGGTTGGAGTACACTAGGACTGTATGTTTTTCCCATGACCCGATCTTCCCGTGACCTGTCCACCCTGGAGGGGGATTCTGGGGAGTCCTGAGTTTCCTGTCTGTCTTTGACAGTCAGTCTCAAAGGCTGCAAAACCTCATTTAAATGTTCGATGTATTCCCGTGCAGTATCAGAAACCAGAGGGAGGGGAGTCAGAATTATACATTCTTCCCCCAAAGACACGGTCATTTCAGTAATGAGTTTGAAGGGTGAGACTCCTGTAGTGGCACTAGGAGTTGCCCTCATCGAGAGGAGAGCTGCAGGTAGTTGAGCCACCCAGCTAGTTTCTTGTAAAAGTAAGGCTTTTGTGAGTTTCTTTTTCAGTGTTTGATTGGCTCATTTCACTAGCCTAGAGCTCTCAGGGTGGTATGGACAGTGAAATTTTTGTTTAATGCCTAGAGCAGACTTCTTTCATGATTCGTCCTATAAAGTGGGTTCCCTGGTCTGAACATGGTAAGCCCCAACAAGGGCATAATTCATTGGCCAGTAAGCAGGCCACTGTGCTGACATCATTTTTAGAGGTGGGAAAAGCCTCAATCCATTGGGTGAAATGATCAATTATGACCAGGCAATATTTTTTTCTCTTCTACAGGTGGTACGGGGCCTATGAAGTCGATTTGAATCTTTTGCATAGGACCCGTGGAGTCAGGGCCGGTGTCTCATTGCCACTTTCAGCTTTTTGCCTTCATTACATTTAGCACATGCAAGACACCACTGACAGTAGTCATGTATGTCTGCTGTCATCTTAACCACAGCCAGCTTAGAAGGTTTTTGAACTGCTTCCAATAAGCCTTTAATGTACCCCCCATTTTTAAAAGGGGTACCAAATGGAATGAGGTAACCAGTATTAGTTCTAGAATCAAAATAGTCATGAACTACCCCAAATGCATAACGGCTGTCTGTGTAAATGGTAACAGCCTGGCCTTCAGCCAGGAGGCAGGCCTGTGTTAGTGCCACTAATTCGGCTACTTGAGCTGAGCAGGAAGGCGGCAAGGAACCTGAGCGAAGGCATGTACCTGACAGGTCGCAAACTGCCCAGCTGGAACAAGGTTGACTGGTGACATAGTACTGGGATCCATCAACAAACAAAACAAGATCAGAAGAGGGTAGTGGTTGTTCAGACACAAGTCGGTCCTGTATGATGGTGTCCTCAGAAAGAGGGCACTGATGAGGTTCCCCTGTTGTTGGCATTAAGGTAGCAGGATTAAGAAGGTTAGAATGTGCAGTTGTAATGTGGGGGCTTAGAAGGGTGCATTCCCACTTGGACCATCGTGCTGAGGTGACCCTTGAGAAGTGGACCTCGTCCAAGATTTTGTGAACTGCATGAGGCACGAAAATTGTAAGGGGGGCTCCAGAAACCAAAGGTGAAGAAACAGTAACAGCCCAGGAGACTGCCTCTATGGCTTGAAGACAATGGTTAAAAGCCAAAGGCGGGTGGAATAGTAGGCCACAGGGTGGCGCCTGTCGCTGTGGTTCTGAGTGAGTACAGCAATAGCATGGTAATCCTATACATGGGTCTGGAGCTCAAATGGCATTGATGGGCGGGGGACCCAAGTGCTGGAGCCGAAAATAGGGCTGTTTTCAGCTGCGTTAAGCAGTGGTCATGCTCTGGTGACCAAGAGATGGGGTCCGAGGAGGCTTGGGCCCCTGTAAGAAGGTCATTGAGGGGTTGTGCTAAGGTGGAAAACGATGGGATATATTGTCTACAAAAGTTAAAGAGGTCCATTAACTTATGTAATTCCTGAATGGTTGTCGGCCACAGGGCTGCAGCAATTGTGATCCGGCGGTCTGAAGTGAGGGCTTTGGAGTCCTGGGAGACTGTGTAACCCAGATATTGAACTGTAGGTAGAGCTATCTGAGCTTTCCGAGGGTTGGCCTTTAAGCCTGCATCAGCTAAGGCCTGGAGTAGCATTTGAAGGGCATGTAAGTGGTCAGAGACAGTGGATCATCAACATATTGCAAACAAGTAGAACTGGCAGAAGCCCAGTCTACCGAAAAGAGGGCCTTTGCCATAAACCCGGTGAAATTGGGTGGGAGAATTATGATGTCCTTGGGGCAAATGAGTCCAGCTGATCTAGGAGGGGTCAAAGGTAAATGCAAACCAGCGTTGTGACTCTGGATGCACGGGGAGGCTCCAAAAGCTGTTTGCAATGTCTAACACAGTGAAGATGCAGTAAGAATGAGCAAGGCCCGAAAGGGTGACTGATGGGTCAGCTACAATGGGGGCAAGTTTATCTGCATGTTGATTAATGGTGTGGTAGTCTGTGGTAAGGCACCAGGAGCCATCTGGTTTTTTAACTGGCCAGATAGGAGAGTTGGTGGGGGAGGAACAGGGAACAAGAATGCCTCGTTGGTGTAAAGAATGAATAATGTCACCTACTGCGCTTAAGGCCTCAGGCTTGAGAGGATATTGTTTGGTAGGTGGAAGAAGTTGACCGGTAACTTAGATGGGTGGGCAGAGATGAGCAGACACCAAGCTGCAAGATAACTTGTCCTCAGCCCAGATGGAAGGAAACCTGGAACTTAATTCTTGAAACCAGTTAGAGGTATTTCAGGTGAGAGTTACAGATTTAGCAGTGGCAATAGAAGAAAGAGACTTGTTGCTGCTAAGTGGAATGGTATGAGTGCGCATGAGTTTAACAGTAAATGTAACTGTGCTCTGAGCGAGATTAAGGGTAGCTGCAAGATTGCAGAGGGCATCCATGCTCAAAATAGTTCTTTCAGCGTTTGGAGCTACATAAAAAGAGTGAGTCCAGAAAAATAGATTGGATTCTATAAGAATGGGGTGGTTCCTGTAGGCAGTGATGCGTGTGCCTCCTACCCCTGAAATAGTAATTTATTGTTTAGCAATGGGGAGGGGGAGGTCAGTAAGGGAAACGGACGCTCCCATGTCCACAAGAATTGTGCATGGCCAGCCTCTTCTCCATGCTTGCAAATATGGTCTCGAGAGGTTTATATCCGCCTCCATACCACTGATGGATAAGGGGGCCGCTGAATCCTAGCAGGTCATGGAGTTCAAAAGTCTAGCCATTTCTTCCCTGCTCAGGTGCGAGTAGGGGTTGGCATTGGGCTGAGCTACTGGCTGGGATTGGTTACCCGGGGCCGTCCAGATTGGGCATCCAGCTGCGCAATGTCCAGTCCCCCCACAGATAAAACATGGCAAAGTGTGTGTGTGGGGGGAGGGGAGGGAGGAAGGGGGTAGGAGCAGGGCCAGGAGCAGGGCCAGGACCGGATTGAAAAGGCAGAGTACTGCAGGGGTTCAACTGGCGGTGGTCCCGTCCCTGACTAGGGTTTTGGGCTTTACACCTACAGGTTTTCTGAGTATGCCCAACACCCCCACAGTTATGATGAGTTATTTTACTTTTTAATTTTTACCACAGAAATGCAGGCAGGCTTTTCTTTCTTATCTTTGGCTTGTCTAGCTTCACATTCAGAAGCCCACAGGCTTCCTTTAACATTTTAAAGAATGCCTGATCGGTCTTTTCAGGGTCCGAGATGCCTGCATTACTTGAATACACTTCCCCATTTTCACTCACGGTACTTGGCAGTGAGCTTATTCTTGCCTTGCACGTGGCCCGGCCCGCTATCAGTCCCCAGTTCCCAGCTCCATTGCCCAGGGCATTTTGAACAGCTTTTTTTTTTTTTTTTAAATCAGTGCAAGCATGGGTCATACCAACTTCTGATTTAAACTTAGCAGAGGCCCAATTGCCATTTTGAGGTTCCTTTGAAAAAAGCTTGACCCATGAAAGGTCGGGGCATTTAGCTTTAGTCAGGATATGGCGATCCCTAGGATGTAACGTATATGTTGTAACCATTTGTTCTATTTTTTCCTCAGAATATCAAGTTTGAGTCTTTGGGCTTTAGATCTGGGAGATCCTTTAATAAGCCCCTTGTTTCCTCTGTACTCAGAGGAGTACACTTATACGTATGCTGAACTGTTCTGTTACCTCCCTGTTCTGTCCATTTTTATATCTGTTTGGTGAGCTGTTTCCAATTCATTTCTTTTTGGTTATTTTCATTATCATTATCTGAACCAAAATTAGTGTGATCCTCCTGTTGCATGATAGCAGTAATATGATGTGCGGAAAAGTTACATTCTTTCATTTTAACCTTTAAAGCACTGTTCTCCGTTTGGAGTTCATTTAATTTATGATTCAGATCTGCCTTCTGGCTCTGCATTGATGTGAAAGCCTCTTGAAGTTCCTCTAACTTTTTTACCTTTCTGTCATATTCACAGTAAGGTATCACAACTCCTTTCTCTAGCTTTCCTTTTGTCTGACCAGACCACCACAACAAGCTGTCTTTTACACTTACACTGGTCCATCCATCTTTCTTCCATAGCTTTCTGAGCCTTTGCATCCTTTTCTTTTAGAAATTCAATGATTTTTCCCCCTGTTGAGGGCATCACTGAAGCACCCTGGAGCAATTCGTACGACATTGTCACCCAGCTTCCTAAAACCCACTTAAATGGTGTTTCAGGGGAATCAGACGAGCACATCCTTGTACTTAGCACTACTGAAGCACACTCTGGTACTCGGTACTTGGCATTGCAGCCTTCGCCAAAGTGATCCCTGCACCCCAAAAACATGGCCAAAAGTACAACCCCCAAACACAATCTCTGTTCAGTTCTCGTGTCTATGTGCCTTATTCGTGGTTTGTTTTATAATCTTTAAAAAAGGGTGCAAAGGGGTATCTCAGGGAGTCCCAGACCAAGGTGCGTGCCAGAGGTGGTAAGTATAAAAGTACTCACCTCTGTCCTTCATCGTGGTAAGCACCCGGAGGGTCCCAGTTGCACCCTGCTTGCTGTGCCAAATTGTAAAGCATGAAGAATTCTTTCTCCAAGAATCAGGGAGTACAGACAATATTGAAGAAGTTTATTCATGATTCCGGGAAGTCTGATAGATCAACTTCAAATTCATGGTGTAACAGTTGTCAATTATATACGCTTTCTTGTCGATTACATAGTACGTTTTAAATTTTTTATCTATTCACTTACAAATACAGACATTGTCCCGTTCCAGAGAGAACAACAGTGCTAATTGTCATTACATACATGCAGAGACACTTTAATCTCTCTACTTACATCAAGGATCCTAGGGCTACACTTGGAGCGGGGGTACGGTGGAGGAAGACGGGCGGGGAGGGGTTCCTTACAGATAGGTGGCAGGTGAGACAGAAATTCTAAAAGCAAATGTGCTGTTCTCATTGGAATTAGAATCACTAAGAGGACATCTGGCTTCCTGAGCCATCAGATGCTTACACTAGCCATTGTCCTTGAGGATCAGGTATGCTCGTTAGCCGTTTAAATGAGTTTCGACCTACAACTTGTTAGCTGTACAACCTCAAGCCTTACAAGGTAAAGCAATATGTAAGTGCTTAGTATGAATAATCATTGCTGTCTTACATCCTTTCTTTGGGGCATTAATAGCACTTCCATGTTTTTTCTTTACTGCATTGACTTATGAAGAAAATGTTCTTGTTTTCTTTCAATGTCTTTTGGACCTAAGTGTTGATCTTGGCAGGTGTTTTGCTGATCCCTTGGTGCTTTGTAAGCAGGGTCTGAATGAACTTTCCCCTGACATGTAGTGAGTGATGAGCTGGGGCAAAAACACTTCAGGAACAGACTGTTTGTATAGCCACACCTACTCTGCCTAGGTATGCAACATGATTTGCCAAAATGATCAACCATGCTGGTCTTGGACTACTACTGATGACATGGACAAGTAGATCGAGGTCAGAGTAGGAGAGCAATGAAAGGGATTGTCTATGCAATCCGTACTAGGCAGCAAAGCAGAAGTGGGTTCTTAAGAAGAACTTAAAAATAGGAGAGGATAGGGGCCTTGTGGATGAGTTCAGAGCAGTCATAGTATTCAATTCCCAGAAGTCCGCTGCTGATCTTGCACATGGCACTTCACCAACTTGTGTCTATTTCCCCATTAATGCTACTGACCTCTTTTGTAAAGCACTTTGAGATGAAAAGTGCTATTCAAGACCTAGATATTATTATTTATTATTCTAATATGGGGTCACATGGAAGGAAGCATAGAGACAATTGTCTATATTTCCATGCTTGCCCATCTTTCAAACAGAGTAGAGAGGTTGGGGAGGGGGAAGGAGGGAATGATGTGAAAGTCATCCAGAGAGGATAAGTAAACAAAGATGATTGATGATTTGAAGGAGGTGACTAGTAGTTTATATTTCATGCAATAGCAGATGGTAGCCAGTGGGCGAGGAGTCAAAAAGGGGAGTGATTGTGATGTTCCCCTCTGCAATCTGGACTGGTACATCACTGTGTTACTTCAATCCCCCATTTCTGGAGTGTGTCTCACTCTGCTTTGTTGTGTGAACCCCACACATGGGATTATGCAATGGTAGGATCCTAGCCAATATCCCCATTCCCCGATGCAACCCAAGGAACTGCCATCTTACAGTGTTCAATGTTGCCCACTGGGGTCTGCAAGCTCATATGTTAGTTTATCAAAGAAATTGATATGCACCAGCTTTGTCACTTCGAATGGAGTCTCTGACCAAATGCACTGCTTTAGATAAAACAGACAAATAAGTTTATTACATACAGAAAGATTTTAAGTGATTATAAGTCAGAGGAAAATAAGTCAGATTTGATAAAGATGAAATAAAAGCAAATTGCATTCTAAAATAAGGTTAACACTTTCAGTAACCTTACAAAATCAGATAATACTCACCACGGGCTGGCTGATGTCCTTCAGCCAGGCTCTCCCCCTATGGACAGTCCTTCAGTTGCTTGAAGTTGTTTTGTAGGTGGAAGTGGAAGAGAGAGCCCCAGATTGCAAAACCTCTCTTCTTTTAGCATGTTCCTTTGCCCCTGCTCTAGGGTTAGGTGACAATGTCCTTGTACAGCTTCCTCCACTTGAGTCAATGAGCATCCCCTTATCGATGCTTAGGTTAGTCCATTGTTCCTGGAAAAGCTGGGTTGCTTTATGCATGCCTTAGTGAGGTGTGCTCTCTGCTTAGGTTTTGCTTAGATCTGCCTCAAGCCATGAGACACATGTCTGGGAATATTACATAGCGGAGCTTCATAACCATACGTATGACATTGCAACTAACATACTACTATAACAATAATGTTCAGTATGTCATGAGCATTCAAAAAACACCTTACATGGCATACTTTGCATTAAACAATACACAGTTACACTCTAAGGATGAACATGAATGATACCCAATCATACCATAAGGGTGTGTGCACCATGGGATGCAGTGTGTCACAGTGATGTGATCAAATCAGTAAGGAAAGAAAATGGCTGTAGAGGCTGCATTTTATGTGGACTGAAGTGGAACAATATATGTTTTGGGGAAAAGAATGTGGCAGCAGTCAGGGCAGGATATAACAAGGGCCTGGATGAGGGATTTGACTGTGGAAATGGAAAGAAAACACAAATCTTAGAGATGTTGCAGAGGAAGAAGTAGCTGAACTTGGACATGCTCTGTCCAACAGGAGCCCCAGGACCTGGAGCAGGGACAGTGCTCCTGTGTTGGCAGGGGGGTTTCCTATATTGAGAGCTGCAATCACTAAAAGCTGAAACTCACAGAGCTGAAAGCTGAAACTCACTAGAACTGAAATCGCTCGGGAAACCCTGAGAGACTGACAGCAGAGAGGGCCTGCAGGCAGCAGGAGCCAGTAGCAGTCAGGGCCCGCAGATGGCGGGAATCAGCAGTGGAGGGGGCCCACAGATATACTGCGGGGTGGCATGGATTCTGCTCATTGTGTTCATGAATTCTGTTTGCACTGTTTTCCCAAACCAGTGCTGTGTTACGTCATTACTTTTATTGAAAGATTTACTTTCTACACTCAGACTCTGTGCTTGCGAGAGGGGAAGTATTGTCTTTTGAGGGTGCCAAGGTGACTGGGTGGGGGCTCGAGCCAGTTTGGTGTTGAATCATTGACAGGAACCCCTAGATATAGAACCTGGCCCTTGCTGCTGCCAACTCTTTCTGGCTGAAGGGTTACACTTGCAAATTGCCTTGAGATTCTGCAGGGAGACTGTGCTTAGAGGACAAGGTACAAAGCACCTTATAAAAATGGGTGGATGGAGTGGTAGGTGGATGAAAGGCACTCTAGAAGTCCGCATTGTCACTATTAACATACAGCCATTCAATTTTCTCTTTTTTTTACTCTGCAGCTTCTAATTTATGTATCCTCACTTGCAATTTATAAAAGAAATTATTCCTGCGAGGCATCCATTCTCGCTCCATCTCTCAGATTGATTTATTTTATCCTCTTGAAACACTTTCCCGTTCTGTTTTTATTCTCTTCCTAATCTGCCACCTAGCTGCTGCTCTCTGATTTGCTCATTATTCCTTTCTCACTCTTAAAGTTTTGTTGTTTGCTACTGTAAATAGTAGTGACCTTGAGCCCATAGTTAATAAAACTAGACTGAATGTGGCATTGCTACAATAACCAGGTGTATTCAACCAAAACACAAGGCACTATGAATGTCTTCTACTCAAGACAGAGAATCTGCCATGGTTTTCTGATTCACTTATTCAGAAGTTTGTTGTTGCATACTAAATGCACACGTGTGTTGTTGCACACTAAGATGTAAACAGTTGGCATGTCTTAATTGACCTGTAGGGTTTAAGTATTCCTTGTAGTTCGGGAAGACATCTCATTCTTACTACAAATAAGTCTTTTAGGAGATAGTCTCCACACAAGCTATGACCTCTCTGAAATACTGCTATTGCAAGATAGCTCCTGATTTTCATGCATATATTTCTACATACATGGTGCCTATGCATACATCATGTATTTTGCTTCCTAAAAGTCAAGTGGGCTGTTCCAAATTATTCAGATTCAGTGTGCTTCCCACCAAAATTACTGGAGCAAATTTGTTTTAAATTGAAACTCTCATCTGTGTATTCTGTTATCTTCTGTATTTTATGTACATATAGGATCACATCCTCCGTTTTAGACACACATCATTTTATGTTTTACTCCAGTATGTAGTAAATTTTACTTTTACTTTTTGTTCTATGGTATACAAATGATTTATATAAAAGACACATCGGTGCAGCATCCAGCTGTTGTCCTAGGGCCTGCAGAACACAACTAAGGTGCAAATGAGATAAATGTGGTTGGTTTTATAGGACTACTAACTAGCTCCATCTAGTGGCTTCTTGTTTTCTTCAGGGGTTTTCAGTTGCAGAGTGAGTTATCTGCTGCGAACGAGGACATGCTATGGCCATTAATGAAGCGGGGGAAAGCAAAGAACACAGATTCTATTTGGTGTATTTCCTTTCCGACACTTGCTCCTGTATGTTAGAAGCGAAGGCCTATTTAGGCCTGACAGAAGCATGCTGTGAATCTTCGGAGTTTGTTCTGTAGCATGTGAATGTGTGAGAAAGTGCGGAGTAATCATGTTTATGAGGGAAAAAAAGATAAAGTAACTAAAAATTTATAAACGACTGATTTGAATTCACTAACTCTGTCCTGGGGGGAAAAGGGGCGGAAAGAAAGTTATCAGGGAAATGAGATTAATATATATGTATAAGAAAAGATATCAAAGACCTAAATAAGTTTGTGCAACAAAGGAAAGTTGAAGCTGTATTGTTTGGTGCTGGAGGTGTTTATGATTAGATTGTCCCATTGAGCTTCTCACTTGTGGATAATTGATCACTACTTGCTGAGTGTTTTACCATAATAAAGATTTCTTAGACCTATCTGCTGACTAAGTGAATCTCAATCCAACATTTTGGTGAGCCAGGAGGTTTGTACATTGGGCTAACAGCCAATATCCCAGGGACCAACCGCAACCTAAGGGTATTGTGGGGTTTAAGGTCATTTTAAGGGATAATGGAATTGCTGAAAAGAAATGCAGATAAGTATCTGGCTGGATATAGTGGGAATCCTCTTAAGGAAGTGGACATCCTCATGTGCCAGAATCTGGTTGAAGCAATGGCTGAACTTCTGGAAAGCAACCTTTTTTGGCAGCAAGAAGGTTGCTAAGAAAAGAATAAAGGCAGCAGTTGTTCAGAGTTTGATAGTGACAGCCAAAGCTGTTGTGAAACTAAATGGAGCACTGAGATTGGAGTGCGGAAGATAGAAAACTTAAGTTAGAGAAATGCAGGAGTGTGAGATACAAGAACTGAGAGACAGTCACTGAGCTACAGGCAGAGAGTATTACAAGTTCTGAGGTTTTGATTGAGACAGCTCAGGAATGTGAGTCTCAAAGGCCAGCATGGTATTCTTGCATGCACAGCTAGAAACACGGTAGCTGGAGAATACAGAACTGACAGATGCTTTTATATCAGATCCTATTATATTTAAATTTGGAAGTTGAAAGTATTAATGTGGACACTATTGTATTATCTGAGGAAGCTCTACCTTGTAATCCACTTTTTCCTTCCTTGAGCAATCTGGACCCTAAAGCTGGCCCTGTTGTACACAATATGCCTTTGTACAGGAAGTCTTAGCCCCAGGCAACCTGAGTGTGGAATGTGAGTTCAGCAGAGGAGAGGGGCTGCTCCCAGTTTGTGCCCCTGGGGCCGGGAGTCAAGATTATGTTTACAAACAAGAGGTAGGGTGATTAAGATAAGAAAGGGCTGGTGATTAGATTAATGATCTGGAAGTCCTTAGATGAGCCTGTAGACAGGAATCCCTCTGCTGGGGAAGGGAGGGTGAGAAATAGAGTGTTGAGAGAATGCAGGGGATGCAAAAGAAATACAGCCAAGCCTTCCGAGCCAAGGCTCCATTCAGAAAAGAGGGAGATGTGAGAGAGATCTGCTGATGGTATTAGAGGTTTTACCTGATTAAGGACTGGAAGATTTGACCCTCCAACTTTTTTTCAAGAGGAAGGGGCTGCCCAGAGCTCCTGTTCCTGTTTGTTTTCCTTTACTGCCTTCAGTGGCCCTGATATACCTCAAAAGACTTTCCTGACTTGAGGGTAAGGCAAAGAAAAAGAAGGATCTGGCGGCACCATCAGTGGCCTTGGTACCCTCCCGCTCTGCACCATCTTCGGCATGGACATCGCCCGTCCCACCTCTGATTCTGCAACCTTTGGTGCAGCTGCCTCCGTGGACTTTGCCACAGTCTTCAGCTGCCTCTAGAGACACTCCTCAGATCCCCGGCCATCTGGAGCCCCTTCTCTCCACCCAGGAGCTGGAGTTACTCTGCCAGCCTTCGCTGCTGCTCTCTGGTCTGTCACTGTCCTGCCCCTGCCACAGAGAGCTATGTTCATGCTGCACCACCCACACTGGCAGCTCCCACACTGCTGAAAGCATCCTCAGATTCTTGATGGTTTTTCTGAATCAGAGCCAACCTTCTCTCTGATGTCCAGGCGCAGTTGATCTCGCTCCTTATGACCCAAGCAGGAGGGCATCAACCAAGGCCTGCTAGCAAACTAAATGGAAACTTTTCACTGCTTGGGCTCACCACCATCACCACCATCTAGGTGAGATTTCCATCTCATCATCCTCAATTAACTCCCTGCGCTCTAACCTCACGCCTCGCCCCCAGTTCTATCTGGGTCCACTTAACACCTTCATCCCTCCAGTGGAAGGTGCCCACCCTACCACTGTCTGTTTCCTCAACCTCTTCCCTCTGGTACTTAAGTCCACACCCCCATGGGACCTTAACCTCCTCCTTTCTACCCTTGTGAAGCCTCCCTTCAACCCGTTGGCTTTGTGCTCCCTCTCCCGTCTCTCTATGAAAGTAATCTTCGTGGTAGCCATTACCTCCATTGGATGGGTCAGTGAACTGGCAGCCATGGCGGCTGACACCTCCCTACCGCTTTATACTGTGTTCCACAAGGACAAATTCTTATTGCAGCTGCACCCTAAGTTCCTTCCAAAGGTGGTGTTGGAGTTCCACCTCAGTCAGTCCATTCACCTCCCTGTCTTCTGTCCCAGACAATATGCCTCCAATGCAGACAGGATCCTTCACTCCCTCAACATCTGCTGTGCCTTAGCCTTTTATCTCTAGAGGACCCGTACCTTTCGGGCATCACTGAAGTTGTTTTGTCACAGTTGCATACCGGTGCAAGGGCCAAGCGCTCTCCTCCCAGTGCATCTCAAAATGGGTCTCCGGGTGCATTGGGACATGCTACACACTCTCTGATGTGCAGCTGCCAGATACAGATACAATGCACTCTACCTGAGTGCAAGCTACCATATCGGCATACCTGGCAGACACCTTCTAGTACAACATCTGCCATGCCATGGTGCCCTGTTCACATCTACACCTCCCACTATGCCATCGCCCAAGGAGTGGTTGCAGATGCTGCCCGAGACCATGCTGCACTACAGACTGCATTTTCTTCTGCATCCAGGCCCCCATCTCCATGCTGATCACTGCTCGCTACTCACCCACTATTGGAATACATATAGGGACTATGACTCGAAGAAGAAGAAGAAGAGGAGACCACCTTGTACACTGGAGTAATAGTAATAGGATGAAATATAATAGTGAAAAGTGCAAGGTCATGCACTTAGGGATTAATAATAAGAATTTTAGATATACGTTGGGGACGCATCAGTTGGAAACGTCGGAGGAGGAGAAGGACCTTGGGGTATTGGTTGATAGCAGGATGACTATGAGCCGCCAATGTGATATGGCTGTTAAAAAAGCAAATGCGGTTTTAGGATGCATCAGGCGAGGTATTTCCAGCAAGGAAAAGGAGGTGTTAGTGCCGTTATATACGGCGCTGGTGAGACCCCACCTGGAATATTGTGTGCAGTTCTGGTGTCCCATGTTGAAGAAGGATGAATTCAAACTGGAACAGGTTCAGAGACGGGCTACTAGGATGATTCGAGGAATGGAAAATCTGCCTTATGAAAGGAGACTCAAAGAGATTGGCTTGTTTAGCCTGGCCAAAAGAAGGCTCCGGGGGGATATGCTTGCTCTATATAAATATATCAGGGGGATTAACGTTAGGGAGGGAGAGGAATTATTTAAGTTTAGTACTAATATAGGCACGAGGACGAATGGGTACAAACTGGATATTAGGAAATTTAGACTTGAAATTAGACGAAGGTTTCTAACCATTAGGGGAGTGAAGTTCTGGAACAGCCTTCCGAGGGAAGTAGTGGGGGCAAACAACTTATCTGGCTTTAAGACTAAGCTTGATAAGTATATGGAGGGGATGTTATGATGGGATAGTTTAATTTGAGCAATTGATTTGGATTATCGGCAGATAAGTCTGCTCAATGGTCTGTGGGAATGTTGGATGGGATGGGAACTGAGTTACTGCAGAGAATTCCTTTTTGGGTGTTGGCTGGCGAGTCTTGCCCACATGCTCAGGGTTTAGCTGATCGCCATATTTGGGGTCGGGAAGGAATTTTCCTCCGGGGCGGATTGGCAGAGGCCCCGGAGGTTTTTCGCCTTCCTCTGCAGCGTGGGGCATGGGTCGCTTGCTGATGGATTCCCTGCAGCTTGAGGTCTTCAAATCTCACTTTTGAGGATTTCAATAACTCAGTCATGGGTTCGGGGTTGTTATAAATGTGTATGGGTAGGGTTTTGTGGCCTGCCTTGTGCAGGAGGTCAGACTAGATGATCATATTGGTCCCTTCTGACCTATGAGTCTATGAGTCTATGAGTCTATGAGATTGCTTACCTGTAACTGGAGATTCTTTGAGATGTGTGGTCCCTATTTATATTCCAATATCTGTCCTCCATCTGCTTTGCTGTGGACTCAAACCCTCAGTGGTAAGAGGGTCACTGGAGAGGCATCGACTCACATGGCTTACTATAACCTCAGCTGGGAGCACAAAGAGACTCATGTTGCACGTGTGAGATAATGGACACTGCTATGAAAACCTTCTGGCTCTAGCGTGTAGCACGCATATGCACCTACAACTGGAATACAAATAGGGACCACACATCTCAAAGAACCTCCCGTTACAGGTAAGTAACCTCCTCTTACAAATAATCCTGCTCGTAATGGTCCAGGCCACCCACATTTGGTTAGAGAGGGCTACTTCCAGAGGTGAGAGAGGCAGTTAAAATGGTGTTTCATAGGAGTTGTACTAATGTTCACACTTTGGTTGAAAAAGCAAAATGTGTTCTTTTGCCATGCCATGGAAGAGGGACCCACTGGATGAGGCTACAGCATTCAGAGTTGAAAATGGCCAGGAACCTAATTCTGAGGGTAGCATGGGAGCACTGGGTGCTGTAGAGGGCATGGCAATGGGAAAGGCGGCAGCCGAGAGTGCCCATAGATTCCCTCTGAGGAAGGGAGGTGTAATGAGGAACTGGGGGAGGAGGTACAGAGGCTTTGGGAGATGACCTGGGAGATGGGGAGCAGTTTGATGGTTGGAACTGCTTCCTCCACCCCCCCCCAATAGGGATAGCAAGCCTCCTCCCACTCATCCAGGATTTTTACCCACATTACCTTGGATGAATGGGGACTCTCCACTGTGTCATCAGTTATAGAAGACATTTGTAAGATAGCTTTGCTTGATAATGGGATGTCTCCCTTCAACACCTAGAATTCAGGCAGGGGATGTCACACACCAGTGTATTACCATGACTAGAGTGACAGGGCAAGGAGCCATTCACTGGCTTACTCGACCCTTAGATGTCACTGTAGGCAGCTTTTCTGTTACTCATGTTTCTGTAGCCCAAGATTTTTGGACGACTGCAGATGCAGCTACACAAAATGAATATAAAAGACACAGAGATAAGTGTAAAGGTGCTGACTACTTTGGCTGAGAACTGCCACACTGGGCAAAAAGGTAAAAAGTTTACAATCCCAGAACTTTGTCGCTAGTGAGGCCTTGGGAAATGTCCTGTTTCACAATGAAAAACTGAAGCTGAGTGATCTAAGGGGAAGGAGTGTGAAGTTAAAAGGGGTTTTGCAGACACTGTAAGAACATTGCAGAGCTTGGGAAGGGATGACAATCAGAGGTCATGCAAGTGTTAACAAGTTTGTTATAAAGAATGTTGATGATTTAAATAAAAAGGTAAGGGAGAAGGAGGAAATACCTAAGAAGCTGAAGAAGGAAAAATGAATAACACAGTTGTTAACACTGCCTTTCAGAAGAATAGTTTAAGTTTAACCGCAGAAGTACTGATATCTAATTTGGATGAGACTTAGAAAAAATATAGCACTTAGATCCCAGGCCAAAAGCAAACAAACAAACAACAAAAACCAACAGCAAAAAAACTCACATGTGAAAAATGTGTTCAAAGCTGAAATATAAAAATAAAATTGTAGTTTAGATATATGAGCTGCTTAATTAAAGGGGAGGTCCAACAAAAAATGACAAAGATATTTTGATGGCCAAACTTCTGGCAAGGAGTATGAAGTGAGAGATCAGGTACTTGTACAGTATGTGTCAGGTAAAAAGCCCTTTCCAAATACCAGTTCAGAGGATCTCTACTATGTAATGGACAAGGCTAGTCCACCAGTCTATCTGGTTCAGATAAAGAGTGAAAAAGGAGTGGTGAATTGAGGAATGCATGCTGTGTAGGTGAAACCATATAGAGGGAAGGACAAGAGTGAATTTACTGCTGTAAAAAGAGGGAAGTGAGAATATTTGTTATCTTTTTCAGGTGTTCATCACCATGGGAGGCATAAAGAGAATTACACTGGGGTCCATGGAATTCATGATACAGCAGAGAAACAAGGTGGTGATAGTGCACGAGGGGGGAATGCCACCCTACTTTTATGGTTCCTGGGTAATCATGCAGGAAAGCCTACAGTATTCTGGTACAGACTGGACCACAGCCAAGGTGGAGGATCCTATAGCACAAGCAGCTCTCAGGAGGAGCAGGGACTTGGACTGAGGGGGGATGTAGAAAGAGCTGTGCATTTAAATGGGATGGGAATGGCTAACCTAACCATTCATAGCAAATAGCTTACACACATGGGAAATATTACAATTATTTTAGCAGTTCACGGAACTGACGCCAATAAGCGCACCTGCCATGTCAGGAAATGACTGAGACTTTGACCTTCTCTCTGAATATAGTTAAAGTCTGGCAGAGTACCACTACAGCACGCTCAGGATTGGGAGTAACAACGCCTCCCACTCCAGAATTCAGGCAAGATGATGAACCATGTCTAGAAATGGATGCAGGATCTGACAATGGATTAATGATAAATCATGACTATCAAATTATGTATAATAATGTACAATACCAACTGAAACCTGTAGTATTGAATTTAATCAATTTGACATTACTACAGCAGCTCTGTTGTGCAAAATATGTGCACGTCTATATGCAAATGATAGCCAAAGTGGTGCAAAATTTAAGACAACCAATAGATGGGGTGGAAGTGGAGGAAATTTGGGGGCCAGAGAATGGAAAGAGTCAGGGGAAAAGAGATAAGAACAGTCTAGGAGTTAGGGGTTATGAACATCAATATGGATATCACAGTATTTTGGGAGGAAAATCAGAAGATGAGAGTTCAATTTCAAAACCTGTTAACAAAGTTAATAGAATCAGGATATTGGGAAGGATGTTCAGAATGTAAGGATAACAGGACAGCTGTGTAGGGAAGTGGAAACAGCAATCAACAAAATGGGAAAAGTCAGAAACCATCCTACTGTATCTGTTCATGGTATGGCAGCTGCTTAATACAGGAGTCGCAGGTGGGACTAACGGAAATTCAAGATGAGGAAGTGCCTGGGTTCATAACAAATAAGATTCTAGAACAAAAGAAAAATGAAAGGAGCACATTGGGACAGAGTGAGGTGTTACTAAAGGGTCTGTTATGTGAAGAAAACGTGCCAGGGTGATGAAACATGGATCCTTCCGATAGTGCTGGTAGTACCAGTGGCATTGGACTAGTGGGTTTTCTTGGTTGGCCACCTCTTGAGGAAGCAGGACCTTGAAACGGACACCCCCAGGGCCAGTAGGGAGAGGCCAATGTGCCAGGTCAGCCTGATTGACAGGGTGGACAGGCCAATGAAGGAGCCCAGAGGCCGAGGGAGGAGGTCCTGTCTTCCACGTGAGCAGGAGCTGCTTGGGCAGAGAGTGGGGCTGAGCTAAGGACAAAGCAGGAAGCAGCTGGGAGGCCAGAGAAGAAGCCAGGCCCGGGCTGGGGCCATCTGGAGCTGGGTGTGGAGACCAGAGAAGAAGCCCAGCGAACTGAGCGAAACCACAGCAGCAGAACCAGAGGGGGCTGAGGAGCGTCCCAGAGAGCCAAGCTGAACAGAGCCCAGCTGAGCAGAGCTGAGCCGCACTGAAGGAGAGCAAATCTGGAGCTGGGGCTGCCTGGAGCCAGGTGCGGTGAGCAGCTGGGGAGAATGAAGGGGACCCTGGACAGGGGCCAGCGCAGGCACATGCCGCCAGCCAAGAGGCCATGAAGGCTGGACTGGGCGGGGGATCGTGACTCCGGCCGGGGGGGGGCAACGTTGGGACAAACTGCCCTGTCCCCTAGAGCCTGTGGGCGTGTGGCCACAGCCAGAGCAAGTGTCTGACTCTTTGTGTTGCTGCAGCGCAGCCAGGACCTGGGCACGAGGCCTACGACACGTGGAAAGCAGACTGTGATCTTCCCTTACACACCAGAGATGCTGTGTGTGGTGCCCCCGTGCCAGGGGATGGCGCTGGGTGTTTTCCTTTAACCTTTCTGATCTTTTCTTTATTTTTTAAATTGATAGCTGTTTTAATAAATTGTATTCCTTTGATAAAGTTTCTACACCCCAAATTTATCCCTAAAGTAGTTTTGGAATTTAACATTAATCAATGCATTCACTTACCTGTATTCTTCCTGTAACTGCATGAGTCTGCAGAAGAACTTAGATTCCACTCCCTGGCTGTTCAATGAGGCTTGGCTTTTATCTACAGAGAACAAACCCATCAAGAAGTCCCCAAGACTGTTTGTTACTGTAGCACAGAGGGTCAAAGTGCATGCCATCTCCATCCAGAGAGCAACAACCATAGCATCTCTCCAAGACGTACCCTTCTAGGTAGCTGTAAAGTGGCCAGGTGGAGCTGCATCCACATGTCTGCAAGGCATTATGCCTTGGTACAGGACTTGACTGCTGATGCCTCCTTTGGGATGGCAGTTCACCATTCAACCCTGTTATCCTTATCCTCGCAACCTCCTCCTACTTAGATACTGCTTGTCAGTCGCCCACAGTAGAATATAATAGGGGCCATCACTCGAAGAAGAAGAGGGCGTTACTTATCTGTAACTGGAAGTTCTTTGAGATGTGTGGTCCCTATATGTATTC
Source organism: Mesoclemmys tuberculata (assembly GCA_007922155.1). Classification (NCBI taxonomy): domain Eukaryota; kingdom Metazoa; phylum Chordata; order Testudines; family Chelidae; genus Mesoclemmys; species Mesoclemmys tuberculata. The sequence goes on along the minus strand of ML675629.1, from coordinate 12,543,453 downwards.
CACTATCCTCCCTCCTTCTCCTCTGCTTCAGATCTTACCTGATTCTCAGTAGAGAAGGAAATGAAGAGAGGGTCGGTCCGCCCTGCCCTTTATCGCTTGGGTCAGAGACACAAGGTGAGCCAGGCACATGTGCAGATCAACAGACATGACTTCCAAATTTTCTGACTCTAGTTACATAGTGTACATATGTAACCCCACACTCGAATACAGATAGGGACCCTGCATCTTGAAGAATCTCCAGTTACAAGTAAGTAACCTCCTCTTCCTGTCCCACTTCCTTGCCAAAGAATGGCCACTTGATAGGTGATAGTCCATCAGTTTTGATAACACCTGGCTAGAGGCATCAGCTTGTCCTTTGTCTTTGAGAAACAGGTTTACCCACCCTGCAGACTTGTCTGGTAAACACTCTTCAGTCATGAGTTCAGTTAATGTTCATATCTATACATATAATGTTACTACATACATTTCACCGTGATATTATTGACCAGTGAATTGTTTTCAAATGATACCCCACAAGACTTTTTTTGTACAAAAATTATTACAATGGTGGGTGAGATCTGAATACAGGAGCACATTTGGTCACACCCGTGTCTCATATACAGCATTCATGCTAATACATCCAAAATAGCATTTGCCTTTTTCTCAGCCACATTGCACTGTTGACTCATCTTCTGTTAGTGATCCACTATAACTTATAGATCCTTTTCAGCAATACTACCCCCTACCCAGTTATTTCCATTTGATATTTGTGCATTTGATGTATTTTCTTTGGACTTCTCTTTATTTCATTTCATACTACTGATTTCAGACCAATTCTCCAATTTATCAAGAACATTTTGAATTCTAATCCTGTCCTCTACAGTGCTATCAATGGTTCCAAGCTTAATGTCATCTGCAAATTTTATAAGCATACTCTCCACTCCCTTACCCAAGTCATTAAGGAAAATATTGAATAGTTCTAGACCCAGGACAGACCTGTGCAGGATTCCATTAGATATGTCCTTCTGGTATGGCAGTAAACCATTGATTAGTACTCTTTAAGAACAGCTCCAACCAATTATGGACTCATTTTATAGCAGTTTAGTCTAGATCATATTTCCCTAGTTTCCTTATGAGCATGTCATGTGAAATTGTGTCAAAAGCTTTATTAAAGTCCACATATATCACATCTATTGCTTCTCCCATCCAGTAGTCCAGTTATGCTATCGAAAAGAAAATCAGATGTATTAAACAAAGAACACAATCCCTTTTCCAAAGAGTATACAATCTAAGCATATGAATGGGTACAACCACTGGCACCAAATGATCAAAGACTCTTAGAAGATTAGGGTTGGAAGGCATTCCAGGAGGTCATCTAGCCAAACCCCTGCTCAAAGCAGGACCAACCACAACTAAATTATCCCAGCCAGGGCTTTCTTAAGGCAGGCCTTAAAAATCTCTTAAGGATGGAGATTCCAACACTTCACTAGGTAACCTATTCCAGTGCTTCACCACCTTCCTAGTGAAAATGTTTTTCCTAATATCCAACCTAGACCTCCCCCACTGCAACTTGATAGCATTGCTCCTTGTTCTGTCATCTGCCACCACTGAGAACAGCCTAGCTCCATCCTATCTGGAATCTCCTTTCAGGTAGTTGAAGGTTGCTACCAAATTCCCCCCAGTCTTCTCTTCTGCAGCCTACTTCCCTCAGCGTCTCCTTATAAGTCGTGTTTCAGCCCCCCAATCATTTTCATTGCCCTCCGCTGTACTTTCTCCAATTTGTCCACCTCCCTGTAGTGGGGGCCCAAAACTGGACACAATACTCCAAATGCGGCCTCACCAATGCCAACTAGAGGGGAATAATCACTTCATGCAATCTGCTGGCAGTGCTCTTACTAATGCAGCCCAATATGCCGTTAGCCTTCTTGGCAATAAGGGCACACTGTTGACTCATATCCAGCTTCTTGTCCACTGTAACCCCCAGGTCCTTTTCTGCAGAACTGCTGTCTATGCAGTCTGTAGCGGTGCATGGGATTCTTCGTTCCTAATTGCAGAACTCTGCACTTGTTCTTGTTGAACTTCATCAGATTTCTTTTGGCCCAATCCTCCGATTTGTCTAGGTCACTCTGTATCCTATCTCTCCCTTCCAGTATATCGAATGTTCCCCCCAGCTTAGTGTCATCTCCAAAGTTGCTGAGGGTGCAATCCACCCATCCACCCTGCAGATCATTAATGAAATGAATACTGAGCAGTATGAAAGTCATTTCATGGCAGGGACACTTTATGATCATACACCTACTTTCTGCAAGAGTGCCACAGCATTCTTCTTGTATTAGCCACTTAGGATTTGTTGTGATTTGTGCATAATGTTTGGGGAACTTTTTATTAATTGCTATTGTTAGTGATTTATGATTAAATTATCTTTTATAGTTGGTAGTGCCAAGAACCTCACTCTAGGATTTAGATGAGTGACCAGGGGCGTGCACAAAGGGGGGCAAGCAGGGACACGTCCCCCCCCAATAATCGTCAGGGCACAGAATGTGGCTGGGGGGGGGGTTGGGGAGGAAGTGGAAGAGAGCGAGCTCCTCCAGCCCCTCTGAAAGGGTTCACTTTTTAAATTTGTGCACATGCCCATGTAAGTAACAAAAAAGATCTGGGGTTTTACTTCCAGCCCACTTTCCATGGTGATAGGGGGTTCCCCACATCCCAGAGGTGGCTGCATTCCAGGCTCAGTGGGATTCTTTGGCATAAAAGGTGTTGTATAAAGTATATTAATCATTAGTTAGAATTGACACAGCTGACAGTTTTGTCATTTTCTTAGAAGCTGGAGGTCTCAGCCCTGGGAAAAACCCCAGGTCCTCTAGTTTCAGCCTTTTGCAGCACACTTTGATTCACCAAAATACATGTCATTTGCAGACGGTCCCTTGGTGCCCTTTTCGTCCATTGCCCCGCTCAGCACCATCACAGCACTCTCTAACTGAAATCCCGTCCTAGCCTCCTAGACTCTCGCGAGACTGCGAGGTTTCATGATCTCTCCCAGCAGCCTTTGCTCTCCCTCTTCTCCGGTGCGGGCGGACCGTGAGGTGAGCCTGTCACAGCTGCTGCGCCCGGCTGCCGCGGCGCCGGCTTCAATCCGCCGCTCCCCGGCGCCATCCTGCCCTGGGCGGCCTGGGGCTGGCCCTGGGCGGCGAGGGGACGGGCTGAGCCGCGTGCAGGCACCGATATTTCCGTACCCCGGCGCCGCCGCAGGGGGTGCAGGGGCGGCCGGGGGGGAGGGGCAAAATGGCGGACTCTGAGGGCCCCCCTCGCAGGGAGGCTCCGAAAGACCCGGATGTGGCGGCGCGGGTGAGGCGGGGACGCAGGGCGACGGGGGGGGAGGGGTGGTTAGGTCGGGGCCAGAGACCGCGGTGACGGACTCGGCCCCTTCGCTGAGGCCTTCCCCGCGCGTGGCTTGCTGGGCGCTGCCCCAGCCTCCCGCTGGCGCCTGGGCTAGAGGCCGAGGCACCGCTGGGTGGTGCGGGGCAGCCAGGCTGCTACCTGCTGAGGGGAGCTGGCCAGCAGCGCCCCGAGCGCAGGCTGCGGGGCCCGCTCGCTGGCGGGAGCGCGCTCCTGGTGGTACCTGAGCACCAGGGTGCCCCGTGCAGTGCGGCCCAGAGGCTAGGAAAATGGCCCGTTCTCTGCCTGCAGCTAAGATGCACATGAACTAGTTCACGTGTGTGCGCGTATCGTGCACATGAACTAGTTCACGTGTGTGCGCGTATCGTGCACATGAACTAGTT
>ML675629.1:12528632-12539685 GCA_007922155.1 Mesoclemmys tuberculata | reverse complement strand
CATGAACTAGTTCACGTGTGTGCGCGTATCGTGCACATGAACTAGTTTTCAGGATGGGACGCCGTCTCAGAACAGCTCTGTGTAAAAAGAAATTGTGCATGAGGCCCCAGGAGTTTTGGGAGATCAAGGATGGTTTACTGCTGTTACAACAGACCATTATGTGAGCTGTTTTTGAAAGAAGGAAGTTTTTAAAGGCATATGCATGGCGTGTTTACTCTCTGCAAGCGTGCATTTTTAAGTGTTTGCTTCCTAGTTGATACCGGATGGTACCGAAATGGTTCTTAAACACAGCTTTCATGGGATGGTTGTGGCTGCAGTGATGACTTTCTTAGGACACCTTTGGATTAACCATGAAAATAATGTTGATTTCTGAGCAGCTGCTTCTCAACTATTTCAGCCAAACTGAGAAATAATGTGTTGGATATACATGCTGTACAGCTTTGAAATATAGCTCTTCATTAATGTTTTCCACAGCTAAGCTCTGAAAATGGTCCGCTACTCACTTGATCCAGAGAACCCCACCAAATGTAAGTGATTTTTCAAGTGTTTGTTGCACTTTTCAGAAATCAATGAGGCTCTGTAATCTCAAAAGTTTATTTTTTGTTTCCATAGCATGCAAGTCAAGGGGTTCTAACCTTCGAGTCCACTTCAAGGTATGCAGAATGTATGTTTGGATTTTTTTTCTGAGAATGTAAGGAATAGAAAAAACATAAATTTTAGAAGAAAATGCCCTTTCCCCTCATATTTCATGAATTCATTAGATTAAAGTTATTATTTAGGCAAGTACAGTAGTATAAAGTAGTGTCACCTCACATGGATAGTGCTACCGTGTAAGACTGAGGCCTTGTCTACATGAGCACTTATGCTGGCAAAACTTTTGTTGCTCAGGGGTATGAAAAAACACCAAGTGACATAAATTTTGCCTGCATAAGTGCTTGTGTAGCTGTGTTACGTTGGCAGGAGAGAGCTCTCCTGCTAACATAATAAAACCACCTACACAGGTGGCGGAGAAGATCTCTCACTGACATAGGGCTGTCCACACAACTGCTTATGCTGTGTCCCTCTTCCCCCCAGCGACAAAAATTTTGCCGGCAATTTTGTGTTAAAGTAGACAAGGCCTTAGCCCTGGTCTTCACAGTTAGGTTGATCTAAGACAACTTACAGACCTAACTATGTCAATGTACACACTACAGCCTTGCTCCCACCAGGGTAGGGCTTACGTTGGTGTAGTTAAGAACTAAGCAGTGTAGATTAGACACTGCATAACTTACATCTGCTGTTGGCTCTCATTCTTGTCAATTTCACAGCTCCCTGCTGTAGTTGTGAAATTGACAAGAAGATTGTCCCCCCATGGCTGCCCTTTGGTCTCCTGACTGGAAGCTACAAGGAGCTGAGAGCTTGGGCCCTCAGCCCCCCCACATGCTGTCTCTTAAATCAGTGGAAGCACTCCTGGTGGGGATGCACCCCACTGACAGAAGGAGGGTAGCATGGGTGTGAACCACTGTGGTAATCAACCTATGTTAATTGTAGTGTAGACATGCCCTAGGTGATTACAATAGTCTCTTTTAGCCTTGGAATCTATTACATCTATTTGTGGTGCTTGTGTTTGTAAATATAGAAATAAGATAGTTGGTGTCTCGAGTTTGCTGTCAAACAGGATTATACAACACAATGGGAAAAACAACTGTTTATAAGGAGATCATACAGGAACTGGAACTAGATGAACACTGGTCTGATCTGATACAATTCTTTTGTTTCAGGCAATAGAAGTGTTAGAACACATTGGTTTTAGTGTTTTGTTGTTTGTCGTCTTAGGGATACAGCCATCTGAAGAGTTATTTGTTAAATTTCATTAAATTATTTTTGGCATAATGGATAGCTAATCTTACCCATGTCATACTGATCATCAAGGAAGAAGTATTTGAATAATTGCAGCATAATATCTAGCTACATATGAAATGGTGCATCCTTTATTGTTAGAGAAATGTTGGTTGCAGTGCTGACTTTCTTAGGACACCTTTGGATTAATCATGAAAAGAAAATGGACTTCTGAGGAGCTACTTTGTCACCATATTACAATTGTGTATTACAATAGACACTCATTAGTAGCAACATGTCCGTGCCCTTTTGCTATGTTGCTCCTACCTGGCTATTGGTGTTATTAGGAGTGTTAACAATTCGCAGTAGGGAAAGTGTTCCCAGCGGAAGTGTTGCTTGTAAGCGGTGGTTGCGCTTATAAGATGTTACAGAAAACACTTGTTTTTAGCATTTGACTATTTTGTGCCTGAACTAGCTAAATATTCTTAATTTTTATGTACTTGATTTTGGGAAACGTCTGAATATCAGCAGTGGTGTATTTAGTAGGAAGCATAGTCAAGTCTATGACAGCTGATTACAGCTACTTGAAAGATCTGGTTCCCTATTGTGACCAAAAGGAACAGCTAGGTTTTAGAAGAACCACAAAACTGTCAGTTGAAGTGGTGAGTGGATGGGGCTCATAACTGCAGGAAGCACAACTTTCATAAGTCAGTCCATGATTATGGAATTCACTACCTAACAGACAATGTCTGCAAACCTCATTGCATTCAGAACTAAAAAAATTAATCTTCCTTGGTTTTTATTAAGCTCTGGTCTATAACGTATTAAGTAACCAAAAATAAATGCATTAATCAGTTATTTCCCTTTCTTTGCTGGGAAGCAAAAGAAATATTTGTTTCTATTTTTAAATAAACTTAGTGGTACCTAAGATTGAGGAGTACTTAAGCTGCTAATAAAAGAACTTTTAGAGAGAGCTATCGGTTAATGTACAATGCTGTGTATATTTTGTTGCTAGAACACTCGTGAGACAGCCCAAGCAATCAAGGGCATGCATATCCGGAAAGCCACTAAATACTTAAAGGATGTGACCCTAAAAAAGCAGTGCGTTCCTTTCCGTCGTTACAATGGTGGAGTCGGCAGATGTGCCCAGGTAAGATTTGAGATTGAAATTTGGAAAGACTTCTTGAATAATTGATTCTCCTGGTGAAAGGACTGAGTTGCATTATGTGTATCCCAACACTGGTGACAAGAAAAAAACGGCTGCATTTAGATCATAAGTAAGGTTAAGATTTTGTCATGGTTATTTTTAGTAAAAGTCACGGACAAGTCAAGGCAATACACAAAAATTCACAGAGGTGTGACCTGTCTGTGACTTCTACTAAAAATAATGGGGAGAGGGGCTGACCAAATGCCCGAGAGGGGGGGATCAGAGCCCTAGCTCCACTGCTGGAGGGGGAGAGTGCAGCAATCGTGGGGAGAGGCTCTGGTTCTCTTGCCGAGTCCTGCGGCTCCTTCCTCTGGGGTCCCCCATGGTAACTCAGAGCTCTGGCATTTACCCTGGCTGTAGATGATGTCTTTGGGGTCTGCTACTAAGGCTGTGGGGTATCCTCGCAGCTTGAGGCGGGTCAGGGCTGCAGGGTTCCCGGTGAAGGCTGGGAGTTGTGGGAGGTCCTGGGCTGGCTGGGAGCTGCAGGGACAAATGGGACTCCAGGGTTCCCCCACCATCTGCCATGGCTTGAGGCTCCAGGGTCCCCTCATCTCTTCCATGGCTCGCAGTTGAGGGTTGCAGCATCCGTACTGCCTGTGCATGCAGACAGCAGCAGACTCTGCTGCCAGTGATGGCTTGTAACTGAGACCCCTACAGCAGCTGAGAGCTGCTGCTCCTCCTCAGAGCTCTGGGATCTTTGCTGACTGAGAGCTTTGGAGTCCCTGCAGACTTTGGAAGCTGAAGAGGATAATTTCACAGAGTTCTCTGGAAGTCATGCAATCCGTGACCTCCATGACAAAATCTTATCCTTAATCATAAGTAAAAAGTGTGAGCTTAGTCCAGTGTAATGAATGTAAACCACCATACAACTTCACATAGTTTGCAGCCTTTGCTTAGGAGGTCCACAGCAGCAGTAATTAGTGGTGCTGATGTGTTCAGACATGCATTGGGGAGGCTGACTTTACAGCACTCATATCTTTAAAACAAAAAAAACCCAATACTCTCACAAAACCAACTTGAACATGTGTATAAAAATGAGAAGACAGATGTATCTTGGTTGATCTTGGACACTAGTATATGTGGGGAGCTAGTTGTATTTGAAAAGGAAGAATTCATTTTGATTTTAGCTATTTTTGGTTTAGAATTACTTGTAGAGTCATGCACTTGTGGTTGCTATGATGACTTTCTTAGGACACCTTTGGATTAACCATGAAAAGAAATGTGTATTCTGAGCAACCTTTGTAAAAGACAAGTGATTGTGTTTGTTTTGAGTGAAACTACAACTAAACTCTCAATTTTCCAGGCTAAGCAGTGGGGCTGGACACAAGGACGTTGGCCTAAAAAGAGTGCGGAGTTCCTACTGCACATGCTCAAAAATGCTGAGAGTAATGCTGAACTCAAGGTAGGTTAAAAATGCAAATGAACATGTACAGTTTAAAGGCAGATGTTTCAGCCCAAAACCTTGGAGCCAAATATTCCTAAACACGATGGTCAAAAAATTTGAAAGGTCAGAGGAGTTTGGAGAGTTGTGTACTGGGCTATGCATATGGGGTTTTGGTTTTGCAAATGTTTGGAGCAAAAAAAATTATACCTAGTTCACACTTAATTGTCAATTTGACTACATAAAGAATGAGTACGTGTCAGAAATTAGTCTTTTAAGACCTATGTATTTTTTTAACACTTGGTAAACCTGTGTCTTGTTCATAATGTTCTAACTAAATTGTAGTGACCTCTGGTGGCAGTGATGACTATCTTAGGACACCTTTGGAATAACAATGAAACAAACTTCATTTCTGAGCCATCATAATGACTTTGAATGTTTTATAAAAGGCAGTCTGAAATTTTAAGTCTTCCTGAGCTATTAATTGGCTGTTCCTCTTAATAAATATATACGACCGCTATGTAGTTTTATGAGATTTTCCATGATAAACTAGCACATGTTCTAAAGTAACAGCTTCCCAGTTTTTGTGTTCCCCATTTTGGTACAAACAAAAATGTTTTGTTCATAGAGGACAATAAACTTAGAATAAATCTTACAAGTTTCTCTTTTATTTTTTCAGGGTCTTGATGTGGATTCTCTGGTAATTGAGCACATCCAGGTCAACAAGGCCCCCAAAATGCGCAGGCGAACCTACAGAGCTCATGGTCGTATCAACCCGTACATGAGCTCCCCCTGTCATATTGAGATGATCCTCACTGAGAAGGAACAGATTGTTCCTAAGCCAGAAGAGGAAGTTGCTCAGAAGAAAAAGGTAAGATAACTCATTTAGTAGTAGTAGAATTGGGTGGTTTTGCTCTGCATTCGTTTATTAGAGACTTGTTCATTTGTCAGTGTATTTTTAACTTGGGTTTTTCAGATAAAATGATTGCTATGACTATCTTAGGGCACCTTTTGGAGTAAACATGAAAATGTATTCTGAGCAACCTTAATAGTGCTACAATTTAATTATAATATACAGAATATGAAAGGATTCTTTATAAATAACTTCACTGAAAAAGATGGCTTTAATTTGTGTGCTCTTCAGTCTCTGATTTAAAAATAATACTTATAACTGTTCCTGAAGAAAAATGTGTATGAGAATGTCAAGGTAAAAATAATTGTTCCATTATATTTAAGATACTTAAAATAACCACATTAAGAGGACAGCTAGTTAAATAGTACACACTTAAGGTTGGTCCTATTTCTAAGTTTCCCAAACTCACATATGAAACTGAGAATGACAATGGCCTAATGGTATGCTCTGGTGTTGTAGCTGTGTTGGTCCAAGATGTTAGAGAGGTGGGTCCTTTACTGGACCAACTTCTGTTGAGAGAGACAAACTTTTGAGCAACTCACAGCTCTTCTTCAGGTCTGGGAACAGTATTGAGATTGCAGTGCATCTGGTGAAGATGCCCTATGCCAATGGGAGAGGGTTCTCCTTGTAGAATAAAAAACCCACCTTTGCAAGTGGTAGAAGCTGTGTTGACAGGAGAATTTCTCTAGCACTACGCACATGAGCTCTTAATGTCAGTATAACTTACATCACTTGGGCTGGTTTCCTCATACTCCTGAGCAATGTAAGTTATGCCACCATAGGTTGTAGTGTAGACATAGACCAAGAGTGTCACAGTTAAATACAAGATCAAATAGATAGTTTAGCATAAGTAGTGTCTAGCAAAGTTTTGAATTTAAGCTCTCAGGTTTGTCTTTTGAAAGTGTCATGCAGGTTTCCTTTGAGAACAAGGACTAATTGGCCAGATATTGAGTGGTATAATCTGCTTGGTAGAGGCAGACTTTCATTCTTTCTTTACTTTTTATTTTTCAGATATCTCAAAAGAAGCTGAAGAAGCAGAAACTTATGGCTCGGGAGTAAATCTGACAACAGATGTATATAAATAAAAAAGAAAAGCCAGTTTTTATTGTGTGTGCTTCTTTTCTTGAGGAATTAACTTTTTTTCAGGGTTTTGCTTCATTGAACATAACTTATTTGTAATATTTGTTTCTCCTATTTAAATATTTGCAAGTTAACTGTTAGAGATTTAGTCTTTAAAACTATGCTTCTTTCCTTACCCCTTCCTAAACAGATATTTATAAATTACCTTCCCATTTAGTGCTTGAAAAATGTATGTTTGGACTATCAGGTGTAGCTATAAGACACATCACAAAAGTTTCAGTAAAATCAGTTGGTAGAGTAGACTTCTTTTACACAAGAGTTTTAACTAATTTTAACTAACTTGCTTTTGAAAGTTGTGTGGTGTCAAGAGCTATGTCTTTTCTTTTATTTCTACCCCTGCTACATCACTTTGGAAGCAACTTTATTTTAGCTTTCATAAATGAGAACAGTAGATAGGTAAGACTGGTTTGAGTAACTTCTTGTTGTAGGTGAGCCAGGAAATTAGTTTTGCAAATATTGAATTTAGCGCTAAAAGGTGATGACTTACACATTCCAATAGATTTAACTGTTCTGTTTATCCACAAACGGCTGTAGCATGCGCAGTCACAGTGCAGATTTCTCCATGCTGTCCCATCACTTTTTCAACCTTGTTCTGCTGGAAGACCCCTTTTAGGAGTTCGGTGGCTGACTATTTGATCCTTGGCATCTGTGGAGCACATGGGTACTAAATATGATGGTTTCCCTGTGTGGACAGTTTTCCTGTATGAGCACTATGAGTCCAACAATTTCACCCTGGCCACTGAACAGTCATTAGTTATGCTGGTTGTCATTGATCAAGGCTGGATTTGAGGTGGTAAAAATAGTTGAAAGGCTTCCAGTCCTCTGTTCAGTCTCATCACTGTCATATTTTTATTCCTCTCTGAATAGATTTTGTTAACCTGCTGAATTATTCTAAATAGCACCATTTGACATCTGAAGTCTTGCAATTTTATTGTAAAAGCATTTGGATGTTTGGGATTTGTTAGTATTATGGCCTTGTTAATTTTTATAGTTTTGTCTACAATCTAAAGAGGAAATATTTCTTCTTGAAATTACAGATTATAATGCCAATTGTTTGCTCTTAATCCCAGTAGTCTTCCTAGCCACTTTCCCCACAACTGCAGGGGAAAAACAGGATAACCTTAATGAAAAATGGGAGAACAGTGTTCTATTCTGAATAGATAACATCTTAAGTATTTAAAAGTATTAACATCTTTTGTAGCAATGGGCTCTATAGCAATAGTAATATGAATTAGTAATCACTAACGTATTTCTACTTGCAGCAGATGGCAGCTCTACCTAATGTTTGAGGAACACACTTGAAGGAGATCTAAAAATCCTGTGCTGAAACTGATATTCCTGGGTTGTATTCAAGTAAATGCATGGACAAAATTGAACTAATTGCTGTTAGATCTATTTCTTTTACAAAACGTAAAAATTACAGTCTGTGTTTAAAGTGAAATCCTAATTTAAAAGCAGGCCTGGGCAACTTTAAGGTAGCAAAAGGCCTCAAAATCCACTAAACCCCTTTGGAGTGCCACATAATATATATTTATTTATAGTTTATTGCATAACTCAGACATTTGCTACGATACAGGATATTATCATACAATTGTCTATTCACAGTGTAAAATCAATGTTTACTTAAATATAAATACAGCACCTTTAAATTAAGAAAAAGTTTAAACAAATCTTTCAGTAATCTTTTTCAGTATGCAGAAGAGCAGATTAATAAATGAAAAGAACATATTAATGTTTTTCTCTGCTGCCTATTATTGTTACAGTATCTTACAATGTGAAACTTTAGGGTTAGCCTGCTTGCACCCTAAGAAGGGCACATCTATATCAATTTAGTGCATTGTGAACTTGTAAAAGATTAAACTGTTTCATCTGTCAGTCAACAGACTCAAGAAGCAGTTTCCAAAACTGAATGTGCTTTTCATTGGTTGCAATCAAGAAACGATCAGCCTGCAGTTACTGTTGCATTTCAGAAGGCTGGTAATTGACAACAATTGCAAGTGGATCATAAAAAACTCAGGTGAGGCTGAAAACTTGAAAATGCTTAAAGTTCATTGAAATTCATTTGTGCTGTGCTGGATGCAAGTGCTGCACATGTGAAATGGGCAAAATCCAAATGCAACAGGTGAGTCTTAAAAAGTTGAGAAAAGCCACAAATCTGTTGCCACTTCCACTCAAGTTTTTGTGTTTCACGGCCACATTCATGAAATGATCAAAGTTCAGCAATTTTTCTACACAAACAACCCCACTGCTTTTGATAAAACTGAAACCTGACCTTTGATCCACTCATAGCAAATGCTCCATCTGTAACAGCCGCTGACTTTTCAAAAATCTGCAACTGCATCCTGAGCAACACCAAAAAATCTGACACTTTGTTCTGTGTAATGAGGTTAACTTCATAAATCCTTCATGCACATGAAAATTACTGTCAACTATCCATGTGTATAGCAGTAGCTGACTTGTAGACGTATCTGTACTTTTGTCTAGTGCTAAAGGAAAATAACAATGCTGCACAATTTCCTTTAACTTCCACCTGTTCATGTATATCTACAACTTTGTGAAAACTCTTGATAATTTCCAAATTTTTACCATTTTTGTTCTCACCACTCACCTTTGCCATTTGCATTGCGCATCATTTCACTGTTTGCTGTCACATACACAGGCTTTTTAGCTCTAGCACCAACGTATGATGCAGTAAGACTGAAAGTTTGTACTGCAGTAGTTCTAGAAAAAGAGTTCTACTGCCTGAAAACTTTGCCTTTTAAATCAGCAACAAGGGCATCCTTTCCTTGCATTGCCACTATATTTGTTCTTTGCTTTGTGACTGATAATGTTCAGTGATGATTCAAGTTATAGTTCATTGTCCCTGTCCTTCCAAATATCTGAGGCATTGGGGCTTAACTCCATTTTCAGTCAAAAGATTCATAGTCCCATCACAAACAGAATTTTCTCTTTTGCTCATGATAAAACTCTCAAGGCAGATGAATTAACCACTAGTTTATTACCACAGCAGATGTAGACAAGAGGTTTCAAGGTATTGAATTTCCTTGCACCCCAAAGAAACCCACTGCCACTCGCCCAACTGGTCTTCCACGTTTATAAGGGCCATGTTTATCACAGATGAGAAAAAATAAATGTCATAGTACAATAAATGTCCAGTTAGCTGTTGGCAGGCCCAATAAACTGATGGGGACGGAGGATAGGGGGGTTTGTATGCAGCCCATCCCTGCTTTAAATTATGGAAATGAACGTTTAAGTATTTGGTGCCAGTACTACAGGCCTTGATGGTGCAAGCAGCATTAGGCATGTGCAGCCCTGGTCAATACCTGTTATTTCAATGGACCTTGGCCTTGGCCTAAAGGATGTGTCTGCATGGATTCCTTGCAGGCTCTGGGTTGTCGAGTGGTTCCAAGTGATAGCATGGATCAGATACAAATACCTAGTTAGAACCACTTTTAAATAGTTAACTGTGACCTAAACCAACAGGGTCAAAGACAAGTTAAAAGATGAGTTACTTCGGCAGCTGTGCCTGTTTCATAGGAAGGCAACTGACTGACTGGCTGCGTGCTTGAATCAGGTGATCTATATCCTACATTCAAACTCATGAGATTCTGTAAAAGTTTCTAATCTTCACTGGTGAATGAAAAGCTTTCAAACAGAGCAGATGCAATGTTCCAAGCAATCCAATGTGACTAGACAGCCTGGAACAATACATGTTTTCCCTTACCTTGTTTAATAGTAGGGCAGTGTGCTAATCCTAAAATCCAATGTCACTCAATTTCAGTTGCAGTGTTGTAGCCGGATTGAATATTAGAGACATGGTGGACGAGGTAGTATCTTTTAGTGGGTTAACTTCTCTTGATGAAAGAGTCAAGCTTTCCTGCTCACACAAAGCTCAAAAGTTGTATCTGTCACCAACAGAAGCTGGTAGAATAAAAGATTACGTCACCCACCTGGTCTCACTAAAAGTTGTCCTTACCCATTTTCACTGCTTATAATTTAGTGAGTTGAGTAGGATGTGAGTAAAACCCGTGGCCCTGAGGCATTTTGAATTGCTGTATGGAAGACAAAATGGAGAAGGAACACAAGGAGCACGACACAGCACAGAAAGTGGCTTCGAAGGGTGAGCGTGTTTTTGTTCTGACTGATGCCAAATGCAGACAAAGTTTCAAAGAGCTACTAGTTTAGAAAGGTGGAACTGCCTTTGATGTTCTAGGACTTATTGACATTAGGGAAATCGATGGGTCAGGGTAAAACTAGTTACGCTCTGACCATAGACCCTACTAAGAAAGTGAATTTGGTGCCATGGCCCAGCCCTTGCTCAAGCTTTCCTGGTGCTGGGACAGCACTGCTGAGAGTGGTGCCAACAACAGGGGCGCTTGGTGGAGTGCTGAGATCTCCTGAGGAGATGGGCCGGGCAGGACCATTATTAAGTGCAGGCCTTGGTGCTTGGCCTTGGCTCTGTGCTGGCAGCTAACGTGATTGCAAACGTGACCTGGCTCCGCAGGCCTATGATCTGTTCACGTGGCCACGGGTGTGCACCCCCCCTCGCATACCCCTGGCCGTGGGTGTGTGCACACAGACACACAACCCCCCC
>ML675629.1:12516583-12528232 GCA_007922155.1 Mesoclemmys tuberculata | reverse complement strand
CCCCCCCCGCATACGCCTGGCCGTGGGTGTGCACCCACAGACACACAACCCCCCCCGCATACGCCTGGCCGTGGGTGTGCACACACACACCCCCCTACACCTGACCCTGCACACACACACACACACACACACACGCCCCGCGGCGCGGGGTCACTCGGCCCCTGCCCCGCTGCCGGCGGACGCGGCCGCAGCGCTGCAGAGGCCGGGCCGGTGACGCCCCGCCGAGGGACGGGCGGGCAGAGCTCAGCAGGCCCCGGCTCCGCCGGCCGGCTCCAGTCACGTGACGCGCTGGCGGGGCGAGCTCCGCCCCGCTATGCTTTGCAGGGCACGTGATCGGCGACGCTCCTCGTCCCATTGGCGAGGAGCCGGTGCGCGGTGACGTCACTCACCCGGCCGGAAGCGGCGAGGCGGTTTCCGGGTCGGTCTGAGGCGAGGCGAGAAGCTGCCGTTGGTGCCGGGCTGCGCGAGAGGCCGCTGCGGGAGGAGGCACCGGCGGCAGGTGGGTGCGTTGCGGGCAGGGCGCCCGTCGTTCCCGGGGCGGGGGGGCTGCTCCCGCCCCGCGGCCTCCCTGGTCCCCCCCACGCGTCTGCCTGCCCCTGGCTGCTCCCCTCCCGTTCCGCGCTTTCCGCCGGCCGCCTTCGTGCCGGGCCCCGCCAGCCCCCGTCACTGTCCCCGGTGTCGGGTTCCCAGTCCGCAGCGTCGCTGTGCCCGCAGCGCCTCACAGGGGTTCGTTTAGCGTCAGCGAGGCGCGGATCGGAGACCTCCCCCTTTTGTGCGTGGAAACTGAGGCAAGCCATAGCAGTGCCGCCCCGCAACCGAGTCGGGGCTTCCTGGCTAGTTACTCGCGACCTGCTCCCGGGAGTAGGGACGCGGCCTGCAGTTGTCCGGTGCCTGCGTTTGGTGGGTGCCTCGGATTTTGGCTGCTCAATCTAAGACACCGTGAGTCTGACTTCAGAGGTGATGAGGACCCAGGGCTCCATTTGAAGTTACTGTCAACTGCTGGCACTCAGTACCTCAGAAATTCAGGCCTATGGTATTTTGAATAGAAGTATTAGAAAAGTAGAAAACTGCCTAAAATGTCAGTTACACACAGATTGTAATTGAAAGTTAGCCCTTTTTTGCCTCTTCATGTTCTATAGTTTCACCCCTGCTTGTTATATTAGAAGTTTAGGTCCTGTCTAGTCAAGACTTCAGGAAAGTGAAAGCTTTCTGATATTTCTAAGATAAAAAGCAAACAGTGAAATAAATCCTTTTTTTAGGAATCTGCATGTTGTAAACAGGACAAAAAAGGGCAAATCCTTTGTGATGGGTCACCATTTAAAGGCTGCTGATCATTCAGTAATTATTGCTTTTCTATCTAAAACCTCTCACTCACAATTACAGCTTTGTGGCTGCAGAATCAACCCTGGTGTAAAAGGGATACTAAACTGAAACCATCTGGTCATTGAGATACCAGGAATGCCAGTTCAGGTCTTTTTCGTGGGAGACTTGTTAGGGTCTCAGACATATCTTGTTTGCATAACTTAATGGAACAGTTGGGACTGATTGAAGTTTCAATGTTTTCCTTATCCACAGTGTTAAATAGATGTTATGAAAACCTTCAATTTCTTAGTTGCTCAATTAATGAAATCTCCCATCTTAGTCTTTTAGACAGCACCTGAATTTCTAATATAAAGAAACAAGCAGGGAAAGCTTTATATAACAGGAAGAGTTAAGATCTTAATTTATCTTGACTGAAATTTTTCCTTATGTCCTTATTTTAAGTTACATGTTTTAAATACTATATGTGGTTCAGTTTTACAAAGAGGATGTTCCTGCTCTCAGTGAAGTCAATGGGAATTTTGCCATGGTCCTCAAGCAAAGCAAACTTGGGCAATACAAGACACTTTCAGATAGCTCAGATCCAAAGTTTGGGTAAATGTTTGCAAAAACTAACACGAACTTGTAAATAATTTCACAAGTTCTAACTGTTTGAATGAAAACAGTATTTAGCTGAGGACTGATCTCTTCTTCCCCCCCCCCAGCTTGCAACCCAAACACTGCAGTATACAAACAA
Source organism: Mesoclemmys tuberculata (assembly GCA_007922155.1). Lineage (NCBI taxonomy): Eukaryota > Metazoa > Chordata > Testudines > Chelidae > Mesoclemmys > Mesoclemmys tuberculata. Next base: position 12,526,176 of record ML675629.1, on the reverse strand, counting down.
ATGCACTGTTTTGATTCTCCAAGCTGTTGGAAGAACAAAGAGTAAGTAGTAGAAATGTTGATGTAAATTAAACTGACTTCTTTAAAGTCCCTAACTTAAGACATTGCCAAGTTTTTTATAAATAAGATTTTTTTTAAGAGTTTTTAAAAAAGAGTCAACCCCTTGGTTTTCAACACTGTTTTACTGCATCTTATATCAACAGCTTCTGTCAGAAGATTGGAAAGAACCATGGTGTGCATTCCTTGTATCGTCATTCCAGTTCTGCTTTGGGTCTATAAGAAATTCCTTGAGCCATATGTCTACCCTATAATTTCACCTTTCATTAAGCGCATATGGCCTAGAAAAGCTGTGCAGGAAACACTGGCCACAAAACAAAGTGAAGGAGACAGTACTGGAACTATGCTGGGGACTTCAACCACAAACAGAGGCGAAATAGATGATCCTGGAATTTATAAAGTAAGCAATATATTTTAATGCATGTTAGAGGAGGGTGGTAGCTAAGCAGGGAATCCCTAAGTAGAGTACACAATAACAATCTAACCTGGAAGTCACAAAAGCGTGGTGGATTGTTTTGGGGATGTTCATAGAATCATAGAATACTAGAGTTGGAAGGCACCTCAGGAGGTCATCTAGTCCAACCTCCTGCTCAAAGCAGGACTAACCTCAGCTAAATTGTCCCAGCCAGGGTTTTGTCAAGCCGTAGCTTAGAAACCTCTAAAGATGGAGATGCCACCACCTCCCTAGGTAACCCATTTCAGTGCTTCGCCACCATCCTAGTGAAAAACTTTTTCCTATGTCCAACCTAGACCTCCCCCACTGCAACTTGACACCATTGCTCCTTGTTCTGTCATCTACCATTGAGATGAGCCTAGCTCCATCCTCCCTGGAATGCCCTTTCATGTAGTTAAAGGCTGCTATTAATTCCCCCCTCATTCTTCTCTTCTGCAGACTAAGTTCAGATATGACAGAAAAGATTATGAATGCCTAACTCAAGTAGGGAGAGGAGTTATGCCAATATCAACCTCAGACCTCTTACAGACAACTGAAACATCCTAGAATGGCATGCTGTATCCCAGCTATATCTAGTAGTTCTGCTTAAGAGCTTTTCTGACTCCTTAGTTTTCCAGTACAAAAAATTTAGCAATTAAATGACAATTAATCTGATGTCTGAAGCAGAACAGAAGCCAGTTTCCTTTACTGGCTCTGCAGTGCCTGTAAACAATCATGTTTACTAACCAACATGTTTTCAAGTGTTTTTCTTCTACATGGTAACTTTTTTGGCTATAACTTCACTTTAATATCCAAAAAAAGGGTATATGGTCTTCTATATGCATCTTTTTCTCTCACCTTTTGGAAACTCAGAATTGTATATAAAGCTTTACCTCACTTCTAACTTCTTTAAATTTCAATCTATTAGTGCAAATTTCTCAGAATTGAGGCAGATGTTCTGAACTCCCCTCTCCATTTTTTCCTCCCCAACTAAACTCTAGTGTTCTGAATGTGAAGATTTTTCTTTGATGTTGGTTCATGGTACTATATCTTATTTCCCATTTCAGATTGAAAGCAATGGGATCACAAATGGAATCATTGCAAAGGGACCAACAGAAGTTTCTGATAAGAAGACTGATTAAAGGAACTTCTTCACTAGGAACTTCTCCTTGTACAATAGGAACTGGTAATATTGTTCCCACTTTGAGATTTGGTGGCACTTCTACCTGAAAGGAAGCATTAATTGTTTATCACAGAGGGTCTCCTCTGCTACTGAAATGGGGAAATTTAGCAGCTTTCTATTTAAGATGTTTGAGAAATTGTTTTAAACTATTCTTATCCCGTATATTTTTCTCACTGAAATTCTCCATCTGTAATGCAGTTCAGATTATATGGTTAGATATCCTAGATTATCTGATTTTTATGATTAAACGCAGTTGTACGTTGTAAATGTGTCGAATTCTTATAGTTGACTTGTAATGCATCTAAAATTTGTGCATTTTACAATACTTCTTGAAACTCAAACTTCATGGTAGCTAATTACTCTGTTTTCACAACAGCATGCAACAGGTTGGGGTTTCCATCCAGTATAGTTTGATGAAGTAACATGTTAGAGATTAGTCAGTCTCTTGCTTTGAGCTATAACTCTACCCATCCCCACTAAAGATGTTAATGGATTGTACTAAGGACACTGTGTTTCTTGGCAATGCTATGAAGAAAATCTATAAACGAAAAGCTCTTCACCTGTTAACTTCTAAGATAGGATAGGTGCAATATTTGCAGGACTTATTTAGTTTATTGGAAGTAGAAAGAAAGCCCTGGATTGTACACTTCCCAGCAAGCACTTTACACCTTTCTGTTTTGAGGAGGAATGGCAGGGACATGCCATGAGAGAATTACTACTTTGTGTGCAAGATGCAGTAATTGAAGATCATAGATGTCAGAATTGTAAAATTCAGAATGAGTCCAGATAAATCTATTTAACCTGCTTGTGTAAGTTATAACTAAAATAAATTGACATTTTATTAAAACATTTGTTTCTTACAGGAATGTTTCTAGTTTTGCTTTCTTTCTATTTTAAAATTTAGTTCTGGGAATGGAAAAGTTGCAAAGCTAAGGGGAATATTATGTAGAAAGGTACCCACAGCACAGGGATGACATCTGAACTGCTTGCTTTGTTTGTGGCTGGGTCTTCACTTCTCATTCTGTGCCAGGTCTGGCCCTTAATAATAATAAAAAAGCTGTTTCCTTTCCTGCTCCTCAAATCTACTCATGGAATCGTGCTGTAGAAAGAAATACTGTTCTGTTTGGAGTTGTACATGAGTTGAGGGAATTCAGAGGAGAGCAGCAATAATAGCTCATGATTGGAGGGGCTCCTTCTATTGGACAGTCGAAAAATATGTGAACTTCAAGTGTGGCAAAGAAATATTTGGGTGGTACATGGAAGGCATAACTAGGACTAATTGAATGAAAATAATCGGAAAAGTTACTGATTTGTATTAAGCTATGGTACACTCTACCAGTGCATGTGGTTGGAGACCCCTCTCTTGGAATGTCCTAAAACTGAACTGGAAAGATAATAGGAAACATTCTTGTATGACCCAATATGTGGCAGAGGGGGAACTGAACTTCTCATTCTACTATTCCACTGAAGCACTGATTATTTTATGCTGCATGGCACAGGTAACAATGCCTATGGTTAAAGTTGCTCAACATTTCCCATTTTAAGACCCTGTTTTTAGTTCTTTATAACTGTGCCAAACTTCAACCATTCAGGTTGAAATTTTCCATGTGTTAGTGACAGGGATGTTGTTCTGCTCTGCTGTTTGTGCGAGCACTTACTCCAGTTTTAAGCCTTTGAAAAATCTGTTTGCAGATGGTCAGACTTGATACTTTGGCTTCACCGTTCTCCAAAGATTCCATCTTTGCTGAGCATGCCCCAGTTCAGTGCTGCAGGAACCATATAGGATCTTCCCTGCAATTGTTGCTCCTAGGAAACATTCCACACACATTACATTCAAAACAGTAAGGTTGCACATTCAAGCACTCACAGACTAGAATGCCAGTTGCAGAGGGCAGTGGGGTGGAGCAGGTATGATGGCCTCTAGTGGCTATAGAATCAGATGAGGTAGCTTAGCTGTGAGAAGCAGAGTCCTACAGTGAAGGCACAGAGTCTCTGCAAGCAGAAATCCATAAAAGGGGCTCTACAGAGTGGGTGCTGGGGCTGTTTGGTTTGTTAGAGTACCAGACAATCTGCAGAGTCATGTGGTGTGCTTCACATGTTCGCCTGCTGCAGCCTCTCTTCCCTGCTCCTGGCTTTCGTGGGAGATTCCCAACTAGTATATTAATATTCATTGGAGTCAAAGAGAGAGAGTGAGTGACTCTGTAGCCTACTGCACAAGGGCACTCACCAGGGAGGTAGAAGATGTAGACTCAAATCTCTCTCCTGCCTGAGAGGAAGAATTTGAATCCACTATTTTTAGGTCCCAGGTGAGTGCCTTAAACCCCAGTCTATATTACAGCCTAAATATTCATTCTCTCCCAATGAATATTTTAATGTTTACACAAAGTGAAACGTTTTAAAATTAGAGTTTGAGAGCACACCAATTTTCAGTTCTCAGGTTACCCACTCTACTGATGCACTTCGTTACCACGTGCCTCCAGCATGAGGATGTCTTGCCTGGGTGTCAGGCTGGTGGTGCCAGGGAGCTAACAGTAACTCTCATACTCCTTCAGACTACAGCATCCCTGGCTCTGTCTTGCAGGTTAAAAAGGTGCACAGAGTGTCCTGGAAGTATTCCCCTGTAATATTTGCCCCTGACACTGGCTACTTACATAGATTCTGGATCTTCTGTTCCTAAAGAAAGTGTAACCCAGTTTTACCTTAGAGTCTGCCCTGCTCCTGTGTAATAGTGCACTCATGGGCACTTACAATAAAAGAATCTTCTAAGGAAGAATAAATCGAGGTTTCTGTAGAAACAAGAAGGGAAACAAAATCATAACATATGAACTAGAACCTACACTTATTAATAGTTACCTTACTTACCTAATAAAGTAGGGTTCTATTCCCACCAAAGTTTAGTCATGTCACAGGATCCAATCTTTCATGAATCACCCCTACTCATGTCTCCTCAGTGAATGGATACAGAGTGTCATTCTCCACCCTGTTATATACTGAATCAGCGTTTGGCTTTATTCACAGACAGGGTGATCTCCAGTCTCTTATAATGTTCCTTTTTTTACCTCCAAGTATTTGACTATTTGCAGTTGCCTTTGATGGTTTTCCATTGACTGTTCTGGCATAGGGCATAGGACATTACAGGACTGCCTAACCAGGGAGGGGCAACGTTGAGACACATTTCCAGGTGACTACCTTTTACTTCAATGGCATAAGGAATAGTTTTCAAGATAGTTACATTATTCCTTAAATATTACCCAAACACCCAACTTGCAATGACTGAATATTCATAAATGGCAAGCCTTCAGTAGAGACCACATGCTACCCTTCTTGGATAAATACTATGAAAATGGTACTACATTAGTAACAACGAGTTTGTCAGGCTGACGCAGGGTGTGCTTGTAAGAGAAAATGAACCCTTTTGCCAGTTGGCACCAATGGGCCTCTGTCACAGATGTCTATCTGCATCTTTATGCTCCTGGGCCTGGGGAAGCTTCAGACTAAACCCACAAGAGCTTGAGCTGCATAATGTGTAAAAATACCATTTATGCAGAACCAGCAAATCCACCTAGAAGTCAAACACTTCTCATGTATAGGCAGGTCCAAATGTAGCATACGTTCATGGGTTGAACTCTAGTTGGGTGCCCACCTCTTATAATGAGCTTTAATAATGTGGATTTAAATATGGCATTTATGTGCTGCAATCCTTTATTTAAAAATAAAAATTCAGATGTTTCCTGACATGCTACTATTGTCAATATTAAGTATTATTTACATGCCTAATCCTGCACCCACTGAAGTCCATAGAAGTTTTGACAATAATTTAAATGGGAACAAACTCAGTGCCTCCCGAGCTATCCAATCCAATACAGCAGGCCATTCAGTGGGAAATGCTGTTTTTTTAACCTGCTGCCTTTATGGCTTCATATAGCGGCAGTGCAATATGTTACTGCAAGGAGAATTCAAGTGTAGTCATCTTCTTCAAACCTTCATTTCTCTACTGGGAGGGGTTGGGAGCACTGTAGAGGTATTGTATTCAAACCCTTGGATTGCTCTGCACTGATTTCTGAGCACTTCAGGAGCTTAAGTGCTGGAAGAAAAATTGCACAGTACAGCATTGTGCAGGTAAGGCGTAAAGGGGAAAAGAGGGGGTAAGAAATTGGATTTCAATCAGATTAGCTATTTCTGCCTTTATTAATAATTAGTTCTGCTTCACTAATCCTCTGATAACAGGCAGAAGGGATGATAGTACTTAAGCAAAGTTTCCTGACCTTTAGAAACTATTTGACTAAACAAATCCTATGTTTCTTCTTTAATAGTTTCATTAATTTTTGCCTGTCGGTACAACTGTGAAATATTTTAATTATAATGGCCTACAAGACTCTGGGCTCTTAAGAGAAATTATGTGATTGAGGACTACTCAGAAACCCTGCAGGGCTAGTTTCCTTTTCTTTTACTGACAATCTTCCATTTGAAGCCTCAATGATTTGGAATTTCTTGAATGAATATATTTTAATATTTTTTATTGAATGTATGGATTGATTTTAAGAAATGTAACCTCTTCTCTTTACACTGTCCTGCCTGCGCAGTGTTACATTTTGTATGGATATAGTTATTATGATCAGTGTTCAACATTTAGATTGTGGTAGCAACTTGAGACCAAATCAGATGACTTGTGCTAAGCACTACACAAACATATAACAAATGACAGTCTCCTCTTACGATTGTGTAAATGAATGATCATTTATATATTATGCTTATGTCCTAAGGCAGATTGTTGCTATGCACATATACAGTCTGTCTACCAAGGTTAAAATACTGTCTATTGTAATTTTTTGCATTAATCAAATTTTATATATAGTTCTGTGAACATAGATAACAGGATTTGACTCATGACACTATGAGGGTTTTCATCTTCATCTGAAGTATGAGATGCTTAATTGAATAGATATTGATGGACACAATAGAAAACCTTAAAATAACTTGCTAGATACACACATACTGGATGTTCCAGAAGTAGGGTAAGTGATACCCAAGAGTCTAATCAAGTATGCCAAATCCTATGTTCCTATCTCTGTAACAATTGCTTTTTGTTCAACTTTTTACATTAATCAGAGTTCCCATTAATTGAAAGTAATGTACTATTATCAGAAAATGAAATTAGGCCAAGACATAAAGGAATATGCCAGACTATTTCAAGAGATAATGATAAAAGCCTCTGTCTATAAGCAGAATTCACCTAAAGGATGACAAGTGCAATATTTTAGTTCTGTTCCCAGTCTTCTAGGAAAGCGGTGTCATGACTCCATGCATGGACCCAAGTTCTCTGCGTCGAGATTATAAATGTCCCAATGTAAAGGGGAGCATGTAGAACAATAGTGATTAAAAAACTAAAATCTAAACCAGTCAAATAAGCATTGACTGATGGAATCACACCACATTGGACTATGATCATATCAGATTTTATAAGCTAAGCATGGATGTGATTGGTTAGCAATTAGATACCAGACAACCAAAGAAAACACAAATTCTGCTGATAGTGTATGTGACTCAGTAAGTAATATTTGCAGTAGAGTTGTAGCCCTGCTGGTCCCAAGATATTAGAGAGATAAAGTGAGTGGTAATATCTTTTATTGGACCAATTTCAGCTGGTAAAAGAGAAGCTTTCAAGTTTACAGAAAACTCTTTTTCAGGTCTCGGAAAGGTACTCAGCATGTCATAGTTAAATACATGGTCTAAGCTCAAAACCTTGTTCCTGACATCAACAGAATTTGGTCCAATAAAAAGATATTACCCCATCCACCTTGTCTCAGTAGGTGATAGTCTAGTGGCCCCTGTACTGCTAGTGATTTGGGAGAAAACATAAAACTAGGACTCCACTAGAGATTATTAAAGATCCAATAGTACTTTTTACATGAGTTTGCTAAGTTTGTATTAATTCTGATGTCCTGACTAAATAAGCACGTTCACCTTTGGGGAACGGAGTTCCCTCCTCTTGTTAAAATAAAGCTTTTCATTTAAAAAACATATAAGCACAGAGAAAAAGGCAAGAAAAAGGAGTTTCCTTACTTAAGGGCTGAATTATGGATGACTCTGTGGGGATGCATTGTAGAACTATGAGCTTCAGCACATCCTGGAGGTTGGGCAGTGTTTACTTTTCCAGAAAGGTTGTGACAGGGGCATGGCTTAAGTCCCTCCCTCCTGCATTGTCAGGTGGATGTAGGTCTGCCTGGAAGAGAGCGTATGTGGCACTTCATTTTTACATAGGTAGCAATGTCTCAGCCTGATGTGCTGTACCCAGCACATTGCTTCCTGCCCTGGCCCCACTGCAGATGCTCCTTTGCCCCACAAGGCCAATGCAGCTCAGGCTCTTAGAACCATATAGTCCTAAATATTTACTATTGTAGTCAGTGATTAATAAACTCCCTACATTCTTGAAGGTTGTTAACATCAAGGAGGGAGAGAAACTATTTAGAGTGGTACAAGGAATAATGGAAAAAAACAGGCTTAGCATTCACTCTGAAAGTGAGATTGATATTAAATGCATGAGGCTGTGGAATAGTTTTCCACGGTAAATAGTGGAACATATATTGTAGTGAGCATTTACTGAAGAGAGAAATCCCACTGGCTTTTGAGAGATGGCCTACAAAATTGATGATCATTTGTTTTATATGCCAGAACCAAGAATGGATCTCATTGTGCGTTAGGCATTGTACAAGCATAGTTAATTCTTAATAATTCTCTTTCATCTCTTATCTTCTCTGCTTTTAGACCTAGGCCCAACTATAGTTTTGCCAACTTTTGCAAGTGTTGTATTGGGAAGGGTCCAGTGGTTAGGACACTTATCTAGGATTTGGGAAACCTGTGTTGAAGTCCCTGCTGCCACAGACTTCCTGTGTGATCCTAGGCAAGTCACTTAGCTTCTGTGCCTCAGCTCCCTATCTGTAAAATGAGGATAAAAGCATTTTCCTCCCTCTAAGGCTATTGTGAGGATAAATACATTAAAGATTGTGAAGTACTATGGTGATGAGGGCTGTGTAAGTACCTCAGATAGATAATTAGATAGTCTTACTTAAAGCCTCAGCTCCTGGAGTTACATGATAAATGAGAATACTGGCATTTAATAGGTGGTTTCCATTAAATGTCTCATGGTTGAAAATGTAGGTTTTAAGGCCAGAAGAAACCACTATGTCATCCTGTATAACCCAGGCCATATCCTGAATTAATTCCTGTTTGAAATAGAACATCTTTTAGAAAAACAGCTTCTCTTGATTTAAAAATTGCCAGCAGTAGAGAATCCACTACAACCCTGGGTAACTTTCTCTGTTAAAAAGTCCAATACACTACTCTGTGATTTAAAACCCCTTGATCAAGCTTTACTGCACCCTAAACGAAGGGTAAGTTACACCATTCCCCGCTGATACACTTTAAGGCACTTATAGGATAGGTCAGCACAATGTGTAACAGCACAGTAGCGAGAACAGGGCAAGGAAACTAAACTGCATAGTCATAGGTCATGCACAGTCTAAACTGTCATAGTCATAGATCAGGGGCACACTGCTGGGGGGGGTGTCACCCCTCCCCTAGGGGCACACTGCTGGGGGTCACCCCCTCCCTCCCATCCCCTAGGGGCACACTGCCGGGGGTCACCCCCTCACCTAGGGGCACACTACCAGGGGGTCACCCCTCGCCTAGGGGCACACTGCCGGGGGTCACCCCTCCCCCCTCGCCTAGGGGCACACTGCCGGGGGTCACCCCCTCCCTCCCTCGCCTAGGGGCACACTGCCGGGGGTCACCCCCTCCCCCCCTCGCCTAGGGGCACACTGCCGGGGGGTCCCCTCTCCCCCCCTCGCCTAGGGGCACACTGCCGGGGGTCACCCCTCCCCCCTCGCCTAGGGGCACACTGCCGGGGGGTCCCCTCTCCCCC
>ML675629.1:12437295-12516573 GCA_007922155.1 Mesoclemmys tuberculata | reverse complement strand
CTCCCCCCTCGCCTAGGGGCACACTGCCGGGGGGTCCCCTCTCCCCCCTCCCCTAGGGGCACACTGCCGGAGGTCACCCTCCAGGCATGACTTGGGGCGCGTGTATAACCGGGCCGGGGGTAACAGGCACGTAGCCAAGCCAACGCCCCCGGTGTCGCGACAGCCAGTCTCCGCTCTCCCTCCCCGCCCGCGGCGACGTGGACGCGCTCAAGCTGGGCGGGCTGAGCCCCACTCCCACGTGGGGGGGGTCCCTCCCCCCCAGCGAACTACATTTCCCAGCATGCTCGTCTCCCCCCCGCTCTGCCGTTGGGCAGCGGAGGTCCCGCGGGCGGGGGAGGGGCAGCGGGGGGGCGGCGACGTGGAAAGATGGAGGCGGCCTGAGCGCGGCCGAGCCTGCCGAGGGGCGTGTGGGGAGCCAGCCCGTCAGCCGCGCGGGGTGGAGAGCGGCAGCCGCTGCCCCTCACCCGCTCGGGCGGGAGCCAGGTGAGTCTCCGCGCCTCCCCCCCGCCCGCTGTGAGGCTGAGCATCTCGGGGGGCGGGGGTGGCGCCTGGAGCGGAGGCTGAGGGTTGGCTGGGGCTCGCGGCGGGGGTGGCCGTTGGCGGGCGGTTGGGTGGGGGAGGGGAGCGGCGGTTGGCCCGTAGACCCAGGGGCAGGGTAACGTGGCGCAGGGCCGGCTTCTGTACGTGGCCTCCCCAGCCACGGGGGTTGGAGGCGCGGGAGGGGCGGCCTCCCTTGGGGCAGGCACGTCAGCCGCTCTCGGGGGGGGAGGGGTGGGCGCTGGCGGGTGTTGTGGGGGGCCTTGGGGGAGGGGATGTGAATTGTGGCTGGGCAGGGTTTGGAATGGGGGGGGTGAGAGCGATGGTGGGTTGGGCAAGGTCCCAACGCAGTAGGCCCAGAGCCCATTTAAACACGGGGAGAGTGCCCCACCCCCCCACAAAAACCGGGGTAAGACTTTAAAAATGTCATTGAGATGCTGCAAAATCCTTCCCCGGCAGCAGGGGATACCGAAAGTGTCAGAGAGTAATCCCTAACGAGGGGTGTTCTCTCCTCCCGGCGGGTCTGCGAGGTTACAAGGGGACGACAAGGAAGGATTTACCAAATGCTGTTGGATTTCTGTATGGGTCAGTAATAAGGGTGCTCGCTATGCTTTGGTTGGTCCTGTCCTCTGAACTGTGTTCCAGTTACAGTATTTGAGTTGGTCATTTTAGGTAAACATAGTAGTGAAAAGAGTATGATGAGATTCAGAACTGCTGTTGTGTGCCCCCCACCCCTCCTCAATCGTTGTAATATCTGTGTGTATTGCAGTCTTCAATGTATTTGTGCTCACAGGTAAGGAAATGGCATTTTTCCTATTTTACAGATGGGGAATTGAGTGACAGAAAGGCCCAGGGACAGACAGGAAGTCTGTAGTAGAGCAGGGAAATGAATTCTGGGTTCCTGAATCCAAGATGAGCTCTGTAACCCTTGGACCATCCTTCTCTTTTTCTTTTTCTCTTTACTTTTTCAAAGTGTCATGGGAGAGAATGCTGGAAATTTTACCCAGATTTAGCATGGTGCACATAGTTCAATACACAGACAGTGGTGTTCTGACTTAATGGAATCATCAGAAACATATTTTCATGGTACCCACTGTTACCATACGGTTGCATGTGTCCAATGGCCTGCTATGCCATTTTAGTACAGGGTATACTACATTAACTCTCAGCACTATCTCTGTGGAGAGTTCCTAGTACAGTGATAAAATGCTCAGACTTATCCTTGCTGTTCAGCAAGTCTTCCTTCTCCTTTAAAAGGATTGGTCTTGCTAGCCCCACCTGTGTTGAAATTTAGCAGCCAAAGCTGGGAAGACCATCCCTTTCAATGCTTAGTTAAATAGTCATTCTGTGGTCATCTCTCTGTCACGCTTTGTATGCTTGTGCAGTCTAGGCCCTCTGCTGTTAGTATCTGTTGCTTGTAGCAAGTTACCATGAGAATAGTAACTAAGAAATTTCCCCAGGGTCTCCTTGTTGGAATCATAAGGGATTCTCTTCAGTGCTCCAGGTTGCATCCACTAGCTTCTTAAATGCAGAATCTAGACAGGATCTTTGAGAGGTGTCTCTGTGTATGTTTTTTGTGTTTCTTATCACAGTTGTTACCAGTTATGCCTCAATCGCAGTGGAGTGGTTTACAATTCTTTCTGTTTTCTTTTTGCATTTAATAGAGCAGAGGACACTTATGGTGCTCAGAAAATAAATAAAATACTTGGCCTCTACAGTGAATCAAAACTGGTTATTGTCATTGACATTTCCTAGTCAATTTCACTTTCTAGTTTCCTTACTCTAGCATGTTGTTCTTGGGTTCACAGTTAAGCTGTGAAATATTTAATTTTTAAAAATATTTTAATTATAATTAATTAAATAATATGTTTATTATGTGTTATATCTTATATTAGGTTGTAAGACAAGCACTGTCTTTTCATTATGCATCTCTGTAATGCTTGGCGCAACAAGGGCCTGATCCTGCAATCTAAATTTTGGGCTTACAACTAGCTTCTTTCTCTGCATATAATATGGGGTAACATGCTAGCTGTTGGCAGTGGGATTAATTATTTTAGGTGTGTGTAGCAATAGACAGATTGTTAAATATTTCCTATCAGTGCCAATTTTAAACCCTTCACTGTGTGATTTAGGTCCTGAGGAACTCTTTTAGAACCCTTCATTCCAGTTTCTTTGTTGGCCAGAGGAGACTTAATGGAGTATGATGTGCATTGCCTTGGTCTCAAGGATTGAGTGCATTGCTTCCACTTCCACTGGTTGTGGCGAGCACAGGTCTAGCCTTAGGTATGTTTTAACCTTTTTGATGATCACGAGAGCTCAGTAATGTGTCTGCTTGAGTGTCTCCCAATGGATCTCTCTGCAGTTCTGGTACTGGAGAAATTTATGGTCTGGTCTCAATTGTTTCATCTAGCAGTGGGGAGAAAAACAAGGAGCAAACCTCCTCGGAAACTTCAGGTTTAGTGCTGAGAGACTTGGCTCTGGCTCTCTAAAATGTTTTACTCTTTGCAGTATTTGGTGCTCAGTGTATTGTGAGTTTTAGTTCAGCAGATGTTTTCTTAAGCAAGTATCAGTTTATATGGTATATATTAGAATGCTTTCACAGCTGTGCTCAATCTCAGTGTGTTTTTAATACTCTTATGACTGAGAGTTGGGCTTGCAAATTCATCTTTAGGCATCATAAAAACAAAATGGCAAGGTTTTTTTTTATCAAGAATATACAATGGCTTATTTAAAATCTGAGAAATCCTATTTGGTGTCTGATGGTCTGTTATCTAAGGTTGGATAAAGCAGGTCAGTCTCATTTTTCTGAGGCTGAAAATGCTATTCAGAAAAGGAAACCTATTGTACCTTGCAGTAATTAAATTGGTTGTCAAATTTATTTTCATTTAGAGCAGGTGGTGGGAACAGCTGACTCAGGTGGTATAGCTTGGATGTAAAATAGAGACATAAATCATAATGTAGAGTACAAGGTAATTTATATGAATATGGAAAAAAACAACTAAACAAAATTGGACTACTTCTATTCTGTGCAGTATGCAGTTTTATACAGAATAGAGATTTCTTACCTGGATAAATCTGCCTGGATTGACAAATAGTGCTTGGTTTGGCATGATTTACATCATACCCAACTGCCACTCTTAACGAAAACTCAAAGTGAAATGCTAAAGTTTTGACATTTAATTTATTTCTAGATAATGTGTGTATGACAAAGTTGCCCTGGAATTTCATACAGTAGTAACCAAACATTCTGATGTTAAGAAATGCTTCCAACAATAATAATTTCAATAGATATTTTTATGTAATCACTACAAAAGAGAGAGAGACCAATTCATGGATTTGAAACATGATCCTTATTATGATAGCCCCCACATTTGTATTTTCCCAGCTACTGAACAAAAATAAACAATGAAGAGACATAGTACTTATGTAGGTGGGTACTGTATTCCTAAATTAAAAAGTCATTCTTTAGTTCAGGGGATGGAACACACATATTTACATTTGTCTGTCTTTTAAAATGCTTATTCCATAAATAGGCACTGTAAAAGTTCCTGTCTTTAGTTTTTAACACTAATACACCTCAGGCATCAGGAGCCTCAGTTGAAGAATAAACAAAATTTTGAAACAGATATCAGTCAAATCTTAAGAGCAGAGTAAGCAATGAGACCTTCACTTTTTGAAAACTTAGAGTTGTGAAACACATTTGTCATAAAGTCTTATCCTATTTACATTGTAGTCAACTGGAGTTTTGTTATCACTGTAGTTGTAGTGGAAAAGGTGGGACTGTTTATGCAAAGTGTGAAATGGATGTGAAATCCCATCCAATACTCCTTGTTTCACTTCCAATATTATTTCACTACCCAGTAGAGTGATACTGAATCAAATCTTACTTTCCAGGAACCATTTTCTATTGGCTGTGATGGATTTTCTTCTCATTTTGGATACTTGGCTGTAAGGGTCAGAGGAGCAGTGATTCCTCGATTTTTCTCCTCTCTCCCTCCTCTCCTTAATTATCTGAGGTTGGTTGTATTTCTAAAAGATACGCTGTAGCTTAACCAAAAGTAACGGACTTGATTCAGGCATCAGTTGGTGAAATTTTATGTCCTGTGTTGTGCAAGAAGTCAGAGTGGCTGATCATAATGGTTCCTTCTGGTCTTTAAAATCTACTAATCTATGAACATTTTAAAAGGATTTCAAACATTGTGTTACTTGGCTGTGAGGTGACAACAAGAACCAGCTTGCTGTCAGGTTCGATTATATGGATCCCTCAAATAAGGAGCGACAAGGGTTGCTTTGCATGCAATTTTGTTTTGCTTGCAACAATCTATAAATCAACAATTACAATTTAAAAGTCAACATTAATTCTTGTCTAATACAACAACTTAACTGCTTATAACACAATCACAATTACAACTATACGATTATACTTATAAAGTTAACTTACACTATAGAGTTATACTTACCCAAACTGCAATGGTGGGGTTTGTCAACAACAACACAACAAATCCTATGTTACTAGTTTGATTCCCAGGTTTACATCTGAGTGGAATATACTGTCACGCTCAGGTTTCACAACCACACGTCCTATATTTAAGTTTGAGCGGCAAACTGGGGAGAGACGGGTAGGTAGATCAGGCCTCCACGTAGAGCTATTCTGGTGCTCTTCCTTAAGATACGGGACTTCTCTGTTTACTTTCTGTTTATGATCAGCTTATATTCTCTTCCTCACAGCCATATGCCCACTTTTTAGCTAATTATGAAGTTCCTAAGAGCGATGAGGTGATCGGGGGCTGCACCCTGACACAGCCAAACGTGATCTTATCTTTTCTATTGTCCAGCTATGTGCTAGACAGACTTCAGGCCTCCTGCTAGGGCAGTTGTGCTCTTTCTGTGGATTTACTCTAGCTGTTGTCTGCTGTTGACAAAGGATCACTCATTGCAATACATGTCTGAATATTATTTTAAATGGAGTTTACTGGATTTCAAGTTACAGAGGGCCCATACAGGTTTACCAAAGCCTACAGACCTCATACTGATTGCATTTTGGTTGTTTCCAGTACTTAACACCTGCTGGGATTCTCCCGGTGCTTATCACAGGGATTCCTGACAAGACAAGGCTGGATGTTGCTACAAAGCAGTTAACGTTTTACATCCAGGCCCAATGAGTTTGTATTTCTATTAATTTAAAATGGAGTTGGGTCACTTTAATTATAAAAATGGAACAATGTTACAACAGGCTGTAGGTAGCGTGTAGTTTGTGAGAGTGTTAATTGGCAAATCTACAGTGGCCCCCAAAACGTCTAATGGAATTTACATTTCTTGTGAGATGGAGACTGTTTCTGTGTGTCTGAATTGGGGAAATTGACTATTCTCTAGACTCATATATGCTTTTTTAGATATAAAACTATAAATGTAAATTGCCCAGATTAATCTGTATAAGCAATTTCCACTTTGTAAGTTTTACATCATACCAGAAACAAGGTTGTTTTTTTTAATTCCTGGGTGAGCAAAGGCTTTTTCAAGAGGTGAGAACGCCTTTCTAATATAAATACCTAGCACTGTGTGTGCGCGTGCGCGTGTGTATTATAATTAAAAATAAACTCTCAAAACCCCCCTACCTTCCTCCCCCTAAAAAAACAAACAAACCTTGTCTCCTCTGGAAATACTTCACATACAACTTTCCTGCTGGGGAGAGGATGGGAGAGAACAAACCACACATGACAGTTGTCAATCATGTCACTTAGTGCATTACTAAAAGATTCTCAGATACTACAGTAAAGAGGTTAGATAAGAACCGATATAGAATAGAATAGAATTTCCATCCAGTTTTAGGTGTTCATACTACAGCATTTGTTTAGAAATGTATACTACTTTGAGGATACATTTCCAATCCAAAACATGAGTCCTAATATATCTTTGCTCATATGCCACAATGCAGTTTTTTTTTAGGCTGAACTATAAAGGAATTTCCTATTTAACAAGGCTGCATGGCTTCATATGTTAGGATTTTTTCCTCTATCTGTTCTTAACTTCTCTGCTCCCTTGCCTCCATGGAAACAGTGGGAGGTTGAGCAGGGGAGGCAAGGAGTTTTTCCATCTACTTCTGTGGCTTTTGGAGCCAGCCCTATAGCTGCTTCTTATTTGAGTTATATGCAGCGTAGCTGTAGCCATGTTGGTTCCAGAATGTTAGTGTGTGTGTGGCTGGAAAGCTCTCTCTCAGCAGCAGAAGTTGGTCCAATAAAAGATATTACCTGACTTCATCTTGTCTTTCTATTATTACAGATGGACAGTTTGACCAGAACATTTCACCTCTAGGTCATTGGTTTTAATCATGCCCAGTTCAGCAGTGCAAGACTGGTAGTTTTTATGCAAGAAGCTGATCTCACATCAGTTCCTAGTAGACAAGTTTCCCCATGATTAGAGCCCTGCAAATCTGCGGATATCTACTTTGTCTGTGGATCACTTTTGTGGATTGGATGAGGATACAAATTTGTATCTGTGCAGAGCTCTACCCATGATGGCTGAAAGTGGTTGATTCAGTAGGGGCTGGGGGTTGGTAAGGCATGGAGATGGACTTCCTTCTTGTTCTTAGTGACCTGGTCCTTCCAGTTCAGGGTTGAAGCACCGAAGCATGCAGGAGGTCATGGGGGAGAGGAAGGAGGCCAGCATAGAAGTACTCTGCTGCATTGAATCTGTGGATAAACTCTTTTGACTTTGGAATTTTTGATTTTTCTCAATATTCTATGCATCCCTGTCATCAGATTTCCTTTCAGCACCTCTTTCATTAAGCAAACTTCATTATATTATGGTGCCGCCTTCTGCCACTCTGCATCTGCTTTGCTCAATCTGGTTTTAAAGGAAACATATTTTTAATATTTCCTTTTTCCTGGAAAAGTCTTTCATTCAGGACTTCAAATGCTTCTTGAACAGTGCACACTGTGAGTGTGCATGGCAGTGTGAAGAATGAAGGAGAATGTGCAGTATGTTCCTGAAATGGCATTGGGAAATTGCTCGTCACACTTTTAGCTTAAGTTCATTTACTTAACTTGCTTTTCACTTTGTCTCCTTTTCTCCAGAAATTTTGACTTACAGTTCAGCAAATTTGAGATTAAACGACATGATAGGAGAATAGCTGAATAAACAAATTACCCCAAAAAGATGTTGCTAATGCACATCTTGTCCAGCCTGCTGTCCTCTGACTCTTGTTTTATTTTTAGGGGGGTAGCCATTGTAGTCTGCAGAAAGCCTGCAGAAATTTGTTAGTCTTTAAAGTGGTACCGGACTCTTGTTGTTGTTGGTTTTTTTTATTTTTATTGCTCAAAACGTACTACGCGTTATGTTGAAAACTTGATTCCTCAGTAGTGAATAGAAAACTTTAGCATGTGAGCTAAACCTCCACATTCTGAATAATTACATTTCCATTAAAATCTGTTCCCACAGATGTGAAATTAATGCAGTGTTTCTTCCTGAGTCTGCGTAGATAGTACTAGTTTCTTAACTGCAATACAACTTTCCCATTGCAGTGCCCTCTTCCTCTCCACCCCCCCATAATGCAGCTGTCAAGACTGGTCTTTTTCATTGTTGCTCTCTAGGACCCTATAAGCAGCAATGAAACTAGCAAGGATCATGTCAATGTCACTTTGCTGCTACTTGATTCAGCTATCAGCTGCAAGACAGACAAGCATTGAAGCAGTTTACTGTGGAGGAGAGTGCAAAAAAAATGGAGGCTGAAGGGTACACCCACCACTCCCCTGTGCTTTCCTCATTTAAGTTGTTGTTGTTGTTGTTCAAGACCCACTCTTGCTGTGCTCCCTATGGGGAGTTTATCTGACTAATGCTGAGAGAGAGTTCTAAATGTTTTTTTTTAAAAAAGTACTGGTATATCAACTCACCTTATTTTGTTGAAAGTTGGCCAAGCATTGTTTTGACTGTTCTTATTTGTTTTCTTTTTCTTAATCTCAGTCCATGTGTCTGCATATTTGTCCTGAGGTTGTGAGCTATCTGGGGTAGAGATCAGTACCCTCCTGTCTGGAGAATGACTAGTACAGGGCTGCCACCATAAACAAATAAAAGAAGATTCTGGAATAGTAGAGGGTCTGCTGACTCATGCAGTAGCTCTGAGGCTCAGGAGTGGGACATGAAAGAGTGGAGGAAGAGGGTGAGATTTCAGACAATATCTAGTCATATATGGAGGTAGTATCCTGTTAAGAAACCTGGTAATGGGTGGACATGGGGACTAAACATGGAATATTCATCTAAGAGCTGATGTTCAAAACCAAAATACTTCTAATCCAGGACCAAAGACAGAAAAAAATCTTTACATTAATATTTAAGTGCTAATTTAAGCATAGGGGGAAAAAAGGCACACTTGTCTTTGTTTCTGTACATATTTAAAAATTGTCTTCTAAATATTTGATCTGCAAAAGGTTATTGTGAAAAACTAGATGCTGTGTTAGCCCCTAGGATAAAAAAAAAGTCAACTTTGAGATGGTTTGTACTATTTCCTTTTCTGCAGCCAAAGGTTTTGTTTTCTTATTTTGCTGCAGGAGTCTGTCCAGCTTCATATCTCATCAAGCTAAAATGAGGCTATCAAAAGGAGTTCCTTGATGTAGAGCAGTGGTTCCCAACCTTTGTGGCTTGAAGGCCACAAATAACATTTTTACAACCCTGCAGGACCACCAGTCTATCGTCTCATAAAAATGTATTGATGTATACACCATTAAGGACTACAAATCACTACATAGTTAAAATAAACATTTTTCTGTGCTTCTGTGCACTCACTATTTTACACCTACAAATCACTCACAGACAAAGCACTAGTGTAGATGAGAGACTGTCACTATACACTGAAGCTGATGGCCTGGCACTTAAGTTACAGTGGGTGGCCTTCTAAGTGCAGGCCAAACTGGAAGACGTTGATTTTTAGAGTCCTGTCCCTCCTCAAGTATGGTGGGTCCTGGCTGTTCCACCAGCAGCTCCTGTCCTCACTCTACCCCCACTGCAGCCAGATGGAAGGAGGTCAGTGAGGATCTCCTGCCCTTGGCTGCAGCAGGGAAACCACATGCATCCTGTAGCCCTGTGTGCTCTCTCTGGATCCCTAGACAGTGGCTCCCTTCTGCATCCAGAGGGATGGGAGATCAGTGCTCCCCTGCCTCGGTCTCCTGCAGTGACCCCAGCACCTAGGGACCCAGACAGAGTACTTTGTTCTCTCTTGGAGCTGAGGAGGGGAGCACTGATCTCCTCTCCCTCTGGCTCCAGCAGGGACCCCAGCGCCTTTGGACCCAGGCAGAGTGCTTTGCTGTGCTCCTTGCTACAGCCAGAGGGAGGAGAGTGCTGATCTCCTGTCCCCTTGGCTGCATCAAGGAGCTTGCACTAGTCTTGTAGCCCCATGGCAACACGCTCCACATGGGTCCTTAGGCAGTGGCTCCCTTCTGCATCCAGTGGGAGGGCAGTGGCGGGCCACTTTGAAAGATCCTGTTGGGAACCACTGGTCTAGAGCAAGGAGGTTTCCAGCTCATCAGGATGTAGTGGTAAAAGGGGCTGCTTGTTCAAAGGGCTCATGTGAAGCATGTGAATATTCTATGCTGCCAAAGATTAGTTGCACAGGTAAAATGGGAAAAAGTCTGGGCAGCCCACTGAATTAATAGCAGTAGAAATTGAATTGTGGGCAAGAAAATCATGACAGTTGCATAGAAGGTGGCATCAGGTCCTTTAATTATGGTACTTGTAGCATTTTACCATCTCCTGCTTCTGATGGATAAGTGCATGAAGCTGGTTTGTAATGATTGTCTCACACAAATTAGCAGCATCTACTGAGGCCCAGTCTACACTTACCTTCTGGATTCGGCGGCAGTCGACAGGAGATATGCAAGTGTAGACCCAGCCTGAGTGAAGAAAGTTGTCATTGAGATTTGTGCATCTTTGTTAATGGTGCCAGACAGCCTGCACAGCCCCCCACCCCTCCAAAACAAATCAACAAACCCTACATACCAGAGTGGAGCACTGCACAAGTTCAATGTGTCAGACAAGTCCACATATGACCACACTGATCATGTGACGTTCACATGTTTGTTGGAAAAGCAGTGGCATCTAGGACACTTGGGAGAGGGGTAGGGGTTGCTTTAGTTCAGCTGAGTTGTCATAGATCTTGGGTTGTGACTTCTACTTATTGTTGTGTCAAATTCTTTCCCCAGTTTGCAGAAAGCAAATAGTGTAGCCTATATAGTTTGAGATAAACTGAGGCACTGAACTGTACAGCTTTGCAGCTGAAAGTCAAAAGTGTTCTTGTTAAAGTTTTACAGGGCCAAGATCCCTTTCTACTGAAAACTGCTCCCTGCTTTATTTTTAATGCGTATGAAGCTCAGAGAACTGCTAGGTCACTTGGCAGTTTATTTCACTCTTAAAGATGCTGGGCTGTAAAATTGGTCAGTGTAAATGATACAGATATTCTTTGCATTGAAATTAATTTAAAAATTAGAGTAAGCCATTGCAGAGCCTCCACTCCCAAAATCTAGAAGAATTAGAACTGGAAGAAAAATAGCTACTAAAACTTGTGGATAATGAAACAAGTTACACAGTGCTCAAAAATGGGTTAGGTGCTTCACTGATCACACAAAAAGAGATGTGGTCCCTACTTGAGAAGAATTTACTGTGTAACTTTTAAATGTGGGAAGTTGGTGTGGGTTTTTAATAACTTGGTTAAGGAGGAACTAAGGGTTACGTCAATAAGGTCATGCAATTGGTCAGTTTAGACATTTGTCAGACTTGGTTCATTTAGAATGTTTTTTGTTAATTGCCTTCTTGTGAGAATAGCAGGAATAATGAATCTTGAAGGTTTTTATTTGATGGATCACAATGAGGGGCATTCCATATGGGGGGGGTGAGTAAAGCATTTGCTATGGTGAGACGCAGACAAATGGAGTGTAGAAGCTGACATCATTGGTGAGCAGAGGGCTCTACAGTGTGTAAGATGAGATAAGTGAATGCATTGGCTGTCTTGGCGGGGACAGTTATACAGAGGCTTGAAGGTAAAGGCAAGAAGTTAAAACTTTGTGCAATAGACGATGGGGGGGACAGAGACAAGTGAACTATAAACCCTAATTCTGCAAAAATGCACCTGAGTAGTTTAAATGAAGATGATCAGTTGGACTATTCTCTCCTGCTCTTATAAGCTCTTTGGGGTAGAGGCTATGTTTGTAGAGTACCTAACAAAATGGATCCTGATCAAGGCTTCTGGATGCTATTACATTGTGAATAATCACAAGGAATTCAAAGTGAGATGATGTGGTCTCATGCTAAGTGAATATGATAATGTGAAAGAAAATACCAGTGTCTAAACTGAGACTTTTACATGCTCTTCTGGGCCTTCTGCTGCCTTGGGAATTCTTTGTATTGCAACATGCCACTAGCTTGATGGCAAAGTTTGCATTTGGAGTATACGGTCCTGAAATAGAATGCAGTAGTGATTAAAGAATGGTTTTTCATTAACTGCATAATGTTTCCAGAAGAAATGTGCTCTATGAAATATAATTTTCATATATATAATAATTTCAAAATATAAATTTACCAGTATGCTTATTTAGTGAAACAGTACTATCAAGTCTTAATATAATTGCTTGATTAATGCTGAATACACAGTATTACATAGGTATCTTTTATTTTCTCGTTTTTTGTAGTGCTCTAATCTACCTTGTTTAAAGCAAAACCATATCTGTTTGGCTCATTCTGGCAGTCTTCAAGTTCCAAAGGTAAGAAGCACTTATTATGTCTAAATTGAAATTTTGATTAACATCTGTATTTATATGCAATCTTTACATACATATCTGAACTTTTCTACCTAATGTAAATAATAAGCAGCTATTCCTGGTTGACCCTCAGTCTTACCATCATTGGTTGACTAAATACTTGTAGGTCTCCAAGGAGAAGTGCAAGTGTAAGATTGTTGATTCAGTATTGCATTAGGCTGAATGTTATATTCAAGATATACTGATTATAAACTGTTAATACAGCTGTGTCAAAACACCTAGCCTGAAAGCTAGATCCAACTTTCAGGATGGAATTATACAGCCTTTGTGATAGTCAAATTCAGATTGGTCCTGGTGTGACCACTACGGGTATAGTGTCTGGTTCTGATGTCTGCAGTTCAGAAGGAAGTTAATAGACTGGAGAGGGTTAACAGAAGAGCCACGAGAATGACTGAAGGATTGGAAAACATGCCTTCTGATAGACCCAAGGAGCTCAATCTATTTATTTTAACAAAGGGAAGATTAAGAGGTGACTTAATCATTTAAGTACTAGGGAACAGAAATTTGATATAGGGCGACTTTTCAATCTATCTGCCAAAGATATAACAAGATCCAATGATTAGCAGCTGAAGCTAGACAAATTCACACTAGAAATAAGGTGCAAATATTTAACCATTATCAATAAATATTTAACTTATCAAGGGGTTGTAATGGATTCTCCATCACTGGCAATTTTTAAATTAAGATTGGATATTTTTTTAAAAGATATGCTCTAGTTTAAACAGGAATTCATTCAGAGAAGTCTTATGGCTTGTGTTATTGAAGAGGGCAAATTAGATGACCACAGAGGCCCCTTCTGCCCTTAAAATCTATTCATCTGTGATTGTTACAAAGTTTTCATTAATTCCCTTAGCCCCTTCATAGTTGTGAATGTACATTTAGTTCATGTTTTTAAAGTTTTATGGTTGCCGTGCTGTCTGCCTGAGTCTGCAGACAACCTGAAACAATTGCTCGGAGAAGGGGAAACTGCCTGACCTGAGCTAGATTTGTTAGAGTATCAAAGGGACCAGATCATCTTAGAAATTGGGATCACAATTCCATGCGAAGATTAGTATTTATGACAAGTAATCTCTAGGGGGCTGTGGAGGAACGTTCAGGAGGGGGTGCGGTGGAGCCTGAGCCAGCCCCCGGGGGGTGGGCAGTGAGGGAGCGCCACCCAGTTCTGCCCTGGCTGCAGGCCTGCCCTGCCCTCATTCTCAATCCACCCTCAGGCCAGTTTAGGGATGTAAACATGTTTAATTAAAAAGCCATTTAAATGTTCAAACTGTTACATGCTGGAGAGGGGAGCCTTGCTGAGCTCCGCCCCTCACTGCCAGGTGAAAGCTGCGTAGCTGTGGCTCCCTGGTAGCTAGGCAGTTCTCACTCCCAGGGAGTTGAGCCTAGCTGTGGTATGTGCGCGTGCACACACACCCACACCCTGTGTGGGGCTCCACGCTGCCCTGTCAGCAAAAGCTGCCCAGTTGCTCTCACTGGTGGGGAGCCAGCTTAGCTGCAGGTAACCCCGTCTGCACCCCCCCCCGGGCTCCGTGCCTCCCCTCTTGCAGGGAGCTGAGCCCAGCTGCGGCTAGTCCTCCACGCTGGGCTCCACTTTTCCCTGCCAGCAAGAGCTGCCCAGCAGCTCAGCTGCTGCTCCTCCCCAGTTTAAATGGTAGTCAGCTGTTTAAAACGTTTAAACAGCTAATTACCGTTTAAATGGTTAGCTTTTTACATCCCTAGGCCCGCTCTGACTCTAGCCCCAGCTCCTCCCCCATCCTGCAGTCCAAGCTGCTCTGCTGAGGAAACCTTGGCTGTGCAGTAGTGGTAGGAGAACACGAACAGATTCCATTATTGGTAAGGGGGTGGGGAGTTGACAGGAAAAGTTTGGGCACCACTTCTCTAAGGCATTGCTGCTGTGAGCAAATTCACATACATCCAGCTACTAATAACTTTAGGGGGCTTGTCACCTGATCTAGAAGTGATAATATCTATGCAACCCTGACAGTTTTGAACACAGAAGGTGAAAGTCATCAGTGGTTCACAGAAGCTTAGTTTCCTGATTCCCATTCTTGCCAATGGCAGTCACATGCCTAAGGATTTGTCTACATTGCAAGCTCCTTTTGGTGGCGCATGGCATATGTTTGCATGTAGCTCCCCTATCATGGCTATAAATAGCAGTGTAGACTGTGAGACATGGCTTAAGTAGGCAAAGACGTTCCAGGAGGGCATGGGTATGTACTTGAGTACGTGTCCTACACAGCTCTCTACTCGCCCAAATGGTGCCTCCCTGTCTGTTACTGTTTTTAGCAGTGTAGTGTCCCACTGCCTTTGCTGCCGAAGCTTTTCCTCGCTGCCTACTCGTAGCTGGAGTGGTTCCACACAGCAGTGAAAGCTTCTGGCAGTGGGGAAAGGCTCTGACAGAGGAGAGGCAGTGGGGAAAGTTTTAGCCTTTCCCCATTGACTCCCCCTTGCCAGAGCCTTTCCTTGCCACAGTGAAAGTCTCCTACAGCAGGGAACTGCTGAAGCCATTTCCCCCATCTCCTCTCTGCTAGAGCCTTTCACTGATATGGTAGCTACACAGTGCAGCATAAACACAGCCTGCTTTTTGTTGCTACGTGTAGCTACACGTACACTACATACCGCTGCCGCTAGTGTGTAGTGCAAATGTAACTTGAATATCTGTGCACGACTGAAAATGCTAAGTATTTGATTAGTGGGCTAACCAATGTGCCAGCTTAAATTGTAAATTTCCTCTACTTTCCCTTTTGCTTACAGCTATAATGTTCTTTAATATACTTGTGTCAATGTGTTCTCTCTCTGACCAACTAATGAAGAATTAAATGGAGAAGGCCTGAAATGTATGCCAATCAATTTTTTAAAGTTGGATATTAAGTATATCTTACTGCACTACACTGTTGAAAGCAAATTGTTCCAATGGCTCCTATGCAGTTCAGTTTTGCATCTTTTCGGCAACTGTTGTAGTTATAGAACTAGAGATTTATTGGTTTCTAGTTTGGTAAGTTCTGTACACCTTTCTCACACGTGAAATATGTTTATTTCTGTTACTGGGCTTTAAATATTTCCCTCATCCTTTTTTTGTTGGCTCCTCTTGAAGGAATGAAGCTTTGAAAAGGAACCTACCAAATAAGAAGATGGGTGCAAACAGTAGCAGCATTTGTGAGCTTCCAGAAAATGAATACTTAAAAAGATTATCAGGAGCAGAGGCTGTCTCTGAGAATGACCCATTCTGGAATCAGCTGCTTTCTTTTAGCTTTACTGCCCCAACAGACAGGTAAGAGGATGCTTGCTGATGGACTGAACATTGCTGATATATTTGTTGCCAATGGTGCCAAATAACTCTAAATGCAAAATAGATTTATTTTTCCTTTCTTTGTGGGAGGAGGTATGTGCATGGAAAATCCACCTGAGCGTGGGCTGTTGGAGTACTGTTCCACCATGTTCTCTCATTCTTGCAGCTTCTTTTCCTCCTCATTGCAGCAGTTATTAGTCTTGATTCTCCCTGCAGCCAAGAAAGGTCAGCAATAGGTCTGTAGTGCTGTTTTTCTAAATAGGCCTCTGGAGATGCTGAAGAACAACAGATGGTGTCCTTGGTGAAGGACCATCGCTTCCAGCTCCAGCAAATTCAAGTGGTGATGAAGTTATGGGGCCAATCTGGCCAGTGCTGAACCCCTTGAGCTCTCCTTGAATTTAATCGGAGCTGAGAGTATTCAGCATCCCAGGTGATTGGACTAATGGATAGTTTATGCTCTTGTGACAATCCAGACTAATGAGTAGTTTTGTCGCTCCTGTCCTGTAGCCTGGGTGTGCCCTTTCCAATGCCTTGCTGCTGTAGCCTTCAGCTTGGACTGCTCACAAACAGCCTCCAGCATGTAAGTCGTTCCCAGCTATGTTTGTGTGTGCGCTGCAGGCAATCATCCAGCCACATCATGGCTCTCGCCGGTCTGGGATTATGCTGCAGGATGTCCTCCATCACACCTCAGTCCCAGATTTTCCCCCAGAATTGTGTCCTGTACTGCCCAGCCCTCTTCTGGACAGTACAAATATATTGAGTCTGTTATTCCTTTAAGGGGATAACATATACACAATTTATCCCAAATGGAGTTACCCAGACACTGTAACTTGCACGCACTGGATTAGATAAAACAATAAAACAAGATTAACAACTACAAAGAGAGAGACAAATAATGAGGCATAAAAATTAGAGATGGTTACAAGAAAAATAAAGATAAAATGCTTACTGGTGCCTAATTTAACAAACTGCATTAGATTCAAAGCAAAGTTTTTTCACCACATGCTTTCAGCAGTCTTATTGACTTAACTCTTTAGGTCAACAGGACCCCTTCCCCTGAGTCTTTTATCTCTTCAGTGGCAGTGAGTGCGACAGGCAGGGAGAGAGAGTGGGGTCCCTTGGGGTGTTTGTTCCTCCTTTTTATAATTTCAGCCCCCCTCTTGAAAAACATTTCCAACTGAGGCCCAGGAGACAAAGAATCTATGTGGAAGGATATTCCCTGCTGGTTTTTGTCACCTGTTTGAACTTCCTTTGTTTTCCCTCCAAGCTAGATGACTTTGTTTACTGCTTAAATGTAAATTAAGGTAAACACACATTCTTCCTTTTGTTTAGGACAGACCTGACTTCTGCCTAGTCAGGGCTGTGGTGTTTGGAATGTGTGTTAATAACATCATAAAGGGGAATCTTATAACTTCACATACAGTGTTGCCACACCTATTTTACCAGGATAATATTGACCAATGTTGTTTTGAAATGATAACATTCATTGAAATGATTGAATATTGAAATATTCAATATTGAAATTATATGGAGTTTTGAAATGATAATATTGACCAATATGGAGTTTTGAAATGATACTTTACAGAGCATACTTTGTAGAAAGATTATTACAATAGTGTGTAGGGTGTGAATGCAGGGGTGTGTTCTGTCACAATTCTTTCCTAGCACTTATTCATGAGAAATATTTTATCATTTTTATCCCTAATGACATTTGAAGTTTTAATTTTTTTTGCTGAAGAACTAGGAGCAGGGCAAAAAGTCTGTACTGGCTTCAAGGTACCAGAATCCTTCTTGAGACAATGGATATGGTGCAGTGCACAGCTTTGGCACTGCTCCTCTTCACTGCTCCCGTGTCAGACTTATGGAGAATCATAGAAGAAAGTCCACCTAGCCCTTTGGGTTCACATTTAGCCCCCAACACAAGGCTAAATGCTATTTGTCTTCTGCCTATTTCTTCCTGCTTAGTTTTAAGCATGTTTCTACCACTGCAACAGTAATACTTGAATGACAGTTACTGAAAGGATTGTGTCATCTCCACAAATCTGAAACATCTTGTCATGAGCTGTTTAACTCCATCTTGATCATACCATTGATCAGAAACTTTAGTTCAGGGGCAGTTAATAGATAGACTGTAGGCCAAATGTGGACCATCCGATGCTTTTGAATGAACCCGCAATCTTTTCATTTACTTGTTTTTTCTTTTTTTTTTAAAATTTCTCCTGAATCTGGACCTTAACTATGTCTTATAAGCAATTTGGAGCTTGCCAAAAAATAATTGACTCCCCCTACTTTACTGGCTTCCTTCTGCAGAAGAGAAGACGTTTGGGTAGCTTCCAAAGGCAATTCCCCATCATACTTCAGTCCAGCAGAACACAGTCTTATTTTCAGATCATTTCTATAAACTCATAGCTTTTTCTTCAATCAATAATGATTAATCTGAGTAGAATATTAGTCCACTCTCATAAATTTGGTTATTTTTCATGGCAGATTTTAAAAACAGTGCACCCAGGATAGGAATCATGTGATCTAGACTCTTCTTGAAGGTGTCTTTGCTTTATATCACTTGAAGAATGAGAGGAGGGCCAGAAAAGTAGTTGTCAGCCTCACAGAACAATGGTGTAGCCTGATCACCTCCATTTCTGGGGTAACACAGTCTATCTATTTGGCAGTGTGGGAATCTGCAGCATTTAAAAAATAATTTTGGGTAACTTTGTCCATCTACCACTAACCAAGGCTCTCCTCATATCCGTCTTCTGCATCATTGCATCCATCCATCCATCTCCTCCTCCTTCCCCCTCACAGGTTCCATTTCTATCATCCTTGTTATCACTAAATTTTCCACCAGTTCTGCCTACACCTCTCTGTCACTCCTCACACAAGCTCAAATCCAGATCCCATGCCCACATCCTTCTTGGCCTCTGCCTCCTTACATTTCATTACATTTGCCCCAATTCTACCCTTTCCATCTCCCACATCTTTCACTGTCACCCTCTCCGCCCCTCTCATGTCACCATTCCTAACGTCATGCCCATCCTCCCCCTTTCTCCTCCTCTTTTCTTGCTGTCTCTGGGGCACTTGCTCCCTCTCTGAAGAGATCTCAAAACTAATGAGAGTCCTGTAACACCTTAAAGACTAACAAATTTCTGCGGGCTTAAGCTTTCTCATTCAGGACATCTTCCTGTCTTGCTCCCTCCAGTTCCTGACACTCGGAGAGACTTGGATCCCTTTTGTCTGACACTACCTCTGCAGTTCCGTTCTTATGAAGGCCTGTCTTTCTTGTACATAGTCTGCCTTGGGTCAGACCTGCTGCTTCCAACCGTTTCCTCTTGGTTCTCACGCTTTCTCATTTTGAACAGCACTGCCTCTGCTCTCCTCTCTTCCCTCTCCATGTTGCTGGCATCTTTTGTCCGCCCAGCTTCTCCCATCAGCTTTCCTCTTATTTTTGGCTCATGGCATGTTCCTTGCCTTACAATCTCCCATGTGCATTCCAAATTCCATGTTGATGACCCATCCAGCCTGCTGTAACTGAACGTTTTCTCATTGTAACCTCTTCATTTGACTTGCAGTCTTGGCTCAATTCTCCTGGTCACCAAAAGGGCCATTTGCTTGACTTGGTCTTGACCAGGCATTGCTCTGTCTCTGATTTCTCAGTTGTAGCGTCGGCGAAGATCAGACACGGAGTCAGTGTGAGATGAGAAGAGGCATGCCCGTGCTTTCCACGGGCTTCTTTTATTACATATCTCAGGCTTGTTCATTGATTAACCCGCTGATACATCTACATGATTAGTAGTAGCCGAGGGCTCTCTCAATCAGCACGTAGGGCGCTCGTGATCTACAGCATGCATGGTTACAAAATCTAGTTAATCCCCTCAGCTTCTTCTGCCGCACCCTTTCTGAGCACGGTTTGCCGATACTCAGGCTGCTTTGGAAGAAGCTTGTCCCTACATTCCCTCCTTTTTTCTTTATTTTGGATCATTACGGTTCTTCAATAGTTTATAAACATAATGAACCTGCTGTTTGCTGAGAGTCGCACGAGGCCGAAATGTGGGTACGCAGAGGCTGAGTAATCCGGGTATACACTGGATACAACAGCACAAGGAGACAAGCACTATTAAGGCAATCACGCCGTATTGCATGACTTGTTTAAGCCATCCAGTAGGTAACCAGGACCATAGATACTTCCACCACTCAGGGGTCACATCCTGCTTGATACTTTGGGCGTATGACTTTAACATGTCCAATTGTTGCTGGATACGATTGCTATTATCTGTTAGATTGAAACAACACATTTCCCTAACGGCCTCGCACCCTAAATGTCATTGAAGGAGCAGAAAGTCTATGGCAGCTCGGTTGTGCAGGATGGCGTGGCGCAATTCCTGCTGTTCCTGGCTTAGCAACCCAATGGCTCCTGATGTGGAATTGATAGTTTTTGCCAGAAGGCAAGCTATCCCTGCGAGGTTATTGCCATACCTCGCCGCTAACCCTGGGAGGCCCACCAACGACGCTGCCAGCGCTATGTATTCTGCTTTGCTAAACAGAGTAACATTTCCATTGCACGAGGGGGCTAAACCCACAGCCTCCCTCTTAGCGCGCCTGCTGGATTGATTAAATAGAGTTGCTCTGGGGGACATGAAGGGTTCCAGGCGGCTGAGACAGCTTTGGGACTCAGAGATGTTTGCAGGGACATAATTAAAGGTTCGACTCCCGCAGGGGAAGAACCATCCGGAGGGTAAGGGGACGTGGCCAAAGTTGCTGGTCACATTTTGGAACGTCGTACAGTTCCATAGTGCTCGGCCAGTGACTAAGCATCCCTTTGGGGGCTTGTGCTGCGTACAGTTTACTATGCGGGCACACGTGTTGTTCTCGTGATTGGCGACATAGGGTGTGTATAGCTGAATGAAATCAGGCAGTGGTTGGTATGTGGGAGTCCCCCAATTGGGAAGAGTGGAATAGCGTATCTCGGAGTTATTTAAGAAATTGCTTAATCCCGTCTCGTTTCCTAAGCCTCCTGGGGTTTTACATACCGGTACGAAGCAAGTACCCAGCAGTCCGTGCATATCAGGGGCGTCAGTGAGGCAAAAATCCGATTGGTTCAGTATTTTTGCTAGGTGCACCCACAGGTTATACTGCATTCTTTGTTCCAAATTCTGGTGGTCGCCATTGGAGGCCCCCACTCCCTGACTAGCCACCAACATGATACACAGGAGAGTTAAGGAATTAGCATGTAGACACGCGAAGGTGGCCAGCAGGAAGTTCTCGGGAGTTTTTTCCTGCTTCTGTTCATCCAGTACTTTTTGGGCTTGCGTCGACAGGGCTTTCACTTCCCCCCAGGTCAGGCAGTGTGGTGGTCCTGCCGGTGCTTGGTTCCGCTCCTTTCGGGGGTCCTGTAGGTGCAGCGTGAAGTTTGGGATGGATTTTTCAGACCCTGGTGCCATGCCATTATCTTTCCACGGCTTTACGTTCTTTGCCGGGACCCACAGAGGACCTGTTGGAAGAAGCACAGCAGCATGTCTGCGCCCCCAAGTTATTAGGGACACTGGCCCATGCCAGTTAGGGTCCGGAGCCTTTCTGTACAGGACTAGTGGTCGAGGGAGTTCCTGTTCATTCTGAAAGTGACGTTCTGTTGCCGAAAAGTTATTGGAAATATTTAAGTGATTAAGGGTAAAGAGGACCTTCATAAGCCATTCACAGCGGGCAGGCAGACCAAGCGGGATCCCCCCTTGTTTTTTTTGTTTGTCAAGAGCATTTTTTAGCGTTTTGTTCATACGTTCCACTATGGCCTGGCCAGTGGAATTGTAGGGGATGCCAAAGATATGTTGGATGTCCCAGTGGGTGCAAAAGTCTGCAAACTGAGTGCTAGTGTAGGCAGGTCCGTTGTCCGTCTTTAGCTGCACAGGTTTGCCCATAACGGCAATGGTTCAGATCATGTGATTTATGACATGAGCAACCTTCTCACCCTTTTGCGGGGTGATCCAGATATAATGGGAGAAGGTGTCGATAACAACGCGTAGATATTTCCAGGGGGCAAAGGGAGAGTATTGAGTCACATCCATTTGCCAAATCTGATTAGCCTGTGTGCCGCGCGGGTTGACCCCTATTTCCGGACTATGGGCGAGCTGAGCGCACTGGTTGCACTGCTGAACTATGGCTCGGGCTTGGTGCAACGGCAACTGAAATTGTTTTGCGAGGGCTTTAGCATTTTGGTGAAAAAACGCGTGGCTCTCACAGGGGTCTACGAAT
This sequence comes from Mesoclemmys tuberculata, assembly GCA_007922155.1. Lineage (NCBI taxonomy): Eukaryota > Metazoa > Chordata > Testudines > Chelidae > Mesoclemmys > Mesoclemmys tuberculata. The sequence goes on along the minus strand of ML675629.1, from coordinate 12,494,709 downwards.
ACCCCATGCACTGACTTAACCGCGGCGTCAGCCCTAGCATTTCCTTCAGTAAGTAAGCCTGCGAGACTGGTATGGCTTCTAATATGGGCGATAAAGAGGGGATAGTGTCGCATAGAGAGGACCTGTTGAAGGGTTAAAAACAAGGCAAGTAAATTATCATCACAGGTTGGAGATACATAGGAGCCTGGGAGATTTACAACTAGATTAGAGACATACAGGCTATCTGTTATAATGTTTAAAGGCTGTTCTGAAAAGCTTCTGCACGCTAGAATAACAGCAGCTACTTCAGCCCGCTGAGGAGATTTTTGAGGGAGTGTAAAGAGTGTTTTCCAAAGACCATCTACCTGCCAGACAACTGCCCCCCCGATGCGGGCCACCATCGGTAAATATCGTGAGAGCGGACTCAATTGGGACGTTCTTTATAATGGGGGCAAGTGAAATATGGAGCTGCGGGATGGCAAGAAGGCGGGGATCGTTGGGCGCATGATATTTAATCTGGCCCACAAAGTCGGCCAGGGCTGCTTGTAATGGTACGCTCAAGGATACCATACGCTCCCAATCAAGCAAGGGGATCGGGACTGTGATGATGGTTGGATCCATTGCAAAAAGAGCTCTGGTACGCTCCCTCACTTTGAATATGAGTTCTGCTGCTTGTTGGGGGAAGCTAGTTAGTGTTTGCGCTGGGGAGTGAGAGAGAGACACCCATTCCAAGATGTGTGTTTTTTTGCTTTGAGCATTTGCCTGCACTATCGCGGCAGTGGGTTGAGCTAATGTGGGGAGGAGAACCGCCTCAGGCGGTTGTGCCAAGACCTGCCGGTCGACCCAGACGTGGCTAATTGCCTGATTGATTTGCTCGATTTCGTTAAGTTGTTCCCTTGCTAATGTGATGGGATCCCCGGGGTCGCGGCCCTGTTTAAGGCTGTTGAAAAGAGGGGAAAGGATTTGAGTAGGTAGTTTGCAAAAGGGGCGAATCCAATTTAGTGACCCCAGCAGTTGCTGTAAGCGGACATAAGTGATTTTAGAGGGTATATTAAGAACCGGATGGACCGGTTGAGCATACGATTGCAACATTCGGTATCCTAAATAGGAAAAGGGTGGGGAGGTTTGTACCTTTTCTGGGGCAATGACCAACCCATATTCCTGCAGGGCTTGGGTCAAATCCGCGACCCATACCTTTGGAATCTGGGGTCCTGTTAGTAAAATATCATCCATATAATGGTAGACCAAGGCTTCAGGGTATTTTGTGCGGAATGGCTCTAGGGCAGTTGCAACATAGTGCTGGCACAACGTGGGGCTGTTCAGCATCCCTTGTGGCAGCATTTTCCATTGGTACCTTTTTGTGGGCATGACGTTATTTAGTACCGGGACGGTGAAAGCGAAATACTTTTTATCCTTTTCGCAGAGTGGAATGGTGAAGAAGCAGTCCTTCAAGTCTATAACTATCATCTGATAGTCATAGGGAACCAAGTTTGGGTTAGGGGTCCCACACTGCAGGGGACCCATGGGCTGGATACACTTATTAATGGCTCTTAAGTCGTGCAACATCCTCCATTTCCCTGATTTTTTTCCTAATAACAAAAACTGGGGTATTATAGGGGCTTGTAGATTCCTCAATGTGTTTGGCTTCAAGCTGCTCCTGCACTAAATGGCACAGAGCTTCTAATTTTTCTTTGGGCAATGGCCACTGCTCCACCCATACGGGCTCCTGGTGCAGCCACTGGAGGGGGAGAGCGGTATGTTTTTTAGTCATCTATTCTGAGTGTGGATGCAAACTGAGTCAGCAAGTCTCGCCCCCACAGGTTGATGTGCACCGGTAGGATTACGGGGCGGATTTGGGCCGTCCTTGTTCCCTGAGGGGCTCTCACATCCAACCAATTGGCGCTGCGCAGCGACTCCTGGGAGCCGCCTACCCCCCACACCGCAGGAGTGGGCTCGGTCGGCCACTCTGGTGGCCACTGCTTAACAGCAATAACCGAGACGTCCGCTCCAGAGTCTATGATTCCCTCAAATGGCCTGTTATTGAGACAGTACACTCTTTTTGGTTGATGATCCCCAATATGCTCCACCACAGCAGCCACTTGCGGGTGAATCGATCTATCTGTAGCCGAACCAAATCCTCCTGTCCGTTCTATGCTTCTCCCTCCCTGCACTCAGTTCCTGAGTTTCAAGATACCATGCTTTCTTAATTAGTGGAAGCATTGCCTGCTACAAAGAAGCTATGCATCTTTAGTGATTTGAAGCAACTACATCCAAACTATTGTATTGGCTATGCTGAGTGCACCAAACTGTCTTTGTCAAAGCTACCACATACCTTTACATATTTTGATTGAAAACGTGCTGTATTCATGCTGGACTAATTTTTTCTATCTTCTTGGAAATGCTTTTATTAATAAGGAGCTAGTTTTAAAGTAAATTATAGCCAGAAAAGATAACATTAAAACACGATAATAGTAATGGAGATAATTATGCTAACCTTAAGCCATGTCTACACTTGTAAGCTTACAGTGGCATAGCTGATGAGAGAGAGCTCTGCTGTTGACAAAATAAAACAAGCTCAACAATTAGCACTAGCTATGTTGGCAGGAGAGTGTCTCCCGCTGACATGGCCCTGTGCACGTGAGCGCTTATGCCTGCAAAATTTATGTTGCTCAGAGGTATATGTTTTTTTTTTTTCCCACTCCTGAGTGACAAAGTTTTGCCGACATAAGTGCTAATGTAGACATGGCATTAAGATGTTAAGTTTTAAACATGAATGACAGATTAAATGAGGACAGAAAGAAGATACTAAAATTACTAGTAGAATAAAATATGGATATGATGTTATATCAGTCACCTTTTGTATTAATCTTTATTTACAATAGCTTCCAGATGGCTGTTGGCTGTAAACTTGATGTTTCAAGGACTGGGTATAAGACAGGAAGGGGGGCCTGTTTGGAATTTGCAATACAGTTTCTTAGAGTTCGGAGGTGGATTGAGTCCCATGCCTGTAGGTAGGTGAAGGCAACTGAGAGATGGATCATCGCAAAGGTATTTGTTATGTGGGAGCTGGTCTGCAAGTGGATGTTCAGATGGGAAAAATGGAGGGAATTAGTAATCTGGAGGTATGTCATTTTGCCCTTATCTAGAAAGAGAAGGAAAGTTTCTGTCCTCTGGGGAGAGGAGGGTCGGGCTGGATTGGGGGAATATTCAGAAGCCTAAATAAGGATCTAAAGGAAGGGTCTATAAAGGGGTTGGTTGCTTGTAGGTGATCATAAGGATTTGGCAGGTGGGAAATGTAGTGAAAACGAAGGATAGTGTTGACAAATGCACTTCTGCACTTCCTTGGTATAGCTGACTGAGGAAAAGCATACTTGTTTGCTATGTTCTAAAAGCTATGTATGTAGTGTTAAAATTATTTTGTGACTTTTTAGTGTATTTAATATTTTTAAAATTTGCTCTGATTTAGATTTTCCCCAAGAAACCCCTCCCCCCAATATTTCTATCTTTAGGGGTCTGATTTAACAACCTGTACTTGAGTGAGTGTCGCAGTAATAGGCCCTTTTAGGTGTTTGGGTTCTATGTAAAAATCTGGAGTGATCAAGATCAGGAATGAAAACTGGTGTGAAGAATTCAGTGTACTGAACAGCAGATGGTGCTCTTGCATGACAACTAGACTAGATATTTATTTTTAGAGGCATAATTCTGTCTTTTATGTTGCTTAATTATTAGGAGGAAATGTGAATGTTTCTAGGTAAGCTGTGCCCAAGAAGTCTGGCTATTTTACAAATGGTGTCAGACCTTGCTCCCTGCATGCCACCTTGAGTCAGTGTCTGAGCTTGATGACCTTACTCACATGAGCAAAACAAGATTTCAACGCTCATTATTAAAAAAACCCTAAAAACCAAGGTTAACTTCCTTAAGAAATAGGTGTTAACCATGCTTTATTACAATGGGCATTTAAATATGGCTATTCCTGTTCACCCTAGTGGGATAGTCGTTTTCAACAATGGCATGAAGGGGTCAGCTTTGTCACTTGTCAAATGTGGCAGAATTTTTCTTAGTTTATTCTAGGATTATACGTCTTCATTTTAGTCATGTGCAGAATTAGACTGTTTTCAGTAGATGCTTGTTTTCAAGCTTTAATGAAAACCGTATTCGTGCTAAATTGAGGTAACTGATGGTAACTCCGCAGGGTGATAGATTTTCATAGTTGGTGTCTGATTAAATTTGGCCAGATTTCACAAAGATAAGGTGGATGCCATCTCCCATGAGAGTGTACGTGTGATATTAGCTTTGGCTTTTTTAGGTTTAGTCCTCTAGCTAATAGTGTCGGGAGTGTGGGAGCTTCAGGTGAGAACTCTTTTCTCTTTCTGACCTCTAAAACTTCCTGGGTGTTGGGAGGAGCTCCACTTTCTGCTGTGGGGGCCAACAAGTTCCTCCCCCCCACCCACTTACACCTGCCCTTTGTCCCTTACGGATAGAAGGCAGCACACTTAGAGGAATGCATCATGCCTTCTGTGAGGAAAACGGGCGATATCAGTCTAGTTTTTATTGTGTTTGATTGTTATGAGGGTCTTTGGGGGAGCAAGTGGCGACCTCTGTTTGGTTGTTCAACATTTTTTATTTAGAGGAGTCTGCATCTTTATTTTTGAGAGTCTGTCTAATACCTCTGTTTGCACTCAGGCCATGGGTGTTCTGTAGCCTGAGGAGAGTCCACCTGACGAAGTGCCTTTTCTTTATCCCATGAAATTCCTCTCATTTCAGCTCCCTTGTCCATATGCATCATGACAGTCTTTAATTACATGAGCACATAAGATCCTTTCCCAGAGGACTACTGCCTCATTCATTTCACAGGATGGACACACAAGGGGGCTGAATTAAGGTTGCATAGGCAGCTATGAATTTGGCATTTCCTAACTTTCAGTTGCTTAACTTAACAGCTTAAATAATGTTCTTGTATGCAAAAAAAAACTGTTAGCAATTTGTAGGCCTTTATCTAGCTTTGCTTGGTTTTAGGCCAAGAGCCATTGGACATGACATGTGATGCGTGAGCCTTGCTCTGGAATCAGGGAGAACAGTGCATTGCTAATGGGAATGTGACCTTATTCTTAGTACTGTTGTTAGTTACAATGCTTTCATGATGGAAACCTAAAGCAGAATTAATTAAAGCAGAACTTGCTGAAAATCATATGCTTAATATTTACTGTTCCGCTTTGTTCCTTCCCTTGAGTTTTAGAATTTTAGGCTGGCTGAAGAATAGTGTGCATGATTCTTTAATGGAAAGACATAAATGAACAACTGTTATGTTGCCTTAATATGGTGCATTTTTAAAATTGGTACAATAAATTATATGCAGCTTTTTATTCTTTGACATCTTTCTTATGAATAGTCCGTTAAAGTCAGCATTCCCACAGTATGAATTTAATGAATGGGCTAATTCTTCTCTGTTTTGTGAATGATGGCAAGGGAAAAGCTTTGCTTAGTCAAGGGAAAAAGGACCAACACGGCTACAACAACACTGCATAAGGGAAAAAGCTGTCAGGAAAGCTTTCCTCCTTCCCTCTTTCTCCCCATCAACCCCAGGAGGGGTGGTTGTCTACTACAGTTTGGGTCTTATTTATGCCTTTTGAAGACTCATTATCCATTGTTTTAGCATGTATGTAACTGCAACTTGTATGGTGATATCCTGATTGATCTTTGAACCACAGTGATTTTTTTTTTAAAAAGTAGAAATTCTATTTCTAATGCTTTGATGTCATTAAATTAAAAGGAGAATGGCTTCTCAAAAGAAGAAAATCTATTCTTTCCTGTCAACCTTTTCACATAGGCAGCAACTTTCACTCCGTCTCTTTACTATGGCACTCTTGCTGAAATCTCTGGGCTAGATGCTGTGCCAGTTATACTGGTGTAAATCCAGAATAACTCAGCTGAAATGAATGGAGCCACTGTAGATTAAATGCATTGGTTTTAATAGGGTTTTGGAATTAAGCCATAATAATTGACAACAGAATATAGCTCTCTAGTAATTTTAAACTAGAGGCTAGACCAAGCCAAAAATAAAAACCTACAAGGAATGGCAACCACCAGTGTTGGGCAGTAAACTTCCTAATTTATCCCTCATCCCAATTTTTTGCTTTTTAAAAAGTTTTCTTACAGGAGATTGCTCATCAATGGAAGAAACTCTTTGTGCCATTAAAAACGAGTCTTCAATTATCTGGATGATGGGGTGGATTGCATCCTCAACAAGTTTGCAGATGACACTAACTTGGGGAAGTGGTAGATATGCTGGAGGGTAGGGTAGGGCTAGGATATGGAGTGTCCTAGACAAATTGAAGATTGGGCCAAAATAAATTTTATGAGGTTCAACAAAAACAAGTGTAGAGTCCTGCACTTAGGACAGAAGAATCCCATACACTACTACAGACTGGGGACCAACTGGCTAAGTGGCAGTTCTGCAGAAAAAGACCTGGGGGTTACAGAGGCTGGATATGAGGGTTAACGGCATATGGGCCTGCATTAATAGGAGCATTGCTGACAGATCAAGGGATTTGATTATTCCTCTGTATTGGGCATGGGCGAGGCCATATCTGGAGTATTGTGTCCAGTTCTGGGGCCCCCCACCTCATGAAGGATGTGGACAAATTGGAGAAAGTCCAGTGGAGGGCAACGGAAATATTAGGGATCTGGAACACATGATTTATGATGAGAAGCTGAAGGAACTGGGCTTATTTAGTCTGCAGAAGAGAAGAGTGAGGGGGGATTTGATAGCAGCCTTCAACTACTTGAAAGGGGACTCCAGGGAGGCTGGAGCTAGGCTGTGCTCAGTGGTGGTAGATGACAGAACAAGGAGCAATGGTGGTGGAGCAGTGGGGGAGATCTAGGTTGGATATTAGGAAAAGCTTTTGCACTAGAAGGATGGTGAAGCACTGGAATGGATTACCTAGAGAGGTGGTGGAATCTCCAACCTTAAAGGTTTTTAAGGTCTGGCTTGACAGAGCCCTGGTTGAGATGATTTAGTTGGTGTTTGTTCTGCTTTGAGCAGGGGGTTGGACTAGATGACCTTCTGAGTTCCCTTCCAGTCCTAATATTCTATGATTCTAAGAAATTATTACAGAAACAAAAACACAAAATAAAAGCCAAGAAAATAATATAAATATAAGATCAAGTGCTAATGGTTATAAAAGACATTTCAACAAAGCAAAATAAATTTCTGGATTGTCCAAACAAAATATGGTGAATCATTAGGGATTATTGTAATACAAGAGTCACTCAATCCAGATAATAGCTCCTAATAAAAGTGAGAAAATAACGGATTTGTTTGGTTCACTGGCAGTTCATAAAAATAATAAACAAAATCATGTTGGGGGATTTTTCACTGTTTTAATAAAAACGGGGGAAATTTGGAGGCATAGGGTGAAATTGACAAGGGATATAGGCACAATTTCCAAGGGGTGGTGGTTTCCTACCCCCCTTTTACTCAGTAGCCTAGTGGTGATAGCACTCACCCAGGATATGAGAGTAAGGACTGGAACTTGGCTGTCCTACCTCCCAGATTAGTGCCTCAACTACCAGGCTATAGAGTCATTCTCTTACTCTCAGGCTGAATGAGTATTTGTGAATGGTACCTCAGACTTTGTAAACCTAGCCAGAAACATCAAAATGTCATTTCAGAAACAAAAAGTCAGCCATGTCACGGTTCAGGGTACTGCCCCTGTATTCCACCTCTATAGTTCAGCAAGAGTACCCACTCTCAGGCTTCCAGCTCCCCTGGCCATCACCTCTCTTGGGTGAAGGTGTCTTACCCTGGCCAGAAGAGAGTATTTCTAGGCTATACTGTTCCCTGATTGTACTGTGAAGTCACCAGGAACGTCAGATAGCTTAAGTAGGCCTCCTTTGCCTTCCTCCTCAGGAACAGTTAACAGTGCACTTGCCACAGTTACAAGTCACAACATAGAATTTCCTTTGCAAGCCTACTTTATTCTTAAGGTAAAAAAGCATTACAGAGAAAACATATTTAAAACAATAAAAGAACCTACTCACGTGCTAATAAGTGTATCAGATATCACCCCACCTCTGACATTGGCTCTAGCAGGAGCAGTCCTTCGACATGCTACCCAAGGGCTTTCCTTTATGGTCACCAGATCATCACAGCTTCAGCTTAAACCAAGCACCCAAGTCTTATGGGGCCTCAGTAGGCCAACTCCATCCATTCCATCCGTAAAGACTGGGGCCCTTCGTGGACCAGGGGTTCTGTCCATTGGCTGGTTCAGGAAGAAGGCCCTGAGTCAGTTTAAAACCAATCTGGCTATTTATCCAAACATCCTTTGTCTGTTGGTCCCAGCAGAATCCAGTTTGGATTAGTATATGTTTTCGTCTCCGGGGGTGGCTTCAGGGGGATGATAATGGAGGAAAAATATATGAGCATCCACCTCCTACTAGAGAAGATACAGACAATGCCACAGAAATATATAAACAATTGCATTTTGAATACAGTGGACCCCAAAAGTATTAACCCTAATTCAGTAAGATTTGATTCAACTCAATAAACTTTATCTTAATTCCACAGAGTTTGATCAGGATATTGTCAATCTGTAACAAATCATTTAAACGTTTGATTTTTTTTTTCACATTTTGACCAAACTAATTGCCAAAACTGACACACATTCATGAAATGTTTCGGTTGATGCAAAATTTAGTATTTTCAGGAAATTAGTTTAATCTAAAATATTTTGCCCAGATCTACTCATAATCCACTGCCCTGTCACTTACGAATTGTGAAAGGTTGACCTTACCTTGCAGTAATATTTCTTAAGTGCCCTTTGCTTTGTATGTGAACATACTAAATTAAAGCCCTTCCTCATCCCACAAAAATAACACTTATGCAATGGTAAGTTGTGCAGTGAATAAGAGTGAGTTCTTGCATGTTCAGTGCATCACTAAATTAATTTAGCACATGCAAAGCAGCTTACCTTTGCTTTGAATGTTGCCTGAAGTGCTACTATTGATTTATAAAATTAAAGTACTGTGCAGATAAGCACCCCTCACCCCCGCTCTGCAAAGTGTTCACAACTTGGTAAAATCAAAACCACTGGAAGGTCCAAAGGCACTTGGAACATGAGGACTGAACCACTATCAGTGCCAGCTTTTTACTCTTCAGTGGGAAGGTGCTAGAGGTACTCAAAAGTGGTTGAAAGAATTTTTTACTATTGTTTTCAAAACCAAACGAACTTGTGTAGGTAGAGTAACCCGTTTGTCCATCTAAAATTGCAGGCACACAAACACAATATTTGTGGTCAGTTTATTTTCACAAGATTGGAAGTTGTTAAAGTTCTGAGCTATAATTAATCTGTAAATATTTCTGGTTCGGGGCCCCTCCACACCTCTCCCCACCAGAGAGACTTGTCTGAACAGGGTGTGCTGGGTGGATTGCTGGTGCCTCCTCTCCCTAGCAAAATGCTGTGTTGTAGCTGTGTCGATCCCAGGATATTAGAGAGATGAGGTGGGTGAGGTAATATCTTTTACTGGACCAACTTCAGTTGGTGAGAGAAATGTGGTTGTTCATGCTGCTGTTTGCTCATTACTAGTTAAAGACAACTCTCCTCTTGAGCAAGGCTGGCTGAGAACAGTGCGCGTGAATATTGGCATAGGATGTATTTTGCAATCATAAACCGCAGTGTTCTCCCCCAAAAGTCCACTTGACTAGTAATGTTGGTGCTTGCTCTAAGCAGAGTCTATTCTCTTGTGGCTGCCCTCAATCTACAGAGGCTGTCTGGCTTAGTAAGAATTCAGACACATAAGTAGCTGACCTGTCATGCTAGAAGTAAAATAATCATTAACAAGTTGTACAATGTGTGCATTGTTTGCCTCTTCCTTCTCTTCAGAACAGTGTTAACATCTATTATATTCATATAAAGTGACGTTGGACTGTCTGTTTGTATCTGCCAATATAATAATTTTAATCAGAATGAAATATGAATTAATTGAGACTTTGAGTAGTTGTTTAAGCAACTCCTGCTTCTACATAGGGATTTATAAGACTTTCACCTAGACCTTCTTTGTTTGTTCTTTATCTCTTTAGCATGTAGTAACTGCAAACACTCTACTTGAGGGCTCCGTTCACCAGGGATTCTTTTGACCTAGAAATGTTGGAAGTGCAGCATGAAGCTACTGTTCCTAGTTCCATTATGTAGAGCAGTGATCAAATATGATTTAAAGTAATATATAGATTTTTTTCCATAAAAGGTATAATAATAAGGATGTAACTTGGTAAAACAAAAATGAAGAATATTATCCAGGAGACTCTTTTTCAGTAAAGATGTAAATAAGATTTTCAGAAATTAACTTAACCTAGAGAAATATTCATATCCAGTTTAATAGCATAACTGATTTAAGTTAAATTTAAATAGCTTTCTGTGGTTCTGGGGGATAGAAGGTAGAAGAGGAAATCCATAACTAAGCATAGCACAAAAGATATTGCACATTCACAGAAACCTCAGCATTTTTGGATAACATTACAATTTATAAAACTGCTTATCAGTCAGGATACAATGCTGAGAATCACTGAAATTTTGTGAACCTTTTTTTCATCCGGGTAGTATTCCTGCAGATGTATTTCCAGGACTGGATGACAGGCATCCACAAAGTTTTTCTCTCTGTTCATATTTTTCACATACCATTTTCTGAGAGTCTGATGCAGCACTAATCCAAGTGTGCATGGAAGAAGTGGATTCCTGTGCTATCCAATTACATGGATACATTTTATATCTAAAATTAAAATCACTTAGTCTTACTGAACCACTTTTCCTGTCAGCTTCAGGCTAGTAGCATTACCTGGTAGATACATCCTAAGAATCATCTGAATATTTTAGACAAGAACTTCCTAGGGAAAGTCGACTTTCTCCCCAAAACTTAACTTTATACTTGATGCTGTAGCATGTGCAGGAAGAGTATAGTCTAGAGTTATCATTAATTAATATTTTGCCAGAGCGAAGTCCTTTATACTATGCATCCTAAAAATGGCTAGTTGCACTGTAAATAAAAAGAGGGAGATGATATTGGGGGGAAGAAGGGCATGGGGATTACATTATCAAGGTATATTGATCTTTGTATATCCATAAATACATTTTGTTTATAGTAATGTCTAGGACTGATCTTTTCCAATTGTTTTTTTTGGAAAGTAGTCAGTAGTCAAAGTGGAATATTTGACAAAATTATGTGTGCATAGGAGACAAGATGCTAGGCTTGAAATATTGTACTTGAAAGAAACATCTACAAATTCATCTTACTTTTTTGTATGTTAATCTCTGAAGGTTTGGTGCATAACTCCTAGTTTATTAATATTTTTTTAAAGCAGGGAAGGAATTCCAAATTTAAACTGTATTTGTTGTAAGAAACAAAAAGCATTTTGGCTATAATTTTAATGAGTTTATTCTTCCAGGACTCTAAAATTCCCTAATTTCAAGAAACTGGTAATCTTTAAATGATTGATAACTGGGACTATGGGACTATGGTAGTGCCTAGAGGTCAAGACCTTGTTGTGTTGGGCACAGTACAAGCATAGTGTGTATCCACAATAGGAAAAAAAGTGTTGTTTTTACCAACTATTAGCTAACACATGGTAAAATCCTACTGTGGACGAGGCAGGTCTGTAACTTTTTTTATACATTAGCAGGTCAAGGTAAACAGTATGGACAGATCTGTGTCCACATTAGATGATGACTAACACATAGGTGGGAAATCTTCTTTCCTAGTGAAGACAGTTCCACAGAAGTAGACAGGGTTTCTGTCCTAAACATTTTACAATCTAAAACAATGATGGCTTTAGGCTGAATATCAGAAAATGACTAGCAATGAGGTTTTAGATGATGCAAAAGTTTTCCAAGAGTAGTAATGGAAGCCCTATTGAGTAATTTAAAACTAGATTAAACTGAGTGTTGAGAACAGTCTGTGGAAAGCAATCTAACAGTGACAGTGAATGAAGTGGTGTTGTAGCTGTGTCGGTCCCAGGGTATTAGAGACAAGGTGGGTGAGGTAATATTTGATTGGACCAGCTTCTGTTGGTGAGAGAGACAAGCTTTCAAGCTTACACAGAACTCTTCTTCAGGTCTGGGAAACTTACTCGGATCTTGTCTACACTTCAGGTTACTTTGGTTTAATTTATATTGCTCAGGGGTGTGAATAATCCACACCCTTGAGCAACATAAATTATATCGACCTCAGCGCTATGTTGGTGAGAGAACTTCTCCTGCAGATACAGCTACCTTCTCTTGCGGAAGCAAATGTTATTAAGCCAACAGGAGAGCTTGTTCGCTACAGCAGCACAGCTGTGCTGTAGTGTAGATTTAGTCTGAGTGTTACAGCTAGATGGAACAAATTGTTTATCGTAAGTAGTTAGCACATATTTCAGGTGACAATTCAAGGTGAAGTGGCCAGTTAACACCCGCTCCAGTCATAAGGAGGAAATGTGGGGGAAGTAGCTGGGGGAGGGGAGGGTTGTTAGTGGATCGTAGATTGTTGTAATAAGCCATAAATCCATTGTTTTTCTTCAGTCCATGATTTTTAGTTTCTAGCAAAGTTATGAGTTTAAGCTTCTAGGCTCATCTTTTAAAAGTTGTTGTGCAGGTTTTCTCTGAGGATGAGGACAGCTAGGTCAGAGAGAGAGTGATCACTTTGTGAATCCATTTTAGGTTTCTTTCATTCTGTGACAAATGTACAGGGACTCTCAAAAGTTTACCTGGTAAAGTCAAGGACACTCTGGTTGTTCTTCTAAGCATATAAGACAAGACACATCTTCCTGGGATGAATTTGTGCACCAAAGACACTTGATAAGTAGGTAGAGTATGTATTGCAACTCCTATGATTCTGGTTTATAGGTTACTTCTCAAATTTTTCTCATGTATGGTTGAGTAATCTACTGAGCTACATGACTTTAAGCAGGTATTGAATCATATACCTCAAATCATAAATACTTTTTAGAAAAAAGTCCTTGATAATAAGGCTGTCATTATTTTATAGGGAGAAATTTTTGTTGACAGGGTAGGGGGATTGGAATTCTTGAACTGCGGTCTGTGATTAATCCACTACATGAGCTTCACTCCTTGAAAAATATTCTCTTTGTGCATCAGTATTGAAAAATGGTTTGAAGTCCTAACACTGCTACACTGTGGATTAATGAAAGGATCCTTACTTAAGATAAGTTTCCATCTTTATATTCATTCATTAACTAAACAGCGTCTCTGCTGGGATTGTGGTGGAAAGCAATCCAATAGCTAGTGCTAGTGTTGTTGCGCTCATGTCACCTCATGAATCTTGTCTGATGACATGCAGAGGCATTTTCTGCGTAAGTGGTTAATATAGTCTATCTTCTGTCTTCATAACAGAAAAATTATTCAGGCAACTTTTTCCACCTCTTGCACATTTTTCCCCCCTGCTTGAGTTTAGCTGACTGTTACTGTTTATATGGCAGTTTACTTGCATTTCCTGTTAAGCTTTGCCTCAGCTTCCTAAAAATGGGCTGATTTTTAGTTGTACACTGCACCCTCTTCATAAGGCATCCTTGGGGGCCTAATAATAATTTTGAATAGTAAAGGAATAGTGTTACAATATTTGGGCACAGTAGCAATACTGTACTTGTGGTGGAGGCACTTCCGTTATAACCTCCCCCTAGGTGCTTGTAACTTTTCTGCTGAGATTTTGTAGGCATGTTTTTACCTCACGTGTAAAATTTTAATATAGCAAAATACAATTGTGCTTTTCTTCTTGCTGTTTGAACTTGAGGAAATGGGATGTGCCTGTTTTTCAAGATTTTAACTTTATATTTTTTTTTGTTCCCTGTGAAAAATGGTTCAAGAGGTAGAGAGGTCTATACTGTCAAAACATTTTGACCAAAATAGGAAGTCTGTCTGGTTTTACAAAATGGTGGTAGTTAAGGTTTTATCAATTTGCTTTTTAAAATAACTGGGGAACAAAAACTGTTAAAAATGTTATGGTTGCAGAGTCAAGCAGTCAAAATTAGAAAATGCAAGAGGTTTGGTTGTGAGATTATTGTCCCTTCATATTGAAAATTTCAATCCTGGAGAAGGAATACATCCTGATGACAAGCAGCTAGCTAGACAGATTTTTAAATAGAAAATTTAGAGAAATCCCTGTTTCATTCAGACCTAGTAAATTGTAATGTCTGTAGGCATTGATTCTGTTTCCCATTTTTATACCATTTGTCTTCAATTACAGCTTTGTTTCTAGAGCTGAAATGAGACCACCTCAGAGATGAAATTTTAACATTTAAAAAATATGTATTGGCAAGTAAATTTAGTCTTTCTGAAATTCAGCTATAGAAGCTATTACAAAGCGAGCAACAAAGCAGATGTGAGCTTTTAACAAGCATAAAATAAAATTGTCTCTAGAGGCAGGGTATTAGACATTGTGCAGGATGACTGCTTTCTCTCTCTCGCATGCAGTCAATTCACTGGGCTGCAAGATAGTCTGATGCACAGGATAATCTACTGTTTTTTGTTGTTTGTTTTAAATTTAAATTTGATGGCGCGACTCACTGGTGAATTTACTTTGTCTTGGAACATTTACATTGGTTTTACTACTGAAAACCTTTTTAATATCTCCTTTGATTGATGACCCTACCAATACCCTATTCACTGGCTCCCCTACTCTTAAGGAATGTAAGTGTTCACTCCAGGTTTATTACCCTCCTAACTGAGGGCTTGTTGAAACTCGTGCTCATGCTGGCAAGACTTTTGTCAGTCAGGGGTGTGAAAAAACACCCTGCTGAGCGACATAAGTTTTGCCGGCATAAGCGCGAGTATAGACAAGCCCTAAGGCTATGTCTACACTTAACCACTGCAGTGGCATAGATGCAGCGCCTCCATGTAGACACTCACTGCAGTGACAGGAGGGATTCTTCTGTCACTGTAGTTAATCCATGTCCTGAGAGGCAGTACCTGGGTTGATGGAAGAATTCTCCTGTGTGGAGTTTTCACATCCGTCGGTGATGCAGCTGGGTCAGTCTAACTTTGCTGTAGAGACCTGGTATAAGCATTGTCAGTCACTTTGGATTTTGTTTAAATTGAATTGCTCATTGGAAAATACAGTAAGGGAGTGGGGGGAAAAGCCTTGGCAAATTGATTATGATAAGACTTAATGCTTATGCATAAGGTTATATACTATGGGTGCTAGGACAGTGACTTTGTCACTGATTTGTGATGAACTTGGACAGCATCCTTGACTTCACTATGCTTCAGTTTCTCCATCTGTAAAGTGGTGACAGTGATATTCACCCACCATCGAAGTGCTTTGAGAGGTAGATGAAGAGCGCTGGAAGTATTTAGTATGTTATGTAGCATGTTTCATCTTCAGACATGAAAGTGGCTTGACTGTATTTTTATTCTGAGAACTGTTAGAAAAATGCTGCTTAGAACAGTTGTGCCATTTCTACAGTTCAGACTCTGTTTCTGCACAGAGACTGTAGATATATTTTTTGACATCCTGGGTCTTGAACCACTAACTCATTTCCAAGTGAGTGCTCACAGATTAAGGAAAACCCTGTCAGGAAGGAGAACTTCCTTTTCCTTCCAGTCAAATCCACACTGGCATCTGAGTCCCCAAGAAGGCAGAAACACCTGTGGGCAGCAGGTATGAATTTGATGTGAATGTAGCCTGCAGAGTCACGAAATTTAAGACCTTGAACTTGTCAGGAAGGGAATGTCCAGCTAATCTGTATGTGTGGAGGTGGAAGAGACAAGGAAGCAAGAGTAAATCACCCATTTGGGACATGGAAGGGGGTTCTTCAGGATGTAAGACTTTTCACTGGGACTCCCATAAGGGGGTTGAAGTGATTTTTGAAGTTGATAGGCATGGATGGGTTTGGCTTATCCTTTTGGTGTGCATGGATGTTTACTAGCTAGGAGAGTGTGACCCAGAGATCTGGTAGTGCCTATGGGAGGAGGCAGTGGTGCATATGGTTTCACAGAGGTCTTCTGGGTCAGATATATGCATAATAGTTCAACGAAGGGTGGCATTGTGATCTTCACTGAGAGCCAATAGCCAACTGGTCATCATAGTCATCGCAAAATGTTTTTATATGTAATATATAAAGATTTATGCATTGATATGAAAATAATGTTTTTAAGGTTTTTGATGTTAAATCAGGTCACCAGAAAGTGACATACTTCCTGCCTGAAAGGAATATTTCGGAGGTGACAGACTCCTATCTGCTGTCTGGCCATTTGGATATTATGTGTTGTATGCCTCACCATGTATGCCTGTTTGCATATTAAGCTAGGTGCGAAATGAGAGATTGCAAAATCTACGAGAGAAAGTCTACAAGGTGAAACCAACAACTGGGGTATCCAGTTTGAGTAGAGACAAAGTGTGGAACTGATACGTGGGGTGTACTGTTCGTTTGGAAGCAACAAATCTGTGAGTACTGAGAGTATCCAGTGGACCAGAGCTTGGCCACTCCAGAGAGACACTAGGAGGGCTCAGTTATTCGTGTGTGCCAATCACTAACCTGCAGAGTATCTGCAAGATCTTGAGGGCAGTGCTCATGTTGTCTGTGGCTGGTGGAATTGAGGAGCTGACCCATGGCAGACACAGACAAGGTTTCTTCATGCTAAATGCAGGTGGTAGCAAGGTACAACCGTGGGTAGTCTAGGGAAGTGTCACAGAGTGGGGACTCTATCCTGGGAAGCAGTGACTCTGAAAAAGATTGGTGGGAGATGGTGGGTAATCTTCTGAACATGAGCTCAGAGTTTGGCAGTGTAGCCAAAAGAACTAATGTGATCCTGAGATTCATAAACACAGGAATCTAGAGTAAAGTATTTTTTTCTGTGTTTGGCAGTAGTGTGTCCACTGCTGGAATACTGTGTCCAGTTCTGGTGCCACACTTCAAGATGGATGCTGATAAATTGGAGACAGTTCAGAGAAGAGCCATGAGAATGATTAAAGGATTAGAAAACATGCCTTATAATAGTCTCAAAGAGCTCAATATATTTATCTTAACAAAAGGAAGATTAAGGGTGACTTAATTACAGTCCATAAGTATCTACATGTGGAACAAATATGTAATAATGGGCTCTTCAGTCTAGCAGAGAAAGGTATAACATGATCCAATGGCTGGAAGTTGAAGGTAGGCATAAATTTTTAAGGGTGAGAGTAATTAAACATTAGAACAATTTATCAAGGGTCCACACTCCATCACTGACAATTTTAAAATCAAGATTGGATATTTTTCTGAAAGAGATACTCTAGGAATTATTTTAAGAGTTGTTCTATGACTAGTGCTATACAGGACGTCAGACAAAATCAGTGTTTCTGAATGACTGGGCCATGGACTGGCACCCTTCCCTGAGATCTCCCTGACACAGTATAGAAAGCTGGCCCCTGATATCAAAAAGGTTGAGAAACAATGGACTAGATGATGAAAATGGTGCCTTCTGGCCTGAGAATCTGTGGATTTTTCCTGTCTAGTAGCCTTCCATTCTCTCATACTCCTGCAAGTACTCGTCCATATTAAGTGCTATGGCATTTAGTGGATGAAGTTTGGGGATATTTTTGGATCATATAGATTTCTCAAGGCTTCATTTTTGTCATTGCACACAACTCAGCAGTGGAACCGGGTGCTTATCATAGTAGCACTTGGACCCCAAGTTTCTGCAAATAGGCTCTTGACTTGATCAATTTGTAGATAAAAGAAAGTAGTTAGACTGTGGCACTCATTACTACAAGATGTCATTGAGGTCATGAGTTCAGTAAGATTGAATGTTTATATGGATAACCACAACATATCCAGTGGTGTTATAGTTAGTTGGGGGAAATAAGAGTATTTGAAACGGATATAAAACCTCAAATTTCAGGGTCTAAGACAAAATCTAACTATTAGGGATAGATTAGGATAGAGATATCATGGGGGTAGACTATCTCACATCTTTTCACCATCAGGGTTTGTTGCATTTTCTATAAAGTATCTGCTTCTTCCCATTGGCAAAGACAGAGTATCAGACCAGATGGACTATGGATCTGATGCATTATAACATTTGCTATGGAGTTTTCCTTGGAGCATAGTAATTGGTTTGGCTAATCCAGCAGTTCCCCATTTTGATGTGCTAGCCAGAGCAGAAAGCCCCAGCCTGGTGGTCTGGGGCTGATGGTTGGGCTGAGGCCCTCAGCCCAGAGCTCTGGTGGCGGTGCGGGAGTGGGAGGAGCTGAAGCCTCCAGCCCAGAGGTGGTGGTGGGGGAGCTGAAGCCCCCAATCCAGAACTCCGGAGGTGGCGGCGAGGGGGCTGAAGCCCCAGCCCTGAGCTTCCTGGACAGCGGTGGCCCACTGCTTGAAGAGCGGTGGTGGGGCTGAAGCTCCAACCCCACGCTTCAATGGCTGCGGGGTGCTGAAGCTTCAGCCCCGTGCTTCCTGGGTGGCGATGAGGTAAAGCCCGGATCCCGGAGCTCTGCATGCAGCAGGGAGCTGAAGCAAAGCCTAAGCCCCAGCAATTTAGCTTGGTAGGGCCCCCTGTGTTTGGGGCCTTGTAATTGCTCTGCTCTCCACCCCTGCGTGTCACTCCCTTTGCTGTGGTACTTCCTGTACTCAGGCATCTGTGTTTACCTGGTAGTCTACTCAGCACATATTGTGTTGAAACCAGTTTGAAAAGTTGCTGTAGAAATAATTTTAGCAATGGACTGTTTCCTGAAGAAAAGTGGAGAAAAGAGGGTAAAGAAGGAGAGTCTACTTCCACTTGCAGGAGAAGAGGGGGTGACAATGAGGGTCCAAAAAGCAGTAAAAAATAATTAATTGCAAATGTGATCCAAAATATTTGGAATATGGGATTTACATGTACTGGTTTTCCGGGGGACCCACAGCCATGGTGTGTTGCGTGTGGCGAAGATCTGGCAAAGGAGAGCTTAAAACTGCCAAAAATGTTGCGGCACTTGCAGACACGGCACAGTTCTCTTCAAACAAAACCAGTTTTTTTGGGTATTTTTTTCCAATGAAAGCTGGGAGAGCTAAAGGGCCAGAAAACATTACTGAAAATGGTAGCTACAGCAAATGGGAAAGCCCTTGAGGCATCTTTTGCTATGTCATACTGGATAGCTAAAACTGGGAATCTGCACACTACTGGAGAAACTTTTTTTCTACCATGTGCCAAGAAAAGTGGTTTTGATTATGGCAGGGCAAGATGAAGCGACTCAGCTTGATTCGATTCCCATGTCTAATGACACTATTGCCGGGTGCATTCACAGTATGGCAAATGACATGACTGAATAAGTGATTGCCGAAATCAAGCCAAATCCCTTTAATTCCATTCAACTTGATTAAACAACAGATGTCGGGTGCTGCTCAGATGTTGACATACATAAAATTTTATAATGAAAAAAAAAAAAAACCTGCAAAAAGGAATTTCTGTTCAGCATGCTACGGGGAAAAGCTCTTCACACTTTTGGAAGCTTTTGTCTCTGATTCTGGCTTGGAATGGCAGCGCTGTGGAATTTGCAGTGACAGGGCTCATGCAATGACTGAAAGAAACAGCAGGCTAGTCACCCAAGTAGAGGCTGTTGCACTGCAAGCAGTTTGGACTCATTGTATTATACAGAGGCAAGCCCCAGTTGCAAAAAAATGCAACCCATTCTAACACAAGTTCTCGATGAAGCTGCTTCTCACAGTTAACTTCATCAAGAGTAGCTAAACAAATCTATGTTTGTTTGGAGTTTTGTGTGATGAGATGGGCACTGCCAGTTACTTTACCACACAGAAGTTCAATGGTTGTCTCAGGGGAAAGTTCTCAGTCATTTGTTTAAACTCAAAGAGGAAGTGAGAATTTTTTTCAGACAGATTCCCTGCTGGCCCAAAAGTTTGCAGATACAAAGTGGCTTGCTTTGCTAGCTTACCTGGCAGACATTTTTGAATGCCTAAATGTGTTCAATACCTCACTTCAAGGGTGAGATGCCTCCGTCTTTTCTCTCACTGAGGAAATCGAAAGTTGGATCAAGAAATTTTCCTTGTGGTATGCTCATGTGGACAGTGGAAGTTCTGAAGCTTTTTTAAAACTGGATGACTTTTTGGATGAAAATGCCTTGCTAGAGCATGAATTGCAATCCATTATCATCAGCCACCTGGAAAGCCTTAAACTACAGTTTTGGGAGTACTTCTTTATAAAGGATCAGGAAACAGAGGCGTGAATTAGAAATCCCTTTAATAAAGAAGCGACTGCAAGTGCTGTTACGTCACTTACAGAGGAAGAAACATTAATAGACCTTTTCTGTGATGACTGTCCAGAGCTGTCATCTGCAGTTGTGAAAGCACTCTTGCCATTTTCATTGACATACCTGTGTGAAGGCAGCTTTTTAGCAGGGACTTGCCAGAAAAACAAATATAGGGCCCATCTCGCTGTTTGAAGATGACTTCCACACACAGTCCCACTTCAAGGATTTGTGGTCATCAATACAAGTTCACCCCTCCCATTAGGTGTATATTTATATTTTTTTACTGCCGGATATAAAGATTATCTTGTGAATTAAAATATCTAGTGGCTACTTTTAATAGATATGGCCTTGTAATGCATTTTTTGAATAGAAGCAGAATCAGAATAGAATCACCCGTAGCGCACCGCATGTTCGTGGGGAACCTGGTGCTAAATCATTCGTAGACGACCTGATTCTGGGTCAGGGTTTCGTGCGTAGCAGAGCAGCTACCTCGCTGCGATCTATTGAAAGTCAGCCTCACCCGTAGCGCACCGCATTTTTTATTTAAAATACTAACTATTCTGAGTAACACAGGGCACTGGAGTTGTGTAGTAATTTTTCATGTCAGAAGGGGGTCCCAGTACAATGAAGTTTGAGAACCTCTCGGTTAATCCGTTCAATCCTAGTTTTCTATAGTTCTTTTTCCTGATTTGAGGGAGAGTGGGAGAGCCAGACCTCCCTGGAACTAATCTGTTTCATATTTTAACCCGCTGGAGAGGTTTGGGCTTCTGGATGCACATCTCTTGGTTTTATGGGGAGGATTTCTATTGAGAACATGTGGGATGATATGTAATTACTGCATGAGCGTGCAAACTGGGAGTGTGCAAAAACAGCCTGGGCAAAACATCTCACAACTAGAGGAGATCTGCACTTTAAGGAAGACTCTTGAGTCATTTTCTGCCAGAGAGGAAGTGCACTCCTGACTGCAAGAGACTGGCAACTAATTTAGTTTATGCTTGGTGAGTGTGTGATCCTAAAACCACTTGTCTGTCTTTCCTACTGTAAAGCGGGCTGAATAACAATTAAACATAAATATTTTCCTCTTCCATAACATCTGTTCAGCTGCCTCAAAACATTTTGCACACACTAAGGATTGAATCCTCACTTTACTCAGGCCTAGTAACACACCTGCATTGGCAGGTGATAGGGTATACGCCACACCTGGCTCACCCTCCGTATCTCTTTGATAAACTGTGTTTCAGGGGATAAATAGACTCATAGACTCATAGACTCATAGGTCAGAAGGGACCAATATGATCATCTAGTCTGACCTCCCGCACAAGGCAGGCCACAAAACCCTACCCATACACATTTATAACAACCCCGAACCCATGACTGAGTTATTGAAATTCTCAAAAGTGAGATTTGAAGACCTCAAGCTGCAGGGAATCCACCAGCAAGCGACTCATGCCCCATGCTGCAGAGGAAGGCGAAAAACCTCCGTGGCCCCTGCCAATCCGCCCCGGAGGAAAATTCCTTCCCGACCCCAAATATGGCGATCAGCTAAACCCTGAGCATGTGGGCAAGACTCACCAGCCAGCACCCAAAAAAGATTTCTCTGCAGTAACTCAGTTCCCATCCCATCCAGCATTCCCACAGACCATTGAGCAGACTTATCTGCCGATAATCCAAATAGAGGGAGGCTGCCTGCTTAGCTTCTATATCAGCAGGGCAAAGATAATGTGGGAAATGCACATGGGAAAAGATTAACAAAATAGAGATCTGTGGAGGAGAGAGTGGTGAGGTGAGGGTGGGGGATGAAGCTGTGGCCTGGTCTACACTTACCTTTTGGATTTGGCGGCAGTCAACGGGAGATACGTAAGTGATATATGTCACTTGTGTATCTCCTGTTGACTTTGCTGTGTCTGCTCTGCGCGCCATCCACACTGCGCTGCATCACTTACCGGGGTGGTTTTCCTGCGTAGATTGCTGGATCGACTGAGTGGGTCTACGCAGACTGCTCAGTCAATCCAGAGCAATTGATCTGATGGTGGCGAATTTGCTGCCATCAGTGTAGACCCAGCCTGAGAGTCAACAATGTGGTAGGGAAGAAATTAGTGTGTGGAAGCCTTTGGGGCTTTGGAGAGACAGTGAAAGACAGAAGAAGTTGAGAACAGGCAGAGAAGAGAAAATGTTAAAGCATAAACAGTTTTTTGTTCAACCCCTCTAGGTAAAGCAAACAAAAGCCGTCTAGATTTTTCTCAGCCTTGAGCTGATGTAATATCCTCCCTCTGGCCCCACTTTATTTAGGATGTTTGTGCCATCGTCATTTTCATTCTGAAAGACTAACTACAATGCTCACTTCTGTACTGCAATGCCCATTTTATAGATGACAGCTTCATATCAGTAGAATTGTTACTTATGCAAGCAATGAATTTGGCCTTGAGAGGCTAAATGCCTTGCCCAAGGATATTTGAGTGAGTTGGTGACAAGAGCAAGGAGCAGAACTCTAATCTCTTAACTGTCCTCTTTACTTGCCATACTTTGTTCCCCCTCTGCTTAGTGAAAACTCATGTTGTGATATTTACTTTCTATGTATTCAGAAGGTGCCAAATGGAAATACAAAATCCCATTTTATAGTTCCACTTGGTAAAATATGTCCAGCTCTTTTGATGGGGTAGTAGGTAATTACCTACAGACTATCAGCTTGCCAGAAAACTTATTGAATTGCAGTTATTCTAAGCAGTGGGTTTTGAAAATGGAAGTTTAATAGAACCTCACTCTTCTACTCATCAAAGTATATTAACTTCGTACAGGTTTTTTAAAACAAGCAAGCTGGGTCTGGAAGTGTAAAAGACATTTCCCCTCCCAAAAATCTTATTGGCTTTATATTATTCTATATGTTATAGTGTTTCATGGAGTTTGTCAGGTTAGTAACACTAAATTGGAAAAGGGGAAATTAACATCCTATAATTAAGGAATTTTGTGTTTCCTTGATACATATTGACAGGAGATAAATAAAATATCTAATGTAGAAGAAGTGTCGGAGGTACCCTATTTAACACGGCCTTGGGCAAGATGCCTAACTACTGTTTGTTTTTTACTGTCTCTAAAATGCAAAGGGTAACTTGACCTACTTCACATGAGTTATATGAGGATTGGTTAATTGTACAATGCTTTGAAGGCTTAAATACTTAGCACTTGTAGTGCTGTATGTGTATCTTATATATTGCACATAGTTGGCATTATTTTAAGGTTGTTTGATTCCCTTCCCTCTGTCCCTTCTCCACCACTTTATCATTATAAAATCTTTCTAAGCAGATTTTTTTATATAGATATGTTATCTGGCAATTAGTGAACTTGTAAAAAATCTTATCCTCTTGTCATATACATGATTTACAATTATCTGTTGTAACCACATGAAATAATTATTGAAACTGGGTTACAGTATTAAGTTTGTTTGGAGTTAAATCTGTTTCCTTAAGGAGGCACTTTCAATGGTTACCTTCCTCCTTTTATATTCAACCATGATACAATATTCCTAGTACAAAAGCAAACGTTTTCTACAAATTGAAACTGTAGACCTATGTTTATTTTCAGGTGCTTATTCCAAAACAAGCATGGGTCCAGTGAAGTTTGACATGGAAATGATCTGTCCAGTTCAAATACGAATTGTTTGACAAAGTGAGATGAATCTTAATTGCCCATTGTATAGCTGCACTGCACACATTATTTGAAGTGATCTATCTGAGCCGGGTAAATGGAGTAACTGAAATTACAAGGTCATAGGAATTGCAGTACTGCACTATAACAAATTTATTTAAATACAGTAATTTTATTTTACAAGTGGCAGGTCTCTCTAGGCTCAGGAATTATTATTGCTTATATAGCTAAAACACTTCCTTTCTTCATCTTCAGTGCTGAGTTAAAGCTATTGGAAGAAGCCACCATCTCAGTCTGCAAGTCTTTAGGTGAGAGAGATTATTTTGATGTCTTCACATATTTTGTGTTTATTGTGTTTGTGTTAACTTTTTTGATAGATCAGTGTTCACATAAATGTCTGTATCTGTGTTTTATTTAATTTTGTCCATCTGCATTCCAGTAGTGGGATTTTTTAAATCATTATTGTCCCCTAAGTAGAAGATGGAAACACATTCTCCTAATTTGTGCTGGTTAAATGTAACATCGTCATGTTGTTCTGTGTGTCACCAACAAAAGGAAGTGGTTTAGGCACAATTATTTTAGTAATTGAGCAGACTTCATTTAAATAATAATTTTTAAAGCATTGCACCTTTGGAAGTAGAATATCAGTGAGTGGAGTATGGTATGTGAAACCTGTCGTGAATTAGAAGAGAAGTGCATATCCTACTTCTCATTCTGAATGGCATATACTTTTCATTTAATTTGATTCCTTGAATATTTTAAGTTTTAAGTTGCCATGTTAACTCTGTCCATTACACTAAAGAAACATCTAAAATATTGAAAGAACAGAAATGCTGATAGAGTGAGATTATGCAGGGAGGAAACGGGATGATAGGAGGGCGAGTAATGAAATTACATTCCATAAGAGGTAAATTTACTGTGATAGTCAGCCACACTTTCCTGATAGTGAAATCTGTTGGGCCATAGAAAAGGCTTTCTTGGGTCTGAAAGAAATGGTTCCGTTCCATTGTTTGGAATATTTTAAATATAGATTGGAAAATGTGGTGTAGTGAACAACCCTGCTGCAGTAGCAGAAACATGGACAGGAGAACCTTGGAGGTCTTTTTCATCTTTAACTATAGACTTTAAAAAGTAGCCATGCTCTGTGTGTGTGCATGTGTGTTTAAAATATGTAAAATGTGCAGTGGAGCGTTATGCATGCTCTGTATATCCTATGTTTGAACTAATTATCGTAACTTAAATTACAAATTTACTGTAATCTTTTCAATCCTTCATCTAGTTGAGAACAATCCTCGAACAGGAAATCTTGGGGCGTTGATTAAAGTCTTCCTTTCTAGAACCAAAGAGTTAAAAATTTCAGCGGAATGTCAAAAGTAAGTTGTCAGTGAAATGTCAGGTGTTCCCTTTTATGTTTTAAATGTTAATTTTGTTGATAGCTCTTGGGTCATACAGCGTTGTCTGCTCCATAAATATCTTAATCGGCATAGTGAAAATTCAAGTGCTCTAAAGTTTTTTTTGTTTGAAATTAGTTTCTCTTTTAAAGAGAAACAAGTATCTTTGTATATTTCAAACACTGGGAATAGAGCATAATATGTAAAGCTTCGCCATTACAGAAGAATAGAAATCTTCCATTTGCTTTACCTGTGTGACTGGGTATAAATGATGCAACAAACATATATGTTTATGTAATTTTGGATTAATCTTTACCTTTCCTACACTGTAGTCCTAGACACTGCTATCCCATTGTTTTCTATGGGTGGGCATGACAGACAATAAAAATGTGCAAATACTCCTTTGCTAGATTCATAATCTGTGACTCAAAATTCCTTGGAGCATAAATAAAATTTAAGAGAACTGATGGGCTAGGGATTTTGTTTTCCTTAAACTGTAGTAACGGTGGCTCTGATGCCATGTTACTGGTGGCTTATTTTGCAAAATAAACATTTATTTTACAATTTAAATGCTTATTTTTGGGCATATTGTAAACCAGCTGACAAAACTTTCTAGCTAATCTAAATTTATTTTAAAACCAGTGCGTTATTTCTAGAATACTTGAAACTCTGACCAGGTGAGAATATAGAATGATGTAAAATTCCTCTGCTTTCAAATTGTATGATCAGACTCCCTTTCTAATCCTTTTTCCTCCCAGAGGGGGAGGAGAACTCCCAAGAAGTTATACTTGCAGAAGTATAGTTTTCCAGGAAACTTACCAAAGATTTTTTCCCCCTGGAAACTTCTTTCCTGGTGGGTGAAGGAGGAGGATGTTGCAAACATTTTGAGGCCATCTCCTCTTCTAGTCTAGGGATTAATTGAGACAGAATCTCTCTTGTATCCAGAGGACAGAAGTCATCCTTGTAGCTTCTGCTCTGTTGGCCTCTTCTCAACCCCTTGACAGCGTGGCTTCAGCAGGAGCTGCATATATTGCTGTTGACCGAGTCTCCCTGCAGCTGCTCATAAGAACCCACAGGGACATAATACAGTTCCCTGCTGGAACATGTCCAGAAATCTGGGGACAAAGCTGTGATGGGTAACTGGATTTATTGCTGTTGCTCCTGAAATCCATGGGGCATCTTCCACATTGAATGTCATCTGAGGAGTATTTGTGCATGTAAAGAGATAAGATTGGGGATCAATTTCCATGCAGAAAGGATGAGGTATGTGCATATGTCTCAGTTCATTTGAGATGATCCACCCTGTAGTATGTAGAGATTTAAAAGGCTAATAGGCCAGCTAGTATTGAAGAGACTGGCATTAATGGTAACTGTAGTGCTTTTAATAATACTAAACTATATGTGGCAAGAAGGTTGCATCCTACTGAGAAGAAATGTTGAGGTTTAAATAAATGTTCCTTGCTACTGAGAGTCCACACTTCAGTTACTTGAGCCTTGGCTTTTTGTCAGATGGGCTACAGGGACCTTTCTATTTACTGTGACACACATTTAGTCATGACTATTGCTGAACATTAATAAGTAAAACATTATTGACTCTTGTTTACTTTTATGTTTCTCTTCTAGCCATCTCTTTATTTGGCAGGCCCACAATGCGTTGTTTATTATTTGCTGTTTGTTAAAAGTGTTCATATGTCAGATGTCAGAAGAGGAACTGCAACTTCATTTTACTTACGAGGACAGAATGCCAGGCTCATATGGTAGGTACTGAATATTGTTGAGGAAACAAGCAATGCCCCATTGTTGAAAAATGTTTTTTATTATTAGTATAGCATCCAGTCCATCTTAGAGCCCAAACATCCCTTTAAAATTTGAAATAGTAAAGTAATTATGCTACATACTGAGGTGTCCATCAGCCATAGAAAAATAAGCTGGAGAGTTTCTGAGCCTGAGGAGAGCCTGAAAGTATATAAGGTAGAATTTTCAAAAGCACTCAGCATTGGTCTATCTTTGCTTGCAGTGTAACTGAAAGCTATCTGATCAGAAGACAACACTATCCGTATTTGTGTGGCTTTATCAGAGGACAAGGTTCCAAACCTAGTAAAGGGGGAGAGGAGGAATGGATGGAGAAGAGGGACCCAGGGAAAAATATCCTCTATGTTTGAGCACAAGGTGATTGGGAGCACCAAAAATCTGTTTGTGAATATACTTAGGTTCAGCACTGTATAATAAACTGCCACGGTAGGAGAAAAATAATTTTATAGTTGCTCTGGAAATTGCATTTTCAGTAATTTCAGGAAATTAGAAGGCATTTGGTTTTCTTAAACCAGCCGCTCATCAAGTTCATTAACATCTAAAAATCTCTTTCCTTCAATATTTATGAGAATTGTATATTTGATCCTTTTTGGTATTACTAAGATGAATCTTAGTAAGGGATCTACCCTGAATGTTCAGCTCCATTATCACTCTAATTTCTAATGTCCTGCAGGATGCGTGGTGGCTTAGTAGCAAAGCTTTGTACTGTTATAGAGGGCAATGGTTCTCAACCTTTCCACACGACTGTACCCCTTTCAGGAGTCCGATTTGTTGTGTGCAACCCATATTTCACCTCACTTAAAAACTAATTGCTTACAAAATCAGACATAAAAATACAAGTGTGTCACAGCACAGTACTGAAAAATTGCTCGTTTTCAGCATATAATTATAAAATAAATCAATTGGAATATAAATATTGTACTTACATTTCAGCATATGAGCAGTATAAAGTCATTGTCTATATGAAATTTTAGTTTGTACTGACTTCGCTAATGCTTTTTATGTAGCCTGTTGTAAAATTCAGCAAATATCTAAATGAGAAGATGTATCCCCTGGAAAGCTTCTGTGTACCTTCAGGGGTACACATACCCCTGGTTAAGAACCACTGATATAGGGCACCTGGGTTTGATTCCCACTCCTGATGATTGTGCTCTGTAGTGTCTTAAAGAATGCACCAACAAAATTTTAGTTCCCCTATGCCCATGCTGATGTGCTATGATCTCTATCAAGATCACAAGTTAAACAGAAATAATCCTTGTCAGGACTTGGAAGGAAGGCCTCTAGGGAGAGAGACTCTGATGTGTCCTTCAGACCACACCTGTGCTTCCTGCAGTTGTATTTGAAATTCCTCTTCATTGCCTGTGCATTGTATTTTTCATCATTTTTGTTTTTTAAAGGAATTTTAAAAGGAATTAAAGGTACAATTATATGTAAAAGAAAAACAGAATTTCATAAAAAAGCAGCAGCCAAACAGAATAAAGGACTTTTACAAATATATCTACGGGAAAGAGCAGTACCATGGATTCAACAGAGCCATTAATAAATTGTGTAGGTAAAATTCACTTGTGGATAATAGTTGTACTCCCAGTTTTAAAAAAAGAGAGTCTGTTTCAACAATAAAATATAGAAAAGTGAATTGAGGCTGCAAATTAGGAAAAGCTTCCTGACAGTGAAACCAGTTAGACTGTGGAATAGTCTTCCAGTTAAAGTGAGGGAAGCCTATTACATGGAATGTTTAAATTTAAGATGAGCAAAGGACTGCATTGATAGGGAGAAGGACTGCATGATCTACTACAACCTCTATGATGAGATGACCGACTCTGTGGATGTGGGAAAAGCAGTGGATGTGATATATGTTGACTTTAGCAAAACTTGTGATATGGTCTCCCACAGTATTTTTGCCAGCAAGTTAAAGATGTATGAGTTGGATGAATGGACTGTAAGGGGGATAAAAAGCTGGCTAGATCATCATAATCAATGGCTCAATGTCTAGTTGGCAGCTCGTATCAAGCGGAGTGTCCTAGGGGTCGGTCCTGAGGCTGATTTTGTTCAACATCTTCATAACCCATCTGGATGATGCGTTGGATTGCACTCTCGGCAAGTTCGCGGTTGACACCAAGCTGGGGGGAGTGGTAGATATGCTGGAGAGAAGGGATAGGATACAGACTGACCTAGACAAATTGGAGGATTGGACCAAAAGAAATGTGATGAGGTTCAACAAAGACAAGTGCAGAATCCTGCAATTAGGATGGAAGAATCCCATGCACTACTACAGACTGGGGACCAACTGGCTAAGCAGCAGTTCTGCAGAAAAGGACCTGGGGGTTACAGTAGACAAGAAGTTAGATGGCATTTTGGGCAACATTAGTAGGAACATTTGCTAGCAGCTTGAGGGAAGTGATTATTCCACTCTGTTCGGCACTGGTGAGCCACATTTGGAGTATTGTGTCCAGTTTTGGGCTCCCCACTGCAGAAAGGATGTGGACAAATTGGAGAGAGTCCATTGGAGGGCAACAGAAATGATTAGCTGGCTGAGGCACATGACTTATGAAGAGAGGCTGAGGGAATTGGGCTTATTTAGTTTGCAGAAGGGAAGACTGAGGGGATTTGATAGTGGCTTTCAATTACCTGAAGAAGGGGTTCCAAAGAGGAGGGAGTTAGGCTGTTCTCAGTGATGGCAGATGAAAGAACAAGGAGCAATGGTCTCAAGTTGCAGTAGGGGAAATATAGGTTTGATATTAGGAAAAATGTTTTGGTGAAGCACTGGAATAGGTTACCTAGGGAGGAGGTGGAATCTCCATCCTTTAGAGGTTTTTAAGGCCCAGCTTGACAAAGCCCTAGCTGGGATGGTTTAGTTGGTGTTGGTCCTGCTTTGAGCAGGGGGTTGTACTAGATGACCTCTGTAGGGCCCTCCCAACCCTAATCATCTATGATTGTAACTCTTATGCAGAAACTCTTAAAACTTTTCAGTGTGATTCTGTAGAAAAAGTAATACTATTACACATGCGTTTCATACATGAAACAATTGGTTAGTGTAATTTTAATGTTGAGGCATTATTATTTCTATAGCAGCCACAGTGTATGTTGTGATGGTGACAAATATCAGTTACCTGCCCCAGACAGCTTAAAATGGAAATAATAATCATCGCAGAAGTAAGGAAATGAAGCTCTGAGCTTACTTTAGCAACCTGAATTGTTACTTTTTCCTCATCACTTGCTGATGTGTATTACAAAATGTCTCTTTAAAACATGAACGTGTGTATCCATTTCATTTACAATTATAGAAGAAATTATTCCTTATAATGCTTCATTTGCAGAGGATTGTTTTGAGTAGTGGTGACGTGTAGACATTGAGACATTATAGAGTGCACACATAAGAGGGCAGAGTGAAGATTAGTGTGCGAACCTTGACTCTCAATTTCCTGATTTTACAATAAAGTTTTGGTTAAGGTTTTAATCATATGTGGCTTATTGCATAAACCAATTACTTTGCTTTCTTCAGCACTGAGGCTGGTGTTAGAATTCTAAGACAATGTGTGTGGGTTGTGGAAAAAAGAACCACAAGGATCTGAATATGAGCTTCCTTCAAACAGTCAACCTAGACCATGGCATGTGTTGAGAGTGCATAATAATTGTTTGTGCATAGACTAGTGAAAACTATTCATTAAAATCTATTTAACTCCTTGGCGCCTGCTGTTGCTCTGGGGAAACCAGACTTCTGGTGCCAAGAGATTAACAGCTACATGTTGAAATGGTTTAACGTCTTTAAACTGTGATGAGTAATCTCCAAGAATGAGGTGTATTAAACAAGCACTGCCTATTTACAATAAACTATCACTGCAGAGTGAATGTGTGGGTTTTCACCTGGTAAAGAAATATTACTTATTTATATAATACAGCATAGTAACAACAGACAGGGAAATAACACATGAGAAAAGTGACATTTAAGTGCTTTATTTTACAGTCAAAACCGCGGTAATCTTTTTATTCTTAACAATGAAGGAGTTCCATATTCTGCAGTATGCAGAGTGACCAATGTCACTGAGATACATGTCTACATACAGATGTCTGTACTTACACAATATTTAGCACTACTCGAATGTAATTCATAGAGACATTTATGAAGTTCAAGTGTGTGCATATAGAGTATTATAGACAAAGTTACTTAGTAAACATCTTAGATTAGCAGATCGGTAGTTGAATGCTATAAATTAAGAGGATAAGCTGTGTGTGGTCTGTTGGTTAGAACAAGGGACTGGATTTCAGGAAATCTGGGTTCCTTGTCAACTCTGTCACTACTTCACTGTGGACTTGGGCCAGTTACTTCTGTGCCTCAGGTTCCCCCCTTGGTAAAATGGGATTATTTCTTACAAGCCTCACTGGAGTATACATTTATTTGAGGATCCTAAACACTTTTACAGTGTTGCACTTATAAATGTAATACTGTGGTAGTCTGGTGGATTTTTATAGTCTGTAAATTTAGTATATTAGAAAAATAAATGACTGAAGTTTCATCAAAAGAATATAATAAAAAAGAAAAAAGCTGTTGAACATGAAAAAATTAAATGAATTTAAGGTCCCTTGTATAACTATACCAACAGTATCTTTCCAAAGTAATTTTTTCATTCCTGGTGCCTTAGAATTCCCCATAGTGTTCTCAAGTATATGCTGATTTATTAGTTCATTTTGTATTTGCTATATTTACTTTGCATTACAGACAATGAACTGCCTTATTTAAAATAAAATAAAAAAAAAACAGTTATGAACAGTTCTTCCTGGCTTGTCAGCTGCTGCACCAGGCTATTAATATTTCTCCCTCTTTCAGATAGCACTATGTTTGGGCACACCTATATTATTTGTATTTCATTTAATATGTACATAAATGAAGAAATTAGTTCCATATCTGGGTTCTGAGGATGTTATCAGCTTTAGCTTTGTTATGGCTTATGAAGGACCTTCAGCATTACAGCCTGATATACAGTTGGGCTTACTGTTGTTCCTTTTGCATTGTGTACAATGCTAGATGGACCACCTGGACTCCTTCCATCCACAAACATAACTTTTCATAGTCAATAGAAATTATTGTTGTAAACTTTATTGTAATTCACTTGCAAAGAACCACCTTCCATGGTCATTCAACATAATCCATGCTTCATGTGATTCCAGCCCTTGTCTTTTTGTGTCATTCACCTTGAGGTTGAGAGAGCAGCATCTTGGCAGTATTCTTCTGAGGTGACCTTAAAGCCACCCCGTAAATCACTATTTTGTACAGTCTGCTTTTCTACTCTCTTTTTGAACGTCTCTAAGCCCATATTTTAGTAAAGCACTCTGATTTAAATGTGGCTAACTGAAATACCTGGCATCTTGGCACAAACAAAGAACATACCATTGCAGTATACCACAGTCTTGCTTCAACTAAAACGTTAACACCTGCTGCAAGAATTCTGCTATTTCTAAAGGAAAAGTATTTTACAATATATTAGAGTGATGATGTGTGGGAAAACATTGCTGCCACTGGGTATTCAGAATCTTTTGTGAATATGTAAGCATTTTGTGTTAGACAGCTCATCTAAGACATGGTATTTGGCAGCAAACTATTAGCTAGAGGATAATAGAGTCTCATCTGAAAGATGGCATCTACTCATTTTATATATGTTGTGTGATCTCTGGCAGAGAGCCCAGCTTGTGCTTTCTTAGCAGACTATATTTCAGGTTTAAAGAGATCCATATTGTTGTATTTAGCATCATGTAAAGTGCCCAGTGGCAACTTTTCTGTTCCAAGAAGTGTGCGAGAAGAAAGGCTGTTAGAGTATGCTGTTGCAATTACAATGCTGGGCTTATAATGAGCAAAGATATAGAACCAAACATAAGAGAGAAATTGAAACACAACCCTGCATTTGTCCCCCTGTAGCTCCTAGACCAGTGGCGCTCAACCTTTCCAAACTACTGTACCCCTCTCAGGAGTCTGATTTGTCTTGCATATCCCTGAGTTTCACCTCACTTAAAAACTACTTGTTTACAGAATCAGACAAAAAAATTCAAAAGTGTCACAAAGCACACTTATTGAAAAATCGCTTACTTTCTCATATTTACCGTACAATTAAAAAATAAATCAGTTGGAATATAAATATTGTACTTACATTTCAGTGTGTAGTATATAGAGCAGGATAAATGTCATTGTCTATACAAAATTTTAGTTTGTGCTGACTTTGCTAGTGCTTTTTGTGTATCCTGTTGTAAAACTAAGCAAATGTAAAACAAACAAACAAAACCCAGGTACCCCCCTGGAGGACCTCTGCATATCCCCAAGGGTACTCATACCCCTTGTTGAAAATCACTGGGCTAGACCGCATAGAAGTTTCTGAATGCAGTAGCAGACCCAATCTAATGCACTTGGTTCTTTAGAACAAATAGCAGAGGCTTATATTTCCAAGTCCAGAGGTCCTAGTACTCACTAGTGCTATTACTTAATGTTTTGGTGATTGTAAAATTCAATAATATATTGTATTTTTAAGAGTAAAATGAAATAAATATTATCCATGAGTTTAATGAGATTGTAAATCTGTTGTTAATTATAATACTTTATTTTTCCTTTTATCATCTGTACCATAGCATATTAGCCACTTCACATTCTAATTGGAATTAAATTCTAACATTGTATAGGGGATTGAATGATTTGTGAACTTATAATGGGTTAGTGAACTTTTCATCTGTAGTGGTGAAATCTTGGCTCCATTGGAAGTCAGTGACAAAACTCCAGTTGACTTTAGTGGGGTCAGGGCATTCACCCTAGGTTGCTGTTTTCTGTCTGGGCCGGATTGATTTTGAGTGAAAATAGTTAATATCAGGTGGCTGTTCAGTGTTCTGTGGAAATGAGTTGACTTAATTTGTTCTTAGTTGACAGGTATCCATATCTCAAAATCTTCCATCACATTGTACCTCTTTGTCATCAGTCATAGCAGAGAAGCAGAGGACTGAACAGATATCATTGATCTGAATCTACAGAATTAATCTCATCTCAATCAGATGCATTAGTGAGGCTTCTGCTGCCTGTATCATGCTGTTTCTGTGGGTAGAACGTTTATCTTCATGGCCTTCCATCCAGTGCCATTCATACACACAAAATTTACTGAAATATATATACCAACATAACTGTAAAACTATGTAGCCCATGCCACATGCAACAGAAACTCTTATTCTTTCTGTATTTTAGCCAGTTATGGTTCATTGAGTTGCTAATCATAACTTTGTTAAAATATTATAGTAAATGGAGAAAACCCTGAAAACTGGTCATGGAATGTGGCTGAAAATTTGAAGTGAAAAGGCAGGAAATTAAAAGCTACAGTTTCTCTGAAAACACACTTGATCTTTTGCGTATGTAGTGCTTTTCTGTTACTGCATTTTTCCGTACAAACAACTGTTTTAAGGGATAAAACCCAGCAGTTACACAGTATTTACTACAGCCATTAGGTTA
Organism: Mesoclemmys tuberculata; assembly: GCA_007922155.1. Taxonomy (NCBI): domain Eukaryota; kingdom Metazoa; phylum Chordata; order Testudines; family Chelidae; genus Mesoclemmys; species Mesoclemmys tuberculata. The sequence goes on along the minus strand of ML675629.1, from coordinate 12,460,209 downwards.
TTACAGAAACTTTAATTAATCACATAATGAAAGTTAAACATTTTAAAATACTGACTGGTAATTTCAGTTTCACTGATAAGGATTGCGAAACTGTGTAATCCCTGCAGGCTTCCAGTGATTCCAAAAGAAAGTGCAGCCTGATGATATTGTGTCAAGAGAAGCAGATTAGACCTATGACCCAGGGATAACAGATTTCACATTTGTTCTGGCCGTCGTTGTTCTAGTAAACCAAATGGAAACAAGCCATCAACAAAACACAGATTACTTTAAAAAAGAGACGTGGAACATTCCTTTTGTTCCTGTGTCTCTGGTTGCAGACCTTACTCTTCCGGTTGGCATCGTAGCTATTTTTTGCTTCATTTTATAGTTACATTTTTGCCTGTGGAAGAGTTTAAAAAAAAAAAAAAGTATGGACTTAGTTCAGTTTCACAGGTTATTGGAAAGTATTCTAAGTATTCTTGTCATAAAATTCTATCCATAAAATAACCCATATTTTGATGACTTTACATAGCTGGTTGGTTAAATGGTGTGTCAGCATTAACTCTGAATTTTCAGGCTTTTTGTTTGCACTATTACTAAGACTAGAAGATGTACCTCTGATTTCCCTCCATGCAAATTGGTTCTAATCTTATCTGGACAGATTCATCCAGGTCTTGTTTGATTCGAGAGAGTATATCTCTCCTTGATCCAAACATCCAATCTGTTAATATGAATGAGTAGGGTGTGTATATCTATCCTGCTATTGAAAAGACATTGTTTATGAAAATAACATCGTGTTCCATTTTCATAGCTGTCTCACGTTATAGATTTGGCATGCATCTGTTTCATTGTCTTGGCAAGACAAGAATTAAATAAGAATGTATGTGTCCCAATGTGGAAAAGGATACATAAATGTTTTAGCTGAATACCATTGGTTATAATAATTAAGTAAAATTAAGCATAATACATGAGCATGCTAGAGGCAAATATTTTCCTCCTGCATCCTTTTAGTATAGGAAAAATGACAGCTGCTTGTTCTGTAGATTTATAATAGTTCAAATCACACTGTATTGTACCCTAACAAAATGTGTTTACTACATGATGGAAAGATTCTTTTGAATCGCACTGATCTTATTTTTTTCCCAACTGCTGGGAAGATTCTTAGAATACCTTATAAGTTTTGGTCAGTTTAGCAATCTTGAAGTGTTAGCATTTCCAAGATTCATAAAATTAGAGAAGTTTCAGTTTGGAGTTATCTTAAGTTACGGTACCTATCTTTCATTTTTAGCTGTGGTTTTAAATCCAAGGTTAAGTTTGTTCATTTAGTAATTCTGTTTTTTTGCTAACAGAAGCTACATTATGTTACTAATGGGGGAGTAATAAAGGAAATAATGTTTCCATGATAAAAAACTGATTTCCTTTAGAATTTGCAGTTCACTAGGTGACAATTTTAATGTGGTTTTTAATAAACCAATTGTGGAAAGAAATAAGTTTTCTTTATTGTGAGTAGTCGTTGTAAATGTGCTACTTAAAATTGAGTTCTGAAATTCGGAGCAAACACAGGCTAAACAGAGTAGCACTATTATAATTAAGTTGTGTTTTTTGTAAGACATTTAATTGAAAATATGAAATACACCAACATTTGGGTAATTATTTTAATGTTCTGCTGCTCTTTATTTGATATGCTGAAGGGCAAAATTTGCCTGCTCTGAAGCATTATAAATAAAAAAAAAAGATAGTAAGTTATGTTCCTGTACATCTTTCTATAATATGAAATGTTAAATTAAACACTAACACTCCATGCTGTTTAAGGAATACATCTGAAACTTGCTCTGACCTATAACATTTTAATTTCTGATGGTTTATAAGTGAGTTTTGCTCCATAAGAGGTTTTATTTATTTATTTTTTAAATTATGATGTATGAGTGTAAACCATAGTTGCTCTTATTACTTAGAAATATCTGGAATTCTTCTGAGAGAAATGTTTTGAAACACCAACTGTGATGTGTGTTTTTTATGTCTTGTCCCTGATACATTCATCAGCTAAACAGAGTGAAGAAGTGTCCCTTTGTGCTCATGTCTAGAATTTTTTACCCCAGGATAAAAGATGTAAACTAACCTATTTCTATAGGCATTGTGGGTCTGTTCTGCACCTCTACTGTTAAATCAGCTAAACTAGTCAATTTCAGAAGAAATGAGGTCATTAAACCAACTAAATTGTGTTGTCTGTTTCTCATTTGTCTCAGCTAGTGGGAAACTTGTGTATTAAAAGTGCTTTCTTAAGCTGGAGATCCTCCAGTAGTATAAATTGTAGTTAATTGAAGTTAATGGAGCTATGACAGTTTACACCAGCTGAGGATCTGCTTCCCACTCGGTCTCTAAAATTCAATGAATCAGAGTGATGGGAGAACTTTCAATTTAGGGATTTTATTTTTGGGCCATGATCTGATCTTACTCTGTTCATTTTTAGTAATGTGTAATTTTTTTACATGCACCCAGAACATTTAATCAACTAAAAATAAATATATAAAATCAAATGACTGAAATCCCTGAAGAAGGTCTAACCCTTGTCCCTTCTTGTCCTCTGCATCTAACTGGGTCTATCACCTGCCATTGTAACTAGAGACTATGAAACCTAAGGCTCTGCATTATATATCTACTGGTTGGTGCTCCTATGCCTGTGCGCCATATTGTGGCAAAGCCCCATACTAGCTGGCATTCCCTACTTGTGGTTCTGTTGGCTGTGTAAGGACTCTTCTTCATGGCTTATTGAATAAAAGGCTTGTGGGAGACTGTAACGGGGCACTCGCTTGCCACCTCGGTGCCTTGTGGTGACCTATCTGGTCTTGCTACATGGTCCAACGCCCATTCCTGTGGTTGGTCATCCTGTCATCCCACTCACTTTATCCATGGCTGGTCTCACTCCCCTGGAGATGCTGTGCTTTCCTCTTTGTGATTTAACCTTCCAGCCAAGTCACAGTGAAGTTCCCCTCCTTTCTGGGGTATTATCAAAGTCTCCTTCCAGACTGTCTCTGGCAATCCCCAGGTAGGCTGCCCATAGCATACCAGTCCCACAGTGTCTTGTAGGGGAACCTGGGCCTGCCCTCTACACTGGCTTCCAGTACAGGGACCATTGACCCAGCGGCGTGAGTCTCTATGCTCCCCACCCTTACTGCTCCTTCCCTGGACTGCTTCTTGTACTGCCTCCTTACAGGCTCCTACTCTCTCCTTGAATCAGAGAAGCCCTGCCTGTTTCTGCCCAGGTGAATTTCATCGCCAGTTAAGTCTCATTTGCATCCTAGCTCCCCTGCAGGTGCAGCCTATGGCTAATTGGCTTCTTTTGTCTATATTAATCCCTGCAGGGTTAGTGTAGGGTGAACACGCCATCACAGAAAGACAGTATTTGTTTGCTTTGTTATGGTAAACAACTGTACAAGCTTGCCATGGCAGTACTGATTTCCCTTATGCGGTCACTGTGAAGTCAAATTTGCCACCTCTCCCCCAATATTGATAAATAAGTATTTACAATACTTAAGTCAAATGGACATATTTCCAATACCTTAACAAAGGCTTATAAACAAGCATTTCCTTGCATTATGTGCAACCCTAGCACTGTTGTTGTGCTAGTGCATAAAAACATTAAAGCAAAATTCTCTTGATTTTGTAATTTACAGAAAAAATATATCCTAAGGTCAATGTGCCTTTGCAATAAAATTAAAATACAGTTGCTTAAAAAACATTAACCAAGCAGATATACTCCTTACCTTTAAATTAGAAAATGTATTAACCAGAGATTAAATCAAACCTGGATTAATATCCACAAACCTTCATCAAAGTCCTCAACACTAGTAGCCTGTAGGAGATGATGGGTCTTGCAGTGTGTCCTGAAGGGCTATTGAGATCCAAAGGGGAGAAATGACTAGAAGTTGAAGGTATAAGATGAGTGAAACTGACCATTCATCATCACCCAAACTGAGTGAAATTAAACAGTTAGGAAGAAGTGTCTGTTTAATCACTCAGGAATCAAGTTGACTGGACATAATTTTTAATTAACTCAGGCTTCTAGCATTCTTTGGGACAGGGGCTATCTTAATTCTTTGTTTGTTCAGAACCTAGCACAATGGGGTCTTGGTCCATGACTGAAACTCATCGGAGCTACAAGAATACTCATAATAAATAATATCTAATTACCACTGAGGCCTTGTTTACCCACAGTTTGTATACTGTTGATATTAGTTAGGGATGTGATCTTTCTATTGAAATACTTGTACCAGTACAACCCCTGGTATAGATGCAATTATCAGTATAAATATAAAGATGACTTATACTACTTCAGCTTTCTTTCTTCTCTTACCTACAGAAATAACCATATTGGTATAAGGCACCTTTATTTCCAATATAACTGTGACCAGACTAGGGGAGTTGTACATCTTTGATTACATCAGCATAGTTAGTGGTACAATTTTTGTGTGTAGACAAGGCACCAGCATGCTTTGAGCTTACCACTGATATTGGCATACTCCCTCTCACATTGACATTATATAATTTAATTTCCTTGGTTGCTCCCATACTGGTAATTTGATACCTAAGGTTGAAATAATTTTGGTGCTGAAACTTTTTAATTTTTATTATCTCATAAATATCTCTCATATCTCATAGGAGTTAAAAATGTCTTCTAAAGTATCCCAGTGGGGCTCAATATGGTAGTGGTTTATATTTTTGGGTCTTATTTGAAAAAAAATCTGGATGATGACAATATGAGTTGAATCTATGATTTCTTTCTCAAGTTTGAAAATCTAGAGACAAACAGTATTTCCTTTTATTTTGTTTCAGGAGTGGAATGTGAAGACCTTATAGAAGAGTTGCTGTGTTGCCTCATTCAGCTCATTGTTGAAATTCCCCTTTTGTAAGTGCTTTTCACAAGATCTCTGTTGAAACTTGGAATTTGTACTTTCTGCAGGGAATGTGTTTCTTGTAATTCCCCAGCTTACTGTGCTAGAAAGAATTTTTTATTTGAGCATTAGCCGATTACAGGACTACTATGTCTATGATATAAGAAGTGGTATGTTACCATTTAGATCTAACTTGAAGTATTTTGCTGCGCTAGATAAACTGCAGGCATGCAGCTCTCTTCAGTTCATCTGTTCTACCCTATCCCATTTTACTTTGTAGTTTCATTTTAGACCCTGCGTGATACCTCAAGGAGTATCATAGAATCATAAAATATCAGTGTTGGATGGGACTTCTGGAGGTCATCTAGTCCAACCCTCTGCTCAAATCAGGACCAACCCCATACAGAAAGCACAGCTACTATGCTCAGAAAAGGTGCTATATGCACCGTCTTGGCTTGGGGACAGGTCCACTAACTCTTATGGTGGGTGTGATGCTATCTAGGTTAGGGGTAAGCATTTATTATAATAATGATATCAATATTGCAAAATTACAATAATTCATGAGATATGCCATGTCCGGTACCATTGGAAAAGTTATTATTTGCAAAGTATGATAATATTGTTTGTGTATGTATCGTCTTCATACTAAAAGTTCTTTGAGTGCTTGCTCATGTCCGTTCCTAAGCAGGTATTTGTGTGTTGGGTGCACTGCTGCTGGAAGCTTTTTCTTCAGTGCTCTGGCCTCAGTAAAGGAACCACAGCGCAGCTCAAGGTCCCTGGCACCAGGGTCCGTTAAGCACCAACACTCCTCACGGGCACCTAGGAAAATGGCGCTGATGGACCTTCATCGCTCACCATCACCTGTGCCCTGTAAGAACACTAAGAAGTCAGACAGGGGCCATTCTCTGGCAAAGAATCAGCGAGCGAGATCTGTGCCAAATCGCCTGTGCCCCGGGCTTTCTCAGTTGGCACCACTGAATCCATCCCAGGAGGAAGGGCTGTTGACTCTGGCACTCTTGGACTCAATGATAGTGGGCCTTGCGGGGGATTCTGGTCTGACTCCTCTGATTACCCTGAAGGCATTTGAGGCAACATGGAGTCTGCTAACCCTCCCAGTGCCATCCCAGATGTCCCATGACCTAGCTGAGTCAAGGCAGGGCCCAAGCACAGGGAAACTGGCGCCAATGACAAGACAACGATCCTTTTCCCAGGAGACTCTGGTGCTGTGGATTTGTTCCTCAATCAAGATCTTGGTCCTGGCATTCGAGATCTCGGCGCCATTTGTGTACACTGTACCGATCAAGATCAAGGAGCCAAGAACATGTTTGGCACTGTTTGTGTATGTGGTACCACTGCAGTTCAAGCCGCAGACACTCATCACAACGCTGGTCACAATGCCAATATCCACCACGGCACTGGGACGCATCATGGCACTGTTCCTCATCTTGTCACCGCTCTTTGACTCCATGCTGATCTACATCTTGATGCCGCTCAGCTCCACGTCATGAGAGCTCAGCACCTGATGGCACAGCACCCCCATGGTTGCTTAGAAGCGAGTCATTAAACTATTGGTTGAGGGCAGTGTCCTACATGTTCTGAAGTCGTAGGAGAGTAACGGGACAGGAGCATGGTCTAAATGCCCAAACCACCATACTGGCATGGTTTCCATTCCAGTGGCCGGTATGGGCCCCCCATGTTCTCCGGGGCTTGCTGGCGGGACTGTCCCAATTGACTACATCCTAGTGGAAGAGCACCTTCTCTCTATCCCCCTCTGAAAGGGACTTGGCGATTGGAGCATAGAATTTGGGCTCTCAGGACTCGCCAGTACATGAGGCACTGGACCAGCAAGAGGGGCAAGAACTGGAATCAGCTAAAGCCACGTTGTCCTCGTCCCCGGATGAAGCCGTAGCGGTCACAGCATTGGAACCAATACAGGATGACTTCAAGTTACACCAATAGTTCCTGAGGATGGCTCAGAATCTCAATTTGGAGATAGAGGAGTCTGCCCTGGCTGTGATAGATGTATTGGCACCTTCTGGACAAGCAAGGATTGCCTTACCATTGAATGAGGCCATATCAAGGCTCATCAAGGTCCTCTGGCAAATGTCCGCCTCCCAGCAACCCGCAGCTAAGGGGTTGAAAGAAAATATTTTGTACCCTCTTAGGGTTACAAGTATCTTTACATGCACCCACCACCTGGTTCCCTTTTTGTTGCCACAGCTAATGAGAGAGGACAGCAGAGACGGTCTCCAAAGGCAAAGGATGTGAAAAAACTGGACTTGTGGGGCAGGAAATCTACTCAACAGGGGTTTCTAGCTATGGATTGCCAATCACCAAGCCCTCCTGAGTAGAAATTATTTTAATTCTTGGAGGTCAATCTCCAAATTCAAAGAACTCCTGCCGGCGGAATCCATATCAGAGTTTGGAGCATTGGTTGAAGAGCGCAGGACGATCACCAAGGTGTCACCTTAGGCCAGGGGTGGGCAATAAATTTTGCAGAGGGGCCACTCCACTAATTTTGGTAAGTCGCCGTGGGCCGCACCTTTCTACTAGATCAATGAAACCCATTATGTTCTTTCCACAACAAAGTAATTGCACTTAAGAACAAGCAACTGAATACACGTTTCTCCAAAGCTTATCTTAGGAGGCAATTCCTATTGCAAGTCATTTTGTGAACACGTGTCAAATTTGTAACAACACAAATGCTAAACTTTTACTTACTACTTGCGGTCAAGCACTTCCCGAACTTCCTGCTTCTGGCCACGTGACCGGAAGCAGGAAATTCGGGAAGCCACCGGCCGAAAAAGCTCCAATTGAAGGTAGCTTAAGCAGAGCTTGGGTTGACCTGCTTTCAAAGTGGGTGGCCCATCCCAGCTCACTCGTAGCTATGCCCCTGCATGGAGGAAGATTCTATTAATTTCCTCAATTGCCGGGTATCATGGCAGGCTGGACAGAAATGGTAGAGGGGCCGGATCTGGCCCACGGGCCATAGTTTGCCCACCCCTGCCTTAGGCACTTTGATGAAGAAGATGTAACAGCTTGCGCAATAGCAATGGCGGTTATCATGCGCCGTACTTTGTGGCTTCAATCATCCAGGCTACCTACAAAGTCCAGCAGACTGTTCAGGACCTCCTGTTTGAAAGGTAATTTCTCTTCTCTGAACAAATGGATGCTCTCCTGCATAACCATAACTCTTGGGTTACCCTGAAATCATTGGGGCTTCATACCCCATTGCCCTTTAGAAATCACTTTAAATATCAGACCCTGGGTTGCTTGTATCTGCCTCAGCAGACAGGACCCAGAAAGGCAGTGTAATAAGGGGTTTTGTAGACGTTCCCACAGTTCTGCTTCAGCCTCTCCACGAGGGCCCAGACCAGGCTTTTGGAGGTGAGCCCAAAGATGGCACATCAGTCTACAACCTGGATGCTATTCCTATGTTTGGGGACCGGTTGTTCCATTTTTACCACACTTGTAAAGGTGGGATATATACTTCATGTTAATTCTCGTCCTCCCTCGCAACCCTTCTCCCCACCCCATTTCAGGGATCCTTCTCATGAGAGATTGCTGTTTCAAGAGTTACAGTCACTCCTGAAGATAGGAGCGATAGAGGTAGTCCCAATGACTTCAAGAAACACGGGCTTTTATTCCCGTTACTTCCTGATCCCAAAGTACAATGGAGACCTCAGGCCTATTCTGGACCTGCGAAACCTCAACAGGTACACGAAGAAACTAAGATAGATAATCTTCTATTATCTCATCCTTAGATCCAGGAGACTGGTATGCTGCCCTTGTCTTAAAGGACACATACTTCCACATAGGCATCTTTTAGGGCCTCAGAAAGTACTTCATAATAAACCACCGCTATTATCTGTCTGCAGTACTTCCCTTTGGCCTATCCATGGCCCCAAGGGTTTTCATGAAGTGCATGTTGGTAGTGGAGGTCTTCCACAGGGGAGCGGGAGTTCAGGTATGCCCATACCTGGACAACTGGCTTATCAAGGGCCGGTCCACAGAGCTAGTGGAAGATCACGTGAAGTTCACTTGGTCTACTTTCAAACATCTGGGCCTCATGGTAAACGAATGAAAATCAACCCTTGTACCGACTAAGAGGATAGAATTTATAGGAGCAGTGCTTGACTCATCCCAAACCAGAGCCTTCTTTCTGGAGAGCTGTTTCAAGACCATAGTGGATCTGCTGTTCAATCTAAGGACATACCCCACCACCACAGTGAGGGTCTGTCTGAAGCTCCTGTGCCACATGGCTTCTTGCACCTACGTATTGCAACACGCTCGTCTCAGGATGAGACCGTTCCCAAACATGGCTGGCATTAATGTATGCACCAAGCCGTCACTCACTGAACAGGATAGTTCAGTTATCCGCTACTGTCTGTGGCGTGTGGATCCAGTCAAGGTGTGTGAAGGGGTCACCTTTGCAAGACTCAGCCCTTCAGTGTTATTCGTCACCGATGCTTCGGACATAGGCTGGGGAGAACACCTGGGAGCCCTCAAAACTCAGGCCTGTGGGCAGCAGAAGAGATGAACCTTCATATTAACATCAGAGAGCTGAGAGCGCTATGCTTAGCCTGTCAGGCATTTCAATCCACCCTGCAGGAGAAGTACATCTCCGTGCTCATGCATAGTATCACAGCAATGTTCTATATAAACAAACAAGGGCACGCACATTCATTGCTCCTGTTCCAGGTAGCACTGGATTTGTGGGAGTTCTGCATAGCTTTATTGATTCATCTAGAGGCCTTTTACCTGCTGGGATCATAGAATACCCTGGCAGACCACCTGAGCGTCCTTTGTCCATCATCATGAATGGTCCATCCATCCAGATGTTCCAATTACTGTTTTCTAGAAGTGGAGGTTTTCCCAGGTAGACCTGTTCCCAGCAACCTCAACATAAAATGTTCCCAGTTCTGCTCGTACCTGGGACATGACCAGTGCGCTCTCTCAGATGTTTTCTTTGTATCCTGGAGATGATGTGGGAAATTACTGTACACCTTTCCTCCGACAGCTTTGATACATAAAGCGTTGCTCAAAGTCAGAAGGGACAAGCTCAGGTGATCCTCATAGCTCTGGCATGACCCTGTCAACATGGGTTCACAATGTTAGTGAACCTCTCAATAGATGTACCTTTCAGTCTATCTCTGCTCCTGGACCTGATCTCACAAGAGAATGGGCACTTACTTCACCAGAACCTCACATCTCTCCATCTGAAGGCATGGAGGTTGTGTAGCTGAATGAGCTGGAACGAACATGCTCAATGGATGTCCAGACGGTCCTTATGGGTAGTAGGAAAATATTAACTAAAAGGGCATACCTGGCAAAGTGAAAGAAGTTTACCCTATGGTCAACTTGTAAAGGTGTCCGGCCAGACGGAGCGCCTCTACCTCTAATTCTGGACTGCCTTCTTCAACTGAAGATGGAAATACTTGCATTTTCATCCATAAGAGTTCACCTGGCTGTGGTCTCTGCCTTCTATCTGCCAGTGGACTGCTGATTGGTTTTTTCAAACTCGATTTGCTCATGATTCTTAAAGGGCTTATAGGTCTTGTACCCCTAGGTACATAAACTGGTACTGCAGTGGGATCTTAACTTAGTATTGTCGAAACTCCTGGGGCTTTGGTTTGAGCCTCTAGCAACATGTGCCCTGCTCCATCTGTCATGAAAGGTGGCCTTTTTGGTGGCTATCACTTTGGCTAGGAGGGTCTCAGAAATCCGGGCACTTACTTCTGAGCCACCATATACAGTTTCTTTTAAGGACAAGGTACAGCTCTGTTCTCATCCGTCCTTCCTACCAAAGGTGGTCTATCATTTTCACAATACCCAACACATTTTCCTCCCAGTATTTCACCCAAAACCTCCACTCCTTAGATGTCAGATGTCCGATGTCAGTACCTGAGGCACACTCTACTATGTCGCAAGCATCATCTGCTGTCTTTGTGGCGCAAATCCCAATCCTGGATATTTGCAAAGCAATATCCTGATCATCCATCCATACCTTCTCTTCTCACTGTGCGATTACACAGCAAGCAAGAAATGACATGGCCTTTGGCCAAGTAATGCTCAAGTTTGGTTTGCAGCAAAACTCCGATCCCATCTCCTGGATCTGCTGGCTTGGGAATTACTTACACTGGAATGGACATGAGCAAGCACTCGAAGAAGAGAAGATAGTTACTAACCTTTCTCTAACTGTTGTTCGTCAAGATGTGTTGCCCATGTCCATTCCAAAAACCCTCCCACCTACCCCTCTGTCAGAGTTGCCGGAAAGAGGGGGTGGTGGGACAGCTATTCCTTGTATACTGTGCAATGAGGGCACCACTCCAGGGGATACCACAGCTGACTTGGATGATACTACTGGGGGAAAAGCTTCCGGCAGGGGCATGCAACATGCCTACATTGGAATGGACATGAGCAACACATCTCAAAGAACAAGAGTTACAGAAAGATTAGTGACCACCTTTTGGATATGTGTGATATACGTCTGTATCCAAACACTTGTGCTGTGCTGCTGGGTTACACCTCCCGGGGCAGATTAGTGTCAGCATTGATGACTCTTCGAGGGCCATTACCTTTACAATGAGCCCAAGGAGAGAAGCCAGGATGGCACCTATGAGTCATCAGGACTGAGACCCATTCAGGTACTGAATGTACACCAGAGGAATTGTACAACCCTGCAAACTCCTCAGTTCTGCTGAGAATCAGGTATATAGGGATTTTGAAGTCCTCTGTATGTGTCTGATTGCCTTGACCATTTAACATTTCTCTTCTTATTAGTTTCTTTCCTTTTATAATAAACCTTTAGTTTTAGTTACTAAAGGATTGGCTGGCAGTGTGATATTTTGGGTAAGATCCAAACTCCTATTGATCTGGAAATGTGGCTGACCCTTTGGGGATCAGGAGAACATTTTGATGAAGGGAATAAAGTTTAAATAACTTGTCTCTTTAGTGGATCCAGTTGCTGATTGCGAGCCAGAGACTGAAATGCAATAAAGGGGGCCATGAATTTCTTGTTGTAGATTCCTGGTAACCATGGTGACCTGTGAAGGAAGTTTGAAATCAGCATGCTGATTAAAAGATGAAAAAAAGATCTAGCTGTAAAAATATTTTGCATAAGTATTACTTGTGGAGTCAAGAGTATGAACATAAAAGGTCTATCTACATTGCAATTAAAAATCCACGGCTGACCCAGGCCAGCTGACTTGTAGGGCCAAGAAGCAGAGAATTTCAGTACAGCCCAAGAGGGGCACAAAATTATAATCCATTATAATTGGACCCTTTGTTACCCTGCAAAGGGATTGAACTTTTAAGTGACCTGGCTGGAGGGCCAAGCCATAGATTGGGACGCGACAAGCCATTGCAGGGCCAAGGAAGTGACCACTAGGGACAGGTGCTACAGGCAAAGTCATCTACAACATAGCTTCCTGATGTCAGGTGGCACTACTGTGGTAAAAGCAGTGTATTATATATGGCTATGCTGGGGGTTAAAAGGTCTATCTTCTCTTCCATTGCAACAGTGAAATCCCAACTTTTGGATCTGTTCCAGGTGGTAGTAAGTAGTTTTATCAACTTGGAATGGCTCCACAGATATTTCTTTTTGGTTAAGAAGAACTTTTACTTTTCTAAAGAAAACTCTGATCAGGTTCAGAGCAGCCTTGCTGGAACTTGGTATTGCACCCTGAGAATAAAAGGAACATTTGCATCATCATCCCATAATGAATTTCAGTCAGTGTCTCAATGAAGGTCGTAATGATACTGCAAGTGATGTGCCTGAAGTAAACCAGACCCAATGCCCATACAGGATTTAGAAAGTCTTCATGGAAAGCATGGGCTGTTTTTCTGAAGGGGATAGCCAGTACACTTATTGGTAATTCTCAACCAAGTTAGGCTTCAGACTGGAATCACTGTTGGAATTTCATGGAAATTACATGAGTTACTGAGGTCAGCCTCCCCTTCGGGGACCTAAGTCCAGATAGTTTTGAAAAGTCTTCATCTTTCAGCAGCTTTTGATATGGTGTTGCTGTCATAGCTACATGATCTACCAGGAGTGGATGGCATTCCTTAAAATTATGCCATTCAGTCCCTTCTGATTTGTTCCAGGGAGTGATGGCCTTTTCTGAGGGCTCTCAGAGGTATGGTCTGTCAGGACTTAGTCTTGTCATCCCTTCTGTTCGGACACCAACGTGAAGCATCTAAGAGTGAATGTGAAATGATATGGTTTACAGTTGCAATAGTGATACGTAGCCTTATCTCCTTTTGTCTGATCCAGAGTGTATCATCATCAACTTCATCTAATGCCTGACAAAAGTTTACTCTAGGTACATTTTCTATTTTCTGTATTGAGTACTTTAACACTTTTGTGCCATTTAACATTAAACCATTATAGTTCTAAAAGCATACAGTGGTCATCGTATAGTGTACAAAGGTTGATCTTCTTTATTAATCCTACATTTCCTGTCAAGGATGTTGAAAATGTCATCCAGAATTCAATTATGTTTTGTAGTAACTTTAATGTGTGTTCATACATGGCTAGATATTTTGGCATTTGTCTTAAGTCTTCTCTTATGTTAATGACAGTATCTCAGATTTGGTTACAGCTAACACTTTCGGGAAAACATGGTTAGTTGGTGTGTGAAGGATCCATTTAAGCATTTAAAAATGTGGACATAGTGCTTTATCTGGGGTTTTAAGGAAATCCTTTCTTGCCTATCCATTCTTACCAGGATGAGAGAATTTATTTCCCAGATGCAAAAATTTAGATACAGAGGGGCTGGGATTTGTGCCCACCATAGAAGGGTATTAGAGATGATCTGGGAGTAGAACTCAAAATCTTGATTCCCAGTTCACTACCCTATATGTTAGACAAACTCCCTTCCCATCTATGGAGATGGGAGAACTAGGTGGGAATATTTCCTGCTCTTTCCATTGAGAGAGAGAGAGAGAGAGAGAGTGTAGTAGAAAAGGTTAGTGGGTGCTCTTTGCTTTCAATTAATACTTCTTGAGTGCATATTTGGGAAATTTCCGAGATTTTTCTAGTCAGCTATAACTAGTATAGTATACTACTTGGCTGCCACCATGTTTTTTTGCCACTAGTGGGTATACATTTGGGAATGATTCCAAGAGGAAAGATTATGTTCAATTTGATCTGTTGTACTTGCATCCTGAGACCAATAATCAGATACTTTACTACTTTTAAGTGTTCAAAACTGATGTATTCTCTGTGGTGACTCCTCTTTCACCTTTCTTGTGGACCCTGAGGAAGTATGCTAATGAAACCTGGTTCCTGTATGATTTGAAACTTTTTGTGTTACTCAGCCCTTTTGGCAACCATCCTAAATTAGAAAATTAGTTACATTCTAACAGTTTAATACTTAGAAGGGACTGAATTGACTGGGTGAAAGTTCAAGAAAAGGATTAACGGGCAGGACGGGGAGAAAGAGTTTGGTTTAGATGTTTGTGAGGTGGATTGGGAGTTGAAGTTCTGGTTTATATTCCTGGCTGTGCAATTGACTCACTGTGTGATCTTGGTAAAATCAGTTAAACACTCTACGCTCCTGTTTACTAATATGTAAAAATAGCCACAGTCCATTGAGTAATCAGCTATGGGCATCAACACAAAAAAGCATTAACATCCTTTCAATTAAATGACAAGTCAGCAACTTTTAAGAAACCATCTATCATGATTCCTAAGTGGAATTTTCCTGTGTGTCATCTCTGATGCAGTCTGACTCCTGTTTCATGACTCTGTCACTCAAGTTGGGACCCAGCAAGGGTGAAGTGGATAGTAATGAGAGCAGACATTAGCCCAGAGTAGCACTGTGTGTATGGAGGCAGAACAGCAGAGGAGAAGGTTGGGATGCTTTATTAGTACTGAGGGTGGCATAGGGTAGGTTGGAAAGGTGGAAATGTACTCATGTAGTTTTGAGTGAGGGAGGAGGGTAGTAGCCAGGAGAGGATGGGGCAGGTAGTTAGAAGAAGGCGATGTCCTGAATAGGAACATTCTGTATTAGTTCTCACTCTTGTTCATTAGAGGAGGTCACTGAGGACAAGTGAACTCATTCATCAGGGAGATGGGTATGGATGAGAGCTAGCTGGCTGAAGTGATGCTGTTGATTGTGGGAAACAACTGGAAGAACTGGAAGCTAATATCTCCTCCTTTGATTAATATAATTTGCTTGCCATTTATTACTTTGGGTGTACAAGCTGGGGAGTAGTGTTGGATCTCCATCTGCTGTTAGATGATCACATTGCTTCAGTGACCAGGAATCCATTTTACTATTAGTGCCTGGTGAAGACATTGACAGTTTCTTTCCCGAAAAGACCTCACTACTATGGCTACACCTTTTGTCTCCTTGAGACTGGATTATTACAATATACTGCTTGTGGGAATACACCTTAAATATATTCAGAAACTTTAAACTGGTGCAGAATGACGCTTGTTGAGCAGTGCCTCTCACTGTCTGCGTATATTAACAGTGATCTATGGTGGAGTTAAAAGCATTGATTTTGAATTATAAAGCCGTGGTGGGCTTGGGACCTTCCTCCTTGTGAGATTCTTCTCCTCCTGCATCATACTCCCATAGCTGCGATTTGTGGAAGTGGTTGGACTTCATTTCCTCGTTGTAAAGAGGGGGAGTAGTGGCAGAGCATCGCTTTATAAAGGTCTGTTTCTTGTAGAACTCTGTGCCCCTCAAAGTCTGAAATATTCTGAATTTGTTGACTTTCTAGACACATGGGTATACTGGATTTATTTGAACAGAGATTGGTGGGGAGGGCCAAGGCAGGTGAGGTGGGATTTCTCTCCATTGGGGGAAGTATGATGGGAGTGTATTCTGCTGGTCACATGGCTGGTTATCGAATAATGTATCAGAGGAAGAGGTGATGGTGCTAAGGTTTTTTTCTTAATTTAAAAAAAAATGTATGTCAAGGGCACACAAAACTTTGGATGGGGAGGGCACTTTTAAGGTGTGGAGTTTGTGTAAGACTTAAATCTAAAACATAAACTCGTGTTCCAAAGGATCAGAGCTAGTCTATCATTTGAATTTGTTCTCAATTTATACAGAGTAGGTAAGATT
Source organism: Mesoclemmys tuberculata (assembly GCA_007922155.1). NCBI lineage: Eukaryota > Metazoa > Chordata > Testudines > Chelidae > Mesoclemmys > Mesoclemmys tuberculata. The sequence continues at coordinate 12,444,257 of ML675629.1, read as the reverse complement.
ATTCCATCTGCTGTTTTTATCTTTGTGGAGAGGGATTTTTGGAGGGTGTGGGAATTGGCAGCGGGATAGTTACACTTAAAAGGTTATTTAAAAAAAAAAAGAAAAGAAAAAAGGTTGAAGCCTCAAACTTCATATCAGAACTTAATCAAAGTTTTTGGTGTGTAAATTGCCTAGGAACCTTTCCTGCTACTAAAGAAGCATTTTAGTAATGGTACCTGAGTTTATAGAATTCAGGCTAATAAACTTCAGCAAATATATCTGAGATTTGGCAACAAGAAGAGGTTAGTATTCACATTTTATAAAAAGCTTTTGTTTATCTAAGTGAAAACGTCGGTCAGTTTTAGGCAGTAAAAAATCTCTCCTCCATTTCCTCCAAAATATAAATATAGCAACTTCAAGAACCCTGAGGGAGGAAAAAAGCTTGGAGGGACAAAAACAGGATAAAATTAGTTACTTTTAATCGGGATTCACAAGACTGCTTCAGTGTGGGATTGACTCCTCTGAGCTCCAGGCAGAGAGTAGAGAAAAATGGAACAGCCTGGAGCATAGAGCAAAAAGGTGGAATTTGAGTTTAGTTGCATCCATCTTTGAGAGAGGAACGAAGAATTTCTGACCCCTCCACCACTATCTGTTGATAAACTGAGATCAGTCGTCTTAAAATTCCAAAACAGTCTCAGAATTAGGCAGGGAGGATTAGTAACATACAGGGGGAAGATGATATGCTTCCCTGAGGTTTGTGCTACTGCTTAGAAAAGAAAAATATTGTTTGTTCCTGCTAAAAGACTGAAGGATAAGGGACTATCCTTTACTCTTTGGAAACTTGCCAGACTCAGTCATTAATAATAATCAATTAAATTCTTTCTTAATCCAGAGGAAACACTGCCGTTCATGGGTTCCTTGGAAAAAGAAAGTTTTTTCTGTGAGTCTAGTAGGTAGATCTCCACTTTGAAAAGAAGCAAGAAGCACAGCGTAGCTGACCACTTAAAAGCTCAGTAATCTCCTTTAACTATGCTCTTATTTACATTTGAGCATTGTAAAAGAAATTGTACACAGTGGGACAGTTGCTTTATTAAAATGTGTTTTTATAGCATAATTACATAGTATCCATAGTTTTCAGAGAAGGATATGCTTGCAAGAGGGGAAATGGGAATTTTTTTTCCGTTTGTTTATTTGAAATCTTATAAATGAGGTACAATAATACAGAGTATGTAATGAAAGCAAAATCTCTAAAAATGTTATAAGGAGAGAGATGGTATTTCTCCAAAGACTCTTAAATGGATATGGAGGGATTTTTCTTCTTTCTCTGTTTATGAAAGATTTACAGTAGAACCTCACAGTTATGAACACCAGCGTTACAAACTGACCGGTCAGCCACACACCTCACTTGGAACCGGAAGTATGAAAGCAGGCAGCAGTAGAGACCAAAAAAAAAGGAAATTGGGTACAGTAATATGTTTAAAAAAAATAAAGGGAGAGTTTAAAAAAAAAAATTTGACAAGGTAAGGAAACTGTTTCTGTACTTGTTTCATTTAAATTAAGATGGTTAAAAGCAGCCTTTTTCTTTTGCATGGTAAAATTTCAGAGCTGTATTAATTCAATGTTCAGTTGTAAACTTTTGAAAGAACAACCATAATGTTTTTTTAGGAGTTATGAAAAACCTCCATTCCCGAGATGTTCATAAATCTGAGGTTCTGCTGTAGGTAGCGGGTGGGTTAAACTATATGGAATTAGCTGACCAGATATAGTAAAGTTTTTATTTTAAATTAGGACTAAATTAAACTTGAACTCTCCACCATTTTTGTTGTTTCTGTGAGTTTGAAGTGTGCATTTTTATTTAAATTCTTCAAAACTTTTAGGTAAGAACTTATTCCCTTATTTAGTCTTTGCTGAAGTTCTGGAAAAAGGTAGTCTACTAGAAAGAATGCAACAAGCTACCATCACATTGATACATTAATAGGGCAATTCCACAGACAACCATTTTTTTTGTTTAAATGTATATATTAAAATTTATGCTAAAATATTAACAAGAACAGAGATTGTAATAAAAAAATCTAATACATAGCGATATGAGTTCATGTTTTAGATTTAAGTCTTACACAACTCCACATCTCAGGGTGATTACCAGCTTGTGATGTAAGTCCCAGTTTTATTTGGTCTAGAAACAGCTGCTAGTAAGAAAAAAATAGAACTCATATGAATATTATAGAATCCAAAATTGAAACCATAAAACAAAAAATTGCTTTGTATGCAGAAGATATATAATCTTTTATTCAACCTATATCTTCAGTACATGTAATCCTCCATAAGATCTATCTAGGATATTGAATTATAAAGCAAATATTAAAAATAAATAAATAAATTGAGAAACTATACTGAAGCTGAGAACATCATGCTATTTCCTATGATCCTCTACAAAAATAGAATACTGAGGTGTTTCTAATACTGTAGTTTATTATTTTATAAAGCTGTTTTTCCTCTTCAGGAGGAAAAAAACCAAAAAAACAACAGACCCACAACACAGGAGGAAGCCAGCATGTGGAATATAATACAATCTTGCAAATTGGCTGTATGCATGAATTGATTGCCTCATGTTTTTTGCCTTTTCTGTGTGCACCCAAGATTTTCTTTGAAAAGTTAGAGCAGATTGCTGCCAAATCTTTTGGGCATTTAGAAACACTTGAGTTAAGAACTCACCCTCAGGATAGGCAGGAATTGAGGTCTTAAACCTTAAGCAGTGTTCTTTGGCAAGTAACTTAAGAACAGCAGCCTGGAATAATGGAAAACAGGATTTTCATTGATTTTAGGAGTAAAGGTTTAATTTAGGCAGTCTGCCCATGCTCTTCTATAGGCTGAAAGTAAGGAACATACACTTAAATGTCTCTTAAGTATGACAGCTCTTGGAATATGGGTGTGAATAAAAAAGAACAAGGGAATAACACATAAAATAACTCCAGTTACTGAATTTTAACTTTTTTGCTCCTGAACAATTAAATGAAATGAAAAGCAGTTTTTTAGAAAGTGGCATAATATATTACAGTAATACCTTTGAACATTTTTTTAGTCTGAATAATGTAAGAAAGAGGAAGGGACTTCAGGATCCTGACAAAAGGAAGAAAGGAAAGCAGCAGACTACGACTCTGGACTTCAGAAAAGCAGACTTTGACTCCTTCAGGGAACTGACTGGCAGGATCCTCTGGGAGGCTAATATGAGGGGGGAAAAGAATCCAGGGAGCTGGCTGTATTTTAAAGAAAACTTATTGAGGGCGCAGGAACAAACCATCCCAATGTGCAAAAAGAATAGCAAATATGGCAGGTGACCAACTTGGTTTAACAGAGAAATCTTCAGTCAGCTTAAATACAAAAAGGAGGTTTACAAGAAGTGGAAGCTTGGAAAGATGACTAGGGAAAAGTATAAAAATACTGCTTGAGCATGCAGGGGTGAAATCAGGAAGGTCAAAGCACAACTGGAGTTGCAGCTAGCAAGGGAGGTGAAGGGTAACAAGAAGGGTTTCTTCAGGTATGTTAGCAACAACAAGAAGGGCAGAGAAAGTGTGGGCCCCCCTTACCGAATGGGGGAGGCAACCTAGTGACATGATGTGGAAAAAGCTGAAGTATTCAGTGCTTTTTTTTTTTTTTGCCTGTGGCTTCAGACAAGGTCAGCTACTAGACTTCTGCACTGGGCAGCACCGTATGGGAAGGGGGTAAGCAGCCCTCAGTGGTGAAAGAACAGGTTCAGAGCTATTTAGAAAAGCTGGACATGCACAAGTCCATGGGGCCAGATGCATTGCATGCGAGGCTCCTGAGGGAGTTGGCTGATGTGATTGCAGAGGCATTGGCTATTATCTCGGTAAACTTCTGGTGATTGGGGGAAGTCCTAGACAATTGGAAAATGGCAAATATAGTGCCCATCTTTAAAAAAGAGGAGGACGATGATCTGGGGAACTGCAGAACAGTTAGTCTCACCTCCGTTCCAGAAAAAATCATGGAGCATGTCCTCAAGGAATCCATTTTGAAGCACTTGCAGGAGAGAAAGATGGTCCAGAACAGTCAGCATGGATTCGCCAAGGACAAGTCATGATGAGATGACTGGCTCTGTGGATGTGGGGAAAGTGGTGGACGTGATATACCTTGACTTTGGCATAGCTTTTGATACCATCTCCCATAACATTCTTGCCAGCAAGTTACAGAAGAATGGGTTGGATCAATGGTCTGTAAGGTAGATAGAAAGCTGGCTAGGTCATCGAGCTCAACTGGTAGTGATCAACGCCTCAGTGTCTATTTGGCAACTGGTATCAAACTGCATGCCCCAGGGTTCAGTGCTGTGGTTGGTTTTGTTCAACATCTTCATTAATGATCTGGATGATGGAGTGGATTGCACCTTCAGCAAGTTTGCAGATGACACTAAACTGTGGGGATTGGTAGATACGCTGGAGATAGGGACTCTGCACTTAGGACGGAAGAATCCCATGCACTGCTACAGACTGGGGACTGACTGGCTAAGCAGCAATTCTTCCGAAAATGACCTGGGGGTTACAGTGGATAAGAAGCTGGATATGAGTTAAGTGTGCCCTTATTGCCAAGAAGGCTAAAGGCATATTGGGCTGCATTAATAGGAGCATTGCCAGCAAATCAAGGGAAGTGATTATTCCTCTCTATTCAGCACTGGTGAGACCACATCTGGAATATTATGTCCAGTTTTGGGCCCCCCACTGCAGAAAGGATGTGGACAAATTGGAGAGAGTCCAGTGGAGGGCAACAAAAATGATTAGAGGGCTGGGGCACATGACTTACAAGAGAGGCTGAGGGAACTGGGCTTATTTAGTCTGCAGAAGAGAAGAGCAAGGCTACTACAGTGGGATTCTGTGAGATTTGATTAGTGACTATCTATGCAATATTGTATCTGTTCTAAGTATTTAATAATGGCCATTCCTTATGTATTATAGTAATGCAAATTATTGGGCATCTTTGAAATACTACACTTGAAAATACCAAAAATTCTTTGGTGTACTAAACACTACATTACTTTTTTCTCAGGAAGAGAATTGGTGCATTTTCTAAATTGGGCCATTCCCAGTGTAATCCTGAGACTAATTAGCAGAGCAGTGGGTTTTAGTTTAGTCAGCTTTTAAATTCAATTCTCCATTCACATTCAGGAGGCAGTGCAGTAAATGCTTTAACTGTAGATACTTCCATGCTCTGGAACATGGCAAGCCAAATTGATGTTGAAGATCTACAAATGGTTTAAATTTATCATTGTCAGTTAGCAGTGACAGTCATAATTCCTCTCTCCATCCAATTCCAGACTGCCTTTACATGGAAGAATGGATGGAAGCAGAACTTTCTAGCAAAGTCTGACTAAGCTTGCATCACAGCCATTATTGTGGGAACTCTGGAGCCATCAAATCTATTATAATTTGATCCTACAATTTCTGAAAGGAGGAAAGGGTACACCAATTCTTGTTCAATCTGAACCCAAATTACAGTCTGTGTGGTCATATTTAAAAGGCACAAGGATGTCTGGTTTAACGAAAAGGAGATGTAACTTGCCCAGCTTGAAAAATGAAATCTTTCCAGAGAGAGGGGAGTCAGAATTTGTTCAAAGCTGGTTTACGTTTCTTACCTGTGCTGCAAAGGAACATTGTGAAAATATTGAATTTCTTAAAGTAAGTTTGAGGAATAGAAATAGGGAAACACTTCAGGACATACAAAATTCTGGGGCGGACGTTCATTTTCAGTATGGTAAATTGATACCAGAAGTTGAGGGTTAATGAACTCCATCTCCCAAATCATCAGCCACATTGCCAGACATTGGTTCTATGTCTATGTCTATTAGGGATGTCCTGAATATTATTGGGATTTAGTATTACTAAATATTTCATGTAAGAGGATTGCCACTGAAAATCCCAATTTCAGAAGGGTCTTTTTTGGGAATATTTCTTAATGCCTAAGATTTCTGATTTATCCTAATTAATTTTATATTCTGAAAGATGGTCAAGCTTACTTATAGTACTTAAAATGTTAGGAGTGATATAAATAAAAGAGCATCATCCACATAGAGCATAATTTTGTGCTCTGTTTGGCCCTCTTTGATATCATAAATGTGTTGATTTGATCAGATGGCAATGGCTAAAGGTTCTAGAACTAAATCAAACAGAAGAGAATGGGGTCAACCCTGCCTTGTACCTCTCTGTAATGGAAATGGGGCAGAAATAATACCATTGCATTGGTAGCTACCCTGGAAGTAGAGTTAGAATATAAAAACTTAATCCAAGCAATAAATTGGTTATCAGATCTAAATTTTGCTAACACATGAAAAAGATAGTCCCAGGCTATGCATCAAAGTTCTTTTTGGTATCTAAAGAAATGACAGCTAAGGATTTCTTTTTTAGAATATCTTGAAGTGGCAAACAGTTGATGCAAATTTATCTGAGCCATGTCTATTGCTCAGGAAGCCTGGTTTATGTGCTTAATGTGTAAGAAAACCCTGTCCAATCACATAGCAAGAGCTTTAGATAATATCTTAGCATCACAATTAAAGAAATTGGACTATAATTACTACATAGTTCCAAGGTGGTCTTTCTCAGATTTGGGAATAATTAAATGTGACAGGGCCAGGCCTGACGGCTTTGCCAGAGTACTGGAAGGCCGGTATATCAGCCCCAGGCTCAGCAAAGCCCTGTTCCCCGGGTGACTCAGCAGAGGGCCTGATTAGGCAGTTAGGCCAGCTGGGGCTGCTTAACCAATCAGGCCAGCTGAGGCCAATCAGGAAGCCCCGCCCCAAACACTCAAAAGCCTGCAGGGCAGGCAGTCAGTTGTGGGTGTTGGAGCTTGGAGCGAGGAGGTGTAGAGAGAGGAGGTTGGAGGTAGGAGATATAGTTTACTGTTACAGTTCGTGGCTTTTGGAGGCTTGCAGCTCGAGAGCCGGTGAATTGGAGTGGCGGCTTGGAGCAGGCAGGCTGCCG
>ML675629.1:12075066-12437285 GCA_007922155.1 Mesoclemmys tuberculata | reverse complement strand
CCACGGGGCGGAGTACCTTACCCTCCCCTGCCCCCACCTTGCCACATAAAGTTACGGCATCTCTTAGAATAGGCAGGAGAATTTGCTCAATCTTGGCCTCATTGAACATATTCAATAAACCTTTAGGTTCAGAGAATTTTTTACAAAATTCAGTTGGGAACCTGTCTGCGTCAGGAGTCCTTCCTGACTTTCATTTCTTTTATAGCCTGAGTCCGTTCTGCAATTTTTAGCAGGGCATCTAAAAATTCCTTCTGCAAGTCAGGGTTATGTGGTAGAGACAATTCACTAAAACAGTTTTTCAAGGCATCTTCATTGATTTCCTCGTCTGCTAAATATAGTTTTGAATGAAACTGTTGAAATTGTTTATTAATATCTGACTGTGTTTTATATAATTTACTGCTGCTGTTGTGAATAGCAACAATCTTATTTCTGTTAGCCTTTTTCTTAAGTCTATATGCCAATATCTTGCCAGCTGTTTTGACGGATTCCCAGTAGTTTTGCTTTTAACAGAATAAAGCAAACTGAGCTGTTTGGGACCGTATTTGTTGGATGTCATATTTTAGATAGATAAAGGTTCTGAATCTATCTGAGGAGGGGACAGAATCATTGTCTACATCCAAGGTCTTAATTTCCTTGGCAATGATATCCATTCTCTGTTCTCACCATTTCTTTTTAAAGGTGACATAAGAGGAGATATGGTCTCTGATGAAAGGCTTCCAGGAGTGTGGCAGCTGACGAAGCACTGGGGGCATATGTTTATTAGCAAAAACAAAATAGTTCTATCTCCTGCTGGCTAGAGTTAATAAATGATGTATCAAACAGCAGCGAGGTATTTAATCTCTGTCCAGCAGAGGAGTGAAGTTCTGGAACAGACTTCCGAGAAAAGCAGTGGGGGCAAAAATCCTAACTGGCTTCAAGACTGAGCTTGATAAGTTTATGGAGGGGATGGTATGAAGAAATTGCCTCCAATGGCATGTAGTGATCTGTGACTGCTAGCAGCAAATACCTCTGAAAGCTGGTGACGGAACACTACATAGGGAGGGATCTGAGTTACTACAGAAAAATCTTTCCCATGTTTGTCTGGTGGGTCTTGCTCACATGATCAGGGTCTAAGTGCCATATTTGGTGTCAAGAAGGAAGTTTCCCCCGAGCCAGATGGGGCATGGGCCACTTGTCGGTTTAAACTCGTGTAAGTGGTGGATTCTGTGTGTAACTTAGTCTTTAAAGATTTGAGGATGTCAGTAATTCAGCCAGGCTGGGTGAGGTTCTGTAGCCTGCAATGTGCAGGAGGTCAGACTAGATGATCGTGATGGTCCCTTCTGGCCTTAAAGTCTATGAGCAGTGAGGTATTTAATTTCCACATTTTATGGGGATGCATACCCTTGGGGCTAAAAGACGCACACGCGCGCGCACACACAATTATGGTCAGACGTAACAGTAGTACCAGTACCACAATCAAAATTGTGACAAAATTGATCAGGTCTTGTAATACTAAGAAATAGTCCAATCTTAATTAGGTTGAATGATCTGCAGAAAAAAACCCTATGGTCTCTAGTTCCAGTCTCTACACACTCTATAAGCCTGAATCAGCCATATATGTATGAAGTACTTGATGAGTGTGTTTTTATATGGAGATAGAGAAGATTTATCAAAGACCTGATCTAAACGTTTAATGTCTCGAGCTATAATTACAACATTGTGGACCATGTAATTTATACTTGTAAAAAATTATGAAAAAATTTGTGATCACCCTGGTTTGGCTTGTAGAGATTGACAAAAATGCTTATAGAATTGCCAGTTTCAGCCTTGAAGACAGTAAATTTGCCTTCATTGTCAGATCTTGTGCTCAGAATATTAACATTCAACTTTTTATGTATTAGTATAGCAATGCCTCTCGCTCTAGAATTAAAGCTGGTAGAAACTGAGATGTTTACCTAATCTCTAGTCAGTTTACAAGCTAGAAATTCTGTCAGATGTGCCTCTTGGACCATGGCAATGCCAACAATCTCCTTTTAAGCACTGAGAATATTTTTTTCATTTTAATAGCGTTATTAAACTCCTTTTTATTCCAGGAGAGTTATAGACTTATTTAATTATTGGAGCCATCATTGTTAAAATATACCAGATAAAACATAGTCGCTTTGTGAATAAATGAAAAATTGCATTTTTCCAAACAGTATGCTGTTCTTGCATATCTAAGCAGTAAAAAATATTTAATCCAGTGGTGGGTGTCATTTCCCCGTACATATTCTACACGAGTGGGGAGGAAATTCTCAGCATTGGAGGTAGCATGAGGGGGCAAAAAGATGAATTAAATAAGAGAAAAAATCAAACATGGAAAAGATAGAAAATACACATTAGTACCTACAATCAGATAGAAGAATCTGTTTAAACAGTCCAAAAATACACAATTTACACCAAGTGGGGCCAGCTGGATAAGGTGAAACTTGGATAGCCTCATAATCCCTAGGGCCCCAAATATTACAGCTATATAGTAATCACCTCTTACTAATAGAACCTTGATACACTGGTGTACACGTACAAGTACACACGCTCTCTCTCTCAGTAATCAAGTGATAGGGAGTTAAGGAATCAGTAAATTGATGATAACCCTTCAGTCCCAGTCAGAGAGAGAAAAAAGAAAAGGAACTAACATATCAATATCAACCTAGCACCCATCATCATGTTTAGAGCAGCCACAAAGAAAACAAAGCATAAATTCTGTGCCGTTGGCTCGTTCCCTAGATGCCTCCTTTTGTGAGGGAAGAGTTTGCAGATTTTTGACGTATTTTTCTGCCTCCTGGGGAGAATTGAATAATATTGTGTTCTTGCCATTCTTAATATGGAGCATTGCTGGATATTTAATAAAATAGTTAAAGTCCATTGTCCTGGCCAATTGTTCTGCCTGGTTAAAAGCTGCCCACATTGCAACCACATCATGTGCATAATCTTGAAAGAGCAGTATTTTAATTGCTAGTTCTCCACATACTAGCTCTTTTTTTTTTCTCTGGATTTTTGCAGTGTAAGCTCCTTAGTGGTAAATTTCAGGAACGTCATAATCAGTTAGTGCTCTTGACCAACTTCTTGGAGCTGATTTGGGAGCAAGGGTCTATTGTGCCTGTTCTATATCAAAACAAAAACATACTGGCAGATGCAACAATTTACTTAGCAGTTCAGGGACAAATTCAGAGGGTTACCTTTCTCTGTTCCTTCAGGAACACCCACCAGCCTGACATTGTTAGTGGTTGTCTAGATCAATTAGCTTGGTCTTACTAGTCTTGATATCATTACAGTTCTTCATAGCCTACAATTTGTTCTCTTTGAAATCATCTTCCACTTCAGAAATTCTGTATTCTGCTTCACCTGAACATGGATCTCTGTCATGGTGGCCTGTCAGGTGGAAACTGTAGATTTAATTTCAAAAGTATCTGTGGCCACCTATTGTTGTACAGTCATCAGCTGCATTCCATTGGAGTCAGGCACCATCTTGTTTATAGCAGGGGGGGAGGTAGATCTCCTTTGCTTTTTTGGTGCTTTTCGATACAGAGAAAGATGCGAGCTAGAGGGCATCTTGGTGGTTTCAGTAATCTGGTGTAATATTTCTTGGGGTTGGATGGTGAGTTGTAGGACCTATTCAGCAACCTGCAACAGTGCCTTCTGTTGTCTGTAAATATTTCCAATAATTGAGCTGGCCTCTCAATTTTCTTTGTTCACTTTTAAAACCTGTGTGTATGAAATGCAAATGTCAGAGCGGTCTCATTATATGCATTATTTTAGTAAGTGAATAAGCTTAGTCTAAAATTGTAGCATATGTATTTTGGGTAGGTAATAGTGGGGTTTTAAAATATAGCCTCTTGTTTTGGCTTTTTAAAAACAGGCATAGGTTGGATACGTGTGCTAATAAACGTGAATTTAAAGCATTTTCTCACAATGTAAAATTCAGTTTGTAATTAGAAACAATAGCTTAATCCTTATGATTGTTTTCTCTTCTCCCTGCAGAGACATAACGTACAGCATTTCCCTGGAAGCTGTGACGACACTTGTTGTCTTCCTTTCCTGCCAACTATTTCACAAGGAAATTCTGCGAGAGAGTGTCATTCATAAATACCTGATGCGTGGCCGATGGTATGTCACATTACCATGCCGCATTCATCACAGAGCAAAGGAAACAGTTTTTTATGCTGTTGGTAGACTTTGTTTTGTGCTCATAGATTGTTATACTTGAAAGAAGTGTAAAGAGAGGAAAATGTAGTAAGTTTTATTGCACTATGTTGCCATTTAAAACAACCCAAAACATTGTCAAATATTAATGGAATGTTTCACATTTAAGGTTTTTCCAACCCTGGTTTCAGAACATCTTTATTTTGGGTCCCATTTGCCCTTATAACTTGATTGCATCACTTATGAATTTTATTAATTACTTTTTCTTTTAAAAGAAATCATTTGCTTTTTATTTTTTTATTTACCCTGGGCTTTTTCTATAGTATTCCTCTCTGTAGTACCTGAGTGCCACAAATAGTCCTGAAATTATCCTGTTAGATAAGGAAGTATAAACCCCATTTGTATAGATGGCGAAAATGAGACACACAGAGGTTTAGTAGGCCCTGATCTTGTAAACACTGAATCATATACTTAACTTTACTCACATCAGTAGTCCCACTGGCTTTGGACAATTTAGGCAATTCATTCTGAATTGTTTTGAAACATATTGTGATGGTTTCCCTTGCTTTAAGAAAATACAGTCTTCCTGTTTTGTGGAGCCAAGATGCAGAGGAATAATAGAATAAGTACAGGATATTTCCTTTCATTGAATAAAAATGTGCTGATTGTTTCTTGGGAGTAGGGGGATGGTAGAGAAATGTGCTGGAGCAAATTGAAGGGACACCATCAGTTTAAAAATCAGACTGTAAGCAAACATAAGTCTGGGCCCAAGTACTGCAGGTGATTCCATACAGAGCCCTGTTGAAGTCAATGGTACTGTGGAGGAATCTGCTTTGGCAGAGCTGCAAGTTGCAGGATCTAACAACACCCTAGATTATTAAAAGTGAAAGAATATGAAAAACCCTTTCCTGTATACTGTTTATGCTCCGTCTTTAAGCTCTAAGAGAAACAAAAAATAAACACTGGCAATATTAGCTGTAGACAGTAGCTCTCCTATGAGTCAGCTGTTGCTCCTTGCTTCTGGCTATATAAGTTGATGGAGAGCTTGGCAAACCTGGACAACAATGGGCAAATCAACATAAATGTCTGGATGGATAAAAAAATAATGATTTTTTTTCAAAATAAAAAGCCCCGATTTTTTAATTTATATTAAATAGAGATTTATTTTAATAAATAAACTTATTGAAAATTAAATTTGAAACTGATATTCTATGCTAAAGGCTAAATTTATAATCTATTACAATAGTTTAAATTAAAATATTAAGCAGTACATATTTGCTGTGAAGTTTCACAAAAGTCAAACCACTGAACTGGTGGAAATCACTGCCTAAGCATGAGAAACCTGTTTGCTGATGTGCTAAACCCGCTTTTGACAGCAGTAGCCTCTTCTGCAGCTACACAGAGAATATTTCCTTCATTTCAGGTTATTCAACTAGTTTATTCTGAGTCAGGGAACCAAATGGGAGTTGAAAAAGCTGGAATGCTTGTTTTCCTCTTCCAATCTATGAATAAAATCTAATCTGAGAGGATGAGTTCTACTAACAGTAAAATCTTAAAGGATGTGGTGATAATGAACAGTCAGTTCAATTCACTAACTACAGATTCTTCTTTGGTTTAAAAAAAATCAGTTTTAAATGAAAAATATGTTTTCATAAGCTTTTTTTCCTTAGGTATTCAGCACATTTAAGGTTGTTTTTTTTTAATTTAAAAAAGGTGTTTTTTGCATTTTAAATCAATTTGAATTTCAATCCAAACAGAGCTTGGCAGATATTACAAGTAAAAAGTCAAGTACGTAATTCCTTAAATAAACGTGTATAGGTACAGTTAACCTCCTGCTTAGCAAGAAAAAACTCTAAATTTAGTGTAAGGCTATAAGTAGTTGCAAATCAAACATTTTAATGGTTACCAACCAGTGAGATTCAGCCTTTCTCTAGGAAAATAACTAAAATATACAAATGCAAAACACAATTAAAATCAATTACTTAAATCAAGGTTTCCTGCTTGCTGATTACAATCAGTGATTTAAATTGCTTTGATTTAAGTCAATTCACCCTGATACGTTTTAATGTCCTTATGATGGAGAAAGTGACCAGCATCAGGAAAGACTCCTTAAACAAGTGTCTACAACCATGGCTACCATTTACATTCTGGAGAACAAAACGAAGCATCAGACCTATAACTTTGTCAAATCATATATCTCACTAAGTTTCCTTATTAAAGAGAAGAATGGTGATCTTGCGGATGAAGCACTAGGCTGGGAGCTGAAATATCTTGAATCTCTTCCTGGCTGTTTCTGCCACTCTCAGTCTTATCTATCTCAAATATTTCTTCAGAACTGGTCGCCATAGCACTTAAATAATAGTGATCTGCAATAATTTCTCCTTTCTTGACTTTATGTTTAAGTAGTGAATATTGGGAAACTACTCTGAAGATGTCAGGCATTAAGAATTATGGGAGTTATTTTTTTCTTAAATCATTGTAGTACAAAAAAAAATTATATTAAACATACTTATGTCTTATTTGTCTTTAGGCAAGAAACTTAATTTCATTGTGCCTCTGCTTCCCCATCTGTGAAACAAGGTTGTTTACCTAATTCACAGAGATGAAGCGGCTTAATTCAATAATGTCTGCAAAGATCTTTCAAGTGCTTGGATGGAATGAACTGGAGAGGTGCTTAGTATTCCATATCTGAGGTGTTTTTTCACATGGTTATCAGCTTTCTTGTGCAAATATGCTTATCTTAATCTCTCTTTTTAAGTTCTAATGCAGTTACTATTGTAGCTACTTCATGTACTTGGATAAATATTGGATTTTTTTTCTTTTCAGTCTCCCGTACACCAGCAGACTTGTGAAAACATTATTATATAACTTCATTAGACAAGAGAGAAGCCCTCCCCCAGGTTCCCATGTCTTTCAGCATCAGACAGATGGAGGAGGATTGCTTTATGGAATTGCATCAGGGGTGGCAAGTAAGTCTTACTTTTTCTCTAAACAGCTACCCAAATCTGTAATCTGTGTAATAATTTTTTTATACGTGGAGCTCATTTCCTTTTGCAACAATAATACCTGCACATGTGATTATGGGAATTTAACCAGTAAGTGGCAGGGAAGAGTGAACAGGGCCCAGCATAAGAGTGGGGGACTTTTTTGCCGGTTTTAATAGGTTGGAGGAAGGATCTGGCAGGTGGAGCTGGAACTGAGCAAAATTAGAAATCACGCAGTCTGTCTCTTTCTAGTATTCAATTCATTATCTATCTCAAATATTTCTATAGAACCGGTCGCTTAAATAATAAAAATATAATAAAAGTACTTAAATAATAATAATCTATGTCCTTGGCTTTATGTTTAAGTATTGAATATTGGAAAACCACTCTGAAGATGTAAGAGTTATGGCAGTTACTGTTTTCTGTTAAATCGTTATTCTACAGAAAAAAATATATTAACCATACTAAATGTAATAAACAAGGGAAAGCTTATCTCAGGATATGGTATGATTTATTCCTGGAAGGCCTCCTTTTCTGAATTTCTGTTATGGTTTGAAGTTCTTTTGTTTGTGCAGTTGCTGCAGAAAAATCCTAATTGCAGCGTTGCACATAGTGGGAAAGTTGTCACAGGCATTTTATTTTCATTTTCCTCTTGTCTATAAATGTATTGAAGAAAATTAATTAGAAATAATTGTCTGCATATCTGCCAAATTACACATTGCAAGATATGTAAAATGTTGACCATAAACTGGCTGACCATTTAACACCTCTGATTGTTTTAATCTAGGATTACACATTTTTTTTGTTGAGTAGGTAGTGACAAATTTATATAATTATCTATTTGTTGTACTTGCTTGACGGAGCTGGAGGGATAGTGTCCTAATACCAGTTTTGCAACACTTCATCTGCACCTACACTATGGGCACTATAAACCATATATGCAGACATAGAATACAGCTATTAAAGGGATTTTCCATCACTGTAAGTAATCCACCTTCCTGAGCGATGGTAGCTAGGTTGACAGAAGCATTCTTCCCTCGACTTAACTGCATCTAGGCCAGGGGTTAGCTCTGCGTGGCTATTTCACTTCGGAGTGTGGAGCTATGCCGACCTATGTTTGAAGCATGGGCCAGGCCTTATGCTCCAATATGTCCAGATCCAAGAAGATTGATGGCTAGTAACTTTATTCACTGGCAAAGTATATAAACGGAGTACCATGTAGCTTGTTGTGGTTGGGTCTTCTGTTTAAAAACAGAGGTACTATGACCTGAGAAGATACTAAAGGCTCTGTCATCTTCCTAACAGTAGGGGTTTCTCCTACTCTCCTTGATAACAATTTTTCATCTGTCTTACTTTGTGCCGAGTTCTGGCTGGTTGTTGCCTTCATCAACCTCCTGCTCTCCATGAGGGGTTGTATTTCAGTAGTATGTTTAGTGTATAGTACGCAAAGTTCTTTGAATGAATGGTGCTATATAATGGAAAGAATAGAATATGTCTACTATGTTAAATAAACGTACATTACTTTTTTCCCCCTGACAAGAGAAATGATTATTCTGTGCAAGTGTGTTGCTACTGGAATGTAGACTATTTATTTTATTCTTTTGTGAAATCCATTCAGTGACTACTTCTCTAAGGAGTATTAAAGTTCAGACCATGAGGGGTTTGCCAGGAAATACTTTATAGTCCAACTGGGACAGTGTATCTGGATCTCCTCATGGAGGCAGTAAAAGAGCACGTCTTTATAACATAGCACTATGTTTAGGACTATGTACTACTTATGCATAAAAAGATAGTCACACACATCTTTATATCTGTTAGCCAATATTTCTTTTCTAATTTCAAATTCTGTTTACAGTTTTCTAATATGGACATATGCAGACATTGAAAATGTGTGAATTGTGCCCAGAATCTTTGATAAAGCAGTTGTTGCCTTGCAGTATAATCTCTCTTCTTTTTTAAACAATTGAACATTTATGCATGCATTAATATTCATAAAAACCATGTTATTCTGGGGGTCTGGACACCCAGTTCCTTGTTCTACCTGCCAATCCACTTTCCTTCCTCTTATTTCAGTCACAAAAGGATATAGTTTAAACTGTTTTAAAGGTGAGTTTCTGTATGGTTCGTGATCTTGTCTATTACATGTAAAAACAATTTTTACTGTATATTTACTGGTTTCTTGCTCTTCCTCCCAGTCTTTTTGTTTCCATCTATGTCTTCCTCCCTCGCCCCAAACTTTCTAGTCATGCTCCAATGTCTGCTCACTTCAAAGAGCCATCGACTACCATGGACAAATTAGGGTTTGTTTTATCTTCAATCATTTTTAAGCAAGCTGACCTCAACAGACGTTCTGTTTAACCCTTCAGCTTTCCATTCTATGAAGCTTGATTTTGTGTAGGAACTCGCTCACTGATCCTATGTATCCTACTGTATGTTACAAATTCTTCTTCACATGCAACTTGAACAGTATGGTGCTGCTATGTAAGTCCCTTCTTACTGTATTTCCTTATCAAATTCAAATTTTTTGTCCTCACTTCTGAAGTTCTACACACACACGCTCTGTTTTCATCTCCTCCTACGTCCCTGCCCCCTTCATTCATCCTAAACAAAACTTCTAACAACTCCTTTGGTATCCTCCCACATTAGTTTTCATGCTTCTACTTTCATTGCCTGGAACCACTGTCCTGTCTCATGATGAATCAGTCTTTATTTAAAATCTTATTAAAACACTATTTTCCCATGAAATCATTAAAGATTCACCCAAGAAAAAAATGTGTCCTATCCTTTTTCTTTTAAAGTATTGCTCTAGTTGTTTCCCAACCTGAGTCAGCTAGTGCTTTGTGTGTCTGAATTATATTCTTTATTATTTTAGAACATTAAATCTTTCTGGGGTATGGATCATAAGTGAAATTCAGGGGCAATGTAATGGTAGTGTAAATTTACATGTTATTCAGTTCCTGACACTTCCCAATTAAGCCCTGTGTGCTCCTCTGTTTTGAACAGTGTCAAATACATTGGTGGAGCACAATAAATAAGAGTTTTGAAAATGTAAATACAAGTTTGCTGGCATGTAAAATTAAGAAGGCTGTAGAAGAGTTATTAAATTAAGGGCTGGGGGAAAACCAAGAGAAGCTGAGGAGCATGTGATTCAGACAGAGACCTCCTTTAAGGGAGGATCTATTAACAGGGATTCTCTATATATATTAGTAAGGAGGAGAGGATAGAAATTGATAAAGCACAGGTAGGAACTGAAGAGAAACAGTCGAATGGAAGAGTCCCCATTCAGTTACATCATACAGTGGCAGACAGTGAAAAGGTGACAAATTTTGAAAGTGCTTGTATACAAATGCTAGAAGTCTAAATACTAAGATAGGTGAACTTGAGTGCCTGGTATTAAATGAGAATGTTGATATAATAGGCATCACAGAAACGTGGTGGAATGATAATAACCAATGGGACGACATAATACCAGGGTACGAAATATATAGGGATGACAGAGTGGGTTGTGCTGGTGTGAAAGTGGCACTATATGTCAAAGAAAGCAAGAGGTGAAAATTGTAAGTGAAACCAACTGTATCTTACAATCTCTATAGATAGAAATTTCATGCTGGAATAATAAGAATGTAGCAGTAGGATTATACGATCGATTACACAACAAGGATGGTAATAGTGACTGTGAAATTCTCTGGGAGATTAGAGAGGTTATAAAAATAGAAAACTCAGTAATAATAGGGGGATTTCAACTATCCTTATATTGACAGGATACATGTAACCTCAGGATGGGATGCATAGATGAAGTTTCTAGACATTATAAATGACTGCTTCTTGGAGCAACTAGTCCAGGAACCCACAAGGAGAGAGATAATTCATGAATTGGACAGAATCCTGTCCAAGAGGTGAATATAGCTGAGGTGTTCAGCAATAGTGACCATAATATTATTAAATTTAACATCCTTGTGGGGAGTGGGTGAAAAATACCAAAGAAGCTCACCACAGTAGCATTTAACTTCAGAAAGAAGAACACCACAAAAATGAGGAAGCTAGTTACATGGAAATTAAAAGGTACAGTTACAAAAGTGAAATGCCTGCAAGCTGCATGGAATCTTTAAAACAAACAAAAAAAAACCCACTATAATAGAGGCTCAAATTAAATGTATACCCTAAATTAAAAAACATAGTAAGAGGACCAAAAAAGTACCACCATAGCTAAACAATAAAGCAAAAGAAGCAATAAGAGGCAAAAAGGCATCCTTTAAAAATTGGAAGTTAAATTTAACTGAGGAAAATAGAAAGAATCATAAACTCTGGCAAGTAAAAGTATAATTGGGCAGGCCAAAAAAGTACTTAAGGAGCAACTAGCAAAAGACTCAAACACTAACAGCAAAAATAATGTTAAGTACATCAGAAGCAGGAAGCCTGCCAAATAATCAATGGAGCCACTGGGCAATTTAGATGCTAAAGAAGCACTCAAGGAAGATAAGGCAATTGTGGATAAGCTAAATGAATTCTTTGCATTGTTCTTCACTGCAGAGCAAGTAAGGGAGATTTCCATGCTTGAGCCTTTCTTTGTAGGTGACAAATCTGAGGAACTGTCCCAGATTGAGGTGTCATCAGAAGAGTTTTTGGAACAAATTGATAAATTAAACAGTAAGTCACCAGGACCAGATGGTATTCATCCAAGGGTTCTGAAGGAACTCAGATATGAAATAGCAAAGCTACTATCATTTAAACCAGCTTCTGTACCAGATGACTGGAGAATAGCTAATGTGATACCAATTTTTAAAAAGGACTCCAGAGGCGATCCTGGCAATTTCAGGTTAAGCCTAACTTCAATACCAGACAAATTAGTTGCTTGAAACTATAGTAAAGAACAGAATTATCAGACATGTAGATGACCACGATTCATTGGGGAGAAGTCAACATGGCTTTTGTAAAGGGAAATCATGCCTTACCTTTTATTAAAATTCTTTGAGGGGTCAACAGTCATGTGGACAAGGGTGATTTAGTGCATATAGTGTACGTAGAGTTTTCAGAAAGCCTTTGACAACATCCCTAAGGGAAGGCTCTGAAGCAAAGTAAGCAGTTGTAGGTTATGAGGGAAGGTCCTCTCATGGGTCAAGAAACAAAGGCTAAGACTAAATGGCCAGTTTCCAGAATGAAGAGAGGTAAATAGTGGTGTCCCCCAAGGATCTGATTTGGGTCCAGTGCTGCTCAACATATTCATTAATGATCTGGAAAAAGCGGTAAACAGTGAGGTGGCAAAATTTGCAGATGATACAAAGTTCCTCAAGATAGGTAAGTCCCAAAGGGACTGTGAATAGTTACAAAGGGATCTCACCAAACTGGGTGGCTGGGCACAAAGTAGCAGATGAAATTCAGTGTTGAAAAATGTAAAGTAATGCACATTGGAAAACATAATCTCAGCTATACATACAAAATGATGGGATCTAAATTAGCTGTTACTACTCAAGAAAGATATGTTGCAGTTGTGGATAATTCTCTGAAAATATTCACTCAATGTGCAGTGGCAGTCAAAGCTAATAATGTTAGGAACCATTAGGAAAGGAGTAGATAAGAAGACAGGAAATATAATACCACTGTATAAATCCATGGTACTCCCACACTTTGAATATTGTGTGCAGTTCTGGTCGCCCCATCTCAAAAAAGATGTATTAAAATTGGAAGTGTACAAAGAAGGGTAACGGAAATGGTGAAGGGTATGGAGCAGCTTCCGTGAGGGGAGATTAAAAAGACTGTTAATTTTCAAGTAGGAAAAGAAACGACTAAGTGGGTGGTGAGGATATGACAGAGGTCTATAATATCTTGACTGGTGTGGAGAAAGTGAATAAGAAAGTACCCCTTCACATAACACAAGGACCAGAGGTCACTCCATGAAATGAATAAGCAGCAGGTTTAAAACAAACATAAGAAAGCACTTCTTCACACAATAGTCAACCTGTGGAACTGGTTGCCAAGGGATGCTGTGAAGCCCAAAAGTGTAACGGGTTTAAAAAAAAAATAGATAAATTTATAGAGGATAGGTCTATCAATGGATATTAGCCAAGGTGGTCAGGGATGCAACCGCATGCTCTGGGTTTCCCCACTGCTGATTGCCAGAAGCTGGGAGTGGATGACAGAAGATGGATCACTTGAGAATTGCTTGGATTTGCTCATCCCTCTGAAGGTGGTTCTTATGTTCTAAGATGGTATTTTGTTATTAAACTAATACTGAATATTCAGTTTATTTTAAGATTTTAGAAATTGGTTGATGCATGAGACTTAAAGGATTTATGAATCACTTATGTATTAAGTGAATTATTTTGTTTCTTTCTATGAGTTATTTTTAAAAGGAGATAATAGGAGACATAGTGTGGGGAGCAAAACACACCATGCTTTTAAATACTTCATTTTCTTCCTCTGCAGGAGTATTTAAAAATCATCATTCATTGAAATGCCACAAACTATTTTACAGGTGTAATAGGAACCATTTAAAGAAAAACAGATGTAAGTCTGATTTAAAAAGATGCTTTAATTAAATATTGCACAGTCACAAACAGCACCATATGGCACAGATTATGGCATAATTTGTCACCCAGTCATTGTAATGAGACATTTACACAATTATAATGCAACAGTAAATTATATTTACTCTTTTGTATATAAAATATTTTATGGATTATGCTGCTGTAGGATATAATGTATGAATGTATATTTTAGGTGCTGGGACATATGAAAGATGCCTGCTTGTCTCTAGGGAGGGAGAACAGCCAGGTGAAAAGCTGAGCCAGCAACCTCATCAGGTGAACAACTGGCTCAGCAGTTCAGTCAGGGGAGCATCTGGGTCAGCAACCTGATCAGGTAAACAATTTGGTCTGAAGTTCTATCAGGTGAACAATTTGATCAGCAGTCCAATTTGGTAAACAACTGAGTTAGCAAACTAATTTTAGTGTAGGGCAGAAAAGTGTTTATAGAGTATAAAATGAATAACTTTAACAATGTACTTAAGGTGAGGGTGTGAATGTTGGTGTGCGTGCTTGCATTTAACCCTGCGCTGTGCCCTGTTTCAGTGGACTGCTCATTCTCTAAAGCAGCAAATAAATGATGTGTTTCTTAAGCTCAGGAGTCTCTGTGTACCAGTGTGTTCTGGGTGGTGGAGAAAAGACCCGGTCAACAGCTCGTAGTTACACCACCAGCCAGATAGTTCAAGAGCTGTGTCAAATGGAGAACATTACTATTTTTCTTGAGGAATTTTTTCCTTTGACACTTTATAGTGATATTCTTTGCCTTGTTTAAAAATCCTTGGATTTGATTTTCACTGCCTTGCTTCTTTTGAAATCATTTACAAGTAAGTATAAAATGCTACTAAATCAGAGTGTCCATTTTATCTTGAATTGGTATAGGTACAACTGAATATTGTATAACTACACAATCTGCAAGCTAGTGGAGAAACAGGCCTCTTTTTATTAGAAGCCTGGAAGTCATTCTTTGGTTATTCAGGAAGTTTAAAGTAAAGCTAAACTTGTTCAGTAATGTTTCATCGATTAAAATATTTTTTCATTATTTTATATGTCACTATAAACCAGTCTGAGTTGTTTTGACAGAGCTGATCCATATTACAATCCTCAGTAAAGACCGTGATCTTCATCAGTAAAACTACTACTGTAGTAGGGTCTAACCCTTCTAGTCAGCTTCACTCTGATTGTATTATAGGCATGATCATAGGCACACAAGGCAAAAAGTGGAATGTTTTGCCCGTTGAAGCTAGAGCTGAAAATAACCTATCAGATCATCTACTTCATCTTCAAAAGTCATTTAGTCCAGAAATATACTATTATGGCATATAAATCGTTTAATTCGGTTTACAAAGATGAAACAACTTTTCTTTAAAACTCTCTGGTGATACTCATCAGATGGAAATGGATAAACATTCCTGATCTCTAAAGACTTGTAATTGTTAAAGGGTACGCTTTTCTCTGTGTTATGAGAGTTGATATTAGTGTACCTGGAGGATCTGGCCACCTATTTTGTATATATGTGACTAAACATACACAATTAATTTTTTCCTCCTCATCTGTCCCTGTTTATGCTCTTCTCTTTAGCAAATGTATTTGCATAGTTGTCATCTTAAACATATCGCAGGGAAAACAAATTTTAATACCTTATGTTTCTTGCATTAAAATTTGCAAATGATATTACAGTAGAACTTCAGTTATGAACACCTTGGGAATGGAGGTTGTTTGTAACTCTGAAATGTTTGTAACTCTGAACAAAACGTTATGGTTGTTCTTTCAAAAGTTTACAACTGAACAGAGACTTAATACAGCTTTGAAACTTTACTGTGCAGAAGAAAAATGCAACTTTTAGCCATCTTAATTTAAATGAAACAAGCACAGAAAGTTTCCTTACTTTATTAAATCTACAAAATTTCCCTTTATTTTTTTAGTAGTTTAACACAACACTGTGCTGTATTTGCTTGTTTTTGTCTCTGCTGCTGCCTGATTGTGTACTTCCAGTTCCAAATGAGGTACAGTGTTGAGTAGTCAGTTTGTAACTCTGAGGTTCTACTGTATATAGTTTTATTATCAGTGCTCAGATTAGAGATTGTGTGAAAACATGTCAAAGTAGGTAGGCCTAATAATTGAGTTTCCTCAACAAAGAAACCATGTGTTTTCTTAGAATTATGCCCATCGTCCATTTATGATTATTTCAGATTGAATACTGCTATCTTGAAAAGCTTTTCTGTGGTGGCTCATAGGTGTATCTCTACTCCAGACCTGTCTCCTCCTGTCCAAACTAAAATCTCAACCTCTCTCTCTGACATCTCATGGATGTCCAGCCATCAGCTCAAGATCAACATGACTAAAACAGAGTTCTTAATCTACCCTCCCATCCCCACACCATCTGTGCTATCTCCTGTCTGGATTATTGTGGACCGCACCACCATCCTGCCTATCACTCAATCCTGTAATCTGGGCATCATCTTTGACTTGGCCCTTTCTCTAGGTCCTTACATCCAGATTATGTCTAAATTATGCAGATTCTTTCTGCATAATCTCTCTAAAATATGGCCTCTCATATTCATACATGCTGCTAAAACTCTTATTCAAGCTCTTATCCTCTCACTCTACTGATTACAGCAACATCCTTTGGCCCTGTCAAATGTAGTCTTGTCCTGCTCATATCCATACAAAAAGCAGCTGCAATGGTCAGCCTATATTGCCCACTTGTTAAATTTTCTAACAAGTACTTTTATGCTTTCTCCCATGCTGCCCTTCACATTTGGGAAAAGCTCCATATAAACGTTTACGAAACTGATTTATTACCTTCCTTAAAATTCTCCTTTTCCGTGACGTCTACAAAAGTCTTGGCAATAACAGGCTGCTGCTGTGCTGAGATCATTGCCTGTAGTGCTGCACAGTACTGTCTCATTGTTTCTCTATGCTATCCCATCTGCATATCTGTCCATTTGTGGTCTGTTGTCTTATATTATTAGCTGCTAGGGGCAAGCACTGCCTTTTTTTGTTCTGTGTTTGTACACCACTTCGCACAATGAGGTCCTGGTCTATGACTAGGGCTCCGAGGTACTACGGTAATACAAATGATACTAACAATAATGGTGACCATGTAGACCAGCTTGTTTACAAAGAGTTCTGCAGTAAATTTCACACTATCTGGTGGCAATGCATATTTATTTGTATCATGTTAATACCCAAAGGTCCCCTGGTATGTACACGTTAATAGATTGTCATTGTTGTGTATACATATCACATGGGGTTGGATCGCCATGTCATAATTTAGACTTACTATTTATTTTGGTTTTCCTCACCTGCATTCTGATCACTCTTATCTCCCTACAATTATTTTAATATTCCAAACCCATAGCAGCTGATAACCACCATTTAAAAACATAACTTGCCATAAAAATGTTTGTCTCCTCTAGTGTGCAATTTCTCCATAGAATTAAAGGGATCTGAGACCCAGGATAGGATAAAACGGGGAGAGTTTTAAGGTGTGATATCTCACAACCAGAAAAGGAGCTTCATATTGTTTAAAAGGAGAGATTCCTTGCTTTCCAGAGACTTTTGCTTCTAGTGCTGGGAGTTCCTGCGTGATTGAATTTGAAATTTAGGGTATTCTGGACAGTGCAGCAAAGCTTTTATAGATAATTTTATAGGTAGTTCTTCAAATTCTAAATTTTATTTTTTTTTTAATCTGTGATATTTGGACTCATAGTAACCCTGCCTTTACAGGCAGAGAGAGAACAATAATAAGAATAGCTAACTCTTATGTAGTGCTTTTCATCAGTAAATCTCAAAACTCTTTGTGGAGGAGTTCAGTGTTATTGCCACTTCACAGAAGGGGAAACTGAGATGAAGTGACTTGTCTAAGGTCACCCAGCAGGCCAGGGGCTGAGCTGGAAATAGAACCCAGGTCTTCTAAGGTTCAGTCCAGTACTTTAACCCATAGACACCTCTGCCTCTCAAGTAACATTTTAAAACTCTCAAACCTGTTGTAAAATAGGTGTTCTGTAAAGTATGTGCGATGTACCAAACAGGTGGCATCTTGGTGCTCATGGGAGATCTTCATAACTGTTGATTAGTGATGAAATTTTTTGACAAACTTTTTTCCATGGAAGATGCAGATTTGGTGGCACCAAATTATTTTGTGAATTTGTGTCAATTTTGCTAAACTGTTTTAGTTGAAAAAAACTTGGAAAAATCCTTAAAATACATATCTGGACAATTTTAAAAGTTTCATTTTGATATTTCCTAAACCAAATGTTTAAATTTTTGTATTCATTTTTTTGTTTACAGATTTCCCTATGATATTTTTTTTAAAAGTAAAAAATGCTTAAAATCAAAATGAAACATTTTGTTTTGGGGGCCAAACTAAATGTTTTGTTTGACCCCAAAATGCTTTTTTCACTGATTTTTATATATATTTTGGAACTAACAGCGAACCAAAAATCGGTTATTCTTCTGGGTCTGACTGACCTTATAACTCATGAGAAAGGCAGTCATACCAGATACTTATCTGTTAAACTTATTTGCTATACCACCTGCCAGGTATTCTCTCTCTCTCTAAATATTAATCTGAACACTGTTCAGTAATCCAGAAAAAATTATGGTGGTCTGTCCAGTTTCTAGTTGATGGGTAGCTCATTACAAAAGTTCCATAACAATGAACATCCTTTTGTTGGCAGACTCCTGAATTGAATGGGCATTGGAAACTGTAGCACGGGCCGGGTTGGGCTATGTCAGCAGGTCAATACAGGGGAAGTTTGCATTACCATTGTCCATTATGCCAGTTGTGTATCAGATGGAGTAAATCACTTTTCAGAGCTGTTAATTAA
Organism: Mesoclemmys tuberculata; assembly: GCA_007922155.1. NCBI lineage: Eukaryota > Metazoa > Chordata > Testudines > Chelidae > Mesoclemmys > Mesoclemmys tuberculata. The sequence goes on along the minus strand of ML675629.1, from coordinate 12,418,787 downwards.
TACATTTTGCCAGTGCTATATTTCTTTTCTAATTAAAATATATTTTAAGTTATTCTCTCTTCACTCCTCCACTGGTGTCAGTAACAATTGGTGTTCTTCTAGTTTTTAATTTTAAAGTGAATAGTATCTGGGAAATAAGGCCTGTCAAATGAAATCAGTGTCGAAGTCCAAAGTTTTTAGGCCTACTGACTGTGATGTGGTCTCTTTAAACGCCACGTGCAGTACTGTTTCTATGCCTGTTGGTTTTGAATGGAAAACGTCTGTCAATTTTTTTAATCCTGAGCCTCAGCTGTGAATATTTTACTATGAAAGATAAGTTAAGTAGTATATTGATTGTCTTTGGAAATTTGGATCAACTAGCTGTAACTTTCTCTCTTTCTATGATAAGATTGCTGATTTAGCAACTCTTTAAAATCACTTTAATTTGTTTTTTTTCACTTATATTATTTCAGGCTCTGATTGTTCCTGTTGTGTTTGATGAAGGGTTCTTTGTAACCAGAAAAAAAAGCTTTTGCCTTCTTAGAGTAACAAAATATTTTCCCACTCTTATTTTGCTTGGTACAAACCTCTGTGGATGTTTTCTAATGCTTTTCCAGCAGCATGATCAACTGATTTATATTTTCCTTTTTGTGGAAATTTCAAACGCAGTCAGGAAGTAGTTTGTTAGTGCTCACTTTGGTATGAGATTTTATTTCTTCAATTTGTTCAGAACGTAGCAGCAATACAGACTGCGGCAAATATATTGCCTTGGTGGTCTGGGTGCTGCACTGGCTCCCATCAAATACAGGAGAAAATTTAAAGCCTTGAGCCTTTAAGGCTTTCAATAATTGGGAGGAAAGGGCAACCTCTTACTCTGAAATCAAGACCTACTGTCAGCAGCTTTAGATGTAGCTTGTGTGAGCAGAAGGCAGAGCTTTCTTAGTACTCTGCCCACAACAGCTGAGTTACCATGGATCCTGATTATATGTAAAACCTATCTTCTTAAATGACCTTATCCAAATAAAACTAACCCCCACTCCCTCAAAAGTGCTCTGAAACCTGAATCCTTTAATATGTACTAGTGGAAAGAGGAGAAGACCAAGGGCTGCTGGTTTACTTTATAAAATCTTTAGAAGGTATTCAGGGTAATGGATGTAGTATTAATATGGGGTAGGACCAACTCAATTTTACTCGGGATCAGACAAGCTAGACTTGCTTGAGAAATGTTCCATGCTGGAGGACTAACTCAAATCAAACAATCTTGTGATTAAATAGTGAGGAGGATAAGCTGGTGATAGAGAAATCATGACATTACTACCATGATCAGCTAAGTGGGGGTATTCTAGCGTTTCAAAAAAGTCAAAACACAATTCCTGCCCCAAAGAGGGTACAATCTAAATTTAAACATGGCAGTGGAAGTTTCCACATTGAGGGACTTAACCAGATATGATTGGGGAGGTGAGAGAGAGGCATCATTTGCTGTTCAGGTAAAATAAGTGGGCAAGAAGTGAGATGTAGACATTTGCCTGTTAATTGCACTAAATATCTGTCCTGAACTAAATTAACATAGTATGGTAACTTAAGTGTGTGTCTTACAGCTGTAATGGTGTTAATGGTTTTCCAGTTCATAGTAAACATTTTGCATATACACAAACCTTGAAATCTGGTGTAGTATGTATCACAGTATCAGCTGTGACATTTTTAGTAAGGCATGCATTGCATGCCAGGTGTGCAATGTATGGTGCTTGTGAGCTCATACTGTGTGGAGAGTGCCATTTTGTACTACAAAATGGTGATTTTGTACTACAAAATGGTCCTTCATACATGTTCAGGGGCTGGATAGAATCATCCTCTAGACACAGCTGGTCCTGGGGCACATAGTGGATATGTTGCATATATAAAGTGCACTCCACTGGTAGTATATGAATGTGGGGTGAGCATAGAGTTTTGGGAATTAGACGTTTACAAAAAGCTGTCATTTAAAGTGCAGCTTTTGAATATAAAGGATTAGGGATCTTTTGCTCAAAGCAGTTTGCAAACATAGACTCTGTTATAGTATGTGAACTTGCGAAAGGAGAGAGTCTTCCTTGAAGAAATAATTCGCTAACTTTTCAGTTGTATTTAACATTAAACTCTTCCTGTAAAGAATCATATAATTACTATCTAACCCAGTTTAGGGTAGGAAAATGGTTAATAACAAGTGATATCAATACAATACAGCTAAATAAAAATCTTGGCATAAAGTAATATAGCACTGTTAAAATGTGTGAAGCGCAAGTGATTTATGTAGCATAACTTTGGGGGATGCCTATAAAGGTAATGAGTTTAATGTTGTTTTCTGAAGCGAGGTTTTCACCATCCTCAAACCTCAAAATCAGTTAAACAAATGGTTGACTTCATACATGCCATATTGCAAATATACTCACAGGGTGGGACATCCACTGTACACACGAGCTAGCGCACCAACTCCATCAAATTCATCTGAAAACAGGCAGCCTTATCTATGACCATGATATGTAATTGTTACATTTTGTCTCATTGGCTATACTGGTCAACTTGAGTTAACAGTATATGTGTGGTGTGCTTTATGGTTAAAAAATGAGAAGTACCTGTGTCTGTTGTGACTGGCATATAAAAAGTGTATTTGTTACATTAGGTAATGTAGGTTTTCTGTAATAGGGTCATTTAGTTGTAATGACTTCGGTAATGTTGGAATGTATGTCTACATATCCCATATATGTGTGGCTGTAGTGAAACTGCATACTTGCTGGTGAGTTTGACAGAGGAGTGCTGTGACAGGCCTGGGCTACACCATAAAGTTATGTTCACTTAAACTGCCTTGCATTGCCCTAGTCATGCATGTGTCTACACTAAAATTAGTCTCCCACCAATGTAAGTGCCCCATTATACTGATATAGTAACACCACCCCTCTGAGCTGTGTTGAGCCAAGGTCGATGTACAGCAGATGCAGCACGTATGTGTAGACACTGTGCTCTCTGTGTTGACCTTAGCAGTCCTCCCGCAATGCCCTGTGCTGACTGCTCTGATCACTATTGTGAACTGCATTTCCCAGGGGTCATGCAGATTGGAAACCTCCCCTCCCCTTTAAAGGCCTTTGAATTTGTAAAATTCCTTTTTCCGTTTGCCTGACTTGGTGAGCACATCTAGCAATTCTCCATTGTTGAGTGCAACTTCACAACTGACCGTGCTCACTACACGATTCAGGTGCACTCCTGCCTAGAGTAGACCAGAAATATTGGATCTCCTGGGCCTGTGGGGAAAAGAGGCTGTGCAGGTACAGTTTCAATCCAGCCATAGAAATGTGAACCTCTATGAGCTGATTGCTTGTTGGATAGAGGAGAAGGGATATGGCAGGGACCAGCAACACTGCTATGTGAAAGCCAGGGAGCTGTGGCAGGCATAAGAGAAGATCAGGGAGGTCAACAGTTGATTCAGTGTTGAGCCTCAGGCCTGCCGCTTTTATAATAAGCTGCATGCCACGCTTGGCAGAGATCCTCATGCACCATCATGGATACTTCTGAGGAGCCCAAGACACAGGCCGTGAACAGCGAGGAGGAGGATGAGGACGGACGACTGGGAGAACCAGCTGCATAGTAAGCCAGGACCTGGCTGGAGCCAAAAACAGTCCTGCCAGTCGAGTACCAGCAAGCCCGATACAGGGGAAGAAACCTTGCGTAGCTATGTAGATACGTTTTCCATTATAGCAGTGGGCCCCCCAGAATAGCAGGACATTCCTTTTGACTTTTCATGAGTTTGCTCATGCTAGAAGAGGTAGCATTGTTCTCTGTTTTCATTCCCATTTAGATTTAGGGAGAGGGGCCATGTGGAGCCATTTGTTTGTTGAATCCTCCGGAGAGATCTCAGTGAAACTTTCATGGAGGTACTCTGAAATCTTCTGCTAAAAGTTTGTAGAGATGGCTACCTTATTTCTTCCTCCATGGTATGACACTTTCCCACATCAGTCAGTGATAACTTCAGCAGGCACCATTGCAGTGCACAGGCTAGCAGCACCTGTAAGCCAGGCAGCTTCAAGATGCCAGCAGCAGCTGTAGTGAACAGACTGACAAGGGCATCTCTGAGAGTTATCTGCAGCTGCTGCTGTTGTGACTTTCAGGTTTTGCCCCTCCACACCTGCGAAATGCCTGAACCAGATAAGGAGGAGAAAGAAGAGTACTCCAGGTGACATATTGAATAAGATCCTGCAAGCCTGTGCTGCATTGGGCTGTGAGCACAAGGCCTGGAGGATGAACACTGGGGACAGCCTAGAGAAGGAAAATGGTGGAGACGAGAAAGGTACATGAAAAGGAGTGGGAGATGCACCAGGATATAATGGCTTTTTTCAGGCAGCAAACAAAGATATTACAGACTCTGGTGAACCAGCAGGTTCAACAAAGCTGGGCTTGCCTCCCTCTGCAGCCCACTAAGAACTAAATATTTGAACCTCCCTATGCCCCCATTCCACATGGTGTCAGGGATTGCTGCACTATCCCTACCACTCCACACCCCATGGGACAATAAAGACAATCACAGCTTCACGTGCTCATCTGTGAGAGCCACAGTTGCAGTATGAGTAACTGAAATGGACAATAATGTTCTTTCCTCTTCATAAGCTCTGTTTTTTAAATTTATTTAGTTTTATTAAGTTTTAAATATATTTGTTTTTGTTTTTTTGCACTGAATTGTTACAAAATAATTGTCTATTATTTAAACCGTAACTCATCTTTATTAGTTTGTAACATCTGCTTGTTTTTGACAGTGATACAACCCATAGATAAGCCACAAACAACATTAATAGATATATTGACAATGTTATCGGTTATGAACAGCAATCGCCACACAATTCCTAATATGCCACAAAAGAGCAGGGCCAGTCTAATATTCCCCTAGTGCAGTCTGGACTGGTGTATTGCTGTGTCACCCCAATTCCCCACTCTTGGAGCCCATTTTACTCTGCTCCGCTGTGAGAACCTCCCACTCCTGGGGTGTTCATGCACAGCCACCAGCAAGTAAGATGTTCCTGAATGAGTGAGTGCTTCTAGCCAGACACTCTTTGGATTATACAACACAATGACCCCATCTAATACTCCTCAATCCCAGATGCAGCCCTAGGCATCTCTATTTTACAATGTTTAGTGCTGCCCACTGAACAATGTACGCTCATATAAATTCATTAATTGAACAAAGAAATTGATATGCACCAGCCTTGTTCTTCCCAGTGAAGTCTCCCACACGCTTCAAAGCAAATGCACTGCTTTAGATAAAACAAACAAATTTATTATCTACAGAAGGATTATAAAAGATTAGAAATCAAAAGATAGCAAGTCAGATTTGGTCAAGAAGTAACAAAAGCAAAACTCATTCTAAACTAAGCTTAATACTTTCAGCAACCTTACAAATGTAAGTGTTTCTCACTACAGGCTGGCTGGTTTCCCTTTGGTCAGCACTTCAGTTGCTTGGTGGTGTTTGTAGATGGAGGTGGAAGAGAGAGAACATGGTAAATGTGTCTCCTTTTTATTATAATCCTTCTCCCCCGCAGGGTCAGGTAACAAACACTGTCCTTGTATGTGTTTCATTTATGTCCTGAGTCAATGAGCATTACCTCATCTGGGCTCCAAGCTAGCCAAGGTAAGGTTCTTTGTTGAGGCTGAGGCCAGACCTTTGTTCCTGGAAAGCTGAGCTGGGTTTGTCCTATACAAGCCTTGATGAGATGTGAACTCCTTTCTGCTCCTGGGTTTTGTCTGGATCTGAGGACACATATTTGGAAATATTACATTGTGAAGCCTCATAACCACATACATAACCTCATAACCACATACATGACATAGCAACCAACATATTATTATAACAATAATGCTCAGTACTTCCATTAGCATTCCAAAAACATCTTATATGACATATTTTGCATTAAACAATGTACCATTACACTATAAGGGTGACCATGGGGCTGCAGAGCATCACAGCCAGGTAGAGCACTATACAACAAAGCACATTACTGTGACTCACTTTTAAAATGGTCTTTCAAAGTCTTCCTGAGCTCTATAGCTCTGCGTTGAGCTTTTCTAATAGTGCTTGTGTCTGGTGGTTGTTATGAGAATGAGTGTGAGGTCCCGGCAGAGTCGCCAAATTGTTATGAGAATGTTCGTTCTCTGCTCTGGTCATTGAAGGAGCTGGACAACAGGAGGAAGAATCACAGATTTATTAGCACCTAGAGCTACTGGGTGCGGCCGGCCCCTAGGGGCCATTGCTTAAGGTATTTATACAGAGGTAAAAACTTCTTTCAGAAAGAAGAATCAAACGGTTCTCTAATAGGGTGGCAGGGCATATTTTCACATATGATTGGAGAAAAGTAGAAGCTGTCTAGCTTACGTGTGAATAACACAATACTGTTCCCTACAAGCTTATCAGTATATGAAGGTCAGGGCCGTTAACTGGCGACTGTTGCCAGTTAGAATAGCTGAGACTGCCAAAAATGCCTGCAGGCAGTCAAATGGTTTGCTTGGGCTAAAAACACAGAAAATGGCCCTGCTTAAGACAATTTTCCCCTCACACTGTTCAAACTCAGCAGACAGGCACTCCATCTCTGCCCCCCACCGTGGCAAAAACTTTCCTCTCTTTGCATCAAACATTTATGCAGGATATAGTAGGCAGTTATAACCATTGGGATATTTTTCTCACTGAGGTCCAATATTGTGAGTAAACCATGCCAGTGTCCTGCAATCAACCAAAAGCATTTTGAACTGTCATTCTGCCCCTGCTTAGCTGGTAATTGAACTTTTCCTTGGAGTGTCCAGATGGTTGGTGTACAGTTTCACGAGCCAGGGGTAGGTTGGATCACCCAGGATCACAATTAATATTTCAACATTGCCAATGATAATCTGTTGTCTGGGAAAGAAAGTCCCTGCTTGCAGCTTTCTGGACAGTCATGTGTTCTTAAAGATGCGAATGTCATGCACCTTTCCTGACCAGCCCACACTGAAGTCAGTGAAATATCCCCAGTGATCCACCAGTGCTTGCATAACCATAGAAAAGTAGCCTTTTTTGTTGATGTACTCTGTGGCAAGGTGGTCTGATAAAATAGGGATCTGCACGCGGTCTATTGCTCCATCACAGGTCGGAAATTCCATTGTTGCAAATCCCGACGTCCTCCATGCTGCCGGGAGTCACAGTCCTTCGTAGCAGGAGGCGATTAATGGCCCTGCACTCTTGTATGAAAACAGCCCCCATAGTGCATTTCCTGACTCCAAATTTATTTCTGACTGACCTGTAGCAGTATGGCCTTGCAACCTTTCCCAGTGCGATTGCCACTAGCTTCTCCACAGTCAGTGCAGCTCTCATTTTGACGTCCATGTGCTCAAGGGCTGGAGCAAGCTCAGCACAGAGGTCCAGGTATGTGGCCTTGTGCATCCAAAAGTTCTGCAGCCATTGCTTGTCATTTCAAGCCTGCATCACGATATGAACCCATTAGTCAGTGCTTGTTTCTCAGGCTCAGAAGTAGCACTCCATCATCTGCAGCTGCTCCATGAATGCCAACAATAACCTGGAATGGGTTCTTACTATATCCCACCATAGTCTGTCCTCCATAGTCGTCCATTGTCTTAGAATGTGCTAAATTCTTATGCTAAATTGTCTGTTTGATCTTATATTTAGCTGTAACACTCTGGGTACCTTTCCCAGGTCTGAGGAAAAGCTCTTTGTAGCTCCAAAGCTTGTCTCTCTCTCCAACAGAAGTTGGTTCAATAAAAAAAAATGACTTCGCCCACCTTTTCGGTTCAAGAAAATGTCATGTTCACCATTGATTTAGTTTTTCTTGCAGTTCTGCAGATGCTTCAGATCATGCTCCTTGTGCTTGCCATGCTCATGACAGTAGTGCAGAGCTGTGCAGGCTCCATGTTTCTGTCTGAAATGGTGGACAGTGAGGAAGGCTGTGTGAGTTTGTGGGATTTTGAAAAAGGAGACAGTTGCAAACTGGGAAGGCGACCCCATTCTCTCTGTGCAACTTGTTTTGGGCCCATTATGCATTGCCAAAATGTCCTAAAAGACAGCGTGCTAGACGGTGGTGAGTTTCATAATGGGAAACTTACCCATGGTGCACTGCACTGTACATCAGTACAAGGCACAACAACAAGACAAGGAACCAAGTATACATACACACAAGCAATGTACTAACCGTGACAGCTTCATGCTGATATAACTTGTGCCATTATAACTTTGTAGTATAGATATGACCTCAGCCAGCACCTAATGACAGACAAGAGCAGGAAGGCAGGGACATACATATGTAAAAAAAAGTAGCACCAACTTCATACCTGTTTAGGTGTACAGAGTGCTGTCTTTTGTGCATTTCTTGCATGGATGTCTGTGTGTATTTGCAATACAGACTATGAACTAAAATGTTTTTTTCTCTGATTATAAGGTTTGGCACAATGGGTACTTTACTTCAGCAATGTTAGTTCCTAGTTAAAGTTTTTTTGTATGGGAATAAGAAAGCTCTAAAAAACTGGAAAATAACAAATTGACTGTGGAAGCCTTCGTTATATCCTTAATCTGTTTTGTTGATCCTAGGGATTGCAGCCATGTTTCCTATCCATTGCGCTCTTTCTTCTTGATTCCTACATCTAAGTCCAGTAAAGAGTGAGCTCAGGAACTCATGAGGGCTTTGAGTCTGAAATTTCTTGTCTTTGTTGGTTTAAGACAAACCCTTCACATGATTATAACAAACATATTTAGTTTGTACTTAATGTTTTAAAAGAGCCAGCCCTAATTAAATGTGTTCCGCCAAACTGGAATTTTCAACGTAAGTATGAGATTTTTACATAACCTCTGATAAATGACTATTTTTCCTTTTGAACAAGCCATCAAAAACATTTTTTTTCTGATTTCTGTGAAAGTCTTTCCCAGCCAAATTACAAGGCCAAAATAGTGATTCTGTGCTTAGCAAAATAACAATGTAGTGGTAAAACTAACTATTTAACTGTTGCAGATTAATTTTATTTCTTCCTCCAGAAACTAGTGATTAGTGATGAGTAGATTTTTTTTTGTGTGGTTTCAGCTGGGTATGGTTGGTGTGTGGTAGTTATAATATATAGTAATGATCATTATTTTTCATGACAGTTGGGTATGCTTGTCAGTTTCCTCTTGAGTTCAAGTGAGTGGCATTTTCCAGAGTGACTCATTTGGGGGAAAGAAAAACACTATTAATAGGAAAAGAATGTGGCACCTAGGAACAGACGTTATGTTGAAAAGAATGGATTTTCACTTTTAAAAATAAATTTCTGAGTTATGGGGAAGTTTAACCAGTGTCCCAACAGCAATTTGTTTTCAAGTTCCAGTAATTTGACTGCCTTGTGGATCTGGAAATGACACTAAGGCCATGCTATGCTACAAACTTTTGCTGGCATAGCTGTGTCAGTCAAGGGTACATTGAGGGGTCATTTGCAATTGACATAGCTCTGTATAACATATTTTGATGGGGAGGAGAAAGGGGAAAGAAGTTTGGGATAAGCTATGCTAGCAAAAGCGCAGTTTTGCTGGTATAAATTGTGTCCACACTAGAAGCATTTTGCTGATACAGTATACCGGTATAGACATCCTGGCAAAGCTTTCCAAGTGGAATAGCCTAGCCTAAGAAAAACAGCTTTAAAGCTGAATTTAACAAAACCAAGATGTACAGCTGTTATGGTTTTAAACTGTTTTTGTAAGGTGATAGTCTTATTTTTAAATTATCCCTTAATTAAGGTTGCCAACTTTTAAAATGCTTGTTTGCAGTTGTGTTTCAATGTTCTGTAGGTTATAGAAAACACTAAAGGGCCCAATCCTGCTCCCACTGAAGTCAAGAGGAGTTTAGCTATCAATTTTAGTGGTAACAGGACTCGGACTCTGAAAAGTGAAATCTGTCATTGAAGTACTAAAGTTGTACTATAATTTTGCCTGGTAGTTACCAATATCTAATCAGAGATACTTAATTGAAAGAGGTTTGTGGGAAAAAGATTGGGTAGATAGATGGAAGAGGCTGGGAGTATATAGGAATATCTTCCCCTTTCCCGTGCTATCTCTTAGTCCTTTCCCGCCTGCTTCATTTCAGTCTTAGAAAGTCTATAGACTGCTTCACAGTCCTATAAAGTGGAACATATGGAGGGAGACTCATGGAACACGGAGGTGATCTGAAAGGCAGGGTGGATGGCACAGAGCCATGCTTCCCAGCTCCATTCCCTTCTTTTCTGTAGCTCAGCTGTAGTCTCTGCGGCCATTCTATGCTACAGCCTCATTATTTAAGGCTTAATCCTGCAAGGTACTGAGTACTCTGATCGAGTGAAGAATTCAAGCATGTGCCTTTATACAACTGGCTAGTCCTGCGATCCTACATTTCTTCCTTTACCCCATGCATGGGCTTCTTTCCCACAAATTTTCAAGGACCTGATAGAGTTCACCAGTGGCATTGCTGCTCTGATGGACTTGTTACAGTTCAATGAACAGAGTTTGTAGTGAACTGTAAGAGTTTTGCCAGAGAGAGAAGATGCCTCTATGTGGCAGAGATCCAAACTCTGGATGTCAGGCAGACTTGCCTTTTTGTCTCAGTCTCTAACAGCAACAGAGCTGAGACATCGGCACTTTTCCTCTGAACAGTGTTTGTGGTAAATCTGGAGACATAATTCAATGAACAAACTGTGGAAAAAGAGAGATTTGAATGATACTTTAAATGAAAAGTTCAATATACCCTTAGCTCTAGAGTTGCTCCTGATACTTTCATAATAATCTTAAAAACCTGTTTGTTACAAAAGCTTAATGTGCTTACAGCTTTCCTGGTTTCATTAGTGTTTTGAAGCTATTTGTTCAACATAATGAAATTTTGTAATTGTAAATGTGCATGTACATGTAATAAGATTTCAAAAATAACTTTCATTTTCCAACTAGACTGCATATTAGTTCACAAAATAACATTATCTTATTTATTGGAATAACTTATTTTGAATTTTAACAACTATAACATAGAACATTTAATCAGTTGAATGTAAGTCCATTTATTTCTGCCAGAAACATAAACTACTATTAATTTTTTTTATTAAACAGCTGCTATTGTATGTTACATAATGCCTGATATATGTCCTTGGAGTATATGTAGGTTTGTAATTCACTCAGGCTCTGCTGACAGAGCTTGCGTATGTCAGTAGAGCTTCTCAAATCAGCTACAGCTGACATTGATTTTGAAGCCACATTGTATTTAAAACATAGAAGGCCAGATTCTTCAGTCCATTTAGCTCACTTTGTACCTCATAAGTGCCACAAAGCAAACTTAAAAGACTGGAGAAGGACCTTGGAAAATGCCCACCATGTTGCTCCTTCCTGCATGAAAATCCCTCCCCACCCTTCTTGGTGTAAAGGCACTGTGGTGGTGGTGGTGAACCCCAGAGGCTTATCCAGAAGGCAATCTGAATCAGCTCTTGCTATTGCTGCCACAGGATCTCCAGATATCTCTACCGGTTGGTCTATAAAAACTCCTAGCAGAACCCTGAAGAGTGAGGTATCCCAGAACTTAGTATATCGTCCCAAGAAAATGAGGAAAAATCTTAAAAATTAGTTTTTCTCTCTATGCTGGAGGATTAGGGAGCAGGCAGCTAAGGAGTCTTGCTTTTTCTCCTCTTGACAGAGTCATGAAATGATCATCCCTGCTCTTCCCACCCAACTGCTCCACAACACATGCACACACCTTGCTGATGTTGTGGGCAAGGAGGAGCTGTACTGAAACTGTCAAGTCTCTGCAACTACTTATTTAGCTCTGGTCCTTGCCATAATAGAGTATATCACCAGCGTCTAAGGTCTGGTTTACACTTGAGAAATTTAAATCAGTTAAAGCCCTGTGATAATAGTACTACACTGTTCACATGCTCAGAAATCCCCAATTTACAAATTGTAGTACGTGGTTAGAGCAGACTGTTTTTCAGCAGGACTGGTAACCATTTCAAGTGTAATTGGATCAGTCTGAATCAACTTAGTGACAGTGTGGATGCAGACAAAAAGTCCTACTGGCCAACAGCACACCAGTGATTTTGACAACTCTCCCTGAACGCTCTGCTTGGGAAGCTGAGATGGAAACTGGGATGGGTTGGCCCATTGAACTTGAGAAGGGAATCATTTGCTGAAAACCCTGTTAGCTATTCTCCCCTAAGTATGTGGTGGGAGAGTTTCAGATCACAGTTCTTGATTGTAAAAGATTCTAGTCTGGTAAAGGAAGCCACATTAAAATGCTGTTTAAGCATATTTGGAATTACACAGTTCTGATGTTAAAGTGGGCAGGCCCTGAAGTAATTAGTGAACAAACAGAACCAGCCATTATTATATAAGATGTACAAGATGTGCCCCTGGAAGCACACTGCTCAGACAACAGTGTGGGGTTAAGGGCCCTAAATGAAGTATGACCCTGATCCTGTAATGTGATGTGCACAAGGCCACATCCATGTGCCCCTGCAGAGCTTCAGTGGTTTCACCGGGTGTGTGTGGGGGGGGGGAGCCGGGGGAAGCAGAGAGAGTGTGTTTTGGGGGCGGGAGGGGGAGGGGAGTCTGAGCTTTTAACTCTGTTGCAGTGGAATATACTCCAATGAGCTTTTGCTAAAAATGTTGGTTTTTTCATGGAAAAAATTGAATGCTAAAGGACATTACCTGGTAGAGTTTTTCACAATCTGTAATTTCTAGTAATGGAGGAAATAACACACCATCTTCATTGCTCATTTGCTTACCATACTGGAAGCAATGAAAAGTAAATTATATTTAACACTTATAAAAAAAAAAAACCCAATTGTGTGATCAACAGTTGTCAGAGAATCTGTAAACTCACCCTTCAGTGCCCTCTCAGCTTGGTGGAAGACGGGACAAAGTGTAGGATTAAAGCACAAGAAGATATGTTTAGTCTAGTAATGAGTTAGTATGTTAGGAGGCATGAGGTATAGTTGTTGTGTCTCTAACTAACCATAGCAGGCACCAATACATTACTTATGATTTCACGAATTTCAAATTTTTTTAATTAAAAAACAAAACAACAACCCTCCCTTCTCCCCCCTGTTATGAGAATGTTTGTTCTCTGCTCTGGTCAAAAGAGCCAAAAGAGGCCTACAGACAGTCAAAATACTTTGCTTGGGCTAAAAAACACAGAAAATGGCCTTGCTTGAAACAAGTCTCCCCTCACACCTCCAACACCTTTTCTGTACATCCCTTAGAGACAAAAGTAGGAAGTAGGTTACCACCACTGCTAAAATCATAACTTTTGTGCATTTAAAGAAATGGTCCATTTCCATGGAGAGTATGTCCATCCAGTCCATCATGTACCTGACAGCAAGGCCTGGGAGCACCTTTGCTGCATTATCCCTTTGGTCAGCTGCAGCCACTCTGCACACGTGAGCAGAGGTATATTTTGGTGTGTGTTTGCCTTTCAGAATGCCTGAATACGCATTTATGTTCAGCATGTATTTTCTAAATGGTATTTTGCCAGTTCAAGACAATTTATCATGAAAACGTTTAGTACAAATATTATTGATCCAATGGACCATATCAACATCTATAAGTGTATTTTACAACAATTTTTGCTCAGAAATTGATCAGCTGGTTGTGCATGGAGTTGATGGTGTAATATACTTCATTAAACTAAAATCGCAAACCCCAATGCCTAGGACATTACTAATAACTTTTAAAAATTTAATCTAATTCTAGAACATTTTCGGAACTACTGAAAGCCCCTAAAGCATCTGAAGCCACTACTTAACTGTCCTATCGTTATACGTAACTGAGTCAATTTCCTTCCAAATTTATTTAAAAAACAAATAATGTAGCTTCTGGAATTCAGCCCAGATTGAAATATTTCCCCCAGCAGGGGTTTAAATTGGAAATGCTAACACAATTGTAACTATAGCAACATGAACAGTCATTGTGATTATGTACCTGGAAGTCATCCTTTTCCTACATGCTATTAAGATAGTAAAAAAAGAAATTAAATAAGATTTAGCAGATTTGTATGCATTAAAAAGGAATTACTGATGTTGGAGTGTGTGGTTGCTCCTTATATGAGAGGTTCAGCATTTAATATTAAATTTAATTAATTATTTTTTAAAGCAATGGAGAAAAAATTTACTCCTTTATTGCATTGTGAAATGTTAATATATATTATCCCGTGAGAGTAGTTCTTGCATTTCTGCAGGATTTTGATACCAGTGATGTATCTGCTTGAGGACTCTCAATATTCTCTTGTTGCCAATATAAATGAAAGGGATAGAGGTCAGGTTTCTCCCAAGTGGCTGTGAGGGTCTGTCTACTCTGCAATTAGACACCTGTGGCTGGTCTGTGCCAGCTGATCCGGGCTTGCAGGGCTTGGGCTAAGGGGCTGTTTAATTACAGTGTAAATGTTCAAGCTCGGACAGGAGCCCAGGGTCTAGGACCGTGTGCCCAAGCGTCGCGAGCCCGAGTCAGCTGGCACAGACCAGCCGCGGGTGTCTAATTGCAGTGTAGACATACCCTGAAAGTTTTTTTTTTTTTTTTCCCCAACCCATTAGAAAATCTTGTCCCATCCTCTGCAGACATGTTTCTTGATGTTTGGCTATTGCACTTGAGAATCACTAGCTATCAAGATGATTAAATGGCACTTTGTGAAAGACTATGTGTCTCTGTGCACTATTGAAGAACACTTAACAGTGAAGGCTTAAATAATTCTTTTATGGTAATTGCTGTTAATTTCCTACAAAGAATTATGACAAACCCTGAAATGGAAACTGTAATAAAGTGGATCCAAAGAGACAAATATTGTGTTACCGAACAGACGATCTGATCCTGCTCTCACTGAAATTCCCATTCACTTCAATAGTATAGTATCAAGCCAAGATACAGGAAAATGGATTAAATATGTTAACTTCATAGTAAATTATTACACTAGCTGTTACAAGAAAAATTCAATGCTAGTAATAACTTTTTATTAGACTCTGAATAAGAGATAAGAAAAATAAAGAATAGCAATAAATAGACAATTTTCAAATGTAAGAAGGCTAGCCATGGAGTGCCCCAAGGGTACATATTAAAATAAGAAAGATAAATTAGTAAACTGTATTTATTAATATATGGAAAAAGATGCCATCAGAATTGCTCTTCCCTTGGGCAGCTCAGCTTAAAATTTTTGGCATCACATTTTACAAACAAGAAAATCCCCAGACAACTATTTGCAAAGCTGCATATCTCTAATGAAAATAGATTCAATAAGGTAAATTAGGGATATGTATCAAGGATTCCTTTGGGTTGGCAATTGTCTCTGCAAAGAAAAAATAGTTATAGGTAAGAAGAAAAATTTGTCCTCTTGTAAACACATTTATTGCTATTGAACCAAAAGATATCACTAGGATGTCATATGTAGTAACACAAGAAATGAAAAAAGACAGTTAAGGTGGAAAGAATGTTACCAACACAAGTTTTAAAAAAATCGGTGAACAGAGCTGAATAAAGTTGGTAGGCTGTACATCCATCAGCTATAGTCTAAGAAGATTGTCCCAGTGGATAATCACAGAATCATAGAAATATAGGTCTGGAAAGGACTGCAGGAAGTCAAGTCCAGTCCAGCCCCCTGCACTGAGACAGGACCAAGTAAACATAGACAGCTGTGTGTCCAACTATTCTTAAAAGCTCCAGTGATGGGGATTCCATAATCTCCCACGGAAGCCTATTCTAGAATTTAACTACTTTTATAGTTAGAAAGTTTTTCCTAATATCTAACCTAAATCTCCCTTGCTGCAGATTAATTACTTAATTAATTACTTCTGATCCCCCTTTCAGTGAGCATGGAGAACAGTTGATCAGTGTCCTCTTTATAACAGCCCTTAACACATCTGAGGACAGTCATCTTTTTTTCAAGACTAAACCTGCCAGTTTTTTAAACCTTTCTTCATAGGTCTGGTTTTCTAAACTTTTGTCATTGTTGTGGCTTTTCTTTTCAATCTGTCCTCATCTTTCCTAAAGTGTGGTGGTCAGAATTGGACACAGTACTCCAACTGAGGTCTAACCAGAGTGAGAGAATTACCTCCCATGTCTTACATAGGATATTTCTGTTAATACATCCCAGAATATGAGCGTTTTCCACAACTATAACATGTTGTTGACTCTCATTCAATTTGTGATCCACTATGACCCCCAGATCCTGTTCAGCAGTACTACTACCTCTCCTGTTGTTCTCCATTTTGAACTTGTGCATTTGATTTTTATTCCTAAGTGAAGTACTTTGCCTTTGTCTTTATTGTATTCCATCTTGTTAATTTCAGACCAATTCTCTAATTTCTTAAGGTTATTTTGAATTCTAATCCTATCCTACAAAGTGCTTGCAACCCCTCCCAGCATGGTGTCATCTGGACATTTTGTAAGCATACGGAAAAAGTGATAGGTAGTTGCATTCTGCTCTCACTACAAGAATGTACCCAGCCATGAGAGAATGTGATAAGCATACAAACTGAAGATTTCTGACTCTAAGTCTCTTCATTCTGTCTCAATTTTCCTCTCACTGGCAAGGCACTTACTGGGACTCTACTGAGAGTCAGTAGAATCAGTAGAATATCTATATACTTAAGAGATTTGTTTGGCCCTTATCACTGTAGTATCTGAGTATCCACAAATATTTAATTTTAGTGTCAACACATCTGTGAGGTAGAGAGGTGGTGTTATCCCCACTTTGCAATGCGGAACTGAGGCATAAAGAGATTGATGAAGTGACTTACGCAAGTGACTCACATAGCATGCCTGTGGCACAGCAGGAACTGAATTCAGGTCTCTAGAGTTCCAGTCCATAACATTAACTGCAAGGCCATGCTTCTTCTGAAGGAACCATCCTTCCTTTTAAATTATGGCTGTAGGAAGCCATAGTGTGTGTTCAGTGACTAGGGTGCAGATAACCTCTCTCTTTTGGTGATATACTTTGAAAACTCCAACTGTAGAAGCCATGTTGTCCTTGGACTCTGGGTCTGTTTTAAAGGGAAGTAAAAGGGAATCTCCTCCTCCATAAGACATTTCCTTTTGGACAAGGGAACTCTTGGATTTGGCATGAAAATACCTTCACTCAGAAGCCACCATCTTGTGAGCTGGAGGCAATAGCTCCAGTGCCCCCTTATAGGCCTGCTATCCACTCATAAAGGGACAAAGATTTGAGCTGCCTGTTAGCAAAAGAGGCTCAGGGTTCTCGTCATCTGACTCAGGTTGTCAGCTCCCATGTCCCCTAGGGAGTAAAGTTTAAAAAAGGGAAAAAGATGGTTCAAGAACTTAATTCACAAACTTGGGAGAAAACTGGCCTTTTCTTCTGGGAATAGCAGTTCCTTTGACTCATCACCAGAGGGCACCAGAGCTAAAGGCTCTGCTCCCAAGGTTTTCATACACTAGAAAGAAAAAGCATAACAAAAATAATAAATTGTTTGTGTCTGGTTCTTCATCTTTTTCATAATTGAATTCATTTTTATCCTCGTCTTCCTGGGCATCACCAAAGAAGGAAGAGGCAAGGAAATCTGTTCAGTCTAAGTCCAAGAGAGGGGGAAAAAGAAGTTGAGATGAAAGTCAGGATCTTCTTCACAGAAGGGAAGTGACCTCTTAATCGCAGTCTGTATTGTGGGATGAAGTGAAACTTTTTCCAGCTGAATCATTTGAGATGTTACAAAAGGTGATCAGACACTTGGGTATTCTGTTGGATGAGCCCATCAGAAAAGATTCGAAGAAGAAGAGAGGCTTGGTAAGAAGTTATAAAAAAGTGTTTTCCAAATGGTTCAAAATCTGAACCTTTCATTTTTTTCATATCTTTTTGGAAAAAGTAATTAAGGTCAAATGGAAAACACCAGCACAGTCTATCAGATTGTCCAAGCTTGCCAAATAATTCTACCATATGTACCATAGCCAAGCAGATTTTGTGTCTCTTCTGAAAGAGGATGGAGCATTTCAGTAGTAGTCCCAGACACTATCCTAATGGAAGAGGACATTTTCCCAGAAGAACACAGTGACAACAGAATGGAAATATCACTGCGCCGAAAGTTTGGGGCTGCATCTTCCTGTCTGAGGGCTTCTGTTGCGGCAACATATTTTCAAGAGCAGTACGGGCTTGGACTAAGAAGTTTGGCAGCCAGACTGCCAAAAAAGGCTAAAAAACATAAGTTAGCTTTGGAGTTAAAGAAAATCTCAAGGATTTCAGCATTCATAGCCAATACAGCAAAGAATACTTTGATGTTTTCAGCACATGTCATAACCACCAATTTACCAGCCGGCACCTCTGGTTGTGAGCCTAAAAGGGAAATATGCAGGCTAAAATCATGTTAGCAGCTTGGAAATATTCAGGAGATTCGTTATTTGGGGAGCCATTAGACAAAGAAAATAAGACCTTACATCTAAGACTCCAAATCTGGAAAAAGGGGTAGCCGACCTTATTACAGGTCTAAATATCCTTTTCATGGCTACTCCTCTATGAAGGTGAGACTACGGCAGAAGCAAATGCAACAAGTCTAATTGCAGAAAGGTGAGAGACCAGTCTTCCCACAATGCAGATTCCAACACTAGAAGTAAAACCTGAATGAGAATTCTGGTAAGCAATTTCTAGGGGAGAGACTATTAAACAAGGAACCATAACCGCTGTCCATGTTGGACAGATGGGTTCTGTATGTGGTTCAACAAGGGAATGCCATTGGATTTTCCAGGATTCCAAACGGCTTCTGATCAACAGCTCAATGCCTAGTTGACAGCTGGTAACAAGTGGAGTACCCAAAGGGTCAGTGCTAGGGCTGGTTTTGTTCAACATTTTCATTAATGATCTGGAGAATGGGGTGGATTGCACCCTCAGCAGATTTGCAAATGACACTAAACTTGGGGGAGTGGTAGATATGCTGGAGGGTAGGGACAGGATACAAAGTGACTTAGACGAATTGGAAGATTGGGCCAAAAGAAATTTGATGAGGTTCAACAAGGACAATGCAGAGTCCTGCACTTAGGACAAAGAATCCCATGCATTGCTACAAACTGGCTAAGCAACAGTTCTTCAGAAAAGGACTTGGGGGTTACAGTGGACAAGAAGCTGTATATCAGAGTGCTACAGTCCTAGTACTGAGCCCTGATTCTGGCTAGATGGAAGCCAACTGAGCAAATGGGCCTGGAAGGAAGGAACTAGAAACAGCTGTAGAACCTGGGAGGGCTATAAAAGTTCACAGGAAGAAGATGCTAGAAGGAAGGAAAAGGCAAGTAGCCAGAGCGGGAGAAGCTACAGCAAGGGAAGGCTGAACATTCCTTGACTAGAGGCTGAATCTGCAAGACCCCTGTGACTCATAAGAACTGACTGTATAGAAGGTGGTGAACAACCTGTTGTAAATAAAGTGCACTGGTGGAGCACAAAACTGTCATTTGGAAGTGTTTTATGGGCGTCGGGGGGCCAGGCGCAAACCGCTACATGTGGGGGCTCATCTGAGAACTTGAAGCTAGTGATGGAGGTTGGCGGCCCAGGGATGAAGGACACTCTACAATGGCTGGTAAAGCAACAAGAATAGATGCAGCAGGCGATACAGGGTTTCCAGCAGGCCCACCAGGTGGAGAGGCAGGCCTTACTAGCACAGCAGGCTGAACAGCAGAAGACCTTGTAGGAGTTCATCAGGGAGTAGGCCAGTATGCAGCAACAGCTTCAACAGCTTGTCTACAGCAAGTGGGGAGTCCTGCAGTAGGGGAGGGCAGTTTGCCCCCAGGTTTGGGACTATGCAAGATGGGTCTGGCTGATGACTCAGCAGCCTTCTTTGGAACTTTTGACTGGGTGGCCAAGGATGTCCATTGGGAGAAAGCAATGTGGGCCCTATGGCTGGCCTGTGCCTTAATGGCAAAGCGCAGGCAGTTACATGGCTTTAAGCATAGCACAGACAAGAGATCATGAGGTGGTAAGGGCAGCTGTCCTCAGTTGAATAGGACTCTCAGCAGAGAAGTACCACTAGAGGTTCAGGGCCAAATGCTCACAGATTGGAGTACCTGCTGGCTGAGACCAGACATCCACACAATGGAAATAATGGGCATGCTAGTCTTAGAGCAATTTCAACATAGCCTGCGGATATGGGTTTGGAGACATCAGCCTAGCACTGTAGATGTTGCCATGAAACTGACCGAGGAGTACATTGAGGTGGACTTCCCTCAAAGAGAGGGTCAGCCCCACGAGGGACAGGACAGGGGAAGGAAACCACCTGGAAAGGGGCTGAAGAAGAAGAAAGAAGAACCTCGAGGAGTGACCAGGAGGCCAGCCTAGGTCGCCTGCTAGCAGTGTGGACAGTTGGGGCGTAGAAAAAGTGACTGCCCCCAGATGCACTGCATCTTTGCTGAGTTTTATGGCTGGATTCATGTGGCAGGGCGGGAAAACAGGTTGAGGTTGGCCACCTTCCCCCTGAAAGTGGGGAGGAAGACCCGGAGGGCACTGGAAGATACAGCCTTCACCTGCTCGCTTGTGCGGAGGCAGCTGGTAAAGCCTCAATTGTTGATCCTCGGGGCAAGGATGACCGTACAATGTATTCATGGGGATAGGAGGTACTGCCTGGTGGCCCAAGTGCCCCTGGAAGTCCAGGGCAGGTTTGACTGTAAGCGAGTCACTGTAATTGAGGGATTGACATATGCTGTAGTGCTGGGCACCAACTGGGAAAGGGAAAAGAGAGACGGGGCCCAGAAGAGAGAGAGGGTAATGACAGGACTCTCCAGGTGGAAGGGATGGGACCCCCGGAGCTAAGAAACCCCGGTGACAGGGACTCTGAACCCCAGAGCCCAGACTGGAGGAAGGGTAACCCCAGGACCCAGAGAAGGAAGGGAGTAACAGAATGGACGCTAGACCCCAGAGCCCAGCAGAGTGGCAGGAACAGCCAGAGAGCCCTAGACAAAATAGCCAAGAGAAGGAGAGGACTAAGGGAAAGGAAAAAAGGGGAATGTCCAATCCCAGCCCCTTGGGGCAGGAAGCCAGGATAGGAGGACCATGTCCGGGGTGACCTCTGAGGGGGGCAGCCCAGGCTACATGTGAGAGGCCCATGGTACTGGGGGCCCTAGCAGTCCTGAGAGAGGTAGAGATGGACCCCAAAGGCCCACCAGTGGATGAGGGAAGTAGGGACGTGGGGCCATCCGGGGACTTGACTGGTGTGACAACCTGTGGGCGGAGGTGGAGCTGTGCGGGAGTCCGCCCCCATGCAGTGTACCTTCTGTGAGTGGAGGGTGCCTGAATCCCACAGAAGTAATGCTGGGAGTCAACCCATGCTGGTGGAGGCACCTCCCCACTCACACCCCAGAAGCATAGGGAGAAGGGGATGGGTAAGGTTTAACCTGGAAGTTCATAAGGGGAGGGTGTGTAGCAGGGTGCTACTGACAAGGCTGGGCTACCCCCTGCTGATGAGCCCTAATTAAGGGTAGATGGGAGCCAGCTGAGAAAGCAGGCCTGGAAGGAAGGAATTACGAACAGCTGTTGAACCTGGGAGGGGTATAAAAGCTCCTGGGAAGAGGATACTGGAAGGAAGGGAAGGGCAAGTAGCCAGAGAGGGAGAACCTCCAGCAAGGGAACACCCTTTAGCTAGAGGCTGAATCTGTAAGATCCCTGCGACTGTAAGAAATTTCTGTATAGAAGGTGTTGGGCAACTCGTTGTAAATAAAGTGGACTGGTGGAGCACAAAGCCGTTGTCTGGAACTGCTTTGTGTGGGGGCCAACGGCCTGGGCAGCAAGGGGGCCAGACACAAACCATTACAAGCTGGATATGAGTCAGCAGCCATGAACGCTAGCAGCATTTTGGGCTGCATTAGTAGAAGCATTACCAGTAGATTGAGGGAAGTGATTATTCCCCTCTATTTGGAACAGGTGAGGCCACATCTGGAGTACTCTGTCTAGTTTTCGGACCCCACTACAGAAAGGATGTGGACAAATTGGAGGGAGACAAGTGGAGGACAATGAAAATGATTAGGGGGCTGGAGCACATGACTTATGAGGGAAGGCTGAGGAAATTTATGCTTATTTAGTGTACAAAACAGATGGGTGAGGGGGGATTTGATAGTGGCCTTCAACTACCTGAAGGGGGGTTCCAGGGTGGAGGGAGCTAGGCTGTTCTCTGTGGTGTCCTGTCATCTGCCAAGAAGCAATGGTCTCAAGTTGCAGTGGGGGAGACTAGGTTGGATATTAGGAAAAACTTTTTCACTAAGAGGATGGTGAAGCCCTGGAATGGGTTACCTAGGTAGGTGATGGAATTCCTATCTTAGAGGTTTTTAAGGTGCAGCTTGACAAAGCCCTGGCTGGGATGATTTAGTTGGGTTGGCTCTGCTTTGAGCAGGGGGTTGGACTAAATGACCTCTTGAGGTCCCTTCCAAACCTAATATTCTATGGTTCTATGATAAGATGGAGACCTTGAAGTCCATAGTGGAGGTGACATGCCTGGGGGATTACCTTATGTCAATCAGTTTGAAGGAGGCCTGTCTTCATGTTCCGGTTCACCAGGTGCACAGGCAATTTGTGAGGTTCTTTCATGGGACTAGTCATTTTCAATACAAAGCACTGCCTTTTGGATTGTCATCCATGCCTCTAATGTTCATGAACGTCTTTGTTGTTTTGGTGGCTTTTCTCAAGCAGAAGGAGATACAGATATGTCCTTTGCTGAACTACATTCTCTAGTCAGAGCCCAGTCTATGGAGAGGTCCACACGAATAATTCAATAAGTCAACAGTACAAAACTTTACAACAGGATGGATTAGCAATAAGTTTCTGAAAGTCATCTTCAACCATTTTAGCACCTAGTTTATCTTGGAGTATTGATGGACATAGAGGCCCACTAAATTTTTCCATCAGCTGAAAGATGGGAGAAGATTACATAAGCAATTACTCTTATGAGGAGGTGCCCCAGGATGTTGGTAGGCACCCTAATGAGCATTCAAAGGATGAATATGTCCTGACTAGGGATGGTCACTTGAGCAAAAATGCATATGAGGACTCTCCAGAGTTGTCTGCTGTCCCTTCCCCACTTTCTGATTTTCTCCATCTTGGAAAGTGAACGTTGCATCACTTGTATTGGAATCCCTGGATTGGTGGATTAATCCAGAGACATTCCAGGGAGGGGGTGGCCATGGTGGAGCCATAGAGGTTTGTCATAACAAATGCTAGTCTGGAAGGAGGGGAGAATTCTCCAAGAAGTTTGGTGGCTTAAGGGACATTTTCTCTTCTGAAAGAAAAAAAAAGCATACATTTTCTAAAACTGAGGGTAGTAAAGTATGGTCTTCAATAACTGGTCCCCTAGTATTGTCAAGCAATCATGTTTTGGTAACTATTTGGCAATGGCATATGAAAAATATTGGGGGTATGAGGTTCAAGGAATCTACAAAAAGAAGCAGAATCGTTGATGTGGTGAGTGCAGGCCCACATATTGTCCATTGGAGCCTTGCAAATCAAGGGCACCAGCAATGTGAAGGCTGACTGTCTGAGCAGAGAAAAATTGATCAGGTGAAATGGACTCCTCACAACAAATCCTCTTGATTTGATTATTAAAAAAAAAAGTGGAGTTTCGATTCTGGATCGTTTTGCATTCAAGGCAGACTGGAAGGTTCACCAATATTTAGCAAGAAAAAGGGAACTAAGAGTGCTGTGCATAGATGCTCTCCTGCTCAAGCAGCTAAAGGGCTTACTTTGTTTTCCCCCAGTGCCCATCATCACCAGGGTAATTAGTTATGCTCATTTTTTTGTATTATGGTATTAACAGGAAATCATTTGGGATTGAGCAAATTTACTAAACAAGTACAATCTAGTGGTATGAATAAATCAAATAGCAGACTTTGTACCTCTTGCCCCTTCCCCCTCTCTTGTGTCTTTGCTCCCTGAATGCATGCTGTCTGCTTCTCTTTGGTTTCCCTGGGGCCATGTCTGAAAATAAATTGCTTTTTTGGTATGTCTAAGAAATTAGCTGTAGGAGTCTTTTAGAAAATGATAATGTTCAAGTAAAAATAAATTGTATATAAACAGGGTAGAGATGATAAAACCTGAGTATATTTCCAAATCTGTTGCTGAGAAAAGTGGTTTCAAACCCAGTCCCATGTACTATGTCTAGTCAGGGTCTGTGACATTACCACATACTCAGCAGCTATTTGTAGAATTTCTTGGCTCTTATCTTGTGGAAAATGTTAATCTACCATTTGGTTTAATATTAATTATCATTGGAAGAATGAGGAAGACTTCCTGTATTTTTGTATCTGTTACTATATAAGAACTTGTTATGCTGGCTACAGAATCTGTTTTCTTACTTTCCATTGCCATGTCCCTCTTCTCTCATCTTCTGCCCTCTTTCTCCCTACGCCACAATAGACCTTTTAAACTTTGCATTGTGACTTCCTCTGATGTTCACTTTCAGGATCATCTCAATGTGCTAAAATCTGGCATAACTGAAAATTTGTGTTGTGTTCATGAAACATATGTTTTTTGAAATGGTTTGCTTCTGAGTACATTTTGAACCATAAAGTTAGTGGATTTGGAATTTAATTTTTACTAAGCATTGAACAGTGCTTTAGAACAAGCACATGCCAACCACTACAGATGGCAGTCTTCAAATTAAAATAGTAATTATTGCACACATTGTGGGCAGGTCTACACTACTGCTTACATTGATCTAACATACATCACTCAGGAGTGTGAAAAAGACATCCTCCTCAGCGATGCAGGTTACAGCAACCTAAGCGTTGTCCACACTGGCACTATATTGGCAGGAGATGCTCTCACATCAAAATAGTTTCTGCCTCTCAGAGGTGGAATAATTATGCTGATGGGAGTGCTCTCTAGTTGCCATACTGTGTCTTCACCTGAGGTGTTACAATGGCACAGCTGCATCTATGCAGCTGCACCGATGTAGTACTTCTAAATTAGATCTTGACAATTCCAACCTTTTGTAGGCTTGTCATTTTTGCTAAAAAAAAATTTCTTATTGAGACACAGATTTCTGAAAAGGAAGACTTTGTAAAAGGTAATTTATGTTTCTCCCTGGTAGTGTGGGTGTAGTGCTAGACATAATTCCTTATGAAGTGTGGTGTTCATTATGTAAATCATTATTGTATCCTTTCTCAAGCGTAGGAAGGGACATCATAATCTGCCAGAATGCCAGATGCTTTTGGCCAGAATTGAACATGATCCATTATCTATAAATTATAATCATGCATGCATGTGGGTGACTTATCATTAAACACTGTCTGTGTGGGAGGTAATAAAAAGCTTGTGCCATAATAGTTAATATATTGAATGTGTGTTCAGAATTTTGTTCTGAATGTATTTTTGAGTCCTTTTTAACTACAGCACTGATGTCTTAAATGAAGATTTACTTAATCAGTTACTGGAGCCCTAATTAAACATTACAGCATTTATTTCTCTGTTGCATGTCTGCACCTAATACTGATGAGTCCAGCTAAAGAGTCTTACGGAAGCTGCTTGAGCATCTAAGGCTGGTTTACACACCGTTTTGGTTATAATTTAACTATTTTAATTAGGGGCGTGACTTTTTACTGATGCAGACGAATTGGGAATCTTGACTGTGAATGTAGTTATGTTGGTGTAAAGATGTCTTATATGGATATTATAGCTTATTATCTTTCCTTTAAGGGAATAAGCTATACCAGTGTACCTCTCCATGTACATTCTTTAAGAGTTGTGGGGTCCTGGTTCATTACTAGGGTTTATGGGTGCTACACTAATACAAATTAGTAATTATAATGTATTTTTCTTCTTCTAGAAGTGTCCCTGTGGGTGCTCTACTTTAGGTGTCCATGTGCCCTGTGCCTGTAATAGGAGATTTGTGGTAGCAGTATCTGGTTGGGTCACACATGCGCTGTCCCCATCTTGTGCCGCCTCAAGCAGCTATGTAGTGCTGTGCGACCAATCATCCCTCAATTCCTCTTGTACTGCCTTTTGGCTTGAGTCGAAGCACTTAGCAGTGCCTGTTATCTCAATTTAGTATAAGATACCGTTATAGTTAAATTTAGCAGTTACATAGTTAATTATACTTTACTTTTATTTTAAAAAAACAAACCAAAAACTTATTAGGAAAATAAGTTTGCTTTCAACCTACCCCTTAGAATAGTTTGTCATCTCCTTCGCCACGCCCCCAATATGGTGGAAAAAACCTCTCTGGCATGCTTGGGCCTCCCCAGGATTCAAACACTGCCTGTTGTGCCGACTATCAATCCTGGTCTCTGATGCATATGCACAGTGTGTTCGTTGCCTTAGTAAGATACATATTCCTCAAAAGTGCTTTCACTGCCATAATCTCAAAGCTAGAGCCAGGAAAGGCGAGAGATTTCCAACTCAAATTACTCATGATGGAGAAATCTCTATGACCAGCCTCAGACCCCTGAGTCAAGGCCCCCCTTGGCTACAAAAAAATAAGTCTACAAAAAAGCAGGTTCCGACTTCACCTTCATGGGAGCTGGCTAAGAAAAGGTGCTCCCCTACTGCTGAGACCCCATTGGTACCAATGGCATTGCGAACGTCTGACTCGGATGCATTGGGACCCGACAGTGCTGAAAGTACTCAGCATGAAAGACCCTAAGCAGGCAAGCTCTGACAGAGGCACAAAGGGGAAAACAAAACTCTCTGCCTTGATACCCATGGAGCCAAAGAGCCACTCGGCACTGAGCAGCTCAACATCACTGTCGTCAATGGCTCCACCTTCCGCCTCCACAGTGCACAGCACAAGACCCTCAGTACTGACAGTGATAACACGGATGTCAGAGCCACCAGCAACGCCGACATCGGTACCACCATTCCTGGTATCACAGCAATTTTTATGACACAAAGATCTCTTGGTCTCATCCACACCAGAATCCCCACTTTTTGGTACTGATAGCACTCCAACTTGCTTTGGTACAGAGCCAACTGACCACTTCACCCAGGTCCAATCCTCCCCTTTCCAGTGATGATGCGGAAGAGGATGAAGGGAAGATGTACTCACCTCGTCACTCTTCACCTGCACACTCATCCAGACCAGGGCCATTCCACTAAAGAGGATACCATTCATGTTGGAGGCACATAGCTCGTATGGACACTCATGGGCACCATCTCCTGTGCTTTTTCCATTACAGTGGCCATACTGGAAACCATGCCCTGCTACAGGGCATGTCATTGTAAGCCTCCCAGCCCACCTAGATCAAGAGCATGAAAATTTCCATCACCACCCACATCAGGACCTTCAGAAGCACTGGAGGAGGTGAGGAAACCTCTGATCAGGAAGCCTTACCACTGGCAAACCTATCATCCTCATCACCAGATGAAACAATAATGGCCCCAACTCCCACCACGGGGATGACTTCAAGCAGTTTCAGGAACACTTCAAAAGTAGTGGAGTCCTTGGAGATCATCTTAGAGAGTTAGCAGAGTCCCAGCATAAATTGCTGGATATACTACAGACATCTACATCACTGAAGATAATACTACGAATTAATGACGCTATCATGGATTCTGCTAAAACCATCTGGCAGAACCCAGGAAGAACACTTCGTGCAGAAGATTTAAAAAATAAAATTAGGTGCCATCTATAGGAATGGAATTTCTGTTTACACACCCCACACCAAACTCTGGTGGTGGATGCAGTAAGTGAGAGGGGAAGCAACATCACTCCAGAACCACTCCATATGACAAAGATTGGGAGAGGCTAGACCTTTTCAGCCACAAGGCTTATTCATCTTTGACCTTGCAATTCAGGATTGCAAATTACGAAGCCATACTATCAAAAAATGTGCACACAATGTTCTCCAAAATGTCAGAATTTATTTGCAGTTTACCTGAGAACAAGAAGGACCCATTCCGGGCCAACATTACGGAATGCCATCTCATTGCCAGAGTAGCTCTGTAGGCCTCACTCGACTTCACAGAGATGACAACATGCTCCATTGCGACAGCAGTAATCATGCATCGTGCATCATGGGTCCATCTCTCTGGGTTTCCAAGAGAAGTGCAGTCAATGGTTGAGGACCTCCCTTTTGAAGACCCAAAACTATTTGCAGCCAAAACAGACAAGTCCCTTCATACCCTGAAGAACTCAAGGGCAACATTAAAATTTCTGGGCATCTATATACCTGAAGATAAGAAAAAACAGGGCAGGTATTATATGCACAACCATAGAGGCAGTATGGCTAGCAATATAATCAAAGAAAGACTAGATGATGACAGACCCGGATCCAAACTTCTATATTTCAACAATCCACCTCGAGACAGCAATTTTGGAGGGTGTTGTCAAGGGCACGAGAGACCCACAAATTCAAGTTCTGGAAATAGATACCTCCTGATCATTTGGAAATCGATTGTCCCCATTCTATCGAGTCTGCCAGACCATTACATCAGACACATTGGTTTTCGAAATTATCAAGACAGGTGAGATAAATGGAATAGAATAACCAATCTACCCTGCCTCCCCACCTCTTCAGGGACTCTCTCACAAGCACCTACTACAACAAGCGATAGACCACCTCGGACATATAGGTGCAGTAGAACCATTTATCAACATAGCACAGAGGGAAAGGGTTTTACTCACACTATTTTCTAATACAAAAAAACGGGTGGATGGAGGCCCATTCTAGATCTAAGAAACCTCAACAAATTCATCAAACCAAATGCTTCAAAATGATGACATTAGGAGCTATAATTCCAGCACTAGAAAGGCAGGACTGGCTCTCAACCCTTGTTCTCCAGGACATATTTCCAGATAATGATCCACCCATTACACAGGAGGTTCCTAAGGTTTGCCCTGGGAAAATGCCACTTCCAGTACAAGGTACTACCCTTCAGACTATTGATTACTCTAAGAGTTTTTTCCAAGGTTTTAGCAGTGGTGGCAGTGTACCTCCGCAGATACAGAGTCATGATATTTTCATATCTGGATGACTGCCTAGTCAAGGCACCAGGAAAACAGGAAGTGATAGATGCCACCAAGAGCACAATAACACTGTTCACGAACTTAGGGTTACAAATAAACAGACAAATATCAACACTCATACCCATGCAGAAACTGGAATTCATTGAAGCCTACCTCAGTTTTCCCAAACCTACAGCCTCCCTACCTCATCAACACTTCATGACACTTGTCAGTCTAATATTGGCAGTGAAGGACAGCCCACAGACATCAGCTAATAGACTGGGGAACGCATTTACTCAGCAACACAGTCCAAGGTTGATAGTCCCCATTGGAATCCAACCTGCATATAAACTTACTAGAGCTAAGGGCAGTCTGCAACCCGTGCAATCATTTTCTACCACTAATTAAGGACAAAGCGATAAAGATCCTCATAGACATTGTAGTTGCATGTTTTACATAAACCAGCAAGGAGGTGCGGGGGAGGGCATGATCGCACTGCCTATGCATGGAAGCCATGCTCCTCTGGAATTAGTGCATCAGTCACAACATCCACATCTCAGCATACCACTTTCCAGGATGCCAAAACATCACAGCAGATGCACTAAGCAGAAAGGTCTCTCAATCATGAGTGGGAAATGGATCCCGGAGTCCTATGTAACATATTCAGACAATGGGGGTTCCCAACCATAGACTTCATTGCAGCAGCACAGAACATCAAGAGCCCACTGTTTTGCTTGAGATTGGGACTGAGGCCCCCCTTCCTAGGCGACGCTCTCCTCATCAAATGGGACATGCCTCTAATGTATACATTTCCTCTGACCCCTCTCCTAGCTCAGGTTTTACACAATATCGGGAGGGATAATTCCAGAGTCATCCTAGTAGCCCCTATATATACATGATTCCCATGCCTATTAAAGATGACAGAGTGCCCACCATGAAATCTTCCTCTAATATCTTCTCTTCTCTCATAAGACGTTGGACAGGTTCACCATCCCAATCTGACAAAACTTCACCTCAAGATTTGGCTGCCCCATGGCTCAGAGAAAATGAAATAACCTGGTCAGAGGAACTAAAAGACATCTTGCTAAACAGCATAGAGCAACTACAAGAAAGACATATACTCAGTAATGGAAATGATTCAATGTATGGTGCCAGAATAAAGAAATCATACCAACATCTTCTCTTTTACCAAGGGTATTGGATTACATAGAGTTTACAAAACTAGGACTGTCCGCAACCTCAATCAGAGTACACCTTGCAGCCATTATAGCGTTTCATGATAAGGTGGATGCGGTCTCCATATTTGCTCACCCAACAACCAAAAGCTTCCTCAAAGGCATCCGAAGCGCCCCAAAATAAGGGTTCCATCTCCTACATGAGACCTCAACCTAGTCTTATGGGAATTGATCTGAACCCCATTTGAACCTCTAGCAATGTGTTCTCTACTTCATTTACAATGAAGGTGACCTTCCTCATCACTGTCACATCTGTTAGACGTGTGGGAGAACTAGGAACCCTCATGATACACTCTCCATATACAATGTTTTTTAAAGACAGTCACCTTAAGATCATATCCCAAATATCTACCCAAGGTTGCTTCTCCTTTTCATTTGAATCAACCAATTCGCTTACCTGTGTTCTTTCCAAAATCGCTTGCAGATAAAAGAGAGGCAGCACTCCACACCGTGGACATCCGATGAATGCTAGCCTTTTATACTGAAAGAACAAATAACTTCAGAAAATCACCAAAACTATTCCTCTCTATCACAGAACAATCAAAAGGGGAGACCATATCAAAACAGAAACTATGCAAATGGATATCAGGATGCATCCATTTTTGTTATCAACAACAGTTACAAGCCCCAGTGGGGACCTGCACATGTTCTGCTAGAGCACTTTCAACGTTTATATAGCCTTCCTCAACAATGCCCTTACTATGGACATCTGCAAAGCAGCAACTTTGGCATCAGCTTATACATTCATGAAGCATTGTACTATAGAGCAACAGTCATCATCAGATACTCTATTCGGACTTATGGTTTATCAGTGCCACAGTCTCAACTCTGAGGCCCTTTCATTCCACAGACGGGCATTGCTCTAAGCCATCTAAAGTGGAGCACGCACAGGGAGACTCCTCAAAGAAGAGGTTACTTACCTTGTGCAGCATCTGAGGTTCTTTGAGATGATTGAGTGCTCCACTATCCTACCGTCCCCTCTCTATTTTGAAGTTTCTTTTAATTGATGCTCTGCAGTAGAGAAGGAAGTGAGGGATGTGATTGCACAGCGCTATATAACCACCGGAGGTGGCATGAGATGGGTACAGCACATGTGACCCAATGAGGCACTGCTGCCACAGATCTCCAGTTACAGGTGCAGGGTGCCTGGACACTTAGAGTGTAGCACCCACAGGGACAATCCTCTCGAAGAACCTCAGTTACTGCACAAGGTGAGTAATCTTCTCTTTTGATTATACCTATATAGTTAGCGTTACAACCTCTTTAGATTATCTTGATGGATCAATAACTGACTTACGTAGTGTTAGTGTAAGGGCTTCTCTACACACACAATGTATATGTCCTGACCATTGGGTTTTCTTTCACTTTCAAGAATCCTTTTATTTACTGAGACAAATTCTTAATTTTTGTATGTCTAATGAATTCCTTTCCTTCTGCATTAGTACCACAGAGCTATCTACCTGTCCTGGAAGACCAACTATAATATGACCATAGAAGTAGTTCAATTACTGTTGTCTATTCTTGTCCCCAATGCACTACTAGGGGAAAATACTGTCCTGTCCTGGCCTGTAGCTGTTACTTTAGGTAAATTAATATTGTTCCATAACTTTTTTTGATACCTGCTATGTAGCTACATAGTGTACAGTGTTTGCTGCATAGTATACTTAGATATAATGTGGTATCATCTCTGTCTCCTTACTTACTTACGTAATTATGTGGCTCCTATTACTGAATGAGAGCATTTGAGTGTCTCATAATCTTTTATTGTATTTTTCTTTATATTATAAATGTGTGATATTATGGACATGTGTCAAGTGTGTTTTGAGTGCACTGTAAGAACACTGAATTGCAGTTTGGCAAGATGCTTTGGAGCTGGATAAATCTTTTGTGCCTTGAATTAATTGACTTTTTAATAAAGAATATTGGTGCAAGTAGATTTGTATGTATAAAAAAGAAGAGATATCAGAGCCTGTCCTGGAGTAGGGATTTTCTTCTTCTGAAGGAGAGAAACTGGCTGTATACAAAATTTGCAGTCTGCAGAGGAAGAGCAGTCGGAGACAAATTATTAATGCCAGGGATGGAGAAGATTCTGGCACCACAAATATTGGCACTGGATCAGTTTAATTCTTCTTTAAAAAAAAAAATTCCATTCTATGTGCGCCTAGAACTTCTGACAGGCTTTTTAAAATAAATATATTAAAATAAATTATTTGACTGCTTGATAAATAAATAACTTGTAAGTCTGTCAGTCATACCAGTTTGGGTTTGAGGACATGATTATAAGCTTCTAGTATACATACTTTCATAAGAGTCAGTAGCAAGTCCTTTTAAAAAAGAAAAGCTTTTGGAAAATATGAGATCTTGTGTTAAACATCAAGACACGAGCTATTTTGTCTAAAGCCTTATCAGTCTTTTTGTTGGTTTTTCAACACTGTCTGGAAGATGCGGCTTATTTACATGCCTTTGGGGCAGCTATAATTTTTTTTATTGACCAGTCAGGTTTTTGCTTGGAAAATTTTGTGGCACCTAGAGAGAGAGCTTGTGAAATTAGACATGACAAGAGACTGAAGGAGAAAGGAAAACTATTTTTGGTATGTGCACTTTTCATCCTGGCTTCAAAGTTGTCCATGCAATTCACAGATGACCTCTAAATTTGGACACTGGCTGTTTTATGAATCTGTGACTTGCTGATTATAATATTTCTGATAATACAGATGTATCTTTTTAGTGAATTTTCATGCTGCCTTCTAGGAGTTGAATTCGTTTCTGCTCCAGAGTCAGTTCTCAAAAGCATCATCATGCAAGATTCCATCGATCTGATGGATTTATTCTCCAAAATGTAGGTCTCTTCTACTCCTGTGCATCCATAAATTAGAGTTGCAACACTCACCCTTTCTCTAATGTTTGTCTAGAATCATTACAGATTCTCAAGGTAATTTGGAATCGCATACACATAGTTGAAAAATTTCAGAGGGGTAGCTGTGTTAGTCTGTATACAGCAAAAACAACGAGAATCCTGTAGCACTTTAAAGACTAACAAATTTAATTTCTTCAGGCATAACCTTTCGTTGGAAGTCGGTTGCAGCCCACGAAAGCTTATGCCTGCAGAAATTAAATTTGTTAGTCTTTAAAGTGCTATAGGTCTCCCGTTGTTTTTGCTATACAAATAGTTGCTGGCTATAGACTAACCTTGCTGTAGCTATCAGCTGACCTGTACCATAGGTTCATGTGACTTTGCTTTTGTTCATATAAATAATAATCAAGTGACTTGGACAATTTACTTTATATGGCCTCTGTTCTTTAGTCTTAATTCCGGAATTATTTCTGGAAACCAGTCTTTTGTTCAGAAATATTCTTTCAGGCCCCAGTTCATCAAGGTATGTTAGCAGGTGCAGAACCATAAGCATGGGAGTAGTCCCATTAGAGTCCCCATTAAGGACTACTCAGTGCTTGAAGTTATGCATGTGCCCAAGTACCTTGCTGAATTATGGCATTGATGAAGACGACTTATGGTATTGTTTGTTGCTGTTTTGACTGTGACTTGCACAAGATTGTACAGAAAGTCGTAGAACTAGAAAACAAATCCATAGTACCTGAGTCTCAGTGCAGTGCCTTAAGCTACAAGACCAAATGTAGCACCTTCAGTCCAATTGCATCCAAATGTTTTACAAATAAGCCTGAATACCTGTGTTACGTATATTCTCCATTTTATAGATGGTGGGAAAAGAGAAGAACTAAAAAGGTTTGGACCTAATTAAGGTTACCCAGTAAGGTGGCATTAGAACCAGGAATAGAACTCCAGAGTCCTAGTGCCATGTTGTAACCATTAGACCTTGTTTCAAGGCTAATAAAACATACTGCTGTGTGTGGAATAACTTACTATGTAAGGTCCCCATTTGAAGAACTAAAAAGGTTAACTTATAGATGTGGCTCTGTAGCCGTACAGTATATACTCTTCTTTGCAAAGGGTAATAATTTACATTTGTGAAGTATAATATTTGGGTAATCCATGTAATTTTTCCCCTTCAAGAATGTTTGTAACATTACTGTCTCAGAAAACCCTTTATTATGAGGTGTAAAAACCAATCAAGTCAAACGTAATTCTCATAGATAAAAATACAATTACATTTTTAATGTATGGGTATTTAAATTTATGGAGTCTGAAGTTGTGTGTTAAAAGTGACTAAATAAACAACCAACCTGAGTAAATGTGATTTCAGGAGGTAAAAGGGACCAGTCAAGCAGAAGAGAGAATGAAAGGAGAGCTGGAAGCTTTGGAAATGTGTCCAGTCAGTCAGGAAGTAGTCATGCCAAGACTTGGAGATTGGAGCCTTGGTCTAGTCTTTCTGGTGCCAGTGATGTACAGGGGTCGGTCACAAGACCTTGCTATCTTAACTCACCCTGTCAGCTCTCTACATTGCAGCTGGAGATGGCTTATTAGGCAGAGAATGTAAGTACTTGAAGAGCTTGGCAATGATACCAGTTTGTCTGTTTTTCATGAAGTTAACTGAAACTGACAATTGCATGAATATTAAGTCAACACTAGGAAATAAAGCAATATTTTCACAAATATTAAAATATTCATGTCTGCCTACACAAAACCATATATTCACTAAAAATCAGTGCTCTATAAAATTGACAACCACAGATTTTAAAGGCCTACAAAGGTTGTGTATAATATACTAAAAGGTTTGTGTGCACAGGCTGTCAAAACACTTATGGCACAAGATAGAACTTAACTAAAAATGGAAATATTCAGTTTATGAAAAGAAAGTGGATCAGGTACGTAGTGAAGCTATAATATTGTAGCTTTAGTCGACATCCATTGCTTGATCTAGTCTTGTGGGGAATCAAAATTGTGGTAAGCTAGTCATTTCTGTTTCTCTGAGTGTAGGCATAGAAATACCATAAACAGTATCATCTAAGACTGAGTCATAGAAAATATCTCATATGTACTTCCAAACATGTCTCAGAGAGCTAATACCAAATCTTTTATGACAATCATGTTTATGAAGAGGAGCAACTGAAGGCATCCCTTGCCCTATGGTAACAATTTGTGGACAGTGAAAGAATGATGACCTTTAGGAGGTCTTGAGGTTTGCGAATATACATGAAAAAATGTTAAGAAAAATGTGATTTCAACACTGTCCTATGCAAAAATGCAAATCTTCATGTACAGTGAGACCTCACTTTTGATTAATATATTTAAGAGCAATTGACAAATATCAAATCACTGTCCAGAACCAAAACTTTCTTTGTAGTGTTTTCTAATGCAAGATTTAACTGCCAAAGTTGATGAATGTTGGCACGCACACTTTCCATGTTTTCACTGTTGTGCTATTTTTCTTCTGTAATTTTGTTTGTGTAAAATATATATAAAAATTAACCGTTGAATCAAATTCCATTTTGTCTCAGGGTCTTGCACCCTGTTAAGTTTTATTTATTTAAATATGCTGCTGCAAATTCATTGAATGTGAACTCCCTTCCTTCTGCCCTCTACATGAGCCACCTGCCCCAAAAGAAGGAATTTAATTGGGATCAGATGGGTCAGAGGACTGGTAATGGGATTTCATGTTTTATACATCCATGTCACTGGTTTGAATCCAGCCTGGGTGATTAATGAGAGAAAGTTAACATTTGATGTTTGTGGAGTTGATCTCAGTTCTTAGAGCCAAGCAAGAGGCAGTTGTTTACAGAAAACAACCCATCAGCACTGGCAATCATTTAAGTTCTTGAAGAATCAACAGGGAGACCAAGGACTAGACTTCTCGCTTAGCCTTAGTAGTAATCCACCAAGTCAAGGT
Organism: Mesoclemmys tuberculata; assembly: GCA_007922155.1. Lineage (NCBI taxonomy): Eukaryota > Metazoa > Chordata > Testudines > Chelidae > Mesoclemmys > Mesoclemmys tuberculata. The sequence goes on along the minus strand of ML675629.1, from coordinate 12,382,903 downwards.
TGAGAGAAGTTGCCAGATGCTGGGGAAGATTGCATTGGTTTGACCGTGATACACCTGTTCTAGAGATAGATCAATCACTTTCCAGATCAATCACTGTAGCACCTTTCTCAGATATCTATCTATCTATATATATATATAGGTTCTGAGAAAGGAGCTACAGTACAGTAGAGCCTCAGAGTTATAAACACCAGAATTATGAACTGACCGGTCAATCACATACCTCATTTAGAACCGGAAGTATGCAATCAGGCAGCAGCAGGAGTGAGAAAATAAAAAGCAAATACAGTTCAGTACTGTGTTAAACATAAACTACTAAAAATAAAGGGAAAGCAGCATTTTTCTTCAGGATAGTAAAGTTTCAAAGCTGTATTAAGTCATTGTTCAGTTGTAATCTTTTGAAAGAACAACCATAACGTTTTGCTCAGAGTTATGAACATCTAAGAGTTATGAACAGCTTCCTTTCCCAAGGTGTTCATAACTCTGAGGTTGTACTGTATGTGTGCGTGTGTATTTTGGTTCTGAGAAAGACGCTACAGTGATGGCCCTATCCTTAGAACAGGTGTCTAACAGGTGTCAAAACAAAGCTATCTTCCCCAGGATTTGACCACTTCCCTCAACTTTGTCTGTATGGACTACCACTAAAGCTGAGTGAGAGAACTCTAGTGTTTGGTCTCCCCTTTGACTTTCTCTCTCTCTCTCTCTCTCTCTCTCTCTCTCTCTCTGTCGCGCACACACAGTGCTATTTCAAATAACTTATTATTTTTATTTTAGGCAGAGCTAGTAGTGATTCCCATAGGCAGAGTTACCTAACACTTTATATAATGAGACTCCGTTTTCATTATTTAAAGCTGTGTATAACTATGCCAGACTTTAACTGTTTGAGTTGAAATTTTCCATGCTGGGTGTCTGCCTCAGACTAAATTTTTGTGGATAGTTTAATCAAAAATGGTTCTGCCATTTCTGAAAATGAGGTTAAGGAAATATGTATTTTTGCCAGTGTTAAATTCTTACCACTGTTTTGTTGAGAAGCTCTGGTGCCTCCTTGATTCGCAACAGGACTTGAATTTTGGCATATCAAGGTCTTCTTGGGGACAAGGATGTACCATTTGCTATCACCATGAAAATCTACCCAAGCTCAGCAGTTTTAAGCTTCTGAAAATAGCTGTTTGCACATGATCAGTAGAGGCTTGTTAGCTGGAAGAAAAATAGTTTGAACAATCAGTTTTCACAAAGTGTGTGCCACCCCAAGAGAGCCCCATGCTAACCACACTGACCATACTGCACCCCTAGAGTTAATTGAGCATTCTCCAACACCAGGGCTTCTGGACCTTAGCAATTGCTGTTTCTGATTAGTTGGGACCCCGTGATTAGAGATGGTGACTGTCTCTTCTGTACTCTTAATACCCCCTCCTCGCAGCATGGAAGAGGAAGTTACCCGAGTGGAATATAGAGGGGTGAGGAAGAGAATGGGATAGCAGCAGGAGACTTAAGGCTTCACAGGCATCCTTAATTTTGACATTTCCTAACATCTGAGGGCTTGGCTTTGGCACCTGAACTCTTTTAGTATTGATATTTTGGAATAGATACACACTGCAGTGTAAGGGGAAAGGGAGGGTCGTGCAAATTTGTTTTCAGCTGTACCTTTACTCTTACGAAATCCTTCAAATTCTTGCCTAGGATTAAATGTTTTTTCTGAGGCAGAATTCACTTGCCCTGAGTGGAACTTCCTAGTAAACAAAAATTGCTTGCACAGGAAGGCTTTCTACTGGCATTGCACTTAGATGCACTTGGTTTGGCTTTCAAAGGTATTATTTCATTTCCAGTTTTTCTGCCCAGTTGTGTGGGGGAGCGTTACTGTTTCAGGCAGATATTGGTGCATCCCAGGCTTTCCAGCAGAGTCCTCTAGGGAAATGCATCCATTAACTTGCCTATGGAGGTCAACATCGTTTCTCAGCGTCTCCCTGTTGCTGACATTCTAGGAATCATAAATGTCATGAAGAAAGATTAGCCACAAACTATTTTGTTTGTAGGCTGACTTCTCCAATTTTCTGTCTGCCTTTTAAAAGTTATTTGGAGTGTTGTTATAGCTATGTTGGTCCCAGGATGTTAGTGAGACGAGGTGGGTGAGGTAATATTTTTATTGGACCAACTTCTGTTAGTGAGAGAGACAAGTACCTTTCCCAGACCTGAAGAAGAGCTTTGTGTAGGTTGAAGGCTTGTCTCTTTCACCACCAGAAGTTGGTTTAATAAAAGATGTTACCTCACCCACCTTGTCTCTTGAAAAAGTTATATTTGCTTGGTGGGAAGCCTTCTGGCAGTACTTTGGGAATCCCGCTTTCTTTTAATGGAGACCAGAGCTTTTGCAGAGGGAAAGACTGGTCTCCAGGAAAGTATGCTGTCTACCCTACTTCTTGAGTATCCCATATCAATCTATTCATTCACCAGGACAAGTGGTAGCCATGAAAAGGTGTTCCTTCTACCCTCTCAAGTGGGAACTGACCCAGTTCTCTATGAATTTGTGATTTTGATAACACATGCTTGGAGCTCTGTAGACCCACACTGTATCGTAGGCAATCCCCTGAAGTAAGCCCAGGTTTTAAAACTTTTATCTGTGTGTAAAAGTTAGTAACAAGAGGGCAGATTTTCAGTAACAACCAGCAGCTCCCATTGATCTCATGCAAGTTTAGGAAGATGATTACTTGAAAATCCAGCCTCTTCACTTAGATGCCAAAACAGGAGCTGGTCTGACTTTTGGGTGCTGAGCACTTTTGAAAATCTGGGTCCAAAGAATTTTTAGTTTTCACTCTGTGAAGATTTAGAAAGATTCAAAATACTCCCTTAACTTTAGGAAGGCAAGTTGTTTCAAAACATAAAACCTTGACTCCTGATTTCAATTCATTACATTTCTCTAGCTACTTTTGACATGGTTACCCTGGAATTATTGTCTGGTGTAGCATAATATGATCACTGTGGCTATATCCAAGATAATTACACATTAGTCTGACTATTATCTCTGTCATAATTATCAAGCTATTTGTAGCTCCCCTATAGGTTAGTTGTATTCTGTTTTCCATAGCCATTTTTTTCTTGACCGCTATTTAGTGAAACAAACAGGTATAATATAACGTTACCTTCCCCCAATTTATATTTCCCCCCTTCCACCTGTAATCTCTTGTCATATGCTAAGATTGTAAGCTTTCTCAGGCAGGCATTCTTTTTTATTACACGTGTATAGATTGCCTAGCAGAAAGGCCATAGTCCTTGATAAGGACCTATGGACTCCACTGCAAATGATAAAAAATAATGTAACAGGGAAGGAAATTAGGTTTGCTCGGTTTTTTAACCAAAATTTCTCTGGTGTTAATAGATTAAGTTAAATTTTCCTTTGAATTTTTAAATATGCCAATAGTAGGTTTGAAGTTAACAAGGTTCATTTAAAATATATCTACACTTTGGTAAAGAAATCATTTAAAAATGTTTCTGTAGCATTCCAGTCCACCTAATCTGTCACTTTAAACACATTCAAAATAAAACGTGAAAAAACTGGATCAGACTTTAGTGTCAATATTTCTTATTTTCTCCCTGAAAATATTGCAAAAATAACTTTTAAATTGTAGATGGTTGGTTTCTTCTGTCTTTCTCCTTAACCCTGCTTTAAACACAAATTGGTAAAGCTGAATTTGGAAGGTAGAAAGACTAGCAAATTTTAGATAACAAGATCCTATTATAGAAACATTTCCTGATGTTTTACTGGGACACAGTGGTTATTTTTATCTTCTTATACAGTCAGTTTACATGTTTAGTCTTTTTTTCCTCCTAAAAATTGTTGTCGGTACTTTTCCCCCTTTGTCCAGTGTCTGAGGCATGTGTTGTTTTTTGTGGTATTTTTCTCCATCAGACCAGCTGGATTATTTTGTTTTCACACTCAATACTGCAAATAAATGTTGCTGTCTTTTTGCCAGGAGAAGTTTTTGGATATGTTTCTGTTTCTGTCCCCTGTTTCTGTCTAATAACCATTGACAGATCATATTATTGATTCTGAATGCAGTTTACACGTAGCCACAATGTGCCTCTCCTCTCCGCTACCTAAAAGCAAAGCAACCAAACAAGAAACCCTAAAGGGAGAGAGACAAAGAAAGACAGGGAGTGCAAACCAAGGGAGTTTTCTATAAAATTTCCTCTTTGTAATTTCTTGTTTTGTGGCTTTCGTTTTGGCTTGGGTTTGCTTTTCAGAGACCTGATAGCTGACTGAGTCACTTATTATGTAAATGGGTCCAAAACTAGGTGGATTGCAGTCTTTCCTGCGTTTCTCAGACTTTTCATTTCTCTCAGACCCACCTTCCCAGGTTTCCAAGGCTTAAAAGGAGTATTAATGATGGGGTATTATGTTTTTCTATAGTATTGTAAAACCTTTATTATTGGATTTTGGTAGTAGCTGGGGGGGCACAAATAAGGATCTTTGTGCTTGTATAAATGTGTGACAAAAAGACAATCCCTGCCCCAAAGATCTTACAATCTGCGTATAAGATGAGAAACAACAGGTGGATCCAACAGACAGATATAGAGAGCACAAGGAAACAAAGACTGGATTATGAGTGGTGTGATAAGCAGCAGTCCTAGCACGCTAGCTGTTTAACCATTGTTGTGGTTTTCTTCCTGTTACTGTTAATTTTAAACAGAGTAAGCAACAAAAAGGGAAGCTAATTTAGGTCCCAGTTCAGCAAAGGCACACAAGTATGTACATAGTCCCTACTTTGCTGCATGAGGTGCTTATTTGGAAAGAACAGCTGTTCTTACTCATCCTGTTGTCATTTTGGCTACGTTGGTTAAGGGTGAGTTGATGATTTCATCGATAGTTCCCAATTCAGTTTTATCATTTGGTAGTTTTAAATCTTTTTAATTGGATTTTGGCATACAGTTTGTCTCCCCAATGCAATGTTTTCAGATGTGTGTCACAAGGTACGCCCACTACTCTCAAGCATGCTCTAGATAGCAAACCTATCTGCGGTCATTTAATCCTGTTTGGAATTATCCTTGTATCTCTTGCATGACATTACAAACTAGAAAGAGGATTCTCTTTTTCTGTAGCCATGTCTAAACTAGGGAAATAGGCCTTGATAGGTTTAAAAATGGGTTAACTAAAATGTTAAGTGACTTTAAGTGCTAGTACAGTCATAGAGCTAAGGCCAGAAGGGACCACCATATCATCTAGTCTGATCTCCGGTATAGCATCCAGCACCTGTGCGCTAAACCCAGCAACTGAAATTGGACCAAAGAATTGCAGCTCAAAGGAGACTAGACTAGTATGTGCCACATGCAGAAAATAGGAGGGACTGAGGTGCACCAGTGTCCAAGGCCTCCATAATAGCAGGGAAATGTTAAGTGAGATACACTCAGATAATCCTGACAAGTGACCCACAAAAGGAAAGGTGCAAAGGAAGGTGACCCCCCTCTCCCCTGCCTCGGGTTGCTGCCAGTTTGACCTGGGTGGAAATTTCTTCCCAACCGTATATATGACAATCAGTTAGACCCTGAGCATCTGAGAAGAACTAGCCAGCCAAGCACCTGAGAAAAAGAGGGAATGCTTTGTGCCACTTGAGATCCCTGTTTCTCCCTGTCCGTTGTCCCATGTCCAGTCCCGGCCATCCCTGATACTTCAGAGGAAGGATATTTGAAAAATACTCACAATGCATTGAGTAGGGAGGGTGGGAAATCCTTTCCTGGCACCTGGTGGTGGCTTTCTGAAACCCTGACATTTGAGCTCTTAGACATAAACTGGAAGTGAGCCTCAAGGCTGCTGAACCCTGCCTCCTTCCATCACAAGGAACCCTGTCATACAATTACACTCATAAATTTGTCCAGCTCTAATTAAGTTGTTTACCCCCTCAACTCCTGTTGGGAGGCTGTTCCAGAACCTCATTCCTCTGATGGTTAGAAACTTCTTTTAATTTCTAGCCTGAATTTGTTCATGGCCAGTTTATAACCATTTGTTCTTGTGCCATCACTGTTCTTTAGCTTAACTAGGTCTTCGTCCTCCATGGTATTCACCCCTCTCTTAGCCTTCTTTTTGCTAGACCAAAGCTGAACTCGTCTGGTCTCCTATATATATATAAAAAAAAAAAGGCTCGTCATTCCCTTGATCATTCTAGTAGTTCTTCTCTGCACCTGTTCCAGTTTAAATTCATCTTTCTTGAGCATGGGTGACCAGAATCATACACAGTATTCCAAATGAGGTCTTACCAGTGCCTTGTAGAATGGCATTAATACTTCTCTATCTCTACTGGAAATGCATGGCCTAATGCATCCTAGGATTGCATGTGGCTTTTTCAGAACTGAATTGTTGTGGTGGCTAATAGTCATCTTGTGATTGATCCACACATCCAGGTCACTCTCCTCCTTTGTTGCCTTCTGGGTGATGAGCCCCCACACCTTGTAGCAGAAATTCTTATTATTAGACCCAATGTGAATGACTTTGCACTTTGCTCTATTGAATTTCACCCCATTTCTTGTCTTCAGGGTCATCCAGATCTTCCATTATAATATTCCAATCCTCTGTGTTGATGACGACTCCCAGTTTTCACCGGCAAGTTTCATTAGCACACTCCACCTTTGTGCCAAGTCCTTAAATATGTTTAATAAGATTATTCTCTTGACTGATCCATAAAGAACTCCACTAGTAACCTTCCTCAGGTCCAGTAGTTCATTTCTCAGCACAACCTTCTCCCCAGCTGTGACCAGCTAACATCATTCTAAAGGAGTTAAGAACAATAACATTTTAAAATGTTATGTTATATGACATTGATGAGGCTGCACTTAGATTCAGTTATACACATTATTCTATCTCAAGTTCCAGGAAGAGGTTGACCATGTGGAGGGAACTCAGATAAGTGATTAAAAATTATTATTGAGTTGGGAACAATTGACCTATTATTTATCATTATTTTTTTTAGTGGAAAAAGAATGTTTGGGGCTTTAAAGACAGAGCCAAGGGTCCTGTCTTGAAAAGCCTATTTTAAATTAGAAGTCACAGTGAAACAAGGACAAATCATTGAGGACAGTGAGGAAGGAGAAAAGATAGATGAAGGAAAATGAATACTGCTATTGTGAGTGTATTACTTACAAATAATTATGCTCACTTGTTCTGTCAAATGTATTGCTGTTGTTGGTTATTTGTATTACTATAGCACTTAATATCCCTTGCCTTTGACCAGGACCCCATTGTGCTAGGTGCTGTACAAGCAAAGAATAAATAGACTGTTCCTGCCCTAGGGGGTTTAAAATGTAAGTACAAGACAAGAGACAACAGATGGATATAAACAGACAAGGGAGTACAAGTAAACAAAGAGATAATATTGGCCAGCATGATAGGCAGTGATCTCTGCACACTAGCAGTTTATTTGTGATTATTTTCATTGTGATGTTTGAGAGATGACAGAGAGTGCTGGAGCTAGGATTAATCACAGGAAACAAAGTGAAAAGTGATTTTAAAAGAAATGTCTTAAAAGGAAAACCCTATATGTGTAGTTTGGCTAAACAATAAAAGAAGCAGATGCCTGTCTGCCTTTATTTATGGGGTGTGAACACCGAAGAGATTTTTTTTATGGTATTACACAGAGAGAATTACCTGTAGGAGTAAATGGAAGGAGTTGAACAATTGAAGTTTTTGGAACATTCTTCCTAAAGGAAGTATTTCAAGTTCCATTGCTGGTCTCTTAAAATTAGACTGCACAGAATAGCAGAATGTGCTGTAGGGAACACTCCTGCGTTGGGAAGGGGATGAACACAATGACCTAATACGTATTTTGGATCTCTCTCTCTTCCATGATTCATTTCCTGAAAAGCTACTTCCAGAATATGTTAATGACATCGGAGCCTTGGCCTCTTCACACACGTTAATCCTTTCTCACTGTTAGCATGCCCACATGTTGAAAAATCCACTCGTCCAAGGATCTTTAGCGAATGTCATAATTTTCTGTATAGTCTGAACTCTCATTGAAAAAGTAAGTTAAATTTTCTAGACCCTGTGATTGAGAGAACCTTCTAGTTGTAAACAAAGTGTAAATTGATTCTGTGTGACCTTGTTCCGATAGCTTCATTGTTTCGGCTGCTTCTCACAGCTTTCCCATGCTGCAACTGCATTGGGTTATTGGGAACCATGTGGACAGCAGTGAAGCAGATGACTTTTACTGTGCTATTCCCAGCAGAGCTATGATCAAAAGTGGGGACAGACAGTAGATTTCTCATTTTATATTTTGACCTAATATAAGTTTTTGGTTTGTTTCCCTTAGCAGCAGGGAGAGAGTACTTTTATGTTTGAGTAGTATTATGTGTTAGATAACTTTGGTCCAAAAAAAATCTTCTGTAACAATAACCAAACGTCCTGTCGACAGTCAAATATTTGCATGAGAGTCAATATTAATGAACTTCTTGTACTGATTTGATCAAAAGCTACTGTGAAAAGTAGCTTCTGTGCAAACTGTCCATTTAAAAAAATCTTGCTTTCAATAAACCTTGAGGGAGGTTTTTTAATCAGTCTAGAGCCATAGAATTATATTTTTCCAGTAGTCTAAAGAAATTTAGTAGGGCCATCTTTATTAAAGTCTGAGAGTTTCCTATTAAAATTCATGGAAATCTTGTGACCAAAATATTACACAACACTTGATGATTGATAGGATTCTGCATATTAATGGTCTTGCTGCTTCCATTTGGTATGTGCTTATAACTGACAAGTACAGTTATTGTGCATGTTTCTATTCCAAAAGGTGAAAACAAAGTAAAGATTTTTCTGGTATTTAGTTAATGGAATAAAGCTTTTATCTCAAATATTTAAAGCATTGCACAAATTTATTTAAATTCAATATTTCTTTGCATGAATTCTTGTCACACTGTGCTAATGTCTTAAAAATAAACCAGTCTAAAACTATTTAAAAACTGTACTTTTATTTTGCCAGACTCTGTGTCTGCTAGAAACTAACTTTTCATAATTAGTTCTAAAACGTCCTTCCTTTTATGTTGCAAGCTAGTTTTGGTTAATTCTCTTATCCAAATGGCAGGCAGTGGATTAGCCAGCACTTACAATTGCACAAAGCATGTAGAAAACTGCTGAAAATTAGAAATTCTGTTGCTGTTATAATTCATTATTTTTTACCATAGTGCCACATATATTATCCGTTTTTTTAAGGTATGTTGTTCTGTTAAAACTTGTCTACTGGAGATCTAAATATTTAAGAAAACTGTTGTTACTCTGAAATTTTATAATTTCATTACCTGAAAACAACAACTCCTGTTCTTACTTGTGTGGTGTTGCTCTTAGTCACTGTTTCATTGGATGAAGTGATCCTTTTGTATAATATGTATTACAGTGTGCTAAACTTATAAAGACCATTAAGATAATTTTGAGGGTAAAAGATTTTTGACCTAAAAGATCACTATCCAGATGAAATTACCCCATGTTTCCTTTATTTCACCTCTGCCAGTTTCTCTCTATGGTGAGTCTTTCAAAGACTTGTAATGGGAATTTCCTAAGTCTATTTGGCTGCAAAGTATCCAAGTCATTAATCAACAGGACAGGGCTAGGCTAGTGCTCCCCAATTTTAGCTGTATTGTAATTCTTTAAAGTCTGTGTTAGGACTTGAAAAAATTGCTGAGAAATTATGAAAACATGCTTTGACTTAAGACAGCAGTTTTCAGACCTTTTCATTCTGGGAACCACAGTTTGATACAGGGATGGCCTTGTGGATCTGTCTTCTCTCATTAATGGTTCCAAGACCCACTTTTCCCTCTCCCATTTATTATCACATAACATCCCCGTGGCAACTAGAGAAATTGCTTACATGGAAAAGTGATATTAGGAAAATGTTTATGTATTTTTAGCTTTTTTCTAACACAATGTAGCAGCTGGAAACAAGAATAAGAGCACCATATGAACAGCCAGCTCTCCACAGGCCACCAGCAAGTGCTTCTCAGACCACAGTTTAAGAACCGTTGACTTAAGAAATATGGTATGCAAGCTGAATATTAAACAAATACCATGAAGTTTCTAGAGCTGTTGCCTGGACATCATAATAATTAAATGTTAGTTTTATTGATTATTTTTATGAACAGTTAGTCATTGTTCTTGGTGTAGGAAGGACTTGATAGCATTAGTTGGGTGTTTGAGGAAACTCTCTTGTGCTATTGTCCTTCACAGTCAACTTTTTACTTTCACAGTAAGCTTTTTCAGATTGAGCACAAAACAACTGAGTGTATTTAAAAAATTTTACTAGATGGTGAGACATGACATGGAACTAGTTCTTGAACTGAGTTGATATGTGCAACTTAATGTCTGTTCATTTTTTCTCCCAAGTTCAATCTGTAAATGGCTTTTGTCCTTGCTAGTTGGTAGCTAAGGATATGATTTCAGGTTGGAAATGTTTAAAATGAGACCAAAACAGGTCACCAAGATGTCTCGGCTCTACCATCTCTAAAACTCCTACATCTTCCCCTTCAGCCACAAAGTGGCCAGGGGCTCCCAAATAAATCTGCTTCCTGCAAGGCTCTAATGGAGGCTCTGCAGAACAAGTCTGATGGACAGCAGCTGGCACTTAGTGTCAATTTTTTGAATCAATAAACTCAATGGCAGAGTGAAGAATGTGTGGTAGAGGTTGAGCCTGCTGGGAAAAAATGGATGTGGTATACTATTAAGCTTCAGTGATGAGAAAAACGAGCAACCTGAGAAGGTCATGTGAACATTAATTAAAATAAAATGTTAAAGCCAGGTGTAAAGCTTAGACTTAAAATAATGAATAATCAATTTAAAAGAAATGTGTTTGAAATTAAGACTTCTAGAGCTTTGGAGTGGACTGACCCATGTAAGATCATTGGAAGTTTGATTGTCTTGTATTCTGTCAAATTTGTAGATTGATATTATGTTGCTAAATGATACAGGATCCTGCTTTGTAAGATTGACAGTTAAGTAAAATAATGCTAGAACTTTAATCTTAAGGGTAGCAATAGATGTTGGGACACAGATGGATTCTTGCAGCAACTAGGAGAAAAATATCTAAAAGAATTAGAAAATTTCCCTCCTGCTTTCCTTTTCCAATCAGGGATATGAAATAAGCAACAATGGAAATTCATGCTGATTCAGTTCTTATTTCAGGAAGAAGCTCAGAAGTAGCCATTTTATACCCAACTAGCCTAAAGATAATGAATTAGAACAAGACATTCATTCTCAGACAATTATCCATTTAGTAGTTTAATAAGTATCCCAGGAACAGCCCCAAACTCAATACAACTATTGCAATGAGGCTGCCAATTTCCAGAGGGGGGAGAACTCTTGGAAATATTATGTATGTCTAAATAATATGTGGTGCTAACATGTAAAACAGCTAAAATTAAATCAGTGGAACATTTTCAGTTGAATCTAAAATATTTTTAAGTAGACTGTCCATTCTCCCATCCCCATTCCAATGTAAAATCTTTCACCTTGAAACCAGACCATTCAAAATGTTGTTTAATCATATGAAAGTGTGAATGTGTGCAGCAAAGTTCAAAACCTATCTCAGTAGAAGCATAAACATAAACATCACCCAGATGGTGTCCTTTTTTTCCTGGACAATGGAAATTAGCTCTTTAGCACTGATTTCTGTAGTTGTCTGCTTATGTAAAGGAATGTAAAAGATGGTGAATAGAGGTTCCTTTTATCATAAAATCTCATTCCATTCATTTGAGACTGTTCTACAAATTGTCAAGCTAAATTAAAATCCCAAGGTGGTTTTCACTGATGTGGAAAATGTTTCCAACCAGCTCATAAAAGCCCTGAAATTCTCTACTGAACAAATGTACCCTGCATCCAGAAGGATTCTATCCATTCTTTTAAAAGCATAACCACACAGGAGATGCAGCTTCAGATTGTCTTTTATTACAGAAAATTTATGGTCTAGATGACAGGAATTGAAGCAATAAGGCCAGGGTTTTAGCATCTCATGAGGGAATCAGAAGATGTGATGTTGTTTGGTTTTTAAGTAAAACTCTTATCAGTATTTTGGATAGAAACACAAAATGGCTCCTTGAAGCACGGAAACAAAGCAAGGTGCAAACATTTGATTACATGCTATGTCTGACATTAGATCAGTATCACAGAGAAGAGAGAAGTTTGCAGACCAGTGTCTCCTACAACCCCAGATGTCTGGGCTGATCTCCTTGCTCTGTAACTTCACGGAGGCAGTTGCGTGTTTTGGCTTTACACAGTTTGGTCAAGCCCCCTGTGCTCTGGCTTACTGACAGATTCTCTGTCTGTGGCAGCAGATGGGTGATTTCTGTTGCTTCTGCCCTTACTTTGCAATTTGGGCTGTTTCTGCCCCATCTTTTAGGCAGTAAGGAACAACGTTCTCTCTCATGTTCCTTCTGTCTGGGTTGGTTAAATTCTTGGGGGGTTAGCCCTCCCTGAGCCTCTGCTGCACTGTTTCCCTGCCAGCTCCTCTAATCCTTGCAGCCAGGAAAGCATAGAGCTAAATCGAAGCAATGCTCTGTGAGGCAGCCTTCCCAGGCTCAACAGATGATGAGTTGTGTCCATTTGCACCCAGCCTTCTGTTCCTAACTCTGTTAGGTCCTGAGGCTATGAGTCAGGCAGATAGGTGGGATCACCTACCTACTGTGACTCCAACAGATGAAAAATGCACCAGGAACCCCAGTGCAGATCTGGGAGAGGTTTTAAAGTGAGGAGCATCCTGACCACTTGACCCAGGGGACCCCTGCAGAACAAGGACAGGAGGTTTGTGGGGCCACAAAATCCCCCTCACTCCAATTTTAAAGTGAGCCCTGAGCGCTTTGGGGAAGAAGCAAAGCTTCCAATCAGCTCCCCTTCCTCCCAAGCTGACCAGGAGGATTCTGACAACCAGTTCTACCCTCCAAGGGGGAATGGAACCCAGCAGGAGAGGATTCTGAGTCAGATGTCTTGAGGGGCTCCAGACCCTAAGGAAGGTGGCCGCAAGAGTCTTCATTAGAGCCACAGCAGAGCTTCTACACTCCCCAAGTATGCTAAAAAGGTTAAAATCAAAAAGGGAAAGAAAGGGCATGAAAAATCCAGAAGAGATGAGTCCTCCCCATCCTCCACTGAGTAAATTGAGCAGGCTGGTTCTGAATCCAAACTGGATGGGGAAAAATACAGCAAAGGAAAATTTCCTTAGAGTGTATTCAGTGAGGACAAGGTGGTGCTTAAGACATCAGAGTTCTTTCTTTTTAAGATGTATTCCTCATTCCATACTTTCAAAAATATTGCGCTTCCTTCATTTTGTCCAAAATCACATATACCTAACTGACAAGGCATAGCTCATCTTAGGTTTTCAATACTCTTCTGATATCTTTCTCAAGCATACAGAATCCCGGGGAAGATGTCCCCGGGGTGACCTTCCACCCAAATCCTCCATCACTAGGTGAATTAGACAAATCACTGGAAGTTCCTGTCCAAAAGAGATCCAGGCTCATTCCATGCGATACTTAGCAGCATCATGGGTGGAACAAGAAGGTGCATCCACTGAAAATTTGCAAAGTGGCCACTTGGTCTACTGCTAACATTTTCATTAAGACCTACAAGGTGGACTTCTGTCTTCTGCAGAGGCCTCCTTTGACAGAAAAGTGCAGCAGGCAGTATTCGAGAAATGATATAAAACTTTGAACAGTCTATATTAGAGGGATGAGGGGTACTTTTTTCCTATGGAATTATTTTAGGAATGGTTATGAAAACATCTGCTGTCTGCTCACTATTCGCCCAATGTCCAGAATTGTGGGAGAAGCGGGGGTACGGAATGGAACATTTCTTACTGATATTTTCTTTTCTGACAGCAGCATCTCTCACAATTTTACCCACCCTAAATGGCTTGTGAGCTAGGGGTCAAACATTAAGTGGAATTATTACCATAGGATAATGTACTTGATCTAATGTACACAGTTATTTAATTATCCATGGAATATTTTGTAAATAATATTATGCAAGTTTTACAGTTTGGGAATAACTCATTTGGTGGCAAGTGGGAGCAGAGGGGGCATGGTTAGATTAGTGTGCAGAACCAAAGCACTAATCTACCTCCATAAAGCTGAAGAGAAGAGAGCAGCCCAGATGTCCAGAACTGTGGGAGATACTGCTTGCAGAAAAGAAATTATTGGTAAGAAATTTTCCATTCTCTGAGCTGCCAGAGGGGAAAAAAAAACTATTAGCGTTTAAGATCAAAACAACATGTTCTCTCCAGACTTTTCTGTGTACTTGCCAAAATAAAACAATGTTTAAAGAAATTTGTTGGCATTTTTATCGTTAGAGGATAACATTGCAGGTAATAGGGTGGGTACTCTGTTGTGTCCAATGCATCAGTAGAATCATATAAGAGAATTTCAGTTAAAGGATTCACTGCAAATATTATGTGCAGTAGAAAGGCACGTATGTAAATAAAGCACCCTAAATGTGTTTATTGAAAACACATGGCGAAATAATATTTTATGGCTGTGGGTTTGTTGCTTTTACAGACTGACAGCTAGGATAGTTGAACCAAAGCCTTTTGTGTTAGCTAATGCACAGATCTTCAACAGGAAAAAGGTATTTCAGAGGCTGGGAGTTGCAGCTAATGTTTGTCGTCTTCTGGGATGGGAACAGCTTCTAAGAAAACTTCTAATTCTCACATTCCGGATTTTGACAAAACAACTAATAAATTAAATTAAGAGTGAAGGCTAAATTTAAGAAGAAATACAAACATGCTATACGTGACCCGTCCATGCCTAGGGTAGCCACCTGAAAATGCCAAGGTTAGGGCAGGCTGTAAAAGGAGAGCAGATTCTCCCAGCACTGGTGGGTGACACTGAAGTCAGACTTCCCAACCAGCCACAAACAGTGCTTCTGATTCCCCACACTGGTTATCAAGAAGCCAAAATAAAAATATACCCCCTTTACTGCATTTCAGTTTCTGGCTCCCAGTCGGCCACTAGGTCCGGTAAAGAGATCAGTTATTTAAAACTCTATGCTCTTGACCAAAAAGGTTCTCCTAACCCCAAAGGGTCGGCCACATTACCGGATCAATATAAATTTGGATCTGACCCAAAATACCACGCTGCCAGCCAATCCTTTAGTAACTGAAATTAAAGATTTATTATAAAAAGAAAAAAACAAACTATAAGAAAAGTGTTAAAAGATTAAAGCAATCAGACGATATGCAATTCATTTGAAAGTCCCTATATATCAGGTTTCTAGAAGAATTGTGGAGTTTGCAGGCTTGTACAGTCCCTCTGGTATACATCCGGTACCTGGATGGGTCTCGGTCCTTTGTTTCACAGCTTCAGTTCAGTTGTAGATGAATTGATCCAGAGGTAGGCTGGAGACTGAAGATAAAGACTGAAAGACAAAATGGATCTCGGGCAGATGCCTTTTATGTCCTTTGGTCTTTGCCGTGCTGCTTGTGGAATTTTACAGGAATAAGATGGAGTCCAGAGTCACATGAGTAAATCCTGGTGACTCATCAGGTATATCCCTGGCTTCTTCCCCTGGCCCATTGTACCTGAGAGTTTCCTTAATGGGCCATTAAGCGGGCGCTTGTTCTGCAGCCATCCTGTCTGGGTGTCGCCCCCACACAGCACAATTTGAAATACAGATATATCAACCATATCCATAACTTCCATTACACACATGAACAGAAACATCATCATCTTACTTAGCACATTATAGCCTTTCTAACAGTACCGGACATGACATATCTCGCATGAAGTACTATGATTTTGACATATTGATGTTAAACAACATAATAACCACCCCAATCCAGCCAGCGTGACACTATGAAAATGCACAATTAAGTCATCCAAATAACTTTCTCTCTCTGCTTAGTGACTGTAGTATCTTACTGATGCACAGACCGATGTCAAGATATTGATTTGTTTGTTTATTTGTTTAATTTTTGGCTGCCACTCACTACAGGGCAGAGTTAAGGTTGTTTGGGCTCCATAGTTGTGTTTTCCATACCTTATAATGTCTGGTTTTCTTTTAAATTCAGTCTTAGCTTTGAGGTTTTTTGGGTTAGCAATGCTGATTTTGGGGATAATTGCAACATCCCTTTTGTAGTTCTATACTCAACTTACTGATACATGTTTACGTACACACCTGCATGCACACACTCAATTTTAATTCATTTAACAAATTTTATCTGAAAACTGTTTTTTCAAAATTATTACATTAAACAAAAGATCCAAAGACAATGTTACCATTTGATATTTTGATGATTTGAGGATATGGAATGTAACCTTCAATCTCTTTATTTTACTTTTGGGGTCAGATTAGTTTTAGGAACCAGAAATCGCTAGATATTATTTTCTCTTGAAATTTTAACACGTGCAAAAAATCAATAAAAACCTTTGAGTGGCTTTTCTTACCAGCCAATGTTTTGATTAGGTCAGTGACAGCATATATGTGTTACATACCATACATCCTCTTGACTGCCCACACATTAGTAGGGCACCCTCCATTTTGATTGGGTCATAATGACCTTTTATTTTGTGCCAATTGTAGTGCTCTGGATGTTTACCCTGTGTGTCTTTCATTCTCATTTCAGATGCACTGAATGTTTGAGGTGGTTATGAAACTGTTTTTGTGCCTATATTTAATTTTGCATTGCTACTGTATCTGCTTTTCCATCCTTCCTAAACTATTTTTGATTAGTTGTTTGTTTCAATATTTAGAGTTCTTAATGATCAGGAAGGAATAGTTTTGGTTAAGAATTTTTGTTGGTTTGGAGGATGTTGGAAGCAGTCACTCATAACAATTCAGTGCTAAATTTCAATTCCTTCTGGAATTGAAGTGAATGTTATAAGTCTCTTTTAGGATGATACTAGTCTTCTAGAGAGAGACATTTGTCAACAGACAGAGCTTCAGGAAGATAGTTGGGTCATATATCAATGTCTGGAATCAACCTGAATATAATGACTTTATTCTCTCTAATGGAAGAGTCTGGTTGCAATTTGTTAGCCAGTTTACTGAGCCACATGAGTTTGGCCCCATACCTCTTTTCCTAAATTCAAAGGAAAGGTGTAGTAATGGCAGATGCTAGCTACAGAAGGGAGGGGATGGTGGAAAATAAGAATGCTGGTTTAGCTGAGAATAATAAATACATAATAGTTGTGGTTTAAAAGGAGGAAAATGTGCTACAGTTTGATTCATTTAGTGAGTGAAGATAAAATAAATGACCTCTGTTTTTTCAGAACCCTCTGCAAAATATGTCCAGCCAAATTACACTTCCAAATGGCTCTAATGTGAGTTAAAGGGACACTTCAGTGTTGAGGTTGAGCAGTTTTTATTCAGCTGCGTTTTGATTTGGGATAAACTGATCAGAAATTTTCTGATAAAGGATGATTAATGTAACATGATATTTTTAATGAAGTATCTAATTACAATAGCTCTTCATTAAGGGATCTCCTTCAAACTAATTAATGCTGAATGGCATTATTTCTCTTTCTTTTGGCATTGCAATAATTTCTTTGCAGTGGTGGTAACAAAGAGAGTGTTGGTTTATTACAGAATCTGAATGTTTGAAGAAAAATGCCGTTCAGGTGTTGAGTTTATACAAAGTCAACTATAGTTTAAGCAGTTTTTGTTGGACTTTAGCGAGATTTTTGACACAGTCCCACATGACATTATGATAAGTAAGCTGGAAAAATGCAGGCTCGGTGGAACTACCATTAAGTGGATACACAATTGGTTAAACAACCGCAAACAAAGAGTTGCTATTAATGGAATGATGCCAGATTGGAGGGACGTCTCAAGTGAGGGTTCCACAGGGATTTGTTCTGAGTCCAGTGTTATTTAATACTTTTATTAATGAGCTGGTTGTAGGTATAGAGAGCATACTGATCAAATTTACAGATGACACAAAGCTCAGGAGGGTTGCAAACACTTTGGGGGACAGAGCTAAAATTCAAAGGGATTTTGATAAATTGGAGAACTGGGCTATAGACAACAAAATGAAATTCAACAAAGACAAATGTAATGTGCTACGTTTAGGAAAGAAAAACCAAATGCACATACACAGAGTGTGGGATAACTGGCTTGGCAGCAGCACTGCTGAGAAGAATCTGGGAGTTGTGGTGGATCACAACCTGAACAGGAGTTATTAATATGATGCTGTTGCAAAAAAAGCAAATGCAGTTGTAGGTTGCGTTAACAGAATAATAATATGCAAGTCACAGGAGGCAATAGTACTGCTCTATTCAGTGCTGGTTAGACCTCAGCTGGAGTAATGTGTCCAATTTTGGTCACCATGCTAAAGAAAGGATGTAGAGAAACCAGAAAGGATCCAAAGGCGAGCAACATAGACAATCAAAGGGATGAAATGCAAGCCATATGAACAAAGGCTGAAGGAACTGGGTATGTTTAGTTTGAATAAGAGGAGATTAAGGGAGGACAGGATAGTGGTCTTCAAATACTTGAAAGGCTGCCATTAAAAAAATGGAGAAAAGTTGTTCTCTCTTGCCATAGAAGGCAGAACCAGAGACAATTGGCTCAAACTACAGCATAGCAGATTTAGTTTAAATCTGAGGAAAAATTTCCTCACCATAAGAACAGTAAGACAGTGGAACAAATTGCCTATGAAGACATGGAATCTCCTTCACTGAAGGTTTTCAAAAAAAGGGCAGCCATCCTTCTTGGATGGTTTAGACACAACAAATCCTATACCTTGGCAGGCAGTTAGACTAGATGACTCTTGCCGTCCTTTCTAGCCCTACTGTTCTATGATTCTATTGGTGAGTATGTTTCTGCTTTAAATTCAAAAGGCTTAGTACAGACTGTCATGTCCAATGCATCTAGAGTCTCAAAGAAGACTAAATTGCCTTAAATTATTTTTTTAAATTGGAGAAATACATTGTAGTTTTATTTATAAATTAAAATTTTAGCTTACAGCTGATGAGTAAGAATTCCTAATAGTGGGATTGTTCCTTTCATAGTCCTGAGCTTCCAGATTTCAGTTTCAAGATTTTGCTGATCAAGCAGCGTTTTAATCCTTACGAAGGAATGGTCAGTTTCTGTCATATAATGGGTGGAAACAGGGATGTGTACTGGGAGATGTATTGAGTGCTAAGCAGGAATGTAGCTGATCTAAACTACTTTGTTAATCACCAGTACTGTAAGAAGAAGTGGGCATTTCAAGTATGCTATTTTAAATTATTAACAACACATTTAACTTTTAACTTGAAACTATCATATTACATGCAAAAGCAGCTAAACTGTGGTTGCAAATTTAAGCATCCAAAGTTTTGGAAAATAAGGAAATTAAGTTGAACACACAATTTTAACTCTTCCGTGAAAAGTCTTCAGCTACATGATGACATACTATTTCATATAAGATCATTTCTACTACCTTAAATACATTTATATTTATAATAACACATGATTGTGTAATTAAAAACTGTGTCATAATGGCTTAATGCAAGGGGTTAGAGTTAAGATCGGTTGTTTTTCCTTTCTTTTGAATGCTTAATTGTGCAACCATAGCATTGCATTAATGTAATTTCTTCTTCAAGTAGTGTCCCTATAGGTGCTCCACGGTAGGTGTCTGTGGCCCCCCAGTACTAACTGGACAACTTTAGTAGCAGTCCGTCTACCCATGCATGCGCTGCTCTCCATCTGCCATGAGGCCAGCCAGTGTGAGCAAGCATTCCCTTAGTTCCTTCTCAACTGCCCCAGCTACAGATGGAGTTCACAGCTGTCTGTTCATGGATTGTTAACTCCCTTTAGTTTTGTTAATATTTGCTTCCCTTGAAGCCTTTTTACTTTGTTACCTTGTTTGTTTTTTGTTGGTTGTGCGAAAAGAAAGAAAGAAGGTTTGCTTCCTGCTAACCCTGGTGGGAGGACGCCCCTGGACAAGGGTATGCCTGGCTCTCCAGACTTCCAAAAGTGCATCAGCTTCAAGGAATCTATTCCAGTGACTGATGAGTACTTGCAGTGCATTCACAACCTGGGAGAAAAGCACAATCCACAAAGGTGTGGTTGGTGCCAGCAACTAAAAGCCAAGTCCAGGAAAGACAGAGAGTTAAGGCTCAAACTCCTGCTCATGGAATTGGCCCTTCAGTCCCCTTCATCCTGACAAGAGCTCTCACCACAACTGTCTACTTCAAAGGCAGATGATTCAAAAGAGACAAGCCACTCATTTAAGTCCCCGTAGTGAGCCCTGGTTGAGCCGGAAACTATCTCTGGCTCCATTGGTATCATCGGTACTGACGCCACCAAAGCCTCCTAATGCTAGTACCGAGGGCGCACACAGTGTGAAGCCAACATAACAAATTGTTCTGCCCAAAGGCCCGATGAGCACTGGCAAAGAAATACTAGTACTGTGGGGATGTGAAAGACATAAAAGATCCAATCCAGAGATGGTTATGTTGGCACGGACATCAGCACCGACCCTGGTGCACGTGACACTGCCGGACTATATCACCTGGTCTACACCTCCGACTCCATCGGTGCAAGCCTTTCGATACTAACATTCACCGCTGGTTCCGATACTAACTGCACCACCTGATTTCCACTGTGTGACTGATCTCTCAGTACTAGGACCACAGCACTGAGTTCTCCCAGAGCATTGGACTCACCAACATCTCTCTGCTGTGCACTGCCTTTTTCATCTTTGGAGTCAGAAAATGAGTGAGAGGACTTCTTACCCACCATATTGGACCCAGTTTCACTATGGGCACCAGGTATATTGTCCACCCGACCCTCAGCTTCTGTTGTTTGGCCAACTGTGATACCAGCCACTAGCCCTCTCCCCTCAATAGCTATACTGGAACCCTTGACAGACTCAGAGGCAGCAAGTGTTCCAGGTCTCAAGCGTGACATACTAACAGGCAAGGAGACACCCTCTGTTAGATGTGGCTTTGAAGGCTTTGGAACCCCCTGGACAGCTGGGGGAGGAAGTTGAGGCGGAGGCAGAGGAGGAAGATACTCTTCAAGTTCATCCTCACCAGATGAGAAGGTGATGTCCCCTCTGGCATCCATGACTGATGATTTTAAATCATTCCAGGACCTAGCTCAGTGGGTTGCAGAAGTCCTGCAAATACAGTTGCAGGAAGTGACTGAGCCTCACCACAAATGGGTGGTCATTTTTCACTGTTGCACCTCTGCCAGAGTGGTCTTCCTGGTTAATGAGGCATCCTGGACCCTGCCAAAGTTATATGGCCATCCCACCAACATGCAGACTGGTGGACAAAAATATTGTGTGTCAGTAAAGGACATGGAATTACTGTTTTCCCACCCACCTCCCAATTCCATCGTTGTGGATGTGGTTAATTCTAGGGGCTGCCTGCACCAATTTAAATCCATCCTCTATGACCGAGATGGGAAATGTCTAGACCAGTTTGGAAGGAAGGCATATTCATCAGCCATCCTCCAGTTCCCTCCAAGCCTTGCTGGCAAAATACAACTAACAGAATTATACAAAACTCGGTTCCTTTATTGAACAGCTCCTGGACTTCCATAAAGACCAATTCAAGGCTATAATCAGAGATCCAGCTGGTGGTTAAATTGTCTCTTTTGTCCATGTTAGATACTGCTGACATGGTGGCACATTTGATTTCCTCAGCCAATGTTATGAGACGGGCTTCATGGCTGCATTCGTCTGACTTCCTTAGCGAGGTTCAAACCGTAGTGGAGGACTTTCCTTTTGAAGGGATGAAGTTATTCACTGAGAAGATACACGTCTCTTCACGCGTTGAAGGATTCGTGGGCAACTCTTCGATCCATAGGGATATACACGTCAGCCTACAAGAGAAAATACAGCCCTCAGCCACTGTTTAAGACCCGGTCATCACACTACACATCTCAGTAGTCATCACAAAGAGTTTACAAGCTGTAGAAGAAGATTAAAGTTGATTAAATCTCAACCCTCCACCAGTTTTGATGAAGTGGTCGAGATGCCGGTAAAACACCCTCCTTGCAATCTCATACTGGAAGACCTCACCCGTCCTTTCGGAGGCCGCTTTACCCCGTTCCTCAACACCTGGTAATAACCTCCGACTAGTGGATATTGGAGATTATCCAGAATGGATATGCCATCCATTTCTCCTCTTTCCCCTCCCAAACACCCTTCCCCATCCCTTTTTAGGGACCTTCCTCACAAGAGTCTACAACGTTAAGAGGTAAACCATCTTCTCAGCTTAGGCGCTATAGATCTATTGTCTATACATCTCATACACAAAGGCTTATATTCTTGCTACTTCCTGCTACCAAAGAAAAAGGGAGGTTGGAGACCCAACTTCTGGACCTTGGAGCACTCAATAGATATGTCAAAATGCAGAAATTCAAGATGGTCACCCTGTCAACAATCATTCCAGCGTATGAGGAAGGAGATTGGTTCTCGGCCCTTGATCTTCAAGATGCATAATTCTACATTTCATCATACTGAGTAACAAGGGTTACCTTTTGTCAGTTGTTGGCTGCACTTGTGTGCTCCCCATGTGTATGCTGTCCCAGTTCAGTACAGGTAACCAAAACATCACTCCATGATTGAATTATTCAGCATGACCAGCTAAGATCAGCTTAGCAACAAAGGCACCCAGCCAGGTTTATAGCTAAACAAGCACAACAGAAAGTGTCTTATGTACACTACAAGTACACTTAATATTATTTGCCCCTTACGATGGTACTGGCTCAGTAAACGGTGGGACTTTCCGTTCCCTACTCAGCCAGACAAAGATGCTTCCTCTAAGACCTTCTTTTATACATTGATACAAACAAGTTTCCTATTGCCCCTCTGACATGTAGTTGCCACCTCCTGACATGGCAGGGTACCACCTGACGTGGTAAGATACCACCCATTACTTAAGACTGGATGGTTCGGTCAAAACATCTCTATTCATCAAGGCATCATGGTTTATCCTTACCTGGATGATTGCCTTCTCAGGGCACAGTCCTTCGCAGAGGCCCAACGAGTCACTCAGGCCACAAGGGACCTGTGAATCTGGGCCTACAGATCAATGAACAAAAATTGACCTTACCACTGAAACAGAGGCTAGAATTCAGAGGAGCCAACCTCGAATCTACTCAGGCAAAAGAGCTCCTGCCACATCATGCATTTCTCAGTCTTTCCTCATTGATCAATACAATCCAGCCCACAAATTTTGGGCAGACATTGCCTTCAGCTTCTGGGACACATGGCTGTGGGCACATCGGTTATTGCTCATGCAGATTACTCATGAGATGACTTCAGTAATGGTTCAGTTTGATTTACATGCTGAACAGAGACAATATAAACAAACTTCTGTCAATGTCAACCAGAGTCAAGTGATCTTTGGGTTGGTAGAAGGACCTGGCAAATGTCCGTACAGGAATACTGTTTGCAAACATCCATACAGCAATCTTGTTTTCTCAGTCTTCCCCATCTCTGCTCCTGACCATAGGATGGAGTATGCATCTCAATAGTCACATAAATGGTCCCCAACAGACACATGCTTTCACATCAACCTGCTTGAGCTCAGAGCAGTCAGAAACGCATGTGCTCACTTCCTCCTGTTGATCAAAGACACACACACAAGGGTCATGACAGATAATATGGCCTGCATGTATTGCATAAACCGACAGGGAGGTGCCAGGTCTCCTTCTTTGTGCATAGAGGTACTAAAACTATGGAACTGGTACGTCTCCCCCAGTATCCTTATATCATCAACCTACCTACCAGGAATACACAACACGATGGCTGCCAGTCTCAGATGCAAATTCCCACACGATCATGAGTGGGAGATAGTCAGTAATGCTACATGTCATATTTCAACAATGGAGGACACCGGTAATAGACCTGTTTGCTATTTAACAGAACAAGAAATGTCCACAGTACTGCTTCAGAGCAGGAATCTGATGACACTCCATGGGAGTGCTTTCCTCCTTCCTTGGGACCAGAACTGCCTTTACGCCTTTTCCCCATTCCCTCTATTACTGAAGGTAAGGAGAGAAAGTAAATATCATACTGATTGCTCTCACCTGGTCCAGACACACATGGTACCCTTACCGTCACAGCTGGCATGATGTCTACTGATGACTCTCTCAATCACTCCTTATTTCCTGTTGCAGAACGAGAGATGCACTCTCCATCCCAATTTGTGGATTCTGTGACTTAAGCATGGCTCCTTCATGGTTCTAGCACATAGAGACCTCTTACTCTGAGGAGATACAGGAGTGTTGTTACAAAGTAAAAAGGGGAATTACTTGTTGTACCTACTGTGACAGGGCCAGGCCTGACGGCTTTGCCAGAGTGCTGGAAGGCAGGTATATCAGCCCCAGGCTCAACAAAGCCCTGTTCCCTGGGTGACTCAGCTGGGGGCTGATTAGGCAGTTAGGCCACCTGGGGCTGCTTAACCAATCAGGCCAGCTGGGTCCAATCAGGAAGCCCCGCCCCAAACACTTAAAAGCCTGCAGGGCAGGCAGGCAGTTGTGGGTTGTGGAGCTTGGAGAGAGGCGGTGTGGAGGACGGAGGTTGGAGTTAGTTATAGTTTGGAGTCAGTTACAGTTTACAGCTTTGGAGGTTTGCAGCTCGAAAGCCTGCAGTTGGAGTTGGCGGCTTGGAGCTGGCAGGCTGCGGCCTGCCGCCTACAAAGGCTTGCAGCTTCCACAGTTGCTACCGCAGCCCCGAAGGGCAGAGCACCTAGCTGGAGACGCAGGGAGCGGTCCACGGACTACCCCAGAGGGAAGGTAGCAGTACCCAGGGGCAGAGCGGACCCCGGCCCCTCCCTCGACCCCTCCCGAGCTGCACCACCGGCCAGGCCGGCAGAGCGCAAGACCCATGAGGGCGGAGTACCTTACCCCCCCCGCCCCAACCTTGCCACACTACCTTCAGAAATGGAAGAGGTTCAGATCTGGTGCCAGCCTAAGCATGTCACCCCCTACTGCGGCCACCTTCCTGGTTGTCTTAGACTACCTGTTGGCTTTAAAGAAATCAGGACTTTCTATTAGTTCGCTGAAGGTTCATCTGACAGCAGTTGCAACCTTCCATCAGCAGATAGAAGGATACTCAATCTTCTCCCAACTGCCTACAAAGAGGTTTCTTAAGGGCATAACAAACCTCTTCCCACAACCTAGGCTCCTCACTCCCCAATGGAATACAGCCTAGTGTTAAAGGACTGACTAGACTGCCATTTGAACCCTGGCCACTTTTCACTGTCTTACCTCTCCATGAAGATGGCATTCCTCATTGCCATCACCTCTGCCAAGAGGATAGGAGAGATAGCCGCTTTGATGGCACATCCCTCTTTTACTGTGTTTTTCCTGGACAAGATCAAACTTAGACCACATCCAAAATTCTTTCCCAAGGTGACTTCTGCATTTCACATGAATCAGCTTATTCAGCTTCTACTCTTTTATCCCAAACCTCATGAGGATAATAGGAAAGCCATCCTCCATACTCTCAATGTGAGAAAAGCCTTGGCCTTCTACTTCAACAGGACAAGGGCTTTCAGGAAATCCCTGAGACTTTTCCTGTCCATTGCAGATAGGTCAAAAGACACAGTGATCTCAGTTCAGAGACTGAGTCTCCAGCTCTATTAAATTTTGTTACGAATAGCATAAGGTAGTTCCCCCATCTTCAACATGCAAGCATTTTATGAGGTTAGTATCCTTGTCTGTCGCCTTCTCCAAGGGTATCCCTATATCAAAAATCTGCAGCGCAGCTACCCAGGCATTTGCGCATACCTTTGCAGAACACCATGCCATTCTGGGGAATTCAGCTGAGGATGCCGAATTCAGTGCCACAGTACTATTATGTGTATCAGATTAGACTCTGGAGTCCTGGCCTCCAGTGGTGGGTACTGCTCAGGAGTCACCTACAGTGGAGCACCCTTAGGGACACTACTTGAAGAATAAGAGGGAGTTACTCATCTTGTACAGTAATGATGGTTGTTCGAGATGTGTGTTCTTGTGAGTGCTCCATGACCTGCTTTCTTCCCTTCTACTTTGGAGTTCTAGTAGTTGATTCTGCAGTAGAGAAGGAACTGGTCATGAGCTAACTGTGCTTCTCCTAAAACATGAATTGTTTAAGAATATTTTACTAGGTGCCCAAAAAGCCACAATGGAGGAAGAATTTAAAAATCAACCTGGTTTAGAGAAGAAGTGAAGGAAACTATAATTTTTGTTGTCGTTATTAAATGGAAGAAAGGGAAAAGTAATAAATATAAATCAGAAGCTACGAACTGTAGAAAGCTACTCGGGGAAGCAGAGGTAAAGACAAAAAGATGGAGTTTTTAAAGTTTATTAGGAACAAAAACAATCTTAACAATGTTATTGGTTCATTACCAGATGGAAATGGCAAAATTGTCATGAATAATGCAGAAGCGTTCAATAAATGTTTCTATTCTGTATTTGTGGGAAAACATGATATAGCCATATCATGTGATAACGCTTTTTTTCATTCCACTAGTATCTCAGGAGGATGTTGAACAGTAGCTACTACAGTTAGACATTTTCAGATCAGTAGATCTGGATAACTTGTATCTGAGGGTTTTAAAAGAGCTGGTTGAGAAACTTGCTGCCCTCTTAATGTTGGGTTTTCAATGAGTCTTGGAACACTGGGGGAGAAGACTGGAAGAAAGCCTATGTTGTGCCAATACTTAAAAAGGGTGAACAGGATGACCTGGATAATTATAGGGCTGTCAGTCTGACAAAATAGTGGAATGGCTGATATGGGACTCAATTAATAAAGAATTAAAGGAGCATAATATAATTAATGCCAGTCAACATTGGTTTATGGAGAATGATCTGTCAAACTAACTTGATGTCTTTTTGATGACATTATAATTTTGATTGATAAAGGTGATAGCATTGATATAATATATTTAGATTTCTGTAAAGCATTTGAGTTGGTACCTCATGGCATTTTGATTAAAAAATTGGAATGATATAAAGTTAACCTGGCACATATTAAATGGATAAAAAGCTGGCTCCCTGATAGGTCTCAAAGTGCAATTGTAAACAGAGAATCATTGAACAGGGCTCAGTTCATGGCCCTATGCTATTTAACATTTTTTATTAATGATCTTGAAGAAAACATTAGAATCACCAGTCATAAAGTTTGTAGATGACATAAAAATTGGGGGCATGGTAAAATAATGAAGAAGACAGGTAACTGAAACAGGTGATCTGCATCACTTGGTGTACTGGGTACAAGCAAATAATATGCAATTTAATATGGCTAAATGTAAATGGTATGCATCTGAGAGCAAAGAATGGGGGATTCTATCCTAAGAAGCTGAGACTCTGAAAAAGATTTGGTATCATGGTAGATAATCAGCTACATGTGAGTTTCCAGTGAGCTGCTGTTGCTAAAAGGGCTAATGCAATTCTTGGATGGAAAAACGGGAAGCTTGAGTAGGAGTAGAGAAGTTATTTTACTACTCTGGATTTGGCATTGGAGTGCCTGCTTATGGAATACTGTGTCCAGTTTTGATGTCTCCAATTCAGGAAGAGGTTGATATATTGGAGAGGTTACAGAGAAGAGCCACAAGAATGGTTAAAGGATTAAAAAGAATGCTTTATAGTGATAAACTCAGAGAGCTCAATTTATTTAACTTTACAGAGAGAAGCTTAAGGGGTGACTGTCTGTAAGTACCTACATGGTGTACAGATATTTAAAATTGGACCTTTCAATATCTCAGGGAAGGATATAACACCATCAAATGGCTGGAAGTTGAAGTTAGACAAATTCTGACTGGAAATAAGGTGGAAATTTTTAATAGCAAGAGTAATTAAACATTAGAACAACATACCAAGGGCCCTGGTTGATTCTCCATCACTAAATATTTTAAAATCAAGATTGGATTTTTAAAAAACGATATGGTCTAGGAATTATTTTGGGGAAGTTCTGTGGCCTGTGTTATACAGGAGGTCAGACTAGATGATCACAGTGGTCCTTCTGGCCTTGGAATCTATTAAAATGTTCTGGGTTTAATAAAAAAGCACATTAAGAAATGCAGCCCGTTGGAATCAATTTGTGTTTTTAAAGATTTTCTGATTACAAAAATATTGTACAAATTCCTCTTCTTTTCCCAGTGCACCAACTGTGTCAGCATCCCCTTCTTGGATCCCTTCACAGACTGTGTCTTCTATCACATCAGGTTTAATCTCTTCACCTTCAAAGCCTTGCACCATTATGGCCCTTCCCCTTTCTCCTAATTGTGCCATTTGTCTCCTCTGACACTCTATTAACTCTTACACATCCAGCAGCCTTCCTGTTCTCTGCCAAATGCTCTACCCTCTACTATTTGGAAATGTGCTTTCATGAATTTTTCCAGCATCAGTTTCATGACCAATGTTGTCCCTTCATTGTCTCGGGATGAATTGTAATTCTCTGTATTGTATCTGTACTTTGAGGTAGATCATAAACATCTTATTCATTTGTAAAGAAAGGTGTGGCCTTAAAGCACACCATAAATATTTAATAACATTCTCTAAGAGGACTCTCATTTTCAATTCTTCCCTTTAGCTGGCCTGTGGACAGTATTCACATTGGGTGGCGTAGGAAGTAAACCAACACCACAGCAGGAACAGTCACCACCTCTAGCTAATCAGAGCCTTCTGCTTCTGCTTGTGCTAGCTAATTTGACTGATGCTCCAGATACACCGAACCCATACAGACAAGCTATTATGTCCTTCAAGAACACACAAGGTTTGTACCTTTTCTTAATCTTCAAGTATGAATTGAAGCAAATGAGGCATTGTGTTATTCTCGCTTCTTAATCGTTGCTCTCACCAAGGTGTGCTGTAATATAGTTGCTATCCTCTAGACTTAAGAAATGTACAGAAAGGGAATTCCTCTTCCACAGGTTCTTAGGAGGGGAGTAGTGGAGACATCTTTCTCCTGTGAAATTCCTGAGATGAACTGTCTCAGCCCATGAAACTTAAAAGACACAGTGGTGAGGGGATTCAAAGAGAGAAAGGCACTCTGCAATTCAGTTATGGAAAATGGAGTTTCTATAGCTTCCTTTCATGCAAAGTGTCCAAGACCTTCCCTCATCTGCATAGCTCTGGAACTTCACAAGAAGAAATAGCAATGGGAAATGGGGGAGAAGGGCATGTCAGGTAGCCAGTAGGATCCTGTTGACCTTAGGAACACTATAAGGCATTGGGAGATGTGGGCAGCCTGGACCATACCTCATGGCTTAGTTTTATGTGTAGAGGTGAACTTATTTGTAGCTGAATTGGTTTGGCACTTGAAGTTTTATAGTCCTGAAACTTCAAGTATTAAGGGCTGAGCTCTAAACTAATTCACTCACTTAAGAAGGAAACTTCAATCTGTTCAGCAGGGTGAAGAACTGCTTTCATTATCCAGAAAGAGCTCTGAATCCCCCACAGGCTCCTTGTCCTACCTGTCCTCATGGACCACTGTTGTTCTTGGTGTTGCTGTTTTAAATGACGTGCTGACTACTTGGGGAGGGGGAGGGTGTGTGTGTGTGTGTGTGTGTGAGAGAGAGAGAGAGAGTTTGTTTAGACTCATTTTTAAGTATTGGGAAAAATTGTAGTATCTGCTTTGAACAGTTAGAACAAAATAATTCTGCTTCTCCCAATGATAATCATACAGTTCTTCAGATTAAATGTATTCCTGTGAAAAACTAGGAGGCAGGGAAAACAAAAAGATATGACATCATGAGTTATAATGGACGCTGGTTGCAACTTAATATATAGGGTCTCACTATAATACAAGAATTTTCTTTTTCCATTATGGAAATATTCTATCTAATTTATTGGGAATTAAACCAATAGTGTTCTAGAGAAATTATTCTGAAACCTGTAGAATTTAATAAAGAATAATTGCATCTTTTCTATAGAAATTATAAAATCAACCTATTAAATATAATACAGATTATATTCCTGCTATTGAAGTCCATAAATAGATTTAGAAAGATTGTCTGTCTTTATTCAGTTCTTTAGGACTCTTATTCCATAATGTTTGAAAATCATTTTTGGTTAGTTCTTGGCAAAAATTTTTTAAAGGTTTTTAAGTTCTTTAAAAAACAGGTAAAGAAATGCTGCTGCAGTTAGCGGTTTCGTTTAGTAGCTCGCACAGGTGGAGCTTCAAGATATGTAGAATTCTCAGATGATGTACTATACAGTATCAAAGTGACCCTTTAGTAAAGTATGTTGAATTAATCTGCTTCACGATTTCTAGCTACATCTGAACTTTACATTTTCCTAAGAAATATTTTCACAAAGTAGCACTTGTTTTGGACTAGTGGCATACACACTGACAACTTTTTGAAGCTTTGCTGGGAATATGGAAGATAAAAGTAGTGGGATTTTTTTTAATAGGGGATGCATAGGCTATTGATGCATAGGAGTTTTTGCTGCATACTCCACACAGATGTAAAGGTTTATTAAGAAAAGTTAAAAAGCATAGTAAAGAAGTGCAGGACTGCTCATTTGAAGATGAAATTCGTGTTGGCTTGCAGTTCTTTTCCATAGGAGCATAGTGGGTGAGAATATTAATGCCACCACTGTTCTTCATAGTGGTATAGTGTGTAATATTTTATCATTATTTTATTTTTATGAAAAACAGAAAGTTTTAGCTGTTCTCCAGCATCCCTAATATGCTAACTCAAGTCCTGGGGAGATTTGTAGATTTGAAGTTCTGATTGCTTTAGAAACTCTATAACTGATGCTGTTATATTAACAAAGCTAAAATCATTTAGTCCAATTTCCAGCTTTTGAAAACTTATTTTGGAAATTAACTAACAAATCAGCCCAGACACACAATACGTTTTCATACGTTCACCATGGTGATCAGAATTTAAAAAAATAAATAAATAGACAACCCCTCTGGCTAGGTTTTACACTCTATCTTAAAAATTTCTCTGGGCAAGAGAGCAAGTATTATCTTGAAAGGGTGTTTTAATTTTTCCTGGTTCTCCAGACAGCTCATCTTCTCGGAAAAGAAAGCTATACCCGGTTGACTTATTTCAGCATTCTGGAAGCTAATATAGCTTCCAACACTGGCACAAGAACAAATGGCTATAAACTGGACAACAATAAGCTTAGCCTTGAAATTAAATGCAGGTTTCTAACCATCAGAGAAGTGAAGTTCTAGAACAGCCTTCCAAGGGGAGTAGTGGGGATAAAAAACCTAATTTGTTTCAAGACTGAGCTTGATAACTTTATGGATAGGTTGGTATGATGAGACTGTCTACAGTGGCATTTGGCCCATCTTTGATTGCTGTTAGCAAATAAACAATAAACACCCCCCTCTCCATTACCCCCCGGCTAGGTTTTACACTCTGTCATAAAAATTTCTCTGGGCAGGAGAGCAGGTATTATCTTGAAAGGGTGTTTTAATTTTCCTGGTTCTCCAGACAGCTCATCTTCTCGGAAAAGAAAGCTATATCTGGTTGACTTATTTCAGCATTCTGGAAGCTAATATAGCAAGAAATATCTTTCTCCATGTATCCACTTGCAAGGTTTTTATTTTAAATAGACATTTCTGAGCTGCTTATGTCTCAGATACACTTGAAAAGTCACATAATTAGTGCCACAAGCATCATAAAGACATATAGAAACCAGTTTTCACCCCGTTTTACTGTTAGGGCTGGTCTACACTAGAGAGTTTTGTTGACAAAAGCTCAGTGGAGGTATACAGACTAAAATGCTCTTTCCACCGATGTAATTCCCTTGCTATGCCAACATCCTAAAACCACCTCAACGAGAAGTGTAGGTCTTTTGTCGGCTTAGTTACGGCAACAGTGTCTATGTAGACACTGTGTCCTTTATATCAGCTGTGGGGCTGTCATTCTAGTCAATTTCACCACAGCAGAGCAGTGAAATTGACAAGAAACCTCCCCGCCCAAGCTGCCCACCCCCCAGAGTTGAGCAGCTGGTCTCTGCTCTTGTCTGGGAGCCCAGTGAAAAGCCCAGGGAGCTGGGACAGCTTTGTCAGCTCAGCTGTGAAATTGGCATGGCTGATGGTTCCCATTGGAGAAGACCCTGGCAGCTTCCCCCAGCAGGAACCCGGAGGGGAGAATCTGTAGCCCTTCCCGCCCTGGAGCTGGGCAGCCTAGTCAATTTAATGGCTGAGAGGCAGTAGTTAAATTAGCAGAAAAACTCTTCTGTTGATCTACCAGCATCTGCACTGGGCATTAGGTCGGCATTACTAAATATCTTAGAGCTATGGATTTTTCCCATTTCTTAGAGATGTAGCCATGCCGATGTAAGTTTTCAGTATAGACTAGCCCTTTGAAGGACTAAACTAGGTGGGTTTTGTCCTTCAAACCAGCAACTCCAGATACGATTCTCCTTATAGAGCCCTGTGAACTAAACCCTGAAGTTGGATCACTGGGACTGGAAACAAACCTATCATGCACATTCACTTGGAATTCTAGCTGTCAAGAAAAGCCCTGTAGCTTCACTCTTACCCAGCAAGTCCTGAGATGCTTTCTTTTCTTACCTTAGAAGTCAAGAAGAGGAATAAGGGGTGACATGGCAGCTATGTTACAGGCATGAATGCCTTATGGGTTGGAGGGAGGAGCAAGCAAAGCTAATGAAGGGGGAAGGAATGCTAACTGATTCTCATGTAGGTGAATAAGTGCGACTTTGATATAACAATTGAACTTCTATGAGGCTTGGCTGAGATTTATGGGCACAAGTAAAAGCTGAACCAAGACTGACTGACTATTTCAGCAGGCATAATTTTTTTTTTTGGTTTCTTTATTTCAGATAGTACTGCTTTTCCTTCACCAAGTCCACATGCTTTCCAGATTAATTTTAACAGTTTGTACACAGCTTTGTGTGAACAGCAGAAATCTGATCAAGCAACTCTTCTTTTATACATGTTACTGCATCAGAACAGCAATGTTCGGACGTATATGTTGGCACGCACTGATATGGAAAATCTTGTAAGTATTGCACTATGTATTTAATAGTTCATATTCAGCATTTGCGGTTGATTTGTGAAAGCTTGAGTATGGTTGTGTGGTGGTGTTCAGTACTCTGAAGTAGAGAGAACAGGAGCCTCTAAAGAACAATGGATTGTGAATGACTTGTCTATGATTCATCATGTCTTGCTCATATTGTTATGTTCAGCATGTGAGTGGATTAAGAGATAGCACTGATAAGAATATAAATCTCTTACATTTTGATAAAATTGATCAGGAAACAATATATTTAAAAGGATGGGAGAGAAGATTGTATAGAAGTGTGACCTGGGTGGACTAAGTTGGCAGGAGGGTTAGGACCACAGGTATTGAGTGTCAGACAGAAGGTCAGACTAGATGATCTGGTGGTCCCTTTTGACCTTAAGCTCTATGACTGATGTTTCTAACAGGGTTCCAAAAATACATTCACAGGACTTGCATGTGCAGAAATCTGCATTCGCACAGACAGATTCAGTATCAGCATGCAGTTCTGCAATGAGCTCATATAATTGGACTTCTTATTGGAGGCCTATATAAATTTGGCCATTAGTGACGAGATGATCTTCCATTCTTTTTATATATCAGCATCATTAGTTGCTGTTTTTAATAAATCATGTGAGAAGAACTTAAAAGGTAAACTTTGATTTCTTGCAAATAAACTGTGTTCCAATCTTCCATTAGCCACAAATCTATTAGTCAGAACAGATTTGAATGTGGTAATGAATGTAAACAGGTAAAAAGCTGGTGACTGTTCATTAAAGGTATGCTGAATTGGCCACACTTCTTATGGTACTTCATAGAATAAGAAGCAAAGCTTTGACAGTAGCCTTCAAACCGTTCCTGAATTCTTATTTAACTGGGATAGCCTCTCTCTGTTCTCATCTGACCATGGTAAGGCCTCTTCTGCTTAAATTGGGCAGCATCTCCTAAGCCACTTTCCTTACCCCCCTGCTTACCCACTTACCCCTTTCCTGTTTCACGTGTCCTAACTTCAGGAGCACAAGAGGTTATGTCCACCCAGAACTGCTGTTCTATCGTCCTCTTTTCTCTTCTGTTCCTCCCTCCCCTGCCTCGTTTGTGCATGCACTCACCCCACTTTTAAAACAGTGTAATAGCAATAGGCCTCTTCTGAAGCTTTTTTCCCTTTCTGTTAAGGATCAGCAGTGAGCAAAATGCTATGATCTTCACTCCAGGCTCTTAAACTATTCCTGCCTATGATCCTTACTGGACAATTTCTCCTCTACCCCTCATATACCACAGTTGGTCTGATATAGCCCAAATCTATTGACTTTCAGGATATGCTCAAGAAACTTGATCTGTTTTCTTATTTCAAATGAGTTATACTCAGACTGCAAAGCTAAATAAGTTTTAAACTACAAAGTATAACTACGTTGTGTATCAATGTAATAAAAGTTAACCAGCTCTGGGATACAGAAATAAAACAGAAAATTCTAAAGGTTCAGGGAGGGAGGCTGACAACATTTGGTTAGAAATGTTATGGTAGCAAAAACTTTCTCACTACTTTGAATTGGAGTAATGGTTGGGGTTGGTCTGCAATTTTTTTCATATAAACATATTTTAATCGGAAAATGCCAATTTGTCAAAACCGAAATATTTTGTGGTAACATACCTGTTTTGACAGAACTTTTGTTGGGGAGGTTTCTTGGGTCCAGGATGAAATTTTGGGGGTGAGGGTTAAAAGAGAGATGTTCTCCAGAATACCCAATAGCCTGATGATTAGGACTGTAACCAAAGATGTTAGAGAAACCTATATTCAAGTCCCTGCTCTGCCTGTTTCAACTATTGGCTATTCTGGGGTTGAGGCATGTATGACTCGTTTTTTCACACAAAGTTTCATTTTCTGTCTCGTTCCAATGCAGAGCAAAAACAAATGCTCTGGAAATTTTTCTTGAAATTAAATTTTTTTTCAGTCAGCCCTAGTTGAGGCTAATTGCTGGTGTGATCCTACCTGATCTGTGGTTCTGTAGGATGACAGTTTACTGAACATCACTTTTTTTTATACAGTGCAGATGTGTTGGCAATCTTTTATGTAAATCTTATTTTATAAAAATTATTGTAAGGGTGGAATTGGGTGTCTCAGGGGACTGGTAAAAGGAGAGACTTTTGAGTTTGATAACCTAGTAGTCTAGGCTGAATTTTCTAGAATCCAGGCTGTTTGGGGGCCTGTCTGAAATGTGTTTAGTCTCAGGCTGGTTCCTAGTGGACAGATAAGAACCTCATGAAAATTGGCACTCATAGGCACCCTTGTTGGCAAACTCAGCAAGAAGGCCAGGTATTGAACTGCCAATGAAGGCTGAACTCTCCTCTAGCTTCCAATAGATGAACCATCTAGGTCAGGGCTGAGTCACTCTGGTGGATCAGTTCTGTGGATCAATAGTGGCAATAAGTTTCCAGGGCTGCCAGTGTGACAGCTTTCACAGGCACTAAGGGTACACGTTTTCTCTGTCTCTGGAAATATAGTCATAAATTTTTTTGCTGCTTTTTCCCTTTTTAATTACTGTATTTTTATATTGTGGACTTTGGCATTTCCTCAGGAATTACATGTCAAAACTACTCCAGATCTTCTACCCAGGGTGTACTATTTTCCTTCCATCCTTCCTTCCTCCCTCTCCTAAAAAAGTCAGCTGTCAAAAAGCTGCTTGGAAGCCCAGAAATAAAATGCAAAGTAAAACATCTTGTTTTCCAGGAAAAGCTGAAAGAATTAAAGAAAACATTGAATAATCATAATTTATATCTATATGTACCAGGCTATGTTAAAAATTACTTAGGTTAGATGTTTTCAAATTGGCAGGGCCTGATGAAATAGAATATTCAAGAAGCTGACTGAGGAAATACCTGAGCTGTTAGCGATTATCTTAAAAAACTCATGGAATACAGGAGAGATTCAGGAGGTCTGAGAGAGGAGAAATATAATGCCAATTTATAAAAAAAGGGAGTAATGACAACCCAGGAAATTACAGACCTGTCATCTTAACTTCAGTAGCTGGAAAGATAATGGAGCAAATAATCAAGCAATCAATTTACAAACATCTAGAGGATGATAATTTGATAAGTAACTGTCAACATGGATGTGTCAAGAACAAATCATGTCAAACCAACCTAATAGCTTTCTCTGACAGAGTAACAAGCCTCGTGGATATTGGGGACACAGGTAGATGTGGTATATCTTGACTTTAATAAGGCTTTTGATACTGTCTCACATGACATTCTCATACACAAACTAAGGAAATAAACCTAGATGGAGCTGCTATAAGGTGAGTGCATAACTGGTTGAAAAACTGGTCTCAGAGACTAGTTATCAGTGATTGAGTCAAGCTGAAAGTGCATAACGAGTGGGGTCCTGCAGGGATTGGTTCTGGGTTCTGTTCAATGTCTTCATCAGTGGTTTAGGTAATGGCATAGAGCAGGGATCTCAAACTCAATTGCTGTGGCGGGCTGCATTTACATTGAGTGGAGTTCAGGGGGGCCGCACATGACACACACTACTCTACTGTACCTTTCATGCTCTACTCTCCGCCGAAAAAATCTCCACGCAGGGTAAAATTCGGCGGCACAGTCGGAGAGAGAGGCTCTCACAGGGACTTGCAGGCTCCACTGTCCGCCGTCAAATCTCTCTGTGGGGCCCACATTCGGCGGCCATTTCCTTTTTAAAGCAGCACAGTAGAGCAGAGAGAGAGGCTCACACAGGGACTTGCAGACTCCACTGTCCGCTGTCAAATCTCCCTGTGGGGCCCACATTCGGCGGCCATTTCCTTTTTAAGACGGCCACAGCTTCCCGGAGCTCCGCTCAAAAAAAAATGCCAGCACAAGCCTGCAGCCGGATTCGGACTGCGGGCCGCATGACACAAGCCCGCGGGCCGCAGTTGGCCCGCGGGCCGCGAGTTTGAGACCCCTGGCATAGAGAGTACACTTACAAAAATTGCGGATGATACCAAGCTGGGAGGGGTTGCAAGTGCTTTGAAGGATAGAATTATAATTCAAAATGATCTGGACAAACTGTAGAAATGGTGTGAAGTAAATAGGATGAAATTGAATAAGGAAAAATGCAAAGTACTCCACTTAGGAAGGAACAGTCAGTTGCACACATACAAAATGGGAAATGACTGCTTAGGAAGGAGTACGGCAGAAAGGGATCTGGGGGTCATAGTGGATCACAAGGTAAATATGAGTCAGCAGTGCAACATTGCAATCATTTTCGCAGGATTGTTGTAAGTAAGACACAAGAAGTAATTCTGTCACTCTGCCTTGCACTGTTAAGACCTGGACTGGAGTATTGTGCCCAGTTCTGGGTGCCGCACATTAGAAAAGATGCAGGCAAATTGAAGGAGAGCAACAAAAATGAGAAAAGGTCTAGAAAACATGACCTATGAGGAAAGATTGAAAAACATGTATTTGTTTAGTCTGGAGAAGATTGAGGGGGGAACAGGATAACATAAAGGTTTTTAGAAGGAGGGTGAAAAATTGTTCTTGTTAACCTCTTAGGATATGACAAGAAACGGGGCTTAAATTGCTGCAAGGTAGGTTGGACATTAGGAAAAACTTCCTAACTTTCAGGCTAGTTAAGCACTAGAACAAATTGCCTAGGGAGGTTGTGGACTGTCAGTCATTGGAAGTTTATAAGAAAAGGTTAGACAAACACGTCAGGAATGGTCGAGTTATTATGTAGTCCTGTCTTGAGTGCAGGGGACTGGATTTTAGATGACCTACTGGGGTCCCTTCCAGTCCTATGCTTTTATGATGCTATGATTCAGTAATGTAATTACTCTTTATTGAGTGCTGCTTTGGGTCTATCTTGTTTATTGTTGTGATGGCTCTAAAAGAAAAATTTCACTTTATTTGCCTCATCAAGGCATATGGTGTTTCCCATCCCCTGGCTTTTTAATACCCTTTCTTTGCCCAGGAAACATTGGCAGACTTGCTGTTTGATCTTTTTGACATAAGGAAATGCATCT
Source organism: Mesoclemmys tuberculata (assembly GCA_007922155.1). Lineage (NCBI taxonomy): Eukaryota > Metazoa > Chordata > Testudines > Chelidae > Mesoclemmys > Mesoclemmys tuberculata. Next base: position 12,345,056 of record ML675629.1, on the reverse strand, counting down.
AAAAATCTGTCTTTACTCTGTCATAACTTTTTTAGTTAAATTTTTAATGAATTCAGTACGTTTTAAACTGTTCTAGTGGACTATAGCTGAACTCATTTCCCAATTTAATTGTGTTTGAGTCTACCCTTTATCAGTAAATGGTTCCTTTTTCCTCCTAAGTCATGATCATTCAGCTACAAGGTGGTGAATTTTGTTTTCCTTTTATTAAAGAACAGTATGCTAATGTTAGCTTTATTTGTAAGAATAAAATGACTCTCTTCCTTTTTTGTAACATCTATCTATCTACTCAGAAGACTAGATCACTCATTTAGTTGTAACATTTTATAGAACATCTCTGGGCATCCTTAGTACTGTGTGAAATGATGTATTCCATTCTAATAAACAGTGTGAAATGATGTAGTTCAACTTCATAAACTTAGCATGGGGCATCCCACGTTCATATTTGGAAAAGAGATCACTCAGAAATACCCTCAAGGTATTGCAGGAAGTGATGCTGGTGACGCAGTAGGTGGCATTTTGCAAAGCCAATGCCACAGCATGGTGTCGTGGAGCAGTTTTTGAGAGATAAAAATAAGCTCTGTACCACTTGTGTTCATCAAAAATGTTGACTTTTTGTAAGAATATGGGATGTTAACCCCATTGTCAAAGCTAAATACTAGTTAAGTGATTGCAAATCAATATTAAGTATGTGAAATGTATACTGTATGGATACTGTAATTCTTTACTTTGGGTCCTGCACGGTTGTATAGAGTGGCTATGAACAGTTCATTAGTTGACTCTCTCCACCCCGAAATGATTGCTTTTAAGTAATAGATGAGATTTATTTAAGTTGAATATGATGATTTGTTATAATTTTCATAGGCAAAAATTTGATATGAGCACATTGATCATAAATAGCCATACCATTGCATATTTTAGCACATACTTTAGATAAGAGATATAAAATAAGTTTTTTTTCCTAGTTAAATTGTCAGTTGCCCTGAACCGAATATAGTAGCTGTAATTTTCATTATTTATTTTTATCAGGCCCACATATTGGGGGATTAGAAGTAATTTTTAAGGGTGAATTCTTTCTGTTAAAATGTCAGCTACTTGAAGACTGCTCAGGCATGAGGATTGTAAGATGTAGGGCTGGTAGAGATGGTTTAATGGCCAGAATGTGTTTAAGGGGGACTCATTGTGCAAAATTAATGATTTATTACATGTTTTTGCAGTTTATTTCATGTTTTGTAGAAGTAAAGGAGTTTATTCAATGACTATCATGACCACATATGCGGGAGAGCAGTAAATGCCAAGATCTTTGAATGGAAGGAGCATGTTACTATCTTATTTTTAAAAAACAGATTTATATGCATGAATAAATTTAATATAGAAATATTTTTATTAAGTCTGTGAAAATGGATCTATTTAGAAGTCTGGAATTAATCATTTTGGTTATGCTTAAATACAAGTGATCTCAATTGCATTTATTATCTGATTGAGTTGATATATAATATTTCATTCAATGTTAATAAGGGGCCTTTTAGTTCTTCTTGAGTGCTTGCTCATGTCCATTCCATGTTGGGGGGGCAGTGCTCTATAACACTGGTGCATATGCACATCCCTGCAAGGGGTGCTAGAGCTGGCCATACAGATACCACTGAGGGAAAAATCTCTGGCATCAGTGCATGTGACACACAGACACCTAAAATGGAATGGACATGAGCAAGCACTTGAAGAAGAACTAAAAGATCTCTTATTAACACTGAACAGTAACAGAAGGTTAGTAACAGTCTTTAAAGTTATCCATGGATCTTTAATGCCTTGGGGGCTTCTTGAACAAGAATACACTTCTCCAGCTATGATTTATGAACTAGCGTTCTTTGGAATAGGGATAATATGTATCTTGGGCAATTCTGAAGGAACTGTGTCCCAGATGTGATTTGTACAATGTTATTTAGCACTAACATGACTGGTTGACAAGTATAATGAGGCCTTGTAACTTACATGGCGATATATTCAATTGCAATTATTACTAAAAATTAGTATTTTACTTTAATAAATCCTACGGGACTAAAAAGCTGATGTTCCCACATTTCTTTACTCAGCAGCCATCCAGGAAACTAAGTAGTTTCTTCACCATTTACCTTGATAGACTTCAAAAAGCTTTTTGCTGTTCTTACTACAAAGTCAAGTTGTAAATGAAACTCTGCAGTAGTTTTATATTGCTTTATGTGGTGCAGAGAAAATTATCATCTGTTGGAGTTGATAACAGAATTAGGAAAGGATTTGGATTTTGAACGTATACAATGCAAAGCCATGTACAATATATAGATTTCAGTTGGAAGCAATGGAATCTATGTGCTCATGCAATAAGCCTTGTTTGACATAGTTTTGAATTTTTTTCTTTTTCAGTTAAAAAACTTGTGAAAGACAGAACAAACCAGTACAAAATAATAACACTAAAGAGTTACTAGGCTTCGAGTCAGAAAAACAAATATCATTAGTCATTTCCTTTCTTACGCTTAAAAATATCAAAATAGGGATGGATCTAGTTGGCAGTGTTCTGTGTTACCATCCAGGAAAACTGAGTCCTTCTCTATACTTGGTCTCCTACTTTCAAGGCAGGAGTTCCTGGGAATGCAACAGAGAGAGAGAGAGAGAGCACGTTGATTCTGATTGGAGTTGGAGATGCGTGCTTTGCATTCTTTAACAGAAGCTCTGTGCTTCTAATCAAGGAATTGTAGTGGCATCTGACTCTGAAGAGAGTTGTGTCCATTTCAGCCATAAAAATGGTGCTCGTGCTATAGGGATAGAAGGAAATGAAAAGCTGTTTGCTCAAGGATATTGAGAAAACCACTTCTTCCCTCTGAGGGACGAGGGAAATAAATTTATTTTTAGCACTGATGTTGTACTATCTGCAATACAAATATAAGAAAACGTGGTCTTTGAAGAATCATGTAGTTTAGAGAGAAAAAATATCAAAACCTACAATTGCAATATGTAGAAAAATTAACTCTGTTTTTAACAGCAAAGAAGTGGCAGCTTGAAATCACTAACCTTTGAATTTGTAGAGAAATGTTTGGTTCTCATGTTTGTTTGTTTTTAAAACTTTTTTTTTAAAAAGTCTCATTCTTGTTGTGGTATTATCTTGATCCTGGTAAATGTGCCCCAGAGAAGGTATGTGTGCAGAAGCATATGAAGACAAACCGACTGGCTTTAGAAAAAACTAAAAATGTCTTTAATGTGTCTAGCCAAAACAAACTGTTTTGGAACTTGGTGATTATAACAGAACATTTTTGGTAATTTTAGAGGCATATGATGCATTCGGAGTACTGGCCGGTCACCAGAAAAGGTTTCACATGATTCATCCTGATACGTTCGATTTGTTTTTTAAAACAGCAAATTAAGTCTTTAAGCATCTATAATCTCTTGGGAAGAATTCTCTGTACATCATTCACTCTTGGAAATAAGAATCTTCTGGAAGTTCTTTTACTGTATTATTTTGTGATTTAGACCTCCGCCATCATGGGAAAGGGAAATTATACTGAGCCAGTGTAAAGCTAATATTCAGAAAGATGATGAAGAGACAGTATTTGCATCTGGATTAAGTTTAGGCTGGAGTTTGAGGACAAATCAAGGCTAGAGTTTAGGCACTAAGTCTGTGGCAATAAAATCTTGTCAGCTCTTTTTGCAAGACTTTGGCTCAAGCTGGCTATCTTGGAGGAAATGTTGCAAGACCTTGTGCTGAACTCTCTAAGAATGGGAACACTGAAACATTGGCCGCATGTGAACTAGAATTGGGGAAAAAAAGGCCCTTACCTGTTCTGGATCCAACCCAGATTGGTTCAGATCTGGGGATTTTAATTTGGTCACCTCCACCCCCAGAAATTCAAAGAGGTTTGGATTGAGGTGCCAGTTTCAGCCCTTCTCTGATTTTAAAATAATTCTGACTAGCTCAGCTCAAACCCTGTCTAGCTATGATGGATGGGAGAGAACCATTTCAAACCATAGTGCTGTGTTGACTGTGTTGTAAAATGTGAGGAAGATGGTTGTGTCCTGTATATCATAGCCAGGCAAACTGTGTTTCAACTGAGTTAGCCTTGAACTGGTATAAATTTTGTTCAGCGAACAGTTTTTCTGTCTACAGTCTAGATGGGAGCTAGAATTTTCAGAGCCTTACAGTAACTGGTGTGGCTAGGAATCCCATTTATTAGGAATTGAAATTCCATGTCTCACCACAAGAAGGAATATGTTTAGACTGTTTGACTCTCACGGAGACCGAAATAAACAGATGGACAGTGTTTGAGCATTTTTCATTAGTAGTTAGGCATGGCTATTTCCGGAGGGAAAGGATGCTTTCATATTATGAAAGGACAAGGTGACATAAGGAAGGTTTAAAACCTGTGTTTATTGTTTGTGATGTTTGAAAGGCTAAACTAATGCATTCTTATTTTTCGTCCCCAAAGGTTTTGCCAATTCTTGAGATTCTATATCATGTTGAAGAAAGGAATTCACACCATGTTTACATGGCTCTTATAATTTTGTTGATCCTTACAGAAGATGATGGCTTCAATCGATCCATTCATGAAGTGGTGAGTTACTGATATGGCAAGTAACGCTTAGAAAATAAAAATCATTTAGATGTTTTTCTGACTAGAGATGAGCTTGCATATTTTACTGCCTACTCCACTAGAACAGTAATTGTCTCCTCAGCAGAGCTGGGTTACAGATTAAATTTGCTCTTCAAGATTTGAGGATATACAGTATATACATGTTTCCTACAGGACTAATTAAACCAAGGTTACAAGCTTCCTTTCAAGAATCTTCATTTAGTGATGTGTACAAATGATTTTCCTGCCACTGGGTTAACTTTTTTCTTCTCCGGTGTTTCCTGTTTCCAACTGAGCATAAAACATAAGCAGGCTGGTTGACCCAAGGATGCTGTTTGCCAAGGAAGGAAAAGAAATAGTATCATAGGTAACCCCTTTTATGCTTTCACAGGAACCTTACTTAAGCAGCTTGTATTTCATCTGAAGAGACTTCAGTGGGAGCTTTTATTTCCCCAACTGGATATAACTTCCTTACCTGGCATCTCCTTTCTGTCTTTCTGCCAGTTTAATATCTATTTTATATTAGCCATATAACAGGGTCCAAATTCTGACTAGATTTGATTGGCGTTTGTCAACTCTGCTGGAGAGTGACTGGGATAGTTGTGTTCCAGTTTCCTAGCTTGTACACTGTCACAATGTAGAAGAAGTTTACGCTGATTTTTATCTGAATTTTGTCTGGGACATGCAAACTCCCTTGGGATTATGTGATGCATGGATGCATAAAGGAGATATGAAAAGCTGAAGGCAAGAGTTCAGGTAGCTACACAGAATCTTTCTCACAGGTAAGTTTCTGTCCTGTCTTAGCAGGAAGGTGGCACTTCCCCTAGGATGTCAAAGTGATAGAGGTTTATAAAAACCTGGGAGAGAGAAATTTCTGTAGCCTCATAGGAGATTATGTAGATCTGGACATAGAAAACAGAAGGACTTTGTGTTTATGTGAAGTTTCTTGGGACTAATAAGGAATTTTTAGGAAGAAAATCTATGGCAAATGTGCAAAACAACATTTCTCTGGAGACTTTTCCTTCCACCCCACACACCATGGGTGTATATATTTGGATTCCATGTCTGTAGGTTTAGTATCTCCATAACTTTTAAGTTTTTTACTCATGAATTGATTTATTGAACTGTTGAGATACAATATGCCAACCTCCACTTTTACCTCCTTGCCTCATCTTCATTCATTTTAAAGGCTTTAAATGTGCTCTGTCAACAAATCTCTCATTGTTTAGGCAAATATGGCAGATTTTCCTAAAATTGCCAGTATCGATTCAGCCATGTGTTCAGAGCATAATTCAGTTTATATGTTTATCCTTCACATCTTTTCTATTTTCCATATCTTCTCTTTCAATATTTTCTTTGCTGTCTTATGCCTCTGTTTCCCTATTCCTTCCTCAGCAGAGGCTGCTTGGTGGGGTGTCCTTTGGTGGCTTCAGGGGGCCAGGACATAACATTTTTGCTCCTTAAATGAGTACTGTGGGAATGGGGGACAGAATCCTGTGCCTGTGGGCTGCTGCCTGAGCCCTTAGTCCTTACATGTGAACTGCTCCTCTGACCATTTTCTGAGCTGCATCTGGGAAGAGGGCCAAAAATGGATGATTTTCAAGGAGTTGCAAGCTGCTCTATCAACAGCTGAAGGAACACATTGAAATTCAGTTGGAGGGCAGAACTGGGGTCATCCAATCTTTTCTGCTGTCCTATTCCTTTCCTCTGTGCACTCCTCTTTTCTGTCCCTTTCTTTCACACCCCATGAGGAGTCTGTACTCCCCTCTGTACATAGGCAAAGCTGGACTAAAGTCACATGACATGTACCTTTGCTGTTCCTGTAGCATTGCTTGCATTGAACCCCAGGACTTTGCTTCCCCTTGCACTCCAAGTCTTTGTCACAGAGATGAACAGGTGCAAAGAAGAGGAGAGGCTGGGTATCCCCTGCCCTCACCTAGATAATTCAGCTGAGTGTGCAGGTGAGGTTACTGTGACTACACAGGCAAGAGACAACACCACTACCTTAGTAGCTATGACATAATTGACTAGAAGAGGGTCAACAAGTATGACACTGACCCCAGGGTTTCCTGTGTTTCAAGAAAATTTCCCTTCGTTATTTGCTTTACCCATGAGCCTGAGCAAAAGAGCATTTTCTGGTTCTCTTGTGGCCTTTTCTAATTCTGAATATCCCTGAACTTTTTGGAAGAGACAGAAGGTTCCAAAATCCAGATCTGAATATTGCAGGTTAAGCACTATCTAGTTCTGACGGACAATTTGTGAAAGGATCTTCCTGATGCCAGTTCAGTGAAGACCCACTTACTTGTGCATGGCTGCCAAAAGAAAATAAATGGACAGATAAGGCCATGCTTTTTCCTTTCCTCTCAGAATCAGGCATAAGAATGCATTGGTGAATCTGATACCAGTTTACATCCTTTTCACTGATTTTAGATGCATATGCTCACAGTGTGAAAGGTGAGGGACTAGTCTCCAAAAATAATAGTCTTGTACAGTGTTAATTACTGAATTAGTTTAATTAAATTTCTTAAATCTCAAACACACAACTCCCCAAATGCTGAGAGGCTCTCATGGAGAAGAAAAAATGTATCAATGGAGAGGAGGGAACTATCTAAATCAGTCTGTTAAATGTGAATGTCTAGCATCGGTCACCCAACCTGAATGAAGCTCTTATTCACTGTAAGTATTTATTGCATTTTAACAATTTCAGCAGGAAGCTTCTTCCATCACTTGGCTGAAGTCTGAGAAAATAAGAGAATAATGTAATGTATTTTGAGTCGACCTGTTTTTCCTCTGTGCTGATGCATATCCTGTAATGTTCTTATAACAGTCATTACTGTGTGATCCATTTATGGGCATATTTTCCTTTGTGGTATTACACCCACATTTATTTATTTATTGATTTTTAAGATTAATTTTAGTAAGCACAGTTTTATAAATCTCTGTGATTATACAGACTGGTAAAGAGCCCAGGAAACCACAGAAACTCTTCTAACTGCTGAAGGGTTTTTCTTTAAAATAAATGTGGTCTTAGTTGCCTGGAAGAGGTGATCAAAAACATAGATCCTGTTCCTGCAGCTGACTCCATTCAGGCAAATCCCTGACCTTGCACAGAACCCAGTTTACTTCAGTAGTAACAGTGGAGTAAACTAGTAAATCAGAAGTTCCCTAACTGGGATGGGGCTTTGGTGAATTGATTCCCTGCTCCTTCCCCACCCGGCACCCAACAACATGAAACCATAATTTAACTGAGACCTTCAAATAAGATGCAATTTCACAGAACTTTTATGGTCCCTTTTTTCCCTCTAGAGGCAGCTGTATTTATTTTTAAATGTTGTTTTGTTTTCTAATTTGCCACAGTACACTTAAAATTACCTCTTCAATGAATTTGTGCTGCCCATTAAGAACAAATGCTTCTGTAACTGTTCATAGCACTGTACAAATACTAACAAACACCTTCTTATTTCTCTCTAAATTAATGTTCCCCAAACTGTGGGTTGTGACCTGGGGGGAGGGAGGGTGAGATGTGGGGAAAAAAGAAAACACAAGAAATTCAGAATACGTCCCAGCTGATGCGGCTTCTGTCCGGGCTTGGCTCCCCACTGTTGGCGTTGTGACCTGGCCCCTGGTGCTTGGAGTTGCAATGCCACTCATTCAAATTTGACTCAGATGCTCCCTCCTCCTCCTTCCCCCTCACCAAGGGTGCTGGGCCAAACCTGAGTGGTGATATGATACAACCCCTACACTTCATGTGAGGGTATAGATCACAACACACGGAGAGGGAACAAGCCAAGCTGCCACAAGAAGCTGCCACTACAGGGTAGGTTTACACTGCAATCCTCCTCCAGCCCTGGGATTCACATTAACAGAGATGAGCTCAAAGGATCACAGCATGAAAAGGTTTGGGAACCACTGCTGTAATTAAAACCCTCTTATCCAACAATAATAACTGGCAATATGTTCTGTGTTGCAATTTAAAATTTTAACACTGTTTCAGTCATCCTCAGGGTTTGAAGAAGTGCTTCATAATCAGAATTGTGGGAAGGTTTCAGTTCTCAGGGTTTCATGCAAACACGTTGTTGAAGTTCTGTTCTCTTAGGTCTAAAGCCCTTGTTTCACTTTGAGTTTGGGATTTAAATATAATCCAAAATTCAGAGCAACACTCAGTCAAAACTTGCAGAGTTTTCTATGGGTCGTGTGCAAAGCCTCAAGTTTTAGTTTCATTTTCAGTGCAAAACCATAAACGATTTCTGATTTGTTTTAAACTGGACCCAGGTTCTCTTTTAAAATGTTTGAACCTTAAGAAAGTTTTACTAAAACCTTAACTAAATTTTGAATTCATTAAACGTTAAAAACAGATAAATTTCATGTTTTGGGGGTTTGTTTGAGCATTTCATGCTGCTATACTTAATAATGTTGCTTTTTCGGGGGATTGTTTTCTGAAGATTAGTTGAACAATGCAAGAAAACATACACGGTCGGGCTAGTAAATGCCTCTATTTTGTAGCTCAGTATCATTTTGATAAAAGAGATATCTAATCTTTTTTGTCATGACCATCCTCTCTACTCATTAATTTGTAAGCTTCAGTAAGAATATAGAGGCAGGAATGTCATAATTTCTCTAATGAAGCCTTAATTTTAATTTCCTGTTTTTTACTGAGAGTTCATGGGGTTTTTTTGATGGAGCTACTTTGAAGTTGAACCGTCATGTAATGAAGTTTCATTGTATGTGAAAATAACGCATTTTGTCAAGCATTTCAAAGCACTTTACAAAGATAGAGAGAAGTTTCATTTTCCCTATTTATTTAAAAGAAATGTGGTTTATGGGAGACAGGTGTTGTTGGTTCCCTGTTTTTCAGAGGGAACTGTGTGTTCACATTTCCCTTCAACTTCAGCTGGAATTGCAGATGCCCAGCACCTCTGAAAATCAGCCACAGGTTATTTACTTAATGTCACAGTGAGTCAGTAGCGGAGTTGGAATGACTATTACTTCCCTTACCAAACTACTTCTTCTTGTTGTTTTGTATTTATACTACTGAGGCACATCAGAGAGAGCCCTAATAATGGACTGTGGGATAGGTGCTGTACAAACATAGAACAGAACGATATTCTTGCCTCAATTCACTTACAATCTAAGTATAAGACAAAAGACAACATTTGACTCTCTTGAATTCTGTGCTTTGGTAACTGGTGGCATGTTTTAACGCACTTGCTGCATACTGCTATGGTTTCAGAAACCAACTTTGAAGCATTCTTTTCTGGGAACTTTTCCATCTTGAAGGTATAATTGGTGAAAATGAAATATGAAACGGAAGAGCTGAATGAATGACCTACAGGCGTTAGAGGCGTGTTCTGACTATCATGTTCTTTCTTGAGGAATAAAATCATACTAGTGTGTTCTGGAGCTAGTCTGGAATGCAGGCTGCTGTTTTGATGTATTCTGTTTTTAGTGAAGTGTGTGCATGGGTGGGGAGAAGGGGGACTCAACTTTATGGTCAGTTGTGCTGGTTTTTGTTTAATGGTACCTAAGTTACTTATTCCCCTTCTAGGTTCATTATCAGTATAACTGGTCTGATTAGCCAGCAGAACAAACGTGGTTCATTATCTCACTTTACCTTACTGTATCTGAGAAATTAACATCACTAGTTGCTCCTTCCTAAAGATTCAGGTAGCAGTGATAGAGCTTCAAATGTAAGTTCTGTGAGTCAGTAGAAAGGAGATTTCCATATTCTTTGCCTTTTTGTTGTTGTTGCAGTTATTAGTATGGTTTTTGAGTTGACACTAGTAAGTAGTTAGAGCTTAAATGTCAGCTGATTATATAGTTAGATAATTATTATAAGAGTCCTAAAAGTAGAATAGCAGAGTATGTTGTAGGTCAGGCGTCAGCATAGCTTTACTCAGTGCTTTTAAATTCTGATGAGTGGTAAATTATGTTATAGATGGGGCTGGTAGTACAGTCTGTTGTTAAGATTGTTCAGCACTTCCATTATAAGATCCTATTTTCAGTTCTACAGCTGTAGCAAACTTTAACCATTGGGGCTGAAATTCTCTGGATGTCTGCCTCAGGCTGAATATTTTGGAAAGTTTCAGCTGAAATGGATCAGTAATCTCCAGAAGGAGGACAAAGGAAAGCATGTTCTTTAGGCCATGTTAAAAATTCTGGCGACCTTTTCTTTGAGAAGCTCTGTACTTTGGCCCAGAGGGTGTCCTTTGTGTCAAGGATATGTCTTTTGCTGTTTGTAGAAGAGTGGACTCATCAGAAGAGTGCCTCCATTGGGATGAGTATGCTAGAACACCACAGAACTGGAGCAAGGGGCGTTAGAGAAGACTGAAGTCAAGTCTACGCTTAAAATGCTGCATTAGCGCAGCTGCACTCTTGCTGTAGCACTTTAATGAAGCTGCTTTATGCCACAAGGAGAGAGCTCTCCCATCAGCATAGTTGATCCACATCCCCAAGAGGTGGTAACTATGTCAACAAGAGAAGCTCTCCCGCCAACATAGCACTGTCTACATGGGGGGTTAGGTCAATATAACTGTCGCCCAGGCAGTGTGGATTTTTCACACCCTTGAGAGACATAGTTAAACTGATATAGGTCTGTAGCGTAGACAAGACTTGAGCTGCTACTCTTCTTGCAACTCAGCCTTCCAGCCCCATCATGTTTAAGTCCACCCCTTCCAGATTAGCAGAAATTCTTATGTCCTTATGTCAGGTTTTCTGACTCCAGCTCTGGGCCCCATGATCCACACCTGTCTTTCAGGGTTTTTTCATCCTTATCCCCTCCTCTCAGGGAAGCTTTCCCACCACCTTCCCAAGTAGCTGGTAGGGGAACTCAGGCCCTTCTTCTCCTCTGAGTTCTAGCCCAGGGACCCTGTAGCTAGCAAGCAAGGTCTGTCTCTACTCAGACCCACTTCCAGCTATCTCCCTGGGCTTCCTTCTACCCGAGCCTATCAGCAGGCCTCTCTTAAGCTGCTGTAAGCTTGAACTTCTTGCTAGGGCTAGGACTCCCAGGGGCTGTCCCCTGGGATCCTCCTATAAATCCCAGTGTAAAAGTATAAATTTAAACCCTCTTCTCCATCCTCAGGCTTGATCTTTCATCATACTCTGGGCTTTCAGATGCCTTGCTGGGCTTTTTCCACTCTCTGATCCCAGAAGATGACTGCAGAGTTCCTTCCCTCTCTCTCCTGTAGCCCTTCTATACACTAGCCCCCAGGTCCTTTCCCAGATGAGATTCATCAGTAATTAGGGCTGGCACACCCTCTAGGTGTGGCCAGGTACCTTAATTGAGCTCTCTAGATCTTGTTAACTTTTTTTGTGCTAATGTGAGAGAGGTATCCCATCACCTCTGATCCTGTAAATATCTGCCTGAATTTGGCTAAGTTACAAACTTTTGAAAAATCTTCGTGGACATGCTTAGTAGAGACTTTCAAGATCTTAGAATTTAGCAGCCCAAAACATTCCATGTTTGTTGGGCATGCTCCAGCTCCTAGTGTTGACCAGACTGGACGTGCACCATCCCCACAGAGCGACTGAGCATGCTTCATTCTCCCACCGCTCCTAGTGCGATGCCTGCACCAGCCCCACAGAGCAACTGACCATGCACTGGACCAGTGCTATGGGGGCAAAGCCAGACTTTTCCTGTAATTGCTGCCCGAGTTACTTTGTTTTGGGATGAGGGGTGAGCACCAGAACTGAGAGCAGGGAACCTGTCTCTCCTGTGCTACCATTAATTTTTAGACTGGCACGTGGAACTGGGTGTGGCAGGAAACTATGGAGGCAGGGAGAGGAGGAAAGAGAGAGAGATCTGATAGGGAGCCAGGTTCTGGAGGAAGAACTGGGACTTGCTGGACAAAGACACAGTGAATGGGGAGACTCGGCATGAGGTGACTGAGATTAGAACTGGAGCCCAGGGAGGAAGACAGATACTGGAAGCTAATGTGTTGTGGAGAAATATGGGAATAACAGGAGGAGAGGAGATATTTCTGATGAGGAACTGGCAGGGGTGCAAGGCTCGGATTAGAAGTTGAGGGGAGATTGAGCCTTGAACTGGAAGCTTGAAGGGGCAGAGACAAGGACAATTTGAGCAAGGATACTGGGCCTGGGATGAGGAGCCAGAGGTGGGAAAGAGACCAGATTTTGACAGAGACAGGTTCAGTGGGGAATGGGGCGAAAGGTCCAGGTTGGGCAGGGTACATGCAGAAATGTCTGTGACCAAATAGAGAATATTCCCCTCCAGAGCCTGAAAACTGAGATTTTTGAGTGTCGCCATTACTCTGCTGTAGGCAAATATTTGTGGTAACCACTGGCAAAGTGTATCTCATCTCTCTCTAGTGACGATGGTCCACATAGCAACAGTAGGTTGTCATCCTATCAGTTCCTCCATTAGCTCAAGCAGCAGACGTCTGTGTGATGGATCTAAATATATAATAAACGAACCATATGGATGTCAAAATGATGTCACATGATGGAATTTGTTTTTTCACTTCGCCTTTTAAAAAACCTAAGGTTTTTTGTTTATTTCTATGTTAAAAGAACATTCTTTTAAGAACATTCTAAGTTAAGCTCTCCAGTTCTCAAAGACATTCAACTGCATTAACTATGAGACAATCCTTTCTCTTCCCTTAGATCTCTGTCTCATTCGCTACACATCTTCCAACTTCTGCAACAAGTGAGATGGGTCCTATAGAAAACAGAATAGGTTCATTCTGTGCACTAAATGAGGCAGTGGGTCCTCTGGAAAAATAGCATGTGATCAGATTCCATTATAAGGCCATATGCACAAGGAGGCTGAATTAAGGTTGCACAGACTAATTCCAGCTAACATTCTGCGTGTTAAACTACTATTTGTAACTAGTAGTACCCAACAACTGAGTAATCACATTCAACTTCCTAGCCAAATTCTCAGCAATGATAAATTCCTGGGGCAAGATCTATGTTGTATATCATTAGATATCTAGGAATAAATTCTACCCAGTGCTATTAGGGGAGAAGAGTGTCCCCTCCTTGTCTCTTCCACATATACATCAGAGCAATGTCGGTCTTCAGTGTGTGTAGCACATGCGTCTAGCTTTCCCTGCACCTTCTTGTTTTGTGCCACTGCTTAGCCAGCATTGCTCCACTTTACTGTGTCTCCTTCAAAATTAGGACAGGAGTTGTCCCATAAATAATTATTAAATATTGTTGTGTAGACTGCATTTCATATTTGATAGGCTTTCTTTATTCTTAGGATATGTCATGAAAGAATAGATCATTCATTTTTCATTTGTTGGCTAAGAAAAGGAATGTGCATCAGGAAATGAGAACTACCAGTGAAGGAGGGAAAGAAAGATGGACGTTCTCCTGTGTAAGGGGGTTGTTGTGTGATTACAAATTCAGAACAGCCTCTGCTTAGAACTAGCACCAGGATGAATCAGTCAGTCTTTCCTTTATACAGTTTGGGCCTAAGACTTTGGGAACAGGTAATGAGCAGACTAAGGTCCCTTTCTCAGGGCATAGTTTCAAAAGGCTATGTTTTTGCATAACTGTAGGTGGTACAGTTGCAGTTATCTTACTCCTAGAGATTGTCCCAAAAGTTCATTTTTGACTGGCATATTGTTTCAGGTAGTCCTTTGAAGCTTCATTTCCAACGGTTTACACCAGTCATGTCTCCCTGCTATACCAGTTATATACAGTTTCCACAATAATTCATAAACTTTGCATTTTAAATATAATGACCTCTTTAGCTACTTAAATTTAATTAAATAAGGTTTTTCAAGAACATTTCAGGGAATTGCCAAATCTGTCACATCTTTAAAGAAGCAGATTTACATAGAGGTTATTTCCCATTTGCTTTGTGAGTATTTCGGTACTTCACAGACTGGCTGTCATAAGGCAATCAGAAACTAATCTGTCTGTTTTAGGTACTAATATGGCCTCCATCACTATGGTGCCTGAGTGCCTCCCATGTATTTAAAAATAGGAACAACACTAAAAATCTTACTTCTTCTACAGCTGTGAAGGAAGAAACTTGATTAATTCATGAGGTTTTATGAGTGGAAGTATATGTAAAGACATACTGAGGAAAAGCCATGGTCACTGAATACAGAAGAAATATAGCATGCTTTAAAATCATACATTTTGAAACATAAAACTCCTTTGCTGTTTGCTATCTCTTTGGAAATTTGGATTGTCAGGAAAGTGTCATATGTGGGCATTAGTGATATCCCAAATGCACACTCCAGGAAGTGTAGGAAAATTCAACACAGAGAAGAGAAGAATGATGGATTCAGAAAGTTAAGAAAGATGGATAAGAAGAGCCACCCTACTAATATATTCTTTTTTTTTAAAAATCCAGTCTTTCTCTTTGTCCTTTCCAAAAAAAAGTGTCCAAATTAAAAACAAAATAATTACTGTGTGTGATAGTCTCTGGTTTTAAAGCTACCCCACAGTCCTGACAGTCTTTTTATAGCTCTGATCACATATCCTATTGCTATTCGTTGCATGAAAACTATCCTATATTTGGGACTTTAAAAATTAGCATATTAAAAACTAAGAATTGTGAGTAAATGATACCCATGCACAACTTCCTTGCTTGGGGTTAGAGGGATTTGTTTTTGTTTTTACGAAATAGAGGAAGAATGAGTAGTGGCAAAATACACAGTATTTAACAGTCATGCATGGTCCTCAGTGTTCCTGCACTGATGGGAAAGTGGTTTATTTTTCATGAAAAAATATTGAAATTGCTGCAAATGCATGCAACTATAGGGCTTAGGATTTGTAAATGTGTTTTGGATTTGTAAATTTGCATATGACAAAAATTGGGGGGTGGCAAATAATGAAAAGAAAAGGTCACTGATTCAGAGAAATCTGCATTGCTTGGTAAACTGGGCAAAAGCAAACAATATGCATTTTTATATGACTAAATGTTTATATCTAGGAAAAAACAATGTAGACAATTCTTATGGGGTGGTGGTCACTCTTATGATAAGCAGTGAGTGGAAAAGATTTGGGGGTCATGGTGGATAATCAGTTGGATTTGAGCAGCCAATGTGACACAGTGGCCAAAAGAGCTTAATGCAATCCTGGGATCCTAGAACCTTAAGTACAAGTAGAGAAGTTATTATATCTCTATATTTGGCACTGCTGCTAATACTGATGGAGTACTGTGTCCAGTTTTATGTCCAGAGTTCAAGAAGGATGTTTATAAATTGGGAGTAGGGGCAAGGTAGATACTTGCAGAGCAACAATAATTAGAGAGACCTCGGGTGATAATGAACAGCAAATTGAATGTGAGCCTCCTATGTGAAAAAAAATTTTTTGGGGGGTGGGGAGTTGATTCCGTTTTGATTAGTGTGCAAAGGTGTCATTTTGTGGATTCAAAAATTTATAAGAAGTCATTGTTGAGACTGCACCTAAAATATACCATAAGTTTCTGGGCATTTTGGTACTTAAAGAGTCTTTAAATTGGAACTATAAAAAATTACAAGAACAAAAAATGTAAAGTTTGGCCAGATGGTGAGCATAAATGCTGAGGGGAAAGGAAATATCTATGACGGTCGAATGGAGTGTAAGTAAAATTGGCAGAGTATAAACAAGAAGAATTGAGATAAGATTGGGTAAAGAGGAAGAAGTAAACTGAAAATTAGGAATAATTTCCCAGCACTGAGATCTGTTAGACTGTGGAGTAATCTTTCAAGGGAACTGATGGAAAGCTTAATGGCTTGAATCACTTAAAACTGGACTGGACAAAGCACTTGAGAATATACTTTTTGGGAACAATCCTGTATTGGCAGTAGAATGGGCAATATGTTTCTTTCCATCTCCAATACAGTTGTGTGAGTCATAATTTCCATAGTAAAGCTATAAAACAAACTGGATAGAAGTTTAAACACTGGTTTCCAGTATATTATGTTAAGGAAACACACAAGTGATCTAGATTCCAGTTAATGGCCAGGCCCTGCTGTATATTCTGTTGTTTCTTATAGGGATCAGGTATGTCCTTCTTTCACCTGTCTTTTCCCCTTGTTTCCATTCATTGTAGAAATCTAGTAATCTGCCAAAATGCTAATTTAAAGCAAATGTCATTCATGATTGTCTGAATAGAACATGAGATCCGGAGTTTGGGCCAAATGGGGCAAGCCATTTTAATAAAATGACTTTGGATCCCATATCTGGGCTGATGGAGCTTCTGAAAGACAGGAAAAGGCAAGGTTCTTTGCAAGAAGAGTGCTGAACACACTGTTGTGCACAGCTGATCCTTGAGGTTCTACTCTTCCCTCAAAATGTGTGTGTAAGTATGGCTAGTATTAATGGAAGCAGTCAGTCATTCCAGAGGGAAGCAGTTCGCTTGCTTGTTCAACTGCAGATGAAGTATGCCAGTGATAGATTGGCATGAGGGCAGAAAAGGAAGGGCATGGAAAGGCAAAGAACACAAATACAAAATAGATGTCCAACATGTTCTTTTTCAGATACAAATTAAAGTTGGCACAGTCCACTGAAGTATGAAACAAACCATTAGGTACCTTCCACAGCTTAACAATTTTTTCTTAAATCATATGTTAATTAGGAAATAATGTTTGACATTAAAATCCTTTAATAGAAAGAATTTAAGAGCTTAAGTAGCAGCAAAGGGAACATAATGATGTGGAGTGTTGTGATCAGTAAATGAACTTCGTGTATTACAGCATTCATTATTCTCCTGAATATGAAAGTTGAATGGCAAAAAACACATTAAGTCTGGGAAAGATTCTTTTAGGCTTGCAGTACGGATGCTCTTTCAACATCTGGCAACCAACTTTACTGATGTGTGTAGTGTACAATTAAACTTTGTATTAGAAAGTAATCATAGAATCATGACATGTCGGGGTAGGAGGGATGTTGGGAGGTCATCTAGTCCATCCACCCACACAGTGGCAGGATCAAGTATATGAAGATAAACCCCCAAACTGTTCTTAAAAATGTCTAGTGATGGGGATTCCACATCCTCCTTTGATAACCTATTTCAGTACTTAACTATTCCAGTATTTAGCTTTTCCTATAGTTAGATTTTCCTAATATCTAACCTAAATCTCTCTTACTGCAGATTACTTCCTGCCCTAGGTTTAGTGGATATGGAGAACAACTAATCAACATTCTCTTTATAACAGCCCTTAATATAGACTGTTTTAGGTTCCCTTCTATCTTGTTTTCTTAGGCTGGGTCCACACTGATGGCGACAAATTAGCCGCCATCAGATCAATTGCCCTGGATCAACTGAGCAGTCTGTGTAGACCCGCTCAGTCGATCCAGCAAGCGATGCAGGAAAACCACCCCGGTAAGTGGCGCAGCGCTGCATCGAAGAAGCACTGTTCCCTTCGACGCAGCACAGTGTGGACGGCGCGTGGCAGAGACGCTGCAAAGTCGATGGGAGATATGCAAGTGATTTACGTGACTTGCGTATCTCTCGTTGACTGCCGCTGAATCCTGAAGGTAAGTGTAGACTGGGCCTTAAAAACATGCCCAGTGTTTATGCTCTTTCCTCATAGGTCAGGTTACCTAACCTTTTATAATTTTTGTTGCTCTCCTCTGGACTTTCTCCAATTTATCCTAATCATTCCTCAAGTGCGGCACACAGAACTGGACATAATGCTATAGCTGAGGCCTCACCTGTGCCAACTACAGCAGGACAGTTACCTCCAGTATCTTAGGTACAAGACTCCTGTTAATACGCGCCAGAATGACAACAGCCTTTTTTACAGCTGCATCACATTTTTGTCTCATGTTCAATTTGTGATTCTTTGTAACACCCAGATTTTTTTCTGCGATACTACTACCTAGCCAGTTATTTCCCATTTTGTATTTGTGCATTTTATTTTTCCTCATAAGTGTAGTACTTCATATTCATCTTTGTTTAATATCATCTTGTTAGTTTCTGACCAGTTGTCCAGTTTGTCAAGGTGGTTTTGAATTATAATCCTGTCCTCCAAAGTGCTTGCAAGTCCTCCCAGCTTGGTGTCATCTGTAAGTTTTATAAACTTATTTTCCACTCCATTAATGAAAACATTGAATAGTTCAGGACTCCTGCTGAACTCCACTAGATACATCTTTCCAGTTTGACAGCGAGTTATTAATAACTGCTCTTAAAATATATTTTTTCAACCAGTTGTGCACACACTTTGCAGTAGTTTCATCTAGACCATGTTTCCTTAATTGCTTATGAGAATGTTCTGTGGCTTGGTCTACACTTACCTCCACGATTCGGCAGCAGTCGATGGGAGTTACACAAAGTACACAAAGAAATTGTGTAACTCGCGTCAACTTCTGAGCTTCTCTTCTGCGTGTGGTCTTCACTGCACTGCATCGTCAGGAACCACGTTCCCGTCGATGCAGTGCTACACCACTTGCGGGGGTGGATTAGTAATGTCGACTTCTGGATCGACTGAGCGGGTCTTAACTGACCGCTTAGTTGATCTAGATAAGTTGATCTGACGGCAGTGACTTTGCCGCTGTCATTGAAGACATAGCCTTTGGGATAGTCAAAAGCTTCACTAATGTCAGGATATGTCATGTCATCTGCTTACATTCATCCAGTAGACCAATAACCCTGTCCAAAAAGGAAATGGCTTAGCTATCAAGGATGCTGCCCACACTTCCTTCAACTACCATTGATGAGAAGTGTGAGGGCTACACACCTCTGAAAATCAGTACATACGTTATTTAATACCCAGTGTGACAGACTGACAATATCCTGAAGAAACCTTATGGATTAAGATAAGTTTTATTGTGTTAAGTTAAACCTTACTGAGTTAGGGTTAACAGCTTTGGAGGTAAACTGTATTAAAAATACAGTTTTGTATGTGTTGTTATGGCATTGTATGTTTCTTCTCTAGTGGGTGCGGGAAATGCTAATGAACTTTCTCCGTTATTAATCTTTAAAGTTTCCTTGCGGAGATATGGATATACTAGTTCAAACTGGATTGTCCAGAGACCAACAGATAAAACAAGCCTTTTGATAAAAATCTGGGTTTTAAGTTGATTCAGGGCCTTCTTCCCGACCATCCCTGGCCCACAGAGGCCTCCAATCCTTAGGAGAGGATTAGAAGGACTTAGCCTCCTGAGACTTCATAAAGACTGGGTGCTTGTTCTGAGCTGAAGCTGGGATGAACTTGTAACCACAAGGATGCTCTGAGGTTGAGTTATTAAAAAACTGCACTTGCCAGAGCTCCTGGGAGAGCTAGTATGAACTCTGATAAGATTATTAACATGCATGTAGATTCTTTGATTGTTTGTGCCTTAAGAATAAAGCAGGCTTGCTTAGAAAGAACAGTGTGGTAACTTGTATCTGTTATCTGTCTCTGAAGAGAAAGCAAGCAGGTGTCCTAAGGCAACCTGTCTGTCTTGGGAATTGTACAGGAAAGGAAGGGAACAGTGCAAGGAATAGCTGGTCGGAAGGGGGAGAGAGGTGTGTATCCAATCAAGAGAGGCAACTGCTGGGGAGCTGGAAGCCTGAGGGTTGGGTATTCTTGTTGAACCCTGGAGGGGAAAGTCAGATGCAGGTGCATCCCTATTTAGAGAGGTACATTCTTCCAGATTCATTTGTGTCCCAGGACTACAATATCATCCAAGAATAATGGACTCTAGTTGTTGAGGCACAGCCAATACGTTTATTTTCAAAGCAGGAGTCATTTGCCCTGTAATCGTGTAGCATTACAGTGCCACCATTTCTGGTATACCAAACGGCTGTTATATACTAACATTAGATGCAATGGAATGACACCTAGTCTACCTTTTAATAACAGTCTCCTATACTTTTTTTTGCTTTGATTCCAAATTTTGTGGCAGATTTTTTGCAGAGTCAACAACCTTACATCCTTCAGAATCTCCTACAGGCTTCAGAACACAGGCTGCCCTCTTTTTCTGGCCGTTGTATATGTTAGGACTTCTGGTTCACAAGGCATCTTGTAACTTTTAAAAAACATTCTGGAGTTTTGTTTTGTGAAACCTGGAAGCCTTTGTATATAGAAAGTTTTAAAGCCTTTTCCATACAACTCCATCTCTTGCATTAGGTACCTCCTGTGGCTCCTGTCAGAAAAGTCAAGGGGTATATATGAAGATCCTTGACCCATCCCCTTAATCACAGAAAGGAAAGATGCCAGAAGCCTGAAGTAGTTCCAGTTATTACCTCCTCTGTTTGTCTTTGTGTGTACTGTAGTGACCACCCCTTTGTATGTTTATTTCTTTCTGGGCATAGTGGCTGCCACCTCCTCTCTTTTCTGGAGGAAATATTTCCCTCAAAGTCTATTACCACAGAAACTAAAAGTCAGCAGACCAGAGGAATACTTTTCATTGCTGCTTCTTCAGAGTGGGTAAGGCTATTTGCCATCTGAAGAGCCTTCACTTGGAAAAAAGGGGGAAATATTGGTTTTTCTGGGTGCCATCCAAAGAAGAGATGAGATGATGAACACAATCACCCAGGAAGACAATTGGGAATGTTGCCACTGTTACATTCTTCCGCCTTCCCGTCGTGCTGTTCCTTATGCTGGGGTTTGGCTCCATCCAGTAGAGTGGAACTAGTTATTAGGCTGCATTGGCCCTGGTGCCGCAGGAAAGCCTATCAGTTGTACTGTCCCTCACTTTCAAGTATGGTGTGGAACTTGGCTTCAGCCTGGGCTCCCAGAAGAATAGCTGAAGCCTCAAGTCACTGAAGTTCAGATATGTTGGCAAAATGTTCTAGTCCTGACATACTGGTCCACATCAGTCCAATTTGAGCCCTGCCAAGGGCTGCTTTTAATCTGACTTTTGAACTAGAATTTTAATTTATAGGGAAGAAGTGATTACTTGCACATGGAATGTGATTCAGCTGCACAAAATTTAATTTTAAAGGGGTTGTTTGAGTAGGAAAGCTTTCTGTTCAACACTTTATAAAAGATTATTTGGTTCCGGAAATACAGAAGGGAAACGTAGCTAACAAACCGAGTCATAACAATTCCTTTAAACTCCAACTAGAAATGTGAAAGGTGGCCATTTTTTCTGTTGTTCCTTCTGGCATAGATCCCTCTACATACTCTTATCTCATAACTTGTAAATTGCACTCTGTCAAGATGCATGTAGACTAAATTCCCTTTCTGAGAAGATAAAATGACGCAAAAAACTCTATGGAACTTATACCGACTGTCTTCGAAACTACATCTGCCATAAAGATTTTACCTTTAATCTGATTAAAGACAAAGAGAAACTGAAAGTCAAAGTAAATGCTATTGGTATTAAAGGGAGAATTCAGACTCAAATTTATTGGTATACCTGAACAAACAGAAAAGGAGAGCCATTGGTTTGCTCTTCCATTGCTAACTAAACTATTCTAATTTGCTCAGATTCTTTTTCTCCTTGTAACCCTACTGGGATTACCTATTGAAAGATCTTCAATTTACCTACTCCTTTAGCATATCTGGTTCTCATTTGAATGGTGTGATATTTGTTCCCAGTGGGGAGTTAGTTTAAAATGTTTCTTATGTAGTTCTATGGATCTTTCCCGGTAAATGTGTCATGGGCTTTTGAAATTCTAACATCATGCTAAGCGGATGTTTTAGGAGTTTTGTGCTGGGTTTTTTAACAAGAGACAGTCCTTGTCTTATTTTATTAGTAATGTTGAGTTTAACCTGCCACACGTGACCATTCAGAGGGCTTACAAATCAGTTCCTTAACAGGGTGGCTGTTTAATAAACGTGGAGCAGAACAGTACTGTTAGTTTGAGGGTATTTTTCAATGGTCTCTTAAGAAAGGAGGTTGGCTAATAAGTGGTCAAACTATTGTACAAGTTTCATTGTATATGGATTTTTATGGTGTTATGCTTTTTTTGTAAATCTCATATATTTCATTGACATTTAACTCGTACTAATATCTTGCATTTAAATAGAGTAAATCTCTACATGAAACCACCCTTTCTGTGATTCTGTGAACAACTTCCTTCCTATTTCACTAGTCTGCCCAAAGTATTCCCAAATGTACTGAGTACGATTCTTCTCCACCTTTAGTGAACCACCCCTATTATATATTTATTTGTATCGCCATAGCACTTAGGAGTTCTAATCATGGTAAGCAACTGATCTTTGCTGATTCTTTTAACAGTCTTTCAAGACAGGTTTCACTTTGCATATATGTTTATGTATCTATGTACACACATTGCTCAATTAAAGTGCGTTAAGCACACGAGTAAATTTTTATTTACGTGCCTCCTTTTTGCTCCTTCTTCATGTGAGCTGCAGAACAAAGTTAACAAAATCTGCAAGTTGGAAACTAATGCAGTATCCTTTGAAACTCTGAAACACAATACATTTTAGTGTATTGAACTTGGAGGCTAATTTACTTGTCTTGAGAGAAACAAGAGCACAGAGAACTGTATGATTTTATTCATTCACAATAGAAACGTGATGTTGAAAGCTATTTTTTTCCTCATTGCAGATATTGAAAAATATCACTTGGTACTCAGAGCGTGTTCTAACTGAGATTTCACTGGGGAGTCTCCTGATACTGGTAGTGATAAGAACCATTCAGTACAACATGACAAGGACAAGGGTAAGAGTTATATTTAGAGCTTACATATGTAGTGCATATCTGTAGTCTTCCATCAGTTGGAGTTGAATTCCTAACAATGGTTAAAAAACAAAAGTGAACGTTTTCACAGGAAATGAACACCCAAAAGCAGTGGGGGAGGTAGAAAAAAGGACAGCAGTCAGGTACAGTATGAAGTTCTTCTGACTTTGTAAAGCAGTTTCTGTGGTATCATTCAGTTCAACTGCTTTGATTACTAACCTACAAAGTCTAGGGGTCGTAGTAGCTGCATAGTTCCTGAAAAGAAGTAGTAGATTTCAAATCAGAGAAAAAAAATCAGCGTACCATGTAATTAAATTATATGTCGGATTTATCACCTGTATTAAATTATCCAAAAGTACAGATTTGGGTTCTTTGTTATTTGATGGTATAGTTTTTTAAAGAAGTCTCTGGTAATTGCAGTGGAAGAAAATTACTTTAATTTTTTTCTGAACAAAAGTAAATTTTTTCTTATGAGTATAATTAAGAGATCTGTGGCAAATCATGGTTGTTTCAAAGACAGTCCCCATCCTGCATTATCTTACTTCTGAGTTCCCTAAAATCCATTAGGTTAGATTTTGTGGCTCTTCAGAATAGAGACTCTTTAAATGTATTTCTCTAACATGTATAGTAGACATGCAAACTACGTTAGACTTCTGCACACCTCTTTTATTGCTGAAAATGTTGACAATTTTTTTGCAATAAAATTAACTAAAGCATTGTGTTAATTGTATTGGAACAAAGAATTTAAAACCAAAATTCACCATCTATGTGGTCACACCAAACAAATAAATGAGGCAATTGTATAGTAATGAAATTAACAGCACTCCTATTAAGAACTTAAAACACATAATTGGCAGTAACTTCTCTTTCATGAGATAACAGACACAATGAAATGGAAGGGAAAGGAAGCTGATAGCTGGTTGCAGAGTTTATATTGGACTAAATATAAGCAATACTTTGTCAAGTAAGATTTTATAAACAAGAATAAGAGTTTGTGAGCCATTTAACCAGTAAATGGCTTCTTGTAAATAGGCTGCATTTGGGCACTAAATTCTAAATATTTATCAGATTTACTCTCTGGTTTAAGTTAAAGGCTTTACTAGAATATTCAGCTGGAACCAGAAACTCTACCCCCCACAAGCCGTCTTTTTTTTTTTTTTTTTTTTTTGAGTCATGGGTAAGTTCTAGCCAACAATGTTGAATGCAGTGCTGTACAGTCTTCTGACTTTGAGAGGGCCAATGTTTAAACATTTATCTGGAAAAGTGGCAGTTAAAATGGGTTTCAGAAAGTCCAACTATACAGGAGAAGAACTTATGAAGTACCATATTAGTAGTAGTTGTGGAGATGTTGAATGTTTTGAAATAATTAATAGGGAGACCAAAGAGTACTGGGCAAAAAGGGTTGGGTAAGGTTGGAGAGAATTGGGGCAGAGGTAAGGAGAGAAAATTAAAAAGCAATGCGGATTATTTTCTCTACCATTTATCAGTTAAATTCATGATTCCATTATATATCGACTTTGATCTTCATGTACAGTGAAATCTGTACAAGAGACCACCCTTATTAGACAAATTCACGTCTAAAGAGACCATTTTTAAAGCATGTCTAAATGTACAGAGTGAAATTCTGCTCTACCTTCATTAGAAGACCACCTCTGTTTAAGCAACGGATGTTTGTTAGTTCTTTGGGTGGTTTCTTATGACAAGTCTCACTGGTTATGAAAAGGACAGTTTGATGTGTTTTTTTCCCCTCTCTTCCAACAGGACAAATACCTTCATACAAATTGTCTGGCAGCCTTAGCAAATATGTCAGCACAGTTCCGCTCACTTCATCAGTATGCTGCTCAGAGAATCATCAGGTAAATATAAGCCGTTTAAAAAATATTTAAACTAGTCTTCCATCTAAATTCAGAGGGAAAAGGGAGTTGTATTTTCTATGACTGAATAGATATAAGTGAAATTGGAATTAAATTATCCGAAATAAATCTTATTTCCCTTCATGAGGTTTGGGTTAAGTTTTGAGTAAGTGAAAAATTTTATGGATCTTTATCAAAGAAACTCCTGATTTTTTTTCTGTTCTCCATAGAGCAGCCAAAGCAAGTGCTTTTAAACTGGAAGATTTTTCAGTAGCTTTTTCTGTTATGACAAAAATGCAGTTGGTAACAGTTCTCCAGAACATTGCTAACTAGAATTTCAACTCAGTATATTTCTGCTTGTGCTGAAGAGCAAGGACTTGATTTTTAATGTAGACAAAGCATAGCTGTTCCTTTGTGAGGGGTGTTGTGCCCTTTTTTGCAATTACTTTTGTGCTTCTTTTGAATGGTCAAATTCACTAGTGTTTCCTTGTAACGAGTGAGTTAATATCAGATCATGTTCTAATAAAAAGCCTACTGCTTTCATAAAATCTCAGCTATAGAAGATGGGAAGGACTAAGTTACACTAGTTCCGGAGGCAACCATGTAATTGCAGGTAATGGTGTGGGATGTGTCCATATTATTTTAGCAGCTGATCTGCTCAGTGCTCCAAAGGAAACCAAAAAGATCATGGCGTTACATCCTGGGGAAAATTTTTATAATGCTTGGCAAAAATAGATTTTATTCCAAAAATAAGTTCAAAACATCACATATTTCTTTGATAAGTGTGTATGTACTTTGTAAAAGCCTAGACTAACGAGAAGTACAGTATTTTGTGGGAGTTTTCTGTGATGGTCCTTCTTCGTCTTGAGGTGCTCACTTCTATGTATGCCGTCGTCATCTCCCTGCTTAATACAAGTTTTCCATTCACACACAATGGCTGCAGCCAATAGTAGTGTTCAGCTTGAATCTGAGCTCTCTTGCTTACTATGTTTATTAGGTCTATAACTCTGATTGTTGCCTGTATCTGATATTATCTTAAATAATTCCTGTGGTACTATTCTTGTTTATTTCCTGATTCCTTGTCTCTACAGCCAACATTCTTACATATGACTCTTCCATTGTCTGTAACTCCAACTTTCTAAACATCAACCTGTGAAATAATAATGAGGCTTATGGATACCTCTGAAAACAAGTCTATACCACCTCAATCCTTGGAAAACTTTGCTTACTTTCTATCCATTTCAGAATATGATATGTACAACCTCTTCAGTATTCTGCACAGAATTGCCTTTCCTGTACTCCCAGTCTCTCACTTAATCCCTTTCCACTCTCCAACCCCTCTGCATTTCAAACAGTTGTCACTATGTCTGCCGGTTACTCTTCATGCCCCACCAAAACCTTTTCTACATTGATCACTGGATCCTTCTGGCATGCTATTCTCACCATCTTGCCAGCAGATCGACTCCCTGGTGTTTCTCAGATCCTATCTCAAGACCCAGGCAAGGAAATGTAACTCAGTCAAATAGTCTTAAGCATCTCATACACAACAATTCACTATGAAGTTTTTGTATCCACCTGCATCCATCTTGCCATATATATTGTTGCTAGCTCTCAAATATTAACCAACTTGCTTTTATTTGTATGTGAAGACTAATTGCTCTGTAGTTTTCTATGAAAGGTCTGATACAAAACTGCATTGTATTTCTCCCTCAAACATACAGAAATGTTATGTATTTAAAGTCATGTTGCTTAATGATGGAAAAAACAGCAAAATTGCTCTCATGTTTAAATTAAGTGCACTAAATTGCATGTTGCATGGTATTCTTGCATTGTAAGGGACTAGTAAAGCCACATTTAAATAGTACGCCTAATTCTGCTCATGCTAGAATAAAATTAGGAGTTGGAGCAACCAAAATAGTACTGGCATTCAAAAACCATGGTTGTTCAAAATAGTCATCTCTTAGGAGCAGGAGTCATGCTTTCTTCCATGTTTGTACAGTGCTTAACACACTGGTGTCCTGGTCCAAGACTGAGGCTCTCGGGTGCTATTGCAATACAAATAACAATAATAGTCAGGTCAAAACTGTAGGGACTGGATCTTGCAGGCCTTATTCCGGCTTCAGTGGAAGTTCAGTCTGGTAACAACTGCAAGGACCATGCCTAAAGTCAGTTCGTTGGTAATCTTTGGGGGCAGGTGAAAAAAATCAGTTAATTGGGAACTCATTGAAATTACAGAATTCTAAACAGATGGTTTGCTAGCAGGGAGGGGATTGTTATTCCAGTGGTTCCTATGGAGTCTTGTCAGCACTGGGGTCATGCTGAGTTTAGTTCAAACACAGAAGGAAAAGTGGCTGTATAGTCTAGTTTAAGACAGGACACAACAAGTGAGTGTGATCAAACTAGGAGGGAAGGGGAAGTGAAGACCAGGGTATTAATAATAATCAAAAGTTTTACACAGTTTAAATGTGCTAAAACAGGACCAAATATACTCAACTCATCCCTGACAGGTGTTTGTCTAAACTGTTAAAAACCTGCAATCATGGGAATTCCACAACCTCCCTTAGACGCCTCTTTTAATACTTTACTATCCTTGTAGTTAGAAAGTTTTTTTTTCTTGTATCTAACCCTTAATCTACTTTGCTTCAGATTAAGCTGATTACCTCTCCTCCTACCTTCAGTGGACATCGAGAACAATAGATTACCATCCTCTTTACAACAGCTCTTCACATATTTCAAGATTGCTATCAGTCGTCTTTTCTCAAAACTAAACAAGCCCAGTTTTACTAACTTTTCTGCATAGATTAGGTTTTCTAACCCTTTTATCATTTTTGTTGCTGTCCTCTGTACTCTCTCCAATTTGTGCACATCTTTCCTAGAGCATGACACCTTGAACTGAACACAATACTTCAGCTAAGGCCTCATCGGTGCCTAATAGAGTGGGACAGTTACCTCCAGTGTTTTACATATAACATTCCTGTAAATATATTCCAGAATATTAGACTTTTTTTTGCAACTACATTATATTGTTGGTTTATATTTAATTTGTGATCCACTACAACCCCCAAATCCTTTTCAGCAGTCCTACTGCCTAGCCATTTATTCCCCATTTTGTAGTTATGCATTTGATTTTTTCCCTTCTAAACATGTGTACTGCTTTGTACTTGTTTTTATTGAATTTCATCTTGTTGATTTCAGACCAATTCCCCAATTTGCCAAAGTGGTTCTGAATTCTGATTCTGTCTCCTAGCTCTGTCATCTGCAAATTTTATTAGTGTGCTTTCCACTCCATTATCCACTTCATAAAGGAAAATTTTGAATAGTACCAGACCCGGGATAGAACTCTGTGGGACTCCACAAGGATACATCTGCACAGATTGACAGTGAATCATTGCTAACAATTCTTTGAGTATAGTGAATATAGTAGTCTTTCAACCAATGGTGCACCCACCTTATAGTATTTCATATAGACCATATTTTCCTAATTTGCTTATAAGAAAGTCATGTGGGATTGTGTCAGAATCATTACTACAATCAAAATATATAATTTTTACTGCTTTTCTCTATCCATTAGGCCAGTAACCCTGTCAAAGAAGGAAATTAGGTTGGTCTGGCATGTTTTGTTCTTGATAAATCCATGCTGGCTATGATTTATTGTCCTATTATCCTCTAGGTGCTTACAAAATTTGATTGTTTAATAATTTGTTCCAGAATCTTTCCAGGTATCCAAGTTAGGCTGACGGGTCTATAATTCCCTCCGGACCTCTTTGTTCTTCATTTTTAAAGATAGGTACTATGTTTGCCCTTCTCCAGTCCTCTGGGATCTCACCCATTCTCCATGAATTCTCTAAGATAGTCACTGACTGTCCGAGATAGCTTTAGCTAGTTCATTAATTTTCCTAAGGTGAATTTTGTCATGCCCTGCTGATTTGAATACATCTAAATATTCTTTAACGTATTCATAGAAGAGTCGGATGGGAAGGGACCTCAGGAGGTCATCTAGTCCAACTGTGCTCAAAGCAAGACCAACCCAGGTAAATCATCCCAGCCAAGGCATCATAAAGATGGGCCTTATAAACCTCCATCACCTCTTTAGGTAATCCATCCCACTGCTTCACCACCCTCTTAGTGAAAAATTTTTTCCTAATATCTAACCTAGACCTTCCCACTGCAATGTAAGACCATTGCTCCTTGTTCTGTCATCTCCCACCACTGAGATGCCACCACTTCCTTCTCTGTTCTGGCTTGTGTTAACATTAATTGTGTTTTTTATCTGGTCACAACCTTTTTAGTGAAGACAGTTGCAAAATAGACATTAAACACCTCAACCTTCTTGATGTCATCCATTATCATCTCTCTTTTCCCTGTTAAGTAGTGGATCTACACTTTCCTTTGTCTTTCCCTTACTTCTAATGTATTTATAGAACCTCTTGTTGCCTCTTATGTCTCTTGCTTGGTATAACTCATTTTGTGTCTTAGCCTTTCTGATTTTGTCCCTACATGCTTGTAGTATTCTTTTGTACTTCAACTTAGCAGTTTGTCCATGTTTCCACTTTTTGTAGGATTTCTTTTTGATTTTCAGGTCATCATTAAAAAGCTCCTGATGGAGCCATATTGGTCTCTTACTATTCTTCTTATCTTTCTTTTGTGCTTGGATAGTTTCCTGTTACACCTGTAATGTTATGTTTTTGAGAAACTGTCAGCTCTGCTGAATCTCTGAATCATGAATTGTATCATTTCATGCTCACTTTCACCCAAATTGTCACCTACCTTTAGATTTGCAACTAATTCCTCCCAGTTAGTCAGAATCAAGTCTAAAATTGCTATCCCCTGATACTTCCACCTTCCAAAACAAGAAGTTGTCCTCAATACATTCCAAGAACCCACTGGACATTTTGTATTTTCCCATAGTACTTTTCCAAAAGATATGTGGGTAGTTAATTTCCCATTAACACCTCTCTTGTGCTTTGGATATTTATTATTGTTCTAAAAATGTCTCATCTATCTCATTCTCCTGATTTGGTGATCTGTAGTAGACGCTTATGATGATATCATTCCCCCCCCCCTTTATTTGCAGTCAGAGACTTTCAACTAGTCTGCTTCTTCCCTCCCTCTGGACGTCAGAACAAGTGTGTATATGTATTCTTGATTATTAATGCAACACCTCCTTTTTTTTCCTTGCCTGTACTTCATGAACAAGCTATACCCCTATATACCAATATTCCAGTCATGAGATTTATTCTACCAAGTTTCATTGATGCCAGTGAAGTCATAATTTAGCTTATATACTAATTCTACCAGTTCTTCCTGTGTGTTTTTCATGCACCTTGCATATTTGTATAGACATCTAAGCTGTTGAGCAGATTCCCCCACTGTTTTCCCTCTTGCTGCTCCTGAGAGTCTATTGAAATTTTCCATTCCCACCCTCTATTAAGGTCACCCATTTTTGTATCAACCTATGGACTTTTGTTTCCTGGCCCCTTTGAACCTAGTTTAAAGCCTTCCTCACTAGGTTTGTGACTCAACAATTAAACACCCATGGCTGGCCCAGGTCAGCTGACTTGGGCTCCTGGTGCTTGGGCTGCGGGGTTGTACAATTGCTGTTAAGACGACTGGGTTCTGGCTGGAGCCCAAGTTCTGGTACCCTGTGAGCCGGGGACCCTTAGTGTCCAAAGATGCTGGTCCCTGTTTTTTGGTTAGGCGGAACTCATCTCTTTCCAGCAGTTCTCCATCCTAGAATAGCATCCCATAGTCAAGAAAGCAAAGCTCTCCTGCCTACACTATCTGCGTAGACATGCATTCATCTCCAGAATACATGTGTTCCTGCATGGGCCCTTACCCTTCATTGGAAGGATGGACAAGAATACAACCTGCAGCCCCGACTCCTTCACCTTCTCTCCCAGAGCCCTGTAGTGACTACAGATCCGTCCTAGGCAGTATCATTAATTCCCACGTGAATGAGCAGCATGGTGTAGTGGTCAGAAAGATGGATGAACCTCAGCAACCTTTCTGTAATGTTTTGGGCATGGACACACCTCTTGGACATGTCGTCAGGTCAGCAGATAGATGCCTCCATTCCCCTCAGAAAGGTGTCCCCAACCATCACCACCCTATTTCTTCTCCTCTTGAATGTGGTGGCCATGAGCCTCCCAGCCTCGGGGGCAGGTGACTCTTTTTCCCCAACCATTGTGGTCTGCTCCTCTCCTCTTGTTGCCAGTACCGACTGGTTCTTGACCTCAATGGACAGGTGGGTAGTAGAGTGCACTGTCTTCTGCTCATGGTGGCCAGCAGCTAGTCTCCTTATCACAGAGCAGCCTGTTCTTCATCTCCTGGTGCCTCTGTACTCTGTATGTCATGACATCATATCACACATATATCATAAGTGTTAAATATTTGTAGGGATACTGTTTGGGGGGTATGAAGAAAAGGGATAAACCCAATCTATTAGCCATAGTGATTAAACTCTGTTTCAGCACCAATGGGCCTCAACTGCTCCATGTTCTCTGGTAGGAATAAAGCAGAATTATATTTATATCTAGATTCTTATTCTGAACCCATCACCAGAATACAAGTGTCTGTCTGAAGGAAAATTAAGAAATTGTGGTACTCATAATAAAAAAGTATACTCTATGAGGGCTACAGGAACGCCCTAAAAAGGAGACACTACTTTACAACTACATATTTTTTATTTTAGGATGTACAATTTTAAAATAAAATAGCAAAGGAACACTTAGCTTCAGATTTGTTTAACCATACAGTGGAATGTAGATGGTCATAATTCAGGCCTCACGAGATGCTCTAATAATTCCTTCTTTAATGTGAGAAGCACCTGAGTTTCCATTCAAGGTTTTTCCTAATTCTCTTCTGAGCACTGACTGCCAATTGTTTAAAATTATTAAGACTATTATGCATTAAAGACTGAGCAGAGAATATGTAATACACTACACCTAGGATCTCAATAAAATATAACTGTATAACATCTGAAAATTTACATCACATTCTTGCAGACATGAGAGTTGACAGATTTGTGTAAATATTTTCATTATGTTCAGCTGCTGGGGAATAGAAATAGATATAACAGATTATTTATAATAAAATCCAGGACAGCACTCAATTAACATTGAATATATCCTGTATTGAAGGCTGTCCTGCTTTGTTTGTGTGGGGAGAGCCTTACCATCTCTTACCTGTTAGGATGCTTTTCATTGTTTACATTGTTCATTAATTACAGAGAGCCTGTTTTTCTACAATGTGTGAAGGATATTATTTGCCTCTGTCTAACTCTTTTTGTATTTGTAGAGCCCTGACAAATGTAGTGTCCAGAATTATATGGGTACATAACAGTAAAACAGTTGTGTAGGTCTGATTGTTAGTTAAATGATTGAACTACTGAAGTCATCCATATTTTGCCTAATTCTTTTGCAGGCTATGTATATTCACATTAAATGTGCTGTTAGCTTATGGCCTGTGCTTACTCCCTTACTTATGTTTTTCTTCTCCGTTGTCAGTTATTCCTCAAGTTTAAAAGCAAGTGTGAAATTAATCAGACTTCCTGTATTATGCTTGGTAGAAGTACAGGACTCACAAATGCATATGTTGTTTAGATTTGGCTGTATGGGATGCTTTTTGTTTGTGACCTTTGTGATTTTTATTTTTTTTAAAAAAAGATGTTTTACTTTTAGAAGTTTACCTTGGTGAAATATTTTAAACAGAGAGCTAAAATAACCCACTGGAACTGAAAGCAAAGAGAAGAGGTAGGGTGCAGATTGAGAAGTGGAGTTAAATGCCTTGGGTAACTGGTATGAAGAGTTTGAATTCACATTTGGTTTTGTTTTATAGCAGTCTTTGCAAGTTAATCAGTCTTATAAAGACCAATCCTGCAACGTGCTTGGAATTTTCAATTACTGTTTCTTTCAAGAAAAGCTGAAGGATATCTGCACCTTACAGAATCAGGATCTAAAGCAAAAAGTAATTTCAGGATAGCTTAGTGTCTCACCAACCTCAGGGGTGAATTGTAGTAATGTGTGTTGGTTTTTTTTGGGGGGTGGGGTGGGGGAGAGGAGGTGTTTCTTTTTTTACTTTAAACCTTGACTTTCTTCAGAAGGATTTTTGTGTATGGAAGTGGAAAACTTTTTGACTTGGCCAAGGTTTGGTTTGTTCATTTAATACAGTACATGTTTTCTGCGAAGAAATAAAAACATTTGTGCAGCAGCAAGATATGTGTGATCTGAGCTGCTTATTAGGGGCCTCGCTGAATCCTCAGAATCCTGAAATTAATAGTCTAAAAATGTAGTGGGAGATTAGAAGTCTTTGATTGGTTAGTAAAGTTTCCTAGTAGTGACATTACCAAAACATAATTATTAGCTCAGCACTTATTAGGCTGTGGCACAGGAAGATAAACAAATGGGTGTACCACACTGCTTTACCCAATGTGAACATTCCAGTCTTCCTGCCTATTTATTTTTTTTCTTTAATAGTCACTGTGCTAGAAGAAAGCTTTTTAAAATATGGCTTCCTCTTTTATGTAGCATAGCAATGGACAAAGAGTGCAGAAATGTAGTGAAATTGGGCTACTCACAATCAACGGCACTTCCTAGAGAGCAGAACTTGAAAAGAAAATGCTCTGCTCTTCTTCAGATAAATGCAATCTTGTATTCCATATGGGCGTGTGCACACTGGAAACAGAGAGCTTTGCCTAGCGGTACCTGTAAGGGCGGCATTCACACTCTGTGGCCATATCTCCTTCCCTGCCCATATAAGAGCAGCACCACCTCCAACCCCTTTTGTTCCTTTTCAGCATCCCTGAGTTGAAATGGAGCTCTGTATGGTGTGTTCATCTCACACTTTCACTTTATTTTCTTAGAAAAGTTCTTGTATATAGTAATGACCTTTGCAGTGAGGCAGAGTGGCCGTCCTCTGAGTCAGAGGGGGAGGAGCGACCGGCACCCCACCACCAGGCCCTACTTGACTTGAAGGATGATTGCATTCTTGTATTCCCCGTCCTGCCCTCCATCCCCTGTGCATTGGAGTCTGTACTTCCAACACTTAATATGAAGGAACTGAGGAGGTCGGTGCAGCACTGCCCTTATAAAGCCAGGTGAGGGGTTTGGCCACAGGGCAAGAGCACTGCCTCTATGGTACTGCCCACCCACATGGAATACACGTCTGCATCACATCTCAAAGAACATAGCTGCAGTTAGGTAACCCTTTGTTTCTATACCAGTGCTTTAGCTGAGGCTGCTCTACTTTCTAGATTAGCTTTCATTTAAGAAGCTAAATTTAGGAGCATATAAACGGGTTCTGAATTTAGAGGTTTTTAAATGAACTTCAGACTCGTAGCCACCTCTGCAGCATTGGGGAGTACATGAGAAGAACAGGCAGAGCAGAGGTGGATGGGGCAAGAGGCGGTGGTGTAAATCGTATAAAACAGTTTTTGGACTGCAGAATGTGCATCTTGGGATGGGGAATTCATGACAGTGGTGGACATAATTTTTTTATGTAAATTTTCCCTTTTGTATTATGCAGAATTTAGGGATGGAACTATTTTGGCATGGTGACACATTGTTACTTTTGAAACCATAATTTCAGAAATGTAGGCTTTCATTCTGTAATAACAAATTTCATGATCTCAGTAAGCCATCACAAGAGATTTATAATATAATTCAGCCAGTACATTTATTATCACACAAGGTGTGAAGTACTACTTTGAGGTTCATTACTATTATTGATGAGTTCCAGAAGGGTAGCCGTGTTAGTCTGTTTTTAGCAAAACAGCGAGAGTTCTGTGACACCTTGAAGACTAACAAATTTATTTGGGCGTAAGGTTTCGTGGGCAGAAACCCACCAAGTCTCCGAATTCTCGCTGTATTATTGTTGTTGTTTTGAGGTTTTTAAGATGCAACTTGACAGAGCCCTGGCTGGGATGATTTAGTTGGGGTTGGTCGTGCTTTGAGCAGGGGGTTGGACTAGCTGACTTCTTGAGGTCCCTTCCAACCCTAATAGTCTATGATTACACTGTCATTCCAATTGCCTTACTGCTGACTGTAGGCAACTTTGTGTCAGACAGCGTACATTACTGCTATTTAAAGATGTAGGAACTTGGGATTGCTAAATTCTTTGGAACAGAAGACTATTTTTTACTATGTGCCTGTATGGCATGTGTCACGATGGTCATGGGAAGTCCCAGCTAATAGCCCTTAAGCACTTCTGTTATACAAATAATTAATAACCAGGACTTCTGATTTCCAGTTTTAACTGGTAAAACATCTGATTTAAAGAAAGAAACACTGAAAATGGTTACATGTATCTAAGGGCTTGTCTCATGAGCAATAATACAGACAACAGGGGTGTGATTTCTAAAGTGCAGTAATGTGTTGTGGATTAATTTGTTCATGCAGTCCCTGCTGGTGTTTATTAAATGTTCTCTTGTGCCTTTTAATATAGTATGGTTTGAAATAGTAATATGTTACAGCGCATATATAGTGAGTAATCTGTATATAATATACATTACTTGTTACACTATATACTAACAGCCCCAAAAGCCCCTGATTTTTGGACATCTACAGAAAATTTAAAAATTGCTAAATTTTATAAATAACAGTGGACTAGTCTTTCACAACATGGGTTCAGATCCAACTGTGACAGTGAAATTAAATGAAATTCAGTTTACTGATCTCTTATTTTATTCCTTAACAGACAAATTTCCATAACACACAACCTCAGAGAACAGGGTCTTTGCTCTTACACTAGTGTAAATCAGGAGTGACTCCTCTGAAGTGTTCTAACACTTCTGTTAAATCAGACTGAAATCAGAATCAGGCTTTAGAGACTTCTGGAGAAAGCCAATGCAATTAAATTCTGACTTTCAAGAGCACCAACTTCCCTTTACAATTTTTTGTAAATGTAGCAGAGAATAGTAATGCTATAAACCTTACAATGTGAAGTACATAATCTCAGTGTCTAGTTCCCTTTGATAAGATTTAAATAACCCCAGCCTAACCTGCTGAAGTGTGAGAGGTCTTTTATGTCCCTTCCTTTGCCCTTCATATGGCAAACTTGGCTTTTAGCTAAGCTTAGCAGCTAAAGTTCAAGCCCCTGTATAGAGTAGGCTAGGGTTGAACTTGAGGTGTTAACCCAAGTTAAAAGCCAGATTGCTGTATCTTCATTACTATTTTCACCCAAGTTAACTAATGTGGGCTAGCTCACCTGAATTAAGAACACATCTTTGTTTTCAGAGTAGACATACCCTTAGTTTCACGAATCCACATGTAGTGATCTGTGTCAGAGAAATACAGAAACAATACATGAAGGTCTCGAGGTAATAAAAAAAAAAAAGCCATATGTTGGTTGTATTAGTAGTTTGATGACCTAATTCAGCAGTGGGGAGTTTGATAAGCTGATCAGCTAGTCCATTATTGGGAGGTGTCACTGCAATTAGTAGAAAGTAATGTATCAAAATGAGGATGCTATTGTTAAAATGAGGGAAAGAATATATTGATAAGACATTGAAAAGGGGCACAAATGTCTCTTTGTCTTTGCAAATTAAAATTTAATTAAATGGATTGGTAAATGAGTGAAATATTCTTCTTCTGTAATTTTAACCATGAAATTGCCCTTTAATGTCGAGTTTACCATACATCTACGTAGTGGTGCTCATATGAATTAGGATGGCATTCCTGCTGCTTTAGCTGCATCATCATCAAAAAAAAAAAAAAAAAAAAAGGAGCGCTACATGGGGTGGGCATTTCTGCCAGGTGTGGAACAAATGGAGATGACGTTTTAGGCTAACATCAGCTGTTTCCAATATGGAAATACCATTGAATCTTCGTTTAAGCCTGGTTGAAGCTGCTGGGAATTCAGAAGCGGGCAGCTGGAAGTATAGTAATGCTCATTATCCATCTGATGTAAGTGGCCAGTCACCATCACATCTCATTAGAAGTGAGTTCTGAACCTAGGAGCCTGAAGGTCATAGGTTATAGGGATTGCCCAGCTGGATAGGCTCTCAGATTTATTTTGAGATGGACTGAACAGGTATGAAACAGTATAGGATATATCCTGGCAAATACCTAGGGTCTGAATATCTCCTCTGGCTTTGAAAATGACAGTAACCATGAGTTTGGCCTGGAACTGTGGCAGAAGGTAGAACTTTGAGACTTTATTGTCTAATGCATAGATGTCAAACTCAGGCCCGTGGGCCAAATCTGGCCCTCAGTGTAATTATATTTGGCCCGCGAGAAAATACCAAATGTCTACTAGAGCTGGCCCGCCGGTAGACAGCGCATGCACCGATTTCACAAGTGCTTATAGTATTAAGCTTTGCTTGTTCCGGATTCAATGTTTAAGCAAAACTTAAGTTTGTTTCCATATGAAAAGGTTCGTTGTTATATTTGATGAGAAGGAAAAACTTCCTCAATTGTAGACATTTTTTCAATAAATATCAAGGTTGGCCCGCGACTTTGTCCAAGTTTTTAATTTTGGCCCACTGTGTATTTGAGTTTGACATCCCTGGTCTAATGCATAAAGCACTGGCCTGGGGTTTAGGAGAAGTTGGTTCTATTCCCAGTTCTGCCATTATTCTTCTCTGTACCTTTGGTAAATCATTTCACCTAACAGTACCTCAGTTTCCCATCTGTAAAAAGGGGATAATGATGCTGAGTTTTTTTTGTAAAGTGCTTTGAAATCTACTGATAAAAAGTGCTAGATAAGAGAGAGGGTTTTATTTATTTATTAATATCTGTTGTCAGCAGTTAGTCATGCTCCCTTCAGTGTGTTATGGTATAGCGGTCCTTACATTTTATTAATTCCTAGAGGATTTGGTTCTGCAAATACTTGAGACATGATACTGAGAAACAGTCATTTGCTTGAAGGGTAGCTGAGGCCAGAGTGACAGCTTGAAATGTGCTGAACTTTGGAAAATACCATTGTCTTAATTGACTCTTTTTTGGTAATCAATGGGATTTTTGCCATTGATTTCAATGGAGCCAGGATTTCATTCAGCATTTCTAGGAGACTTGAAGCTGCAGTTCAGAAACTGAAATTCCAGCAGCTGTAGATTCATAGATTCAAAGTTTTAAACAATGTGGGTAATTAGCAACTGGAACAATTTACTAAGAGTCATAGTGGATTTTCTATCACTAGCAATTTTTAAATCAAGATTGGATGTTTATTAAAAAAGATACACTCAATTCAAAAGGAATTATTCGAGGGATGTTCTATTGGTTTATGTTATACTGGAGGTGTGATTAGATGATTGTAGTGGTCTTTTCATGGAATCTGTGAAAGCTTGCAAAATTCAGATGTATTTCCTGTTGGAGATGAAGATTTTTTCTTCTTTTTCCCCATGTAAGATTACTGAGTCCTTATAACTAAAGCCAAAGAGGTTTTATATTCTATTTCTAAAGCCTTTGTTCCTAATAACAAGGAATTGAGAATATCAAATTTGCATTGGCTAGAACAAAAACTAATGTTTTTTTAATCAAAAGAATTTGAAGATGGTCTGTTTTAGGAAATCCTAGAGGAGGGACCTACTCATATAATAAACTTTTATTCTTCAAGTGGTAATCTGTATTCATATTCCACATTAGGTGACTGCATATCCAGTGTGCTCATGTTGGAGAATTTTCTAGTTAGCGGTATCCACCGATGCACCTCGCAAGGGTATATAAATGGGCAGAGCTGCCCCACCACACCCAGTTCCTTCTTTATTGCCTGTGGTATGTGTTAGAGCTTACTTCAAGAATCTTTTTCCTGCAGCTTTTACTTAGTTAGCAGTTTTCAATGTTTGTTAGATTTTTGGCACACGCTAGAGCGAGAAGGGTTCTTCTCCTTGTTCAGTTGCTGCTGGTACTGACTGCCATTGCTAGCCTCAAAAAATCACAAGGTTTTAAGAACTGCCCATCCCGGGAGGCAATTTTGTCACTTAGTGATGGACACATGAGTTGTCTATTCTGTCTCAGTAAGAAGAATGTCCTGGAGCACTGTGAAATCTGTAGATCCTTCTCAAAGTGAAGCCAGGGTTCAAGGAAGGCATATCTCAGGGTATTTCTTATAGATCAGGCAGTGAAACTGAGGTCCCCAAGGGTTCCACGTGCTCCAGGAGTCTAAGCCCTGGAAGTCTGGTGGGCTTCGAAATCTGCCCTGGCCTCTACAATCAGACTGTCTGAAGACCTTTCCAGGCTACTGCCTTTCTCATCTGAGAAGCATAGAGACAAGTCAGACTCTGTCTGCAAATCTTCTAGGGAAAAGAGGTGAAAATCACGTAAGCTCTTCTTTGAGTACAGACTGAGCAAATTCTAGGGATGCAGATAGTGCCCTTGAGGAGGAAATCCACTGGGGAGTTGCCTCTTGTCTGCACTTTCCTGCACCAGCACTGTTCGGGAAACACTTTTGACTTGGCATCAAGGACAGCATACCAGTTATTTTGTGTTCTCTGCCCTTCCTTCCTTTCAGCAACTGTCTGGCTCACTTCCAACAGATCTGGTCCACCATAACCTCAGACCGTTGGGTTTTTAAGGTAGTCCAGAGGCTACACTATCCAGTTCCTCTCCTTGTGCCCCAACTAGCCCCTTTCTCTGTCCCTTTTCATGAGGAGACTCTTTCAGGAAGAAATGCAGTCCCTTCTCGCTCTGGGGGCCATAGAAGAAGATCCCTCGCAACACAAGGGAAAGGGGTCCTATTCAAGGTATTACGTGACTCTAAAGAAGTTAGGCCGGGGGGCACCTGACTCTAGATCTCAGGGCTTTCAACACCTATATCAAGAAGCTCAAATTGGTCTCCTTTGCATCCATCATTCCTTCTCTGGACCAGAAAGACTGGCATCCTTCCCTTGACCTCAAGGATGCATACTTCCACATCATGATTCACTTGGTGCTCAAGCACTTTCTGAGGTTTGAGTTGAGCAACAAGCGCTATCAGTACCAGCTGCTACCCTTTGGACTTTCTGCAGCAACCCTGCATTTTCACCAAATTCCTCATGGTGGTGGTAGCTCACCTGAGAAGAACAGGCATTCAGATCTTCCCATACTTGGATGACTAGCTAGTCAGGGGTCACTTGCAATTTGAATTTTCAGGAGTAAACCACGTCTATACAAGGCCTCCTGGCGAACAAAAAGAAATCTATATTAAATCTCATCTGACAGAGAATTCATTGGGGCTGTGCTCAGTGCAGACTCGATGACCG
The DNA here is from genome assembly GCA_007922155.1 of Mesoclemmys tuberculata. Lineage (NCBI taxonomy): Eukaryota > Metazoa > Chordata > Testudines > Chelidae > Mesoclemmys > Mesoclemmys tuberculata. Next base: position 12,304,896 of record ML675629.1, on the reverse strand, counting down.
CCTACCTGCTATCTCCTGCAGTCCTGCCCGCTCATGCAGGTAAGAATTTTCCTCAGTTTTCTGGGTTTCATGGCAGTATGTATATTTGTTACCCTGTTCATGACTCCATTTCCAGCCACTTCAAGCATGGCTTTCCTCAGTTTGGACACCCCATAGACAAGGTAGTGCATCTTCCTTCCCCAATCCTCCAGTCATTGGACTGGTGGAAGGGCTAATGCAGTGTATTCAAGGCTGTATAGCTCCAGCTCACCCTCAAGAGCTATCAGCACCAGTTTCTCCTGACTTGAATAGTGGGCTCAAATGAATAACTTTACAACTCAGGGTTTCTAGTCCATTACAGAAAGGTCCTTACACAGCAGTGTTTGAGAACTCAGAGCCATATACATAGCAAGCATAGCCTTCCTTCCAGACACTTGTGGCTGCTCAGGATTGCTGATGATAGACAATATGACAATGGTTTTTTGACCTAAACAAACAAGGACTGGCCAGATTCTAAGAAGCCATCCAAGGCTGGGATTTTGCCATACAACATGTCTATGGTCCATCTGCCAGGGTAGACAGCATGAAGGAGATGGCCTGAGCAGGCACTTCTGTAACACCCACACATGGTGGCTCCACATGGGCATACTTCAGGACTCTTTATATGGACCTTTTCGCCACTGCAGAGTCACTGCAAGTGTTGCTGCGTCTGTTTAGGAATGATGAAAGATTTGGAAGATCCATTTTCACAGAGACTCCTTTTACCCACCTACTGTAGGGGCTGTAATTAGGGAGTCACCTAATGTGGAACACATACACGGACTAGCATTCAAAGAAAAAGATGTTATAGCTGTTCTTCAAAACATGTTTTCCACGCACGTATTCCACAACCCACCCACCTCCCTGCTACTTTGGAGTCCTGACATCATAGACTCTCGCAGTAGCAGAGGAACTGGGTATGGCGGGGCAGTTCCGCACTTTATACCCTCACAAAATGCACAAGGACAAGAAGAATGCGTACACCACCCTGATGGATACTGCTCACCAGAAAAATCTCAGTGTGTGCTGGACATGCTTTTAGCTAATGTGGACTACATACTCAGACTATATATCTCAAAGAACATCAGTTACTGTACAGGCAAGTAACCTTTTTTCCAGGTTAATTTTCCCAAATAAATTAAAGAATTATCTTTCGGGTCTTGATTAAAGGAAATTATGGAGTTTAACTGCATAAAATGTATTCAGTTTGTTCACCTAGAAGCAAGTAACTCATGAAGTCTAACCTAGGCGATATCCATTAACTTGAGATCTACTATGTATTTGGCTATTCCTGTCCTTGCTGCCTATGCCCTGAGCATGAGTCATGAAACAATATCAAGTCTTACAATGCAAAACTCTTCCTCTTAAAATAAAGGAGGCTTCTCATGTCTTTATAAAATGAGGTTTGTGAAAGCTGAATTCTGAACTCTTCTTAGGTCACTCTGAGTCCGACCATATGTGCATGGATTGCTTCAACAGAAATAATTGCTATGGAGGAAAGCACAGTAGGTGCTCTTCTAAAGAAATTATTTGTGCTGTAAATCCCTGGGGTGAGTGGTTGTTGCCAAAAGAACTGTCCCAGTCACATTGGAAGCACTGTCATTCGTCCAAAATAGAGAGAACTCTCAGACAGAAAAACAGCCACTACTTGATTGATCTTCCTTCTTTTGATGGCTTGACTAGTGAGAGAGGAAGAACGTGAACAAATACAATTTATCTGATCTGTCTTGCATACTTTACTGTCAGAAAACAATCCACAAATTCCTTCTATTCCGCCTCATGAACTGTTTTATTCGTTGTGAACATTCAATATTTAACTTCAAGAACAAAGCTTGAGGAAGATACCTGACTGTTGTTTTTCTGGTTTTTGCTACTGAACAATTCCATACTGTCTTAAGCCCCCAAAACTGGTGACATTAGGTTTCTCTCTGGTTAAACAGTGCTAAGGAGAGTGGAAGAATTACCAGCAGTATGCATCTCCTGCTTACACTACACTTTCTCAGTTTAAGGAAAGCCTAGAAATCATTTTATTTGGGATTTGCATGTCTAATCTGCAGCACAGTGCTCTGAAAATGTAAATCCTACTTTCTGATGCATCATTTTAATTAAAAATGAAGTTAACCTTCTGTGTTAATGATTGCCTTAAAGAGAGTTTTCTTTGAGCCTTAGAAAAATAAAACAAAGACAAAAAAGACATTTCAATAGAATGTTAGGAACAATTCTGTCATTATTCCAGCAGAACCTTAGAAACAGCAGTCCTTCCAGACCAGATCTTCTCAGACTGTCCTAAATGGAACAGATTTATAGACTCATGAGCCACATTCTGTAACTATGAAAAAAAGGAAGAGAGAGAAAACTGATCATTTCCTTAGACTGTCTGTCATCTCCAGTTAGGTGGTCGTTTGATTGTTGACTTTCTGCAGTGTCAGCGAGGAGTTCTGACACATACTGCATGTTGTCTTACTTCCGGTCTCACACACACTGATTCCTGTTATAAATTTTCTTTTTGGGAATGAAAATCTGATCTAAATTAAATTTTGAGGCTTCAGGAATCATTTCTTCAAGACTATTTCTGCTCTTTGTAAAGAATAGCACGCAGTAAAATATTTACCTGCTTATAAAATATGATTTGTCTTGTGAGGGTTGTTCTCCGCTCTTCACACTTTACTAATGGCATTATTTTTATTGCAACATGGCCGTACAGTGATCTAATCACTGTGTCTAGGGATTATGGAAAGTAGGTAGTGCAGAATCAGGATAGATATCTGTGAGGAAGTAGCTGCTGAGGCAGTAAAACAGTGTGGTAGCATTCCCACATAAGCTGTATCACTTGGTGTCTGAGTGCTATAGCTTCCATCCCAAAGAAACCTACTCCACCCCCAGGAATGTGGAATTCAGGCTGGGTCTACACTGACGGCGACAGATTCGCCACCGTCAGGTCAATTGCTCTGGATCGACTGAGCGGTCTGTGTAGACTTGCTCAGTCGATCCAGCAAGCAACACAGGAAAATCACCTGTAAGTGGTGTAGCGCTGTGTCGAAAGGAACGCTGTTCCCTTTGACGCAGTGCAGTGTGGACGGCACACAAAGGAGACGCTGCGAAGTCGACAGGAGATACACAAGTGATTTACGTCACTTGAGTATCTCCCATCGACTGCCGCCAAATCCCGAAGGTAAGTGTAGACCGGGCCTTTGACTCTACCCTCAATTTTATCCTAAGGTCCTGGCGGAGGATGGAATCTTCAGAGCAATCTCAGTGAGAGAAGTCTGGGTCTGTTCATCCAAGAAATCTACTAACTCCACATGCTTATATCTCAACTTGCCAAGTCCCACTGGCTTTTAAAATCTCTAATGCAGATTTAAATGGGGGTGAAGAAGCTATAGCTACAGAGGAAAAACACTTGAAATGATGGAGGATTTGACAATGACAACATGCATTGTTTTCTATAAGTCTTTTGTGTGGTGGAAGTAAACTTAGGTTGGCAATGAATGAATAAACTTGCAATGAGATCATGTGAAGAAGTGTTACTGATTTAACTACTACTTTTTGGGTCCACAAATGGATCTTTCCCCAAGAGTCAGTGTGTGTGTTAGGGCAGAGATGAGAGGAAGCTGGTCAAAGAGATAATGGCTTAGAAAAACTGTTCTAAAGTCTTGTCAGGTGACAGGTGGAGGGCCCTCTTTTGCAGACCAGTTGGCTCATGCAAAATACTTGTTCTTACGACTGAGGATTTTCAAGTTCATACAGACTGAAAATTTGCAGCTTTGCACAAAAATGCTAGTGTCTGTATTAATGCCAGTATTAAGCAACTCCTTTAATCGTCTGAGTTTACGAATTATCAAAAGTGTAGCCGAAGGATAAAAGTATAGTACACTTCAAAAGTAGCATTCTAATAGTAATATTCCTTAAACTGCCCTGGATACAGTCCTTCTAAATAAATGGTCCATCTGCATGATTGAACTCTTTTTGTGCTTTCTCTTAAACATTGGTATCATGTAAACACCTCGTCTTTGCTCATTCCTTTCTTTTTTCTTATGGGTCATCATTTCCTTATGTCTGGTTTGAATCTACAAATCTTTTTTTTAATGTGGACTCTGTATAATGAGAATCCTTTGAATAAATGCATGACTAGCATTTCAGTCTACCAAGGATAGGCAGTGATTCACCAATCTGTATCCATTTTCCATATCCCTCCACAATAAATGCTAACCGTATAAAATAATGCCCAGCTGATAAGACTTTGTGTTTTGCCATTAATCACATTATTAAATAAGAATATAAGAATGGCCATACTGGGTCAGACCGATGGTTCATCTAGCTCAGTATCCTGTCTTTGACAATGGCCAGAGCCAGATGCTTCAGAAGAAACAGAACAGGGCAGTTTTGAATGATCCATCTACCGTCGTCCCAGCTTCTGGCAGCTAGAGTATAGGGACATCTGGAGCATGGAGTTGCATCTCTGACTATCTTGGCTAATAGTCATTGATGGACCTATTCTCCAGGAATTTAGCAAATTCTCTTTTGAACCCAGTTATGCTTTTGGCCTTCACAATATTCCATTGACTATGCATTGTGTGAAGAAGTACTTCCTTTTGTTTGTTTTAAACCTGCTTCCTATTTCTTTCATTAAATAGGTGTCTGCTGTGACAATGGCCTGTTTCTTCAAAGTGTGGGAATATACGTTCAGTATGCATTAGCACAAGTCATTCCTTTTCTAGAATTTAAATAATATTCTGCACTACTATGGGTCTTCTCCTTCCAAGACTTCAAAATGCTTTCTAGTCACTAATTAATTAAGCCTCACATCAGCCCTATATGGGAGATAAAAATAAAGGGATCAGAAAAGTACTCACCCATAGAATGGGGTGCGTAAACTGTTTAAGAATGTGCAGTGAAGTTACCTGATAGTTTAGGATAGGAAGTGAAGAAAAATCCAATATTCAGCTCCTATCCTAAGCTATAATTACTGTGGTTTGCCCAGCACATTAGGAATTAATATTCTCATTTTTACAAAAAGTGCCATGGAATCTTTTGATGATCACAGGTGGTCAGGACCTTGATTTTACTTCTTATTCAAAAGACAGCATTTCCAGCAATGTCTCCTAACTTCATGCCAGGGCACTGGTTTGGTGGTGATTCCAAAGAAGCAGTGCTACCTACTGAATTCTCAACACCAATTTTTGCAGTATCTGAATTGGGCTGACTGTGCTTAACATGAGATTAATGAGGAAGAGTAGCAAAAAAGAAGCCTGTACACCAACAAGTATGCATTAAACTTCTATATCATTCTCAGTACAAAGATACCACTGGTAATATGCATTAGGTGCAAGATAAAAGGTGAGTATTTTAGGTAAATGAGAATTTTAGTCACAAATTGTATTTAGTATATTGCACATTCCTATTTTCAAGAAGGCCTACATAACTTTGAGCCATTATGCTGTTATGCCAATTCCAGTGGCTGGATGATGGTGTTTATGGCATGTATATGAGCAAAATAACCATTATGTGAGTTGATGATTTATGAACCATGGAAAAAATTGACTCTGTTTTGCACTTGTGGGTATCATTAAACATGAGTCCATGCCAAGGTGCAATTATTTGTTTCCATAGTAACAAAAATACTTCATTATGAGGAAGGGACAAGGCAAGCCTGAAAAACAGAAATGTAACATTTAAGATGAAATGTAGTATTAACCTAATATGTGAATGTATGGAACAACCTTGCATTTGCCCTCGGGAAATGATGATCTAATAGGTCGTCATCATCTATATCCTCCTTGGGTCTACATGATGTAAGTTTTTACTGTCACTTCTTTTGGAAGGTCTGACTAAGTGACTAACTGGTCATCTCACAATGTGGGAAATGTCCAAACATAAGGCAATAAAAAGATCATAGCACATTACCACATCTCCATGCACATGTATATACTGTGGATGCCCGCAAACACCGAGGCATTGCCCACAGACTCTGCAGATTTTCACTGTTCCTTTACCAGATACTTTTAGCTGGGTTTCCCATTGGGTCTCATGGCATCTTGATGACTGCCTTTTGAAAAGATAAGTGATTAGACTGTTAAGCTTTTTCTCATTCTTTATGTAGCAGACAGTGTTATGTAGTATAGTTTTTCAGACTCTTCTGCAGAAACAATATGACCTAAATATTTAATCAGGCTTTGCAGAATTGGCTTTTTTTCATGGCTGTAGATTAATCTAGCTTCTCTGAGCTAATATGTGTGGCATTTATGTCTTGAAGACTTAAAATCAAAACCTTACTTTTTCTGAGTAATTGTAAAGATTTATAGCCTTCATAAAACCTCTCTGCCATTTGTTGAGAGCCAGATTATGAACTACAATAACCAAAATATTAATCAATATTTGGAATTACTTCCATTTTGAATATGTCTGGATACACTGTGTCAGATATTCTTATGCTAACAGAGGGAGTAAAGCACAATATTTACTAAATGAAACACACTTTCTATGAAACATCTTAGCCAATTGATTGGATTGGGTCTGTGTAGTCATAAAAACATTAGTTCAGTACAGTTTGCATCTGAGTCTTCTGTATATTTGTTATAACACTTCAGCTGACTTGAGTAGAGGAAGTATCTGCTTCTGATTCTTTATTCTCTTTTTTGGAGGGATAGAAATGTAAATAAATAAGAAGCTAAGCTGTTCTGTACACTTTGCTGGATTCTGGAACCTAGGTCTTTAAATCTATCCTTGAAGTTTGAAAAGAAAAGCCCGTATAAGAATTTCATGTGTTTTGCATTTTTACATTTCTTTCCTTCATCTCTCTTTTTAAAGAGGATAGACCTATGGCACTAGCCTTAGGTGTGATATTTGAAATAAAGGATTCAGAATAAAAATCTTAAATGACTTCATCCAAACCAAAACCCAGCTGACAAGATACAAATTGTACAACTTCCTTCATCTGACCACACTGTTTCACTAAGCCAGTCATGAAGGACACGTGTCCAGTTCCTATGCTGTAGCCAATCATTCCTTGTACAAGGGTGACTGTGGCAAACTGCTAACTTCCTCCTGGTGGGTCTCGTGCTTCACCTCTGTCATTTGCGGTTTGGACGCCCCCTGCTACCTCATCTCCCCTGATAGTAGCAGAGCTCTGTCTCCTGACTGGGAGAGAACCTTCTCCTGCGGCTGCCCCAGACCTTCTGGCAGCTTTCCTGTGTGTGTTCCCTCCCCTTCCTTTAGGGAAGGCAGGGTTTAAATACCCCTGGCCTGGTCTTTCATTGGGTGCAGGTGCCGTTAATTGCCCTGCTGTGCTCTTCCCTCTGCCTGCCAGGCAGAGGGTTTTTAACCCTTTCAGGCCCTCATACTGGCCCAGGTATACTCTTTTGTAGCCACCTGGCCGGACTTTACCACAGTGACAGTGTTTTCTGTTGACCTACCCTATTAGCAAGTATTGTATTGCATTGCATAAAGCTGGTGACTGATTCCGTTAACTATTGTGACAAAGAAGGCTCATTAACTCTGCCTTAGATATAAGGGAGGTAGAACTTGCTTTTTGGGCTTGGGAGCTGGGGTTTAGAACAGAGAGGGCATCTTCATTAAAACCCTAGGAACAGCCAGGCTCGGAAGAAATCTTAGGCTGAGGTTTACATTTTCTTGTTTTGAGCTACCGCTCAAAACTATGACCGGAAAGGGGTTAAACTTGGACAGAAGTGTGTGTAGATTCTGTCCAGAGGAGGGAGATAACATCACCTGCTTACACCCCCTAATACCTCCAGAACTTCAGTGAGTGACACTTGCTGAAAACTGCAGAGAAGACCTTGCATTTGTTCTCTTGAGACATTGCTGTGCTATCGCGGGGGCAGACAGCTCATTTAAAAACCAAGCCGTTTTTATGTTCAGAGTATCATGAAAATTCCTTGCAGCGAGAGAGACTGAGTAGATTCAACTGTGTTAAAAAAACAAAACAAACTTTCCCTGTCTCAGAATAGTTCAACAGTTTGGGATTTTTGTAGACATTATGGAGAATAAACCTTTTTTTGCCTCCTTCAAAGCCACAATACACAATAAATGTTTTTTTTAAAAACTTTTGGGAACATTAATTTGGCTATTTGTTAAATACCACACTCCATTGCAGTTGTGAACAATGTACAAAGTTGGCACAGAGAGATTAAAAAATGCTGCCTGATAGATATGATGGCTTAATTAATAGAGGAAGCAACCTTAAGTTCTTGGTTTCATGGGTTGAGAGTTTAACTGAGATGCCAACAGCTAGTTATAGAGAAGCATTACTGTGGCTAAAGAGTTTTCTTTCCCTCCCAATCCCCCCTGGGAGAGTACATCTATGGAGGAGCATAGACAGCTTCTTTGTGGGTGTGAGAGGGAGAAATATGGTGAAGTAGGAGCTCTCATTGAAAGTTGAATTGGAAAAAAGCCTACTGTCATCTCATCCATCTCCCTTCTAACACAGGATTGTTCTCTACAGTATACACGCAAGTGTTTTTATATCCCCAGCGCACCTTCATTTAGGCCCATTAGAGTGAATTCTTGCAATCCAAACTAAAGAAACTAAATGCTGTAAAGTCTAAAATTTCATTGCACATCTTTTTTGGTGTGAGAGGGCAATAATCCTGTAGTCATTGTGATGCTCCGTGATTCAAACCAGACCAGGAAGAGGCTGTGTCTCTGCATACCCTCTAACCTTTGGTGTCTTTGTGCTGTGCAGCCTTCGTTCAGAGCTCTGATAGCAGTAACATTCTCACAGCACCATAGTCTCAACTTGGCTTCCACAAGCCTTGGTTACAAGCTTGTGAGGTGACTCCAGGCCCTGCCACCCTGTCCCAATATCCCCAGAACTGTCCATCCTGTAGCGCCAAGCCCCTTCCTGAAACATTCTCAGAAGTTAAGTTTGCTGCTTCTGTAAAGAGACAGTAAACATGTCATTCATTTAACTGGGGTTTGACAAGCACTCTCATTTCAGTCAGAGCCCTGTGTTGGTTTATATTAAAAGTAAAGCAAGTTGATTAATCAAAAAGACATAGGTTTAAGTTATATCAAGTATAAGTCATAAAAATAGAAAAGATTACAAAGAAGCAAAAGCAGAACTTGTAAGTATCATGACAACCCTGTGCCAGTTGGCATTAGGATGCTCTTAGGATCACAGCCATGATGAGGGGGGGAATATCAAGAGGATAGTAAAAGTGGAGAGCAGTTTATTCGTATGTTTCTTACATCTCTAATGACTAGGTTGGGTAGGCTCCCAAAATCTTCTGGTGGAGCTTTTATGCAAAGGGGAGGCAGTGTATAGTAGCAGTGGCTCTTAAACGCTTCCTCCCCATCTTGCAAAAGTCTCTGGGCCAGATTAGAGGAAGCCACAAGCAGGGGAGAGAGCATTGCATCAGACACTAGAACTGTGGGTCAGAGGAGCTAAGAAAACCTCCAGCTAGAGCAGATAAGGCTGCCCAGGTGACGAAAGATTCATCTACTCTTCTGTGACTCGAACTTTTTAGGTACGTTTTGGTTCAAAGGCAATTCGTGTTTTGCAGTTAGCGTATTATTAACTCTCTCCAGTGTGATTTTAGTATCTCTTAGATTCCTGCCTTCCCTTTCCTCCTGTCTTTTCTTGCATTTATCAGAACGATTCTTTGCTGTCTTTGGAGAAAAGACATAGGAAACCATTTTGGGAACAAAAACTCAGGTGCTCTTGAATCTGGATACTAGTCAATGGAGGCCGTTTGAGCATGTCTGTAGATAGAATTTGGCCCTTTGGACTTGATCCTGGTTGGTGTTGAATACCTACAATTCCCAGTGAAGTCATTAGGATTCCGAGGGATCTTGAAATAAGGCCTTTAGTGTGTGATTTGGGATGACTGGTAGCTTAATATTATAGATAGGTATTTAACAGACTATATAATAACCAGTACATTCCAGTAAGAAGACCAGAAAAATGTCACCATGTCTAAAGAACAGAGCAAAAGAGACAAAGTCATCCTTTAAAAATTGGAAGTCAAATCCTACTGAGGAAAATAGAAAGGAGCATGATGCTGCCAAGTTGAGTGTAAACATATAATTAGGCAGGCCAAAAAAGAATTTGAAGTGCAATAGCAAAAGAGACAAAAGTTAACAGCAAAAAAAAAATTTTAAGTACTTCAGAAGCAGTAAGCCTGCCAAGCAGTCGATGGGGCCGCAGGACATTCAAGGTACAGATGGAACATTCAAGGAAGACAAGGCCATTCCGGAGAAGCTGTATTAATTCTTTCCATTGGTCTTCACTGCAGAGAATGTGAGGGAGATCCCACACCTGAGCCGTTCTTGTTAGGTGACAGATCTGAGACAGTGTCTCAGATTGAGGTGTCAATAGAAGTAGTTTTGGAACAAATTGATAAATTAAACAGTAATAAGTCACCAGGACCAGATAGTTTTCACCCAAGAGTTCTGAAGGAACTCAGATATGAAATTGCAGAACTACTAACTGTGGTGTATAACCTGTTTCTTAAATCAGCTTGTCTACCAGGTCATAGTTTCTCAACTTGAGGTACATGTTCCCTGGGGGTATGTGAGACACAGGCAGGGGGTATGTGGCGAAAAACCCAGTGAAGGGAGGTGGGCGGCAGCCGCCCACTTCTGGGGAAGGCTGGGAGATAAAAAGCAGCTGCCCCAGTCCTGCGAAGCTGGGCAGCAGCTCTCAGCATATTGGGATGCTGGGTGGCAGCTGCTGGCTTGGGCAGCAGCCGCTGGCATTTTGGGAATCCGGGCGGCAGCCGCTTGCATCGTGCCTGGGCCCAGCTCTCAGGTGGGAGCCCAGCAGCAGCCTCCTGCGCCCCACAAGCTGGGCTCACAGCTGGGTGGCTGCCACCTGCACCCTGGTTCTGAGCCGAGAGAGAGCCTCCCACACCCTGGCTTGAAGTTGGGCAGCAGCTGCCTGCTGCCTGTCCACATCCCCAGGTCCCAACCTGCACGGAAGACTCCACCACCCCAACTCAGAGCAAATGGCAGACACCCACCTCCTGGGCTGGTAGCCAGGCAGCAGCCACCTGCAACTTGCCCAGGTGGCAGCTCCCCTCCCCAGCCCAAAGCTTCGTGCCCAGAAAGTCAGGCGGAGCCCAGCAGCTTGCCCAGTCCTGGAGCTGAGCTCTACCCCACAGGCTTATCAATTTCACTGCTTTAGTTGAGCAGTGAAATTGACAACTATGGCAGCCCTGGATTTTCCCAGTATAAAAATGTTAAGAGGGGCCCACACAGTGTGATTTACCCCAGGCCTGCACCTCCCTGGGGACGGCCATGGGGAGCGCTGCTATCCACTCTGGTGGGCTGCTAGTGCCTGCCCATAACTCTCACGTTCCTGCCTGTGTGAGGAGAACACCATGTGACCTCGCCATCAGGCCATAGTGACTGGCTAGCATTGAACTTGGCTCCTATATGGAGGAAAGGGACGAGAAGGGGGGAGAAACAGCAGGGGTTTTGTGGTCTGCTACAGCCACACCGCACTGCAGAGCTCAGAACTGTGGCTTTACGAGATATACGTCATCCAGCAGTAAAGGGGAAGAAGATTGTATTTCTCAGAGTGGAAAATTGAGTGTTGAGGTACTTATTCAAATTTTCAGAAGTTAAGGGGTACTTGCTACTTAAAAGGTTGAGAAACACTGTACCAAATGACTGGAGGCTAGCTAATGTAGTGGCAATTTTTTTAAAAAGGCTCCAGAGATAATCTTGACAATGACAGGCCAGGAAGCCTAATTTCCGTATCAGGCAAATTGGTTGAAACTATAATAAAGAACCTAATAAATCAACATGATACATTGGGAAAGCGTCAACACAGCTCTTGAAAAGGGAAGTTCTATTAGAACTTTTTGATGGTGTCAATAAACATCTGAACATCGGTAATCCAGGGGATATAGTGTACTTGAACTTTAAGAAAACTTGATAAGATCCCTCTCGATGTTGATAACTGCAAAGTAATGCACATTGGAAAACATAATCCCCACTGTATAGACAAAATGATGGGGTATATATTAGCTATTAGCTCTCAAGAAAGATTTTGGGGTCATCGTAGATATTTCTCTGAAAACATCTGCTCAATGTGCAGCAGCAGTCAGAAAAGCTAAACAAATGATCGGATCATTATGAATTGGATAGATAATCAGCCAATAAATATCAGTGCCAATGTATAAATCCGTGGTGCATCCACACCTTGAATTCTGTATGCAGTTGTGGTTGCACCACTTCAAAAATATATATTAGAATTAGAAAAAGTATAAAGAATAGCAACCAAATGATTAGGAACTGGAGCAGTTTCTATATGAGGAAAAATTAAAGAGATTGGGACTGTTCATCTTAGAAAAGAGATGGCTAAGGGGGAATAATGGTAGAAATCTATACAGTCATGAATGGTGTGGAAAAAGTGAATAAGAAAGTGTTATTTACCCCTTCACATAAGACAAGAAGCAAGGGCCACACAATGAAATTAATAGGCAGCAGGTGTAAAACAAATATAATGAAGTACTACTTCACACAGCATATAGTCAACCTGTGGAACTGCTGGGGATGTTACGAAGGCCAAAAGCATAACTGCGTTCAAAAAAGAGTTAGATAAGTTCATGCAGGACAGGTCCATCAATGGCTATTAGCCAGGATGGCCACGGATATACCCCCATGTTCTGTGTGTCCCTACACCTCTGACTGCCAGAAGATGGGACTAGATGACAGAGGGTGAATCACTCGATAATTGCTCTGTTTTCATTCCCTCTGAAGCTTCTGGCACTGGCCACTGTCAAAAGACAGGATACCAGGCTAGATTGACCATTGTTCCAGTATGGCCATTTTTAAGTTCCTGTCACTTTGGTCTCTGAAATAGTGGTGCTAATCTCTTATTAAAAGACTTCCTCTGTGCACATTTCATTTTCTTGTCAGTTTGGCACGGTAAAGTCTTGGGTCTTATTTTGGTTCTTAATGAGAAGTAGTTATTTCAGAACATAAAGAATTTTGATATCTTTAGATTTAATGGAGCAGATGAGAATATTTTATTTTCTAATAACTTCTCAGATTTATGCAGCGTATAACCCTGGAAATATTTATATGGTGAGAATGCACTAGAGATGTTTTATTATTTTCATTATCTCAGAAAATGGCAAAGTTTCATCTTTTAAGTAAGAACAACTGTTTTTGATGGGATAACTCCAGACCACACTTACTGATTTCCCAGGCTCCAGTTACCAAGACATTCCAAATTTTAACTATTGGAAGTTGATATTGATTCCTTAATGTTTTACTATCAATATATTTAGTTTTATGTTTTCCTGTTTAAAAGAGGAAAATGCAAAAATTTGATTTGCTGTGGTGATGCATCTTTTTTCTTTTTAAAGTACAAAATACTTTTTTGTCTTTAGGATTAAACATCTATATATTCATATCATATAGTTTAATAGATGTAGTGTTTGCGCATGTGTGTATACACATGTCCCTACCCATCAAATTTAACAGTATTCTTCATTTGCTGTAATCATTTGTTTTTCAGAAATGTTAATAAATTGCAAATACAAAATAGACATTTGCTTTAAAATGAAAGTAGTCAACCCAATAAAAAGTATTAAAAATAACAAAATTTCCAACAGCATTTGATTGTAGCTTGAATGCCCATTGGAACACTAAATTTCAAACTCTAGTGAAGATCCGTGATTAAATTGGTAATAGCGCTAGCTTCCAAATTTCACTGTTGTTTTTCTTCATATACAAATATATTGACAGAGTTATGCCTTGGTCATATACAGAGGTGGCCTAGTTTAACCTGAAGTCGTTTTGAAAACTGATTTAGTTAAACTGGTGCAAATCAGTGTGGACATTCTTTAATTCAGTGTGGGCTTCTATTGATTTAGCTTAAATCAATTTGATGCTAAATTAAGTTAAATCAGTATGCTCCAGGTTTATATGATTGAGTGTTTATGCTATAGTTGATAGCAGTTTAAAATCACATCTTTGGTGAAATTGGTTCAATTGTTATTATAGGCAAAGCCTAACGTATACAAGGCACAGTTGTGCCTTGCTATTTGAGGCCATGGAAGTGAGGATAGCAAAGCAGTGCTGGCCACAGAAAGAGTCCCACAGCCATCTATTTATTTATATTGCAATAATGCCCAGAGATCCCAATCAGAATTGAGACTCTGTTGTGCCAGGAACTGTACAAACATACAAAGATATGGCCCATATCTTGAAGAATTTAAAATCTATTCTGCAGTTTGGTTCAGAGGAGGTTTGTGTTTTGAGAATATGTCTTCACTTCAGAGTTAACTTGGGCTCTTTCTTAAGTGTGTCCATAACCCGTCTCAGGTCCACACACACATTTCTCCTGAATTTGATTGTGCTTTAAACTTGGACTAGCTGGCCCAGCTGGGGATATAGACTAGAGCTCCGTTACTGCTTTCACTCGAGCTAGTAACCTCACGTACTTTGCACCGAATATGCAGGCAAAATCACTCAAGTGCTGATAATACTCAGTAATCCCTCAGTATGTTCAGAAGGACAGACAAGTTCTGTCTCAATTCACTAGGAAGGAATCATAGAGCAACTCGGTTTACTGCTGGAGATATGCCCCCACAAGTCCTAGTAACACACTGGTGAATGCAGCACCAGAGGGTACACAGCAACTTGTGTTTTTTTCCTGACTAATTAAGATTTCCCCTGTTTTTAAATATTAGTATGAGCTAAGGATAATTTAAGGAATTTCCTGGGGAATGTGCCACTTTTTGTACCCTGAGCAGATTGCCTGTGTTTTCTCCGTGGTCACTGAGTGTATGTGATATAATCTATCATAAGGACATACACCTCTCCCTTACTATACTTTAATTGTAATGTTGCACATTTTTTGTGGAGCTCAAGTGTGTGAACATTGTAGTGTGACAGTGCTGCAATATATTGTAGGTGAACTATTCTATTGATCAGTTTACCCTTCCATAAATTCATGAGTGGGAGGACATCCTGTGAAATGGCCATGGCACAGGCTTTATGAACTTTGACTCAAGAGTGATCAACATTTTCTGGATTTCTGTCCACAAATTAACAGTAAAGCCAAATATCTCAGAGTGATTTCCCCAGAACCCTCACCATCTGCCAACTTTAAGACAGAAGTGTATATTTCATGAAAATAATTACAAGAGGTTTCTCATGGAAGGACTGACCAATCCTGTTCTAATAACTGGAAATAACTGATAGAATGTCTCCACTGCTGGAATTCTAGGGTGCGTGAGTACTTCAAAGTAATGATTCAGTAATTCTACAAGATTTTTTTCACTCCTCTGGAGTAAGATGTCATTTTCCGTGAAGCCAGTTAAATTCTGTGAATATTCTCATTTTTTTCTGGTAACATTATAAACCAAGTCCAGGCTCATGTGTTCATGTCTTCAAGCCAAGTCAAAAGTTTTTAAGAAAAAAATTAAAGTAAAAGTTTAAGCTGCATTTACAAGCCCCCAGACTTGGCAAATACTCTTTGCTTTACTAAGAGACTGAGCACATGACCATAGACTATCAGTTCTTTCTGCCTCTCTAATTTTTTGCTGTTTTAGTTTGAACTGCTGCTTTGCTTTGTTTGGCATCTTCTGCTGATTGTTGGCACAAAAACCTCTGGACATAAAACATTAATTGGCTTTCTTAAAGGAAAATTCCTCTTTCTGTTTTTCTCCCTTTACCCTTGTCTTTCAGTTATACCTGCCGCCACTTGCGGAGATATGTATATGTCTTGGACAAACTGTATTTTCCCCACTCTCACTGCTCTACGCTGCAGCATTGCTTCTCGACCCTCAGTGACAATGGAGAGGAACTCTTGTCTTTAACTTGTTCTCACATTCTCAGATCCTATGCTTCCAGGTTATTAACCTCTGCTCTGCATTTATTGCATGCTGCATGCTGTGTGTGACTGATCTTTGCATGCTTAATTGAACAGATGTAAAACATTAAATGGTTAAGGGGGTGGTTTGTATCTTTAATAACATAACTAATGGCATCCTTGATATGCTTCATAACAAGTGTGGTATAAATAGAGGACCTAAGGTTAGGTTTTGTGGTAGACAACATGGTGTCTGTCACCATAAGTCAAGCACAAGCTTTCATAACTTGAGTGTAACCTTTAGAAGCTTTAGATCTTTACATTGGATTTATATTATTTTAATACTCTTCCAAAACTACATAATATTTAAAACATAAGACGCATGGGCGGTAATGCGAAAAGCTCCTGCCTAATTATATATTTGCTCTGAACTGCAGAGCTGGAATAGAGAAATGTCTGTCTTAAATACAAGCCTGAGTCCTGTACTTGCAGTTATTCTGTACAGCAATGTTGGGTTAGGGAGAGATGTTGAGATAGAGACTTCCCCTCTTTTCTTGCTTCTTATTTCTTTTCATTGTCATGATCGCTGATAACATTTGAGAGCTGCCATTTTTGGACACATCTTGGTAGACTAGATTATACATAATGTAGAGAGTAATAAATAGCCATCAATCCCAAATAACAATAGAAAGTCAACATCTTTAGTTCAGAGTTGTTAGATGATGCACAAAAATAGTAAAATAGAAAGAAATATTTTAAACGCTTTGATAGGAAGGACAAAGCATAAGCTATTTTGTCTAACTAAAATACTAAATACTAAAATACCCATACTATTCTGTTGACTGTGTAGATAATTTAATGTATTATCCAAGATGCCAGGAGTTTTAGGAAAACAAGGAAAGATGCATGATAAAATTGACCAGAACATGGAAAGAATCCAGAATGGAAATGCAGCTTCCCAGTGAAGCAAGCATGCAATAGCAACAGACCACACAGTAAACATAAGTAAAACCAGCTTGATTATCAAGGGAAGAAGAAAATGTGGCATGCAAGTTGAAATAGCTGTGTTTATACAAATTTTATAGTAATCCATAATGATGGGGAATTATGCCAAGGAATCCTGACAGGAGATGAAAATCTAGCTATCCTAGAAGCAATCACCAAACTAATTAGGAAGAGAAGACAATATATTTTTTTAAAAAAATTAAAAAATACAAGGACATCGCTTAAAAGTAATAATGAAGAAAAATTCACAGGCTAAATGTTATACTGTGCTAGGTGTGACCTGACGGTGCCTAGGGGAGCCCATCTGAAAATGTCAAGGCCGGGCAAGCTGCAAAAGGAGAGCAGATTCTCACACTTGGTGGCTAACACTGCAATGAGACTCCCCAACAAGTCACAAACAGTGCTTCTGAGTCCTCACACTGGTTATCAAGAAGTTACAACAAGAAATACACAGCTCCCTTTATTGCATTTCAGTCTCTGGCCCACAATTAGCAATTAGGGCCAGTAAAGAGATAAATTATTAAAACTCTATTCCCTTTACCAGCAATGTTCTGATCCCCAAAGGGTCAGCCACGTTTCCAGATCAGTATAAGTTGGGATCTTACCCAAAATTCCATGCTACCAGCCAATCCTTTAGGAACTAAAACTAAAGGTCTATTATAAAAGGAAAGAAACAAATGAGAATAGGAATATTAAATGGTCAGAGGAATCAGATACATACAAAGGGCTTCAAAGTCCCTATATATCAGATTCTCAGCAGAACTGTGAAGTTTGTAGGCTTATACTGTTCCTCTGCTGTACATCCAGTACCTGGATGGGTCTCAGTCCTTTGTTTCACAGCTTCGGTAGTAGATGCATTGATCCAGAGGTAGGAAGCAGGAATGAAAATAAGATGGAGATGGTGCAGCAGACTTTTATAGTTTCTGCCATGAGGCTTGTTCTTCTTTTGTCCCAAACACAGTTACACAATACAGGGCTTGGAAAAGCCTCAGAGTCCCCTGCCCACAAGTATGTTCTTGCATGTCCTGGTAACTCATAAGATGTGGCCTCTGAGTTTTTTCACTGGGTTCACTGTACATGTGAGTTCCATTGATGGGCCATTACGTAGGCTTTGCTGCTGCTGCCCTTCTGTCTCGGGGTGGCACCCAGAAACATAGCACAAGTTTGAAATACAAATATACCATACTTATTTAGAATTTATAATACAACACTGATACATAGATATAAACATGCTTATCATTCTGAGCGAATCATGACTTTTCCATCCGAACCTGGCATGGCATATCCTATACGATATTTATTGCAATTCTGTAATATTGGTATCAGTAATTATAATCAATCACTTAAATTCCAGACAGAGTCACACTAGGGACTGAAATCCTGTACACGTAATGACATGGTTTAATATAAAATTATTCCATATATTCATTTGTTAGTTAAGTGTTGGTATTATTAGTAAATAACTGTACTGTGGTAGTGACCAAAGAACCCATTTTGGATTGAGGCCCCTGACTATAGTTTATCATCTAAAATACCAAAGCCACTGACATTGAGCCAAACTTGATTTAGTTGTACTAGTGGTAATCCAGAATAACTGAACACACTTATGCCCATTCTGTGTAACATTAGGACTGTCTTGAACTGCAATTATGTCCTGGTTGGATACTTTTGATGCTCATGTAAGTGAAGAACAAGTAACATCATTGACTGGAGCCAGGCATCAAATGGGCAGGCTCTGTGCATGTTCCTTCTCACAGGTTTTGAAAGCACTTCAGTCCTGAATTCTTTTCTCCCTGCTCTTCTAAACTTGGGCTTCTCCTAAAACCATGCCATTCTGTATTCTGGTTTTATGATGTGGACAAATAGTAACATCCTCAACGTCGTTTATGTTAGTAACTCAACCAAGGGTCTGAACCGAGGTTTCCAGAGCAAAAGAACAGAGCTCAGTGATTCACTATGGTAGTTAGTCTCCACAATAAAAGTGAGAATGAAACAAATCTCCATAAAGAAAACGTTGAATAACTGTCTGGATTTGCAAAGTACCCCATAGCAAGCTGCTTAGTTGTTGGTCTTATATGTTATAGTTTGCATGGCTCTCTCTGACATTAGTACTGGAATCGACTCTTGACAGTGCCCTTGTCCTTGCTCATGCATGTGTGCAGCATCATGATGCTAGCACAATACTGAGACACTGTTCATGCCTGTCTGTTAACTCTACCAGGGGGTTATAATTGGGAAATATCCTAGTGGCAACAGAGATTACTGCAGCAGTGGTTTAGGCAGAGGGGTGAGGCGTTCTGTCCCCACTTAGGACGAAATATGTTTGTCTTTTAGGGTTTGGGATGCATTCATTAAGCTTTGGTTTTAAATTAAATATACGGAACCACTAAAAAATAAAACAAAAGAAACTGTTTGTTCAAGTTGGAGGTAGAACACCTCACTTCTAACCTCTAACTGCTACGGCACACACTTAATACCGTGGGGGTGTTTCCAAGACTCCTGCTACTAAAATGCAGGGGCAGAGAGATTAGTTACACTGGAGCTGGCAGTTCCAGAGATGGATGGAGGAGTGGAATACACACCCAATAGCAAGTGCTCAGATAACAGTGATGAGGGCAATATCTAGAATACAAATCAGCACTCAGCACAATTGCAAAGCTCTTCTAAAATGGTGCAATCAAAATGATCACTGTGTGCTAGTATTGTGAAAATAATCAGTGGCTCTATTCAGTAACTACACTTACAAATTACAGTGTGTTGGGAAGGCCAAGAAATCTTGCATTTTGTTGTTTACAAAATGTGTATACTTTTTCCCCTATAAAACATGCTCTTGAAAATAAATAAATACAAAAAGTGACAACAGCTCAGCACTTAAAATACCTTTACAATAACAAAGCAGCGTGTAAGTATTTATAGTGGAAGGAAAAAACTATGGTACTGGAATATTGTAGTGAGTCCACTTTTATAGACTATAGACTAACTTGACATTCTTTTTATGAAATGTGACTTGTACGCCAGTTGAGATGAATCAAAATATATCCGTCCAAGAAGTTTTGAGATTTTAGTTTTCCATTTAAAAAGCTATCTTTTTACAAGACAAACAGGGGTTGTTAAAAACAAAAATATTTCAAATAAAGAACCCTGCTTATGAAAATATTCAAATGCCTTTTTTTGTGCTAGGTATTTCTTTTTTATATGGATAATTAATTATTCGGGAATGGAAACACCTACCAATATGTTTGCTGTTCTCAGCTAAAAGTAAAACTCTGTATAAATCTGTAGATAATAATTCAAATTCTTTGTGTTGGTATAAAAGGAGTTGGTAAAAAGCATGTAAAATTAAGGTGTTCTTACTGGTGAAAAGTTCCAGAGGGGTAGCCGTGTTAGTCTGTGTACAGCAAAAACAACGAGAGTCCTGTAGCACTTTAAAGACTAACAAATTTAAAAAATAGGCCTGCAGAAATTTGTTAGTCTTTAAAGTGCTACAGGACTCTCGTTTTGGTGTTCTTACTGACAGTGTGGATTCATTCACACATTCTGTACAAACATCACTGTGGTATTACTTATCAATAGCTTTATCCTGTGGACAGAGCCTACCTTAGAGGTTGCAAATACTATTTATACTCCAAAAATCAGAAGTGAGCATGCTTTGAAAGCAGCGAATTACAACAGTTCACTAATCCTGATCCCAGCAAAACTCCCACTGCACTGCAGTACAGTTCCAACTCCAATGGAGAGAAGGTTATGCATAAAAGAAAAAATTGGAGGGAGAAGGAAGGGCATCAAGGAGCTGTTAGAGGTGACTGAGTTAAGAAAAATTAACAGTTCATGCCTGCTCTTATTCTTTGAAAGGTATGTTTAATTTTTTAAAATGTACTTTAGTTGGTGGCTGTTGAACGCTATTTTCACATTTTGACACAGGCGACCTGTTATTTCTAGGCTCTGTAAATATGTTTATACCACACTTGCTGAAAAACTAACACTGGTTAAAATTAATGGGCTTTTAAAAGAAAAAAGTGGAGGATGGATGGATGGATTTGGTTATTATCTTTTGTACTGCCTGAGCACTGTCAGCATGTGGTGCCTTTTCTTGAGGCACTTAAAAAGGGAGTGCAGTTTCAGCCCTGTCTTAATGACAGTGTCACTCTGGTGACTTCTTTAAAATTTGGGACATGCATTGTGGGTTTTTTACAACGCATAGTGGTTTTGTAGCATACATACTTGAAGCTGAGATCATTGTCTCTAGATTTGTTTGGTACTGTCTTAATAATTCTGTTGTGGCTGTAGTACTTATTGATTTCCATGGTGTTTCTAACTCATTAAATGAAATGTATTATCCCACTTCAACCATTATGGTTTCCTTTTGGATTACATATTCATTGTGTGATGTTTTATTAGTCATATATACTTCACTTTCTTATTTCAAACCTCTATGAGCTACATTCAGGCCTAGAGAATAACTCTAGAAAATGAAACAGATTCCTTGATGTAAGTATTAGCAAAAGAAAATTGCTTTGGGGTTGCTAAGAAAATTAAGGATGGTTTTATTTTCTGTGTATGAGAGAGAGAGAGATTTTTTTTATGAGTCTGGTAAACTGAGTAAGCAAGTTCATGAAGTAATGTGAAAAGGGAAATAGAGGGAATCATTTGAGTTGAACTTTTTGCTAGAGGAAGAAAATGAAAGGAATATGCTGTCAAATTTGCACTGTTAGCTATTGCAAATATTGTTTATAATTTTATTTTAGGTTTACATAACCACAAGAACCACACAGTAAGATACATTCATACATGGATACATTCTGCATAGATTTCCAGTTAGGTTTCAGTCTGACATGGGATTCACATAGTCCAATAACTGCAAGAAGATCATGGCAGGAATAAGAAGTTAGGTATACATTTTCAAAAGTGACTAGTGAACTTAGGTACTCAATTTGAAACAGCATCAGCCCTCTGAAAATCAGGTTCCTTTAAGCTGTCAAGTTGGGCATCCAAAATCATTAAACACTTTTGAAAATGTATGTGTACGAGTCTATATCTATCTAATCTATTTTTTTTTAAACTACAGAATGCTCAGTTAGGCAAGATACTGAGCAGTCAGTCCCCTTTACTTCAGTGAGACTTGACTGAGAAGGGAGAGAGCGCACACCTTATAAACATGCTCTGCATTTTGCAGATCGAGCCATAAATGAGAAACACATTCAACTAATAGCCTGGTCTCATAAGATTGCAGTAGCAATGCTTTAATTACAGTTGCAATGGTATGTGCATTTTTAATTTCCATCCCAAGCAAAATAATGGAATTGCTGATACAGGACTAAATAAAGAATTAAGAGCGTACTATAATTAATGTCAATCAACATGAGTTTATGGAAAATAGATCTTGTGAAAATATCTTTTTTGGATAAGATTACAAATTTGGTTGCAATAGTCGACTTCTGTAAGGTATTTGACTTGGTACTGCCTAACATTTTGAACTGTACAAAATTAGAACAATACATAATCAATATTAGAGAGACAGGATGGGTGAGGTGGTATCTTTTATTGGACCACCTTCTGTTGATGAGAGAGACAAGCTTTCAAGCTTACACATGATGTGAAGAAGAGCTCTGTATAAGCTCGAAACATGTCTCTCTCACCAAGAGAAGTTGGGCCAATAAAGGATACAACCTTACCCATCTTGTCTTTCTAGTATTCTGGGACTAACATGGATACAGCATCACTGCATACAAAATCAGAATGGCACATTAACTGGCTAACTAACAGATCTCAAAATTTAGTTGTAATTATAAATGAAGACTCATCATTGAGCAAATGTGTTTCTCATGGAGTCCTACAGGATAAGTTCTTGTTCCTTTGCTATTACATATTTTTATCAGTGACCTGGAAGAAAACATAAAATCATTACTGATCAAATTTGTGGATGGTACAGCATCATTACTTAAGTTTGCAGAACAAAGACTAGAGGAGTAGTAGATAATAAAGAGGACTGGTTACTCACACAGACCTATCTGCATTGCTTGTAAGTAGGGTACAAGCAAACAATATGTGTGTCCTTAGCCTCTGGTTGCCAGAAAATAGGAATGAGCTCCCCTGTATGATGGTGTGACAAAAATGACTAATGCAATCCTTGGATGTTTAAATAGGGAATTTTGTGTAGGAGTAGAAAGATTATATTACCTCTTTTGCCACTGGTGCAACCACTGCTGGAGTACTGTGTCCAGTTCTGGTATCAACACTTCAAGAAGGATGTTGAAAAATTGGAGAGGGTTCAGAGAAGAGCCATGAGAATGATTAAAGAATTGAAAAACATGCATTAGAGGAATACGCCCAAGGAGCTCAGTCTATTCAAGTGAAGCATATGGGATGACTTGAACACAGTACCTATGTGGGGACCAGCAATTTGATAATAGGGAGCCCCCTATTCATTCTGTCAGATAGATCTATAAAGATCTATTGGCTGGAAGATGAAGTTAGACAAATTCAGAGTGGAAATAATGTGCTAATTTTTAACAAGGAGATTAATAACCGATTGAAACAGCTTATCAAGAATTGTGATGGATTCTCCATCATTTGGAAATTTTTTAATTAAAATTGGGTGTTTTTCTGAAAGATATGCTGTAGTTCAAACAGTTCTTGGATTTGAAGCACGAATTAATTTATGAAAGCCTGTGACTATGGCATACAGGAGGTCAGACTAGGTGATTACAGTGGTCCCTTCTGGTCTTAAAAACTACAGATAAGCCCTGTTGTTAGTTGCCTTACTGCTCATTTAAAAAAAAATTGCGGAAATTTCTTAAGCTTTGTATTGGGACAGAAGAACATTTTTCGAAAAAACTTGATATAAATCTTTTCTGCCTTCCTCTTCTCCTTCCTCCCCAGTGATCTGACCCAAACAAGGATTTATCAGTTCAGGTTGTCAACCTGAAATATTTCAAGCACTAAATTCACATTAAAAATTTTGAAGTGTACAGGAAAAAATGCTGTATATATATATATGCTCTTTAAATATAATAATCTCTTTTCCACCCTAATGAAATTCAGCACAGGTATGTTTTAGACGCATTCCACCACATTAGCATGTGAAACTATAACACACATCTTGATCAACCAAAATCATTTTTAATTGAATCCTTATGAGCACGCACTCCCATGAGATGGAACAAAATTACTTTCACACACATTTCCATTGCAGCAGTTTGTTCAGATACTAGTGGTCTTGTGTTCACATGTAATGTGTAGCAATCAACCAGGTTTTTTGTCTTGCCTTTTGATTTTATAAATAAGTAAATGAATATTTTTGTTTAGACCAGAAAGAGAGAATTGGTCCACAGCATAGATGAGGAGGTTGGGAGAATTCCAGTAAAATAAATGTTCCATAGAGTATAGATTTTAAAGCCAGAATGGAGTATTGTGATTATCTAGTCTGACCTTCAGCATCACATAGGCCAAAGAACCTTACCTAAAAATTACATTAGTGGGAGAATAATCCAGGGTGATGTTCCAATCTGTAATACACATGATATTTTAAGAGTTAATATGACATTGCCTCTACAGTATCGCCTTTGCTTCTAAAGACGCTGTAACTTTCAACATATAGTGTACTTTAAGCATTTTCTATTCTGTCTCCCTAGGCAGAGCACTGCAAACAAAAATTTCATGGCTGTTTCAGAATCCAAATTGTTTAGTACTCATTCAGTACTAGCTTCTTTCGCTGCGAGCTTTAATGATTTAGATGATATATATGGGTTGTGGCTATCAAAAGCAACCTTATAAATGTGTAATTTTTTGCCTAAGTGAAGAGAACTGTCCTCTAGAATGTAGCAAACAAATAGGTAATTATAAACATCTTGTGATTTGTTAAATCAGCACTTAGTCTCTTACTAAAACTATGCTTTTGTCTTCATAGTGCTCCCTTTCAGTGTGAGCTCTAACTGCAAATCAACTGGTATTCGTTATGCATCCTCAGGGTCCATCATCTGCTGATATAGCTAACACAGAAGATTTTCAAGATTAGAATTAAAATATATTTATAATAGTGGCCACAGTTTTCCACCTTGGGTGCCTAAAGGTAGGTATCCAAATATATATTTCCTGATTTTAAGTGGTGCTGCATACCCCCAATTCCCAGTGAAGGCAATGAGGGCTGTGGATGTTTAGCACCTCTGTAAATCAGGCCATATATTTAGGTGCCTAAATAATGATTTAGATGTCTAGTTGTAGGCACCCACATCTGAAAATTTTGGCCAGTGTCTTAAATACTAAAGGATTTCAAATCACTTCACAAATTAGAAAAAGAGATGCTTATCAAGCAAACTGGGGAGAATGTGTGAAAATGGAATGATATGCTTCACCCACCATGAGATGCAGTTGTCTTTTGCCAGAGTACTAGATGAGTATTTTGGCAAAAGACTCCAGTGAAAACCTCTATTTTTACCATGAGATTTTTAATGTCCATGAAGAGCAGATGAGACCTTGTTTTTTAAGATCTCATGCAAAAGACCCCGCTCCATAAATTATATGGAACTCAGTTTTAGTGTGAGTTTTAGTTTTAGTGGCACTTTATAAATCAATAGACTTAACAAAGAGAAATGTGGTTTTGAAAACTCTAATAAACACAACATAGTCTTGGCTTCTACTAGAAATGTAATTCTGTTGATTGGGTTTCAAAGGGAGAATTGTCATTTTGTTTCAATGATTTGGCTTGGGCATCCTGCTCTTTTTAAGGGGGCGGTCTGATTATGCTAGTACATCTTTATTCTGCAAGTCTTGAATGATTATTTCAGTTGACCTCCATTGGGAAAAAAATGGGAAAAGTTAGATTTTTTTTTTCATATCTACAGAAAGATTTGGTTCAAGGGATATATGAAGATATTGAGTTTTTGCCCATCCCTGATTAACAATGGACTGGGGGGTATGTGAGACATGAGACATTCCTAAGTGTTTCTAAACATTTTGTATTTGTAAACTGAACTTTAGGTGGGAAAAATCAGAGAAAGCTTTCATTGTACAAATCACAGAGCAAAAAGAACAGTGTGAGAGAAAAAAAAGGCAACCCACTGGTATTTTACAAATCTGATTAATCCTGCAAAATCCAGAAAAGTTTGAGTGTTTCAAATTAGCTGGAAAAATGGCTCAAAGCCCATAGATTTATGAAATATTTTTTAATGTTTCAATAGATTTTATAGCTTGCTTTCTGTGTCTAATTCAGATTATTTTAATTACATTATATAGTATGTTCTAGAAAGTAAGTCCCTAGACATTCAAGTGATTAAGACTGGTGACAGAATGAGACTCTTGGTTTTATGGTTAAGCTTACATGGACCACAGTGCATTCAGTCCCTCAACAGAACAGAATAGCTTGTATTTGAACAATTTGAGCCTCGTAAGAATAAACTTTACTCCTATGCAGAGGGCTAAAACTGTGTTCCACTTAAGTCCTGAAAATGGGGCTAAGGTGGGATTTATAGTTATTAGACCTTGGCTGTCCTCTACAAAAGATTGAAGTTCACCCTAATTGGTTAACTAGAAGCATAAATGTCTTTTTGTGTGCATGCTGTCCAAATGCACTTCTGGTCCTGCCTCTTGTACCAGGTACTCTATCACCTGCAGGTGGAAACTAAAAGTTGCAAATTTTAAGGAAGATATGGAATCATAGTTCTTTCTAATCTCTCATTCCTATTAAGTCATCTAGCACTCCTGTACTTCTGGATGTTACCTAAAGTAGGTTTTCTAGAGTGCTGTCTAGTCTAGTTTTGAATATTTTAAACATTGGGACATCTACCACTTACCGTGGGAAGTGTTATTCCAGAGTTTGAGTAGTTGCTCTTGGAAGATTTTCCTCTATACTTTTCATAATCACTACATTCAGTGTATTTTTTAGACAGTCATAAAATATTTTCTGATTACCTTTTCATTGTTTCCTCGATAATAGACTAATGCAGTACACTCTTTTGTGGTTCTGTGTTTTAAGACAGTTCAGAAATTTAAGTTAGGGTAGAAAAGGCACATATTAATAGTAATTTTCACAAGAGGTGTCTGCACTAGTTAGTTTCCAAATGGGTTTAGACCTGAAGCAAAAAAAACCCTGTAAATGGTTTGAACCCTTGCTGCCTGAGTCATCTCTCCCCATATAACACTATCACCACAGTTGCATCAGCTGAGGTTCTTCATTGAACATTGCCTTGGATTAAAAGGGAGGGGTCTAATGACTGAGTACTTTCTATGTGGAGTCCTTGACGCTGAAGCTCAAGATCCATTTGATCAGGCAGCCCACAGCTTTGTTAATCTTCACATGAAAAAATATCCACTTCACTCTGCTCAAGCCATAATGTTAACCACCGTCTTTGGCTACTCCCACCATCATTTCTAACATTTCTTCCACTCGGTCTTCTGCTTTAGGACCTACCTTCCAGATTCTTTGCAGCACGCTCCCACTCTTCTCAAAATATATTTAATATGAGGTCTACAAACTTCCTCGTCTCAGTGTGTGTTTATAAAAAGTTGAAGGGAGAATGGATTTTTCCCACCCTGTATTCTATTTAGTACAGAAGATGCCTGCCTCAACTATTGAATTGTCTCTTTGCTTGAACCCTTATCCCTTGTGCCTTCTGGGTGTTTGTCCATATCTGTTCATCTTGCTTAAATGTAAAATCCTAAGGGCAGGTTCCTTATCTTTGGTACATAAACACATTAATGTTGCTATAAACATAATAATAAAGGCTAATCTATTCTCCTTTCTGTACACTTTTTTTTAAGCAGGTGACTTGAAGGACGTGGATTACTTTGGGAGGGGAGGCTCAGCTATGAGAGATGGGGTGGGGTTGGTTATGGTACACATATGTCTGTTACATTGTTCCTTTAGTTTTGTATATTTTCTGTAATTATAAAAACACTTAGAGGGAAGATGCTATTAAATACAAATATAACTACAATTATTGTTCTTTTGAAGTCTGTTCTGCTGCATGTATGGTAGATAGTTTAGATTTGCAAGTTTGTTTAGTATTCAGAGTAGTTTAAGTAGAAGTTAGTCTGAATTACCAAAGCAGTGAAGTGAGCATTGTAGTATTGCATAAATTTTGCTGTCTGATGTGTAAATTAATGTCTGAGTATGAGATATATTAACATGGTCTAGAATATTTCTTGTATTCTCATGGCATAGGCTTTGCATCCCATTGAGAATGCTATGGAGTCCCATGACTGATGGTTTCATCTATGGTGCAATGGGATTAAAGCATTCCATATGGACCTATAAAGCATGCACCTAGAGTGCTGCGGTATACATTTTATAATATTGTATCTGGGATCCTGCAGTTGCTGGCTTTATCATTATGTCCAGTTCTAACTTTAGTTATGTTCCTGGGGCTTCCACTGAATTTAGTGTGGACACAGTATGATCTAAAGAACAGAAATTTCCTCTTAATTTATAGATAGGAGTAATTTAAGGTACAGAATGTAGTAAAATTTGCATTTTTATTTTATTTTATTTTTTTGCATAAGGAAAGATTAAAATCCTGAAATAAAGTGTAAAGGCACAAAGAACAAACCCTGCTTCCTTTGTGAAAATGAGGTTAAAAATTTCCACACAAACTGAAGACAATGTAAATTTAATTACTGTGTTCTTCTGAGCCTGAGACCTTTTTCTAAAAAGAATGCCATGGTGGTTTTACAGATGGAAAAATCTTGCACAACTCCAAGTATGTTAGTAAGAATCATAAGACTGAACAAATCTGTATTGGTTTTCCCAGCAATCCTGAGGTTTGTATATATTTGAAAAGATTCCTTTTACTGACTTCATAGAGTATACATATACTCAGGAATTGTAACAAATAAAATGAAAAGTCTGATGCATACATAATATATAAAATGGATTAGTAACTGTCCTCTTACTAAAAGGGTAATTTAAATTTAAAACATTTTACCTATCGTAAAATTAACTCCTTCCTTTCATAGCATGCCCATGAACGGATATTTGCTTGTACAGCATTTATAAATCTTGAAGTTGATGACCTCTGTAAAGAAGCCATTCTTTTAGAAAAGTTTTAGTCCCTGAGTATACTGGCAATATGACCACTTTAGAGAGCTTGGATACACCATGGTCTGACCTAGATCTTGTTATAAAATAAGGTTAAGATCCATCCTATGCCAAAGTCTGAAACCTTGTTTGTAACCTGACTGAGGGAAGTCTTGTAATGTATGTGTTTGTAATATGGACATTGGTTATCTGCTGAAGTTACCTGATCTTCGTATTTTTAGGCTAAGTAAATGGATGTTGTTCTTTTACTTCTCTCTTATTAAGAGGATCAGTAGCATAAGGGCAGTTATTTTTATGAGTCTACATAGATCTTTTTCCTTATAGCATGGATTGTGCTCTCCTCCATTGTCAAATAATTTAAAGGACTTATACCCGTCTGTAATGAATTTCAGGGAAGTGCTCTCTGGATTTGAATGACCATATTATGATCTTGATGTATCTGTACATCTCCCATTCGTGTTAGCAGAAGTTACATTTGTAGTTTCAGGATGAGGTACAGCCACAAATACCCAGGAATTTTTTTTAAGGTTCTTAATGGACCAAGGAACCAAAAAAACCTACCTCATCTTTGATGCAGTATATCAAAAAACAGGTGAGATTCTTTGCCATACACAACAATCAATTGGCTGCTTGTTTGCAAGGAGTCAGATGGCAATGTTGGTGCTCAGACTGAAAAGCAAATAAAAACCACTTCACTATTTCAGATAGAAAAATAAGGAAATAATCTATGTTTGCTGAATGGACACAGTCAGAATTGTGGCTTTATCTTCAAGGTTCTTAGAAGTTCTAAAATAGAAAAAAGATGAAAGACTGAGTTAGAAAGAAACTATGGGCTTGCTTCCAAGGCAGTCAATGACAGGACTCCTAGTGAATTGAGTGAGACTAGAATCGGGCTCGTTAAATCTAAATTTTTCTCATCCCACTGAGTTACTGTTGCCTTACTCTTTTCATTGTGAATTGAACTCTTATATAATTAAATGCTTCCTTTCCTATTTTTGTGTACAGGATCTCACATGCTGGGCCCAATCATACAATTTAGGGCTAGATTTATTTTTTTTTTAATTTGAGTTGCATAGTTGTGTGCCTGCTTTTAGCACAGTCACTGTGATTACAAACAGAGAATAAGAAGTTGCCTGTGCAACTGGCTAATAGGGTCATTAGCATCTAGAGTTGCTCACTTTCTGTATATAGCTCAGTAACTATGTGCAAAGCCCTTAAAAACCAGTGTACTATATTTGGGCATTGTCAGGTTAAGAGTTATAGATGACTGTTATCCTTTTTAAATTGGCATAAATGACATACTATTCTTACCAAAGTAATGCTGGTTAGTAACTCTCTTTAACTAAAACTGATAGTTTTCAGGCTGAGGATATTTGGCATGTCAATGTTCGTTTTGTGATTGCCTAGAGAACATGACATGCATTTTGCTCTGAAAGGATCATTTTACTTTCCACAAGCCGGATTTGAAAAATCTCTATCCATCTTCCATATCTAGGTCATCAAATTCAAAAAATCCATCAAAGGGATTGGTTTAGACTTTCATTGACTATGTTGTGCAGCAGCCTGACTATTTTGGAGTACAGACTTGTGAAATTAGCTTTTTAAAGCACATTAAATTATTATTATTATTATGGTTCTATCTGATACCTTTAGGTTATTGAATAAATTGGTTAAATTTCATCTTGTTGTCAATACTGAAGTTTCTAATGGATTAGATCTCTTAACTGTTGTTGAACATATTATCCAGTCTTTATTTCTTGCATTTTTCATATTTTTTCAATTAGTCTTTCATAGATGATTACTTCCATTTCTCTACATTTTGTTAAACATCTTTGCTTCCCTTTTCAATACATATACATAAACTGAGAGTATGGAGACTAAGACAGAGTATGTCTTCACTGATGGCAGCAAATTTGCTGCTGTCAGATCGATCTGTCTGGATCAATTGAGCAGTCGGTGAAGACCCGCTCAATCGATCCAGAAGTCGACGTATTAAAACCACCCCCTCAAGTGGCGTAGCACTGCGTTGACGGGAACTCATTTCCCATCAGCGCAGCACAGTGAAGACATTGCTTCAAAGAGGAGTTACGAAGTCAACGGGAGTTACGCAAGTGTAGGCAAATTTCCAGGTAAGTGTAGACCTCGCTTGAGTTGCAGAAAATTACTTTTTTAAGCAAAGTCCACTTTTTCTTCTGTAATTTGTGTATATTATCACATACTGTGAATGTCAACTAATTTCAGGATTAATTATATAAATTTCCTCTTTAAAAGCCCCATCTTGTATTCTTTGCATGCACAACTCACTCATTGACTTTGATAGAATGTTGTATTTTGCATGGAATGAGAGATCAAGCTCTTAAGCTTGCTTTGAAATTGCACAGTTGCTACTTTGAGTGCTAACTTAATTTTGAAATTTTGCTGTGATAGGTTCTAATGTGTCAATAACATGATCCTCACTGTAACTCCATGAATACCTGGCTTGTGTTAGGGAGCGTGCAATTTGGATGCCAGGTTTGAGACAAATAACAGTCCTTTGACAAAATGTGTGTAAGAGCTGAGTTACAGTGTGTATTAAAAAAGAAGATTCTTCCAAATACCTGTTTTAGTGAGGACATTGGGACGTAAGAGGTCTCTTCTGGACTTGGCATTGTAGTATTAGAGCCAAATCGTGCCATTGTACAAAGCCTGAACTGTAATTTAAGTTAATTGGAGTTTTGAATAATAATTAGGGTTAAGGTTTTGTCAGTTATTTTTAGTAAAAGTCAGGGACAGGTCACGTGCAATAAACAAAACTACATGGAAGCCTCTGACCTGTTTCTGACTTTTACTAAAAATAACTGTGACAAAATGAGGCTGACTGGGAGGATGAGAGCCCAAGCCTTGCTGGGGGAAGGAATTTAGCACCTGCTGCCATTGCAGTAGCTCTGGGACTCCCGCTTCCCACGCATCCGTGGCAGGGAGCTTCAGGGATCCCTGCAGTGATTGGGAGCTCCAAGGTTGCAGGACCCCCCGCCACCTGCTCCAGCAGGAAGCTTCAGGTTCCCCCTGCCACCTGCAGTGGCAGGGGAGATTTGTCCCCCCCTTGCCACCTCCGGTGGCTGAGAGCTCCAGGGCTGGGAGTGCAAGGGGCTCCACTGGTTCAGAGTTCCTGCCCCACTTCCCATGGCTGAAGCAGAAAATGTCATGAAGGTCTCTGGAAGTCACAGAATCTGTCACCTCAGTGACATAATCTTATCCTTAGCTGGTATAGACTGGCATAGGCCCAATGAAGACAATGTATATACATAAAACAAAAATACAAGACCATTAAGGTTGCATAGTCAGGAACTCAAATGTTAGGAAATTCCACACTTAAGGATGCATTGTGCATGTGCATTATGATACAGTCTTTAATTGTATAATCACATGCTATTGTTTTCCCAAAACACAGACTCCATGTACCATGCTCAGAGGGTCCTAGAGCATAGATTCCCAGATCTGAAAGCCAGAAGGGACCATTATGATCATTTAGTCTTTCTGTTCTGATCTTTACATAGCTGTACTTTATTGATACCTTGGCTGGATTAGCTGCCTGCCTGTAATTCTTTCAGCAGCTGCAGGTGAAGAATTTTAGGCCTTCTTGAATTTAGCGCACCATTTGCAGCTCACTCTAGTATACACAAATACAGCAGACAAACTCCTGTGATTTACTTGGCTAGGTGCACAGCCAAGATCTGTAATTTCCATGGCATTTATGCGTGGGGATTTTCAGCTATAGGAGTTAATGGGACCTCC
This sequence comes from Mesoclemmys tuberculata, assembly GCA_007922155.1. Lineage (NCBI taxonomy): Eukaryota > Metazoa > Chordata > Testudines > Chelidae > Mesoclemmys > Mesoclemmys tuberculata. The sequence goes on along the minus strand of ML675629.1, from coordinate 12,272,281 downwards.
AGTTATCAAGTTTATACAACATACTTTTATCCTCCTTCTTTCTAAGACTGATTTCTGTCCTCTGAATAGAATTCCAAGGATGTTAGTTGGCACTCCAAACCTGAGAGGAACAAGATCTATAGTAATTTGTAAGGGAAGGCTTTACTTGCTGTTTGCCACTCTGATCTTTCTGGTGATGTGAGCATCAGTTGGTTCATTGGCAGGCTTCCAGGAACTAGATAACAATTTGTGTCTTCAGCTGAAAAATAAATTTCCCGCTCTATGCAGATTAAACTTTAGACTTCATTTTGTAAATATTTACTTTTTGTCTCACCAGTTCAAATTCCTTAGTTCTCTATTTGTTCCAGGCTTTTTTGTGTCTACTTGGCTATATTTTAGCAGGAAATCCTGTTTATTAGTGTAGAGCTTTAATTAGCTGTTTTCAATAACTTCGGAATCTGGTAATGTCAATCATGATACTAATGTATGATACATGTATGCTTTTTTTATGTACTTGTTAGAACTGAAATCCACTTGAGAATATGTTGTGGATTAGTTTTATAGTATCAATCGTTGATGCTCCATTTACATTTAAACTAATGCCAAGTAAAGGAATCTATGTGTTTAATGAATAAAAAGTAGTGTACTGAATTATATCTTTTATTGGATCAACTTCTGTTGGTGAATGAGACAAGCTTTGTGAGCTCATTCGAAAGAGTAGTGATTCTCTGGTTTCAATCACATGGCTGTTGTTAGGGCATTTGGCGCACTGGATGAAGTATACCACATGTTGATAGGCATGCATAGGATTCATGAGATATATCAATGATATTTCCATCCTCTGAGTACCTTGCTCAGACCTAAAGAGCTTTGTGGCAGCTCTAATGATTATCTGTTTCACCAACAGAAGTTTATTCAATAAAAGATATTCATGGAATATTAGAGTTGGAAGGGACCTCAGGAAGTCATCTAATCCAACCCCCTGCTCAAAGCAGGTTTTTTTTTTTTTTTTACCTCACCCACCTTCTCTCTCTAAAATCCTGGGACCAAAACGGCAACAACAACATTGAAAACAAGAAAGTTTAGAACAGCAAAACTTGGGGAATAATTTTTTGATTGTGGCTGCTGAGCCGGTAAACGGAGTGGAAATCGTTTTAAATGGGACCCTAGGTAGACATTATCTATCTTTCAGTGATGCATTAAACAATAGCAGAAAAATAAAAAGTACAGCTTCAACATAGAGGACATTCTCCGTAAGATTATATTAACTTTAGAAGAGATACAATATTGATTCTAAGCTATTTTCTAGTCTTGTTTATTTAAAGGGATTCTTTTCTAATGGAATTATGATGGTCAAATACCAGCTGCAGAATACCATTGTTTAAGGTGTGTTTATATAGTGTGTGGCCTTGAATGCCTATATTTGATTCTGTAACTTACTTAAGTTTTAAAATTGGGGACCGTAATACACTTGGCATGTGAAAATGAGAGAGAAGACAAACGATAATTCAGAGAATATTATTGTAATATTAGAGTACATAACTATCCATGTTCATCCAATTTCTGACCCACTAGGTTGTGTTTATATTTGAATGACTTCTGTTCTGTGTTTAGCTGCTGCTCAATTTATTACCATAAGGTAATAATACTGTAAGGGGAATTATGTGAGACCTCTGGGTCTCCACACACCAAATAAGCAATTACAAACAATGCTATATTACTTGAATATTCCCATTCAGAGATTTTATTGAATATTTTTAACTGTTCTGATAAATTAACTACTGTCCTTGAAATTTGGGAGGGAGATGTGAGGAGGGTAGGGAGGGGAAGAGAGAGAGAGAGAGAGAGAGAGAGAGAGGTTCTGTGGAGGGGTGGTTAGGCTGGGAGAGATTCTGTCCTTGGTTCCCTTCTCTCTCATGGTTTTGTCCCTCGTCTTTGTTCCAGTCACTCTGTTTACTTTGCCTCCTCTGACCGTAACCATTTCTTTCAATCTCTTACCTCCTTCCTGGACATCTTAGCACCTATTTAAACTCAACTTGGGGAATTCTGAGCTCCACCTCTTCCCTCTCAAACCTTCTCTTCTTCCTCTCTTCTCTGCTGTTGTTTCCCCCCCTCCCCCTAACACAACCATGTTCCCCATCACTGAGGCTCAAAACTTCAGTGTCATTTTTGACTTCACCTCTTATTATCAGGAGAGGCAAGGGAATTTAGAGTGTTATGTCCCAGCCCCAAGTCTTACAGTCTTATCTACACACGTGTCCTTCTGCTGACGCACATTCAGCAGCAGAATTGCAACCCTAATGTTACTGCCTGCCTGAATATTCAGTTAAACATTTTCAAATCAACATACATGATTTATGTAACTAAATATATTGATTAATTATTGCACCTTTAATTACAAGAGACATGGATAACAGCAATGAGATCCAGAGCTCATATTGCTTTTCTGTACGGCCGTGTAGGTCTATGAGGATGCTAATGGAAGAGTTTAGTTCTGATGAGACCTTTGCCAGTATACCCATTTTAATTATATTAATTTTCTTTATGCCAGAAAACCCACAAATAGTAAGAATTGTGCTTCTCCCACAAAAATGTTTGTCTTATCTTCCTCTTTTTTAGATTATGTATTCTAGCAAATCACAAAATAAAAATGCGTGCAAGTTCTGCTGCAGCCTTTCCGCTCTCTTTTGATTTAGTATTTGTTGTAGGGTATTCTTTAGGTTCATAGATTTTTAAGACCAGAAGGTACCATTGTTGTAATTAAAAGTGTTTCATCATTATCATCATCATTGTATGATATAAATACATCATCTGTTTTTACCAAATGCAGAACACTTGTATTTTACCAAATACTGAACACTTCAGCCTTTTCTGCATTATTATTGATTGTTCTACCATTTCTAGTGTGGGACCAATATGATTGTTAGGACTTGTTTGTTTTTTATATACTCCTTATTGTCCTTAACTCTGTTAGCCATTGAGTTCTCCTTGTGTCCTTTCACTTCCCTTATCAGTATTCTGTAATTCCTAGCTTCTAGCTTCATTGCTATCAACTTCCCCTTTTTTCTGTTCGTTATATTTTTTTGAAAAAATTGTCTGGATGCTTTCCCTTCCCCTCTAAACCAGGTTGGTTGTTTAATCTGTTTTGCCTTCTTTCTCAGTTTTGGCCTTTTGGGTGTATAATAAAATGTTTTAAAACAGTTTTCAATTATCATTGACAGTTTTATTTTAAAAATTTTTCTCTGATTTTCTGATTTGGCTCATAATTGTTTGCATCCTTTTGAAATTGACCCTTTTAAAGCATCATATATATCTTTTACTGGTTTGAACTTCACATTTGTTATATGTAAACAGAATAATCAAGTCATGATCACTTGCAGCTATTCAATCATTAAATTTTAGTTCTGCTATAAAGAAGAATTGATCTGTCAAGATCAGGTCCAATATACATTTCCTTCATGTTGGATGCAATGTTTTCTGAATTAGGAAATTGTCATGAATAATTTTTAGGAATTCTAAGAATACTTTAGTACTGGCAGCATGAGACTCCCAACATATTTCATCCCAATTTGAGTTTCCCATGATCAACTCAGCTTTTTTTCTCCTACATGTTATATGTATGTATTTAAGAAGCTGCTCTTCCTGCTCTCTAGTATGATTTTGGATGTCCATTGATTCATTGGAACATTGATTCATAAGCATTGTTATGAAAGGATGTGGAAAGAAAGTCCCTGTGTATTTGAGCTTTAATTGTTCTGAACTTGAGTACATTGTTAATATATAAACGACGTATCACAGAAATTAATGATGGAAAACTTCACGTTATTGTCACGTCATTTCCTACTATATATTTTTCCATTGTGTCAAGTCTAGTCTTAAGTAGACCAAAGTAAAAGTGTTATTCTCCTTCGAGTAATTGCTCATATGCATTCCACTTAGGTGCGTACATGCCCTCGTGCACGGTTCCCGGACAACTTTTTCCCTAGCAGCCCCTGTAGGGGCTGGTCCCGGCGCCCCCTGGAGTACCGCCCTCATGCAGCGGTATATAGGCCGCCGCTGGCCCCTCCCCTTCTCAGTTCCTTCTTTCCGCCCGTGACGGTCGTCTGGAACAACTCTTGCTGCATCACAAGTATTCTTCCCTCTTATTGTGTTTAGTTAGTTAGCAGTTCTCCCTGAACTAAGTTATTTTTTAGTTGAGGTAAGAAATTAGTTAATTAGGAAGAGCCTTATGGCTCTAGCGACCCGGCCATGTCGGGCTTGCCTGGATTTAAACCCTGCACTGGCTGCAGGAAGGCCTTCCTGGTCAGTGATCCTCAAGTGCCTTGGAGAGCAGCACTGTAAGGATCGGTGCCGAATTTGTAAAGTCTTTAAGCCAAGGACTCAAAAGGAGAGAGAGATCCAGCTAAAGGCCATTTTAATGGCGTCTGCCTTGCATCTGGCATCCGAGCTGACTCAGACTCCATCGGCACCGAGTGTCTCATTGGTGCAGAGCGCTCCGCAGGCACCACAGGCGCCTCGACACTGGACATCTCCGGTGCCAAGAAAGAAGAAGCGACGCCAGCGCGTAGAGCACTCTCCCTCCCCCGCACTGCAGGAGTGGCCAGGGTTGAGCCCTGAGGTGATGCAGCTCATGGACGAGCCACCGGCACCGACACACAGGGAACCTCCCCCGACTCCTAGGAGTGGGGAACCTCCTGTCCAGGACCCTTCGACACCAGAGGCATTCGAAGCGGCTCAAGCCTTGCTGGCCTTGCCGACGCCTCCAGACATCTCAGCTGAGAGAGTCAGGCCCTGTGTCCCGGGGCAAACCTGCGATGAGTGTCCCCGAAGGGTGGGCACGCCCAGCACCAGAGCAACGGCTGCCCACCACCCGGCGCCGGAGAGTTGAGCTGGATAGCTCCTCTCCCTCCTTGTCTTCGGATGAGTCTTCCCGGCACTGGTCCCGTTTGTCGAGATAGCACCGCTCCAGGTTCCCATCGCAGGCTGACCACTCTCGGCGCTCCAGCTCCGACTCGGCACCAAGGCACCGCGCTCAGCACTGCTCACTGGCACCGGGAAAGAGAAGACGAAAGTCCTCGATCCCGCGGCACCGGTCTTCTTTTCGACCACTTCGCCCAAGCGTCAGCACCGCAGACGGCACCACTGCTCCTTGGGGTCGTCCGACAGCAGGTCCCGATGCAGCTCTTCCCGGCGGCACTGCCAGCACCGCTCCCCCAGCTCGGGCTCCCGGAGGCCCCGATGCCGGGAAGAGGTACTGCCACTGGCACTCGGTTGGCCCCAGCCCCTGTGGCAATGGCCATACTGGGGGCCGTGAGGAGCCCAGTTGGGGCAGGGAACTGCGTCAGCCCTGCCTCCGTGACCCAGTTAGCTCCCCAGCAGGCACCTTCAGTGAAGGAGAGGGACCACTCCTCAGAAGGGGAGTCGGACCCTGGGGAGGGCCCCTCAACAGGACCCCGCCACCTGTCCTCTTCTTCGTCACTGGATGAGGCGGCCTTCAGGGACCAGGGGACTCCTCTTATTGATTTCAGAGCTCACCAGGAGCTCCTGAAACGGGTGGCCTCCAACCTTGACCTGGAGGTTAAGGTACTGGAGGAAGAGATGGACCCCCTGTTCGGGTGTGTGGGGACCCAAGGACCTTTGAGGGTAGCCCTCCCCATTCACGAAAGGGTGTTGCGCCTGGCCAAAGCAGTATGGCAGATCCCTTTCTCGGTCGCCCCAACCTCCAAGAGCACCGAGAAGAAGTACTACGTGCCAACCGAAGGACACGAGTACTTGTACACTCACTCAGCCCCAGGGACTCTGGTTGTGGATGCCGCCAACCAGAAAGAGAGACAAGGGGCCCAGAGCGCCACTCCTAAGAACAAGGAGAGTAGGAACTAAACCTCTTCGGCAGGAAGGTCTAATCCATGTGGGCGCTCCGATTCAGGGTGGCTAACCACCAAGCCCTCTTGGGCAAGTACAATTTGAACCTTTGGGACTTGCTGCGAAGGTTTGCAGAGTCCCTGCCCCAGGACCAAGCTGCAGATCCTCGACCTGAAGGATGCAAACTTCCACGTCTGCATCCTCCCCCCCCACAGACGCTTTCTAAGGTTCATGGTGGCTGGTGGCCACTACCAGTTTACAGCCTTGCCCTTTGGCCTGTCTTCCTCCCGCAGGGTGTTCACCAAGTGTGTGGCAGTGGTGGCAGCCTACCTGAGGCACAGAGGGGTCCAGATATTCCCCTACCTGGACGATTGGTTGATAAGGGGCAAGACCAGGTCTCAGGTGCACGAGGCGGTCTCCTTCGTCCAGGCCACCTGCAAAGCTCTGGGGCTGCTCATCAATAAGCAGAAATTGATGCTGTCCCCAGTACAGCGCATAGAGTTTATAGGGCCATCCCTAGACTCGGTTTGGGCCAGAGCCTTCCTCCCATGCTCGAGGTTCGAGGCCATGGCAGCGATCATATCATAACTACACAGGTACTCCACGACAACAGCCAGGCAGTGCCTGCAGCTGTTGGGCCACATGGCCTCGTGTACTTATGTGGTGAGGCTGGCCCACCTCAGGCTCAGGTCTCTCCAAGGTTGGTTGGCCACGGTGTATGTGCCCAGCAGGCACTCGCTGGACAGAGTGGTAACAGTGCCCCCTGCAGTACTGGGGTCACTACAGTGGTGGAGGAATCCCAGGACGGTGATGGAAGGGGTTCCGTTCAGGGATTTGACCCCCTTGGTCACCCTGATCTCCGTTGCGTCGGACCTCGGTTGGGGGGCCCACATCAGTGGTGGTCTGACTACTCAGGTCCGCTGGTTGCAAGAGGAGACTGCCCTCCCCATCAATGTAAAAGAACTCAGAGCAGTCAGACTAGCGTGCAAGGTGTTCCTCAATTGTTTATTGGGCAAAATGGTTCAGGTGCTGACGAACACCACAGCGATGTATTACATAAACAAACATGGGGGGGCGCGCTCCTCAGCTCTGTGTCAGGAGGCGCTTCGACTTTGGGACTTTGCTGTGAGGCACGGATTTTGTTTAACCGCCTCTCACCTCCCGGGGGTCAGGAACGACGAGGCGGACCGCCTCAGCAGGTCGTTTCTACCCCAACACGACTGGTCATTGCATCCGGAGGTAGCGGCCAGGATTTTTCACGAGTGGGGTGTTCCCCGTCTGGACCTGTTCGCGTTGTCCTAGAGCAGGAAGTACCCGAGGTTATGCTCGCTCCGAGGTCGCAAGCCAGGCTCCCTCTACGACGCGTTCCTCATCGAATGGATGGGAGCCCTCACGTATGCGTTCCCCCCCCATCCCGCTCTTACCCAAGGTCCTCTTGAAAATCAAGAGGGACAGAGAGGATGTGATCCTGATTGCCCCAGCGTGGCCAAGACAGTATTGGTTCAACATGCTGCAGGACCTCTCGATCATCGCCCCGATCAAGCTCCCGAGGAGGCCGGACCTGCTCTCCCAGGACCACGGTCATCTGCTGCACCCCAACCTGGACTCTCTGCACCTGACGGCCTGGAGACTCTCTGACTAACCGAAGAGGAGAGAGCTTGCTCGGAGCAGGTCCAATGTGTGCTGCTGGGTAGCAGGAAATCCTCCCGTCAGATCGTGTACAGAGCCAAGTGGAGGAGATTCAACTGCTGGGCGGAGTCGCGGGGCATAACCCCCATTATGTCCCCCATGCAGGCTATCCTCGAGTACCTGCTGTAGCTTAGACTCCAGGGTCTAGTGTTAGCTTCCCTTAGGGTACACCTAGCGGCCATCTTGGCTTTCCATCAGCTGATGGAGAGGCGGTGCCTGTTCTCCCAACCCATGTCAGTGAAGTTCCTCAAAGGGGTTGAGAGGCTGTACCCGCAGGTCCGTGACCCGGTGCCTCCTTGGGATCTCAACCTGGTCCTTGCTAGACTGACGGGGCCCCCCTTCGAGCCCTTGGCCACTTGCCCACTGCTAATCCTGTCCTGGAAGGTGGCCTTTCTCGTGGCCATTACCTTGGCTAAGAGGGTCTCTGAGCTAAGAGCTCTGACCTCGGAGCCCCCCTATGCCATGTTCTTCCGGGATAAGGTGCAGCTGAGGCCACATCCAGCCTTCCTGCCTAAGGTAGTCTCCCAATTCTATTATAACCAAGACATTTTCCTCCCTGTGTTTTTCCCTAAACTGCACGGGTCGGAGGAGGAGAGGAGACTACACACCCTGGATGTGAGGAGGGCACTGGCTTTCTACCTGGAGAGAACGAAGCCATTCCGGAAGACCCCGCGGCTCTTTGTCACAGCGGCAGACAGGATGAAGGGATCCCCGGTTTCCACCCAGTGCATCGCCAGATGGATTACCACCTGCATTAGGTTCTGCTATGAGCGCGCAGGCATCCAACTCCCAGGGACGGTGACGGCACACTCAAGTGCCCAGGCCACGTTGGCGGCCTTCCTGGAAAGGGTGCCGGATGCTGGATGACATCTGCAAAGCTGCCACCTGGTCGTCGGTGCACACCTTTGCCGTGCACTACGCCATCGTTCAGCAGTCAAGGGAGGAGGTGCGAGTCGGCAGAGCTGTTCTGAGAGCAGCTCACTGGTGACTCCTACCCACCTCCAGGTATGGCTTGTTAATCACCTATACTGGAATGCATATGAGCAATCACTCGAAGGAGAAAACATGGTTATTTACCAGTAACTGTTGTTCTTCGAGATGTGTTGCTCATATTCATTCCACACCCACCCTCCGCCCCCGCTGTCAGAATCGGCAGAAAGAAGGGACTGAGGAGGGGAGGGGCTGGTGGTGCCCTATATACCGCCGCATGAGGGCGGCACTCCAGAGGGCGCTAGGACCGGCCCCTACAGGGGCTGCTAGGAAAAAAGTTGTCCGGGAACCATGCACGAGGGCGCGCACACACCTAAGTGGAATGGATATGAGCAACACATCTTGAAGAACAACAGTTACTGGTAAGAAACTATGTTTTAAGGCATATGAATGGGAATTAGGAGATCTTTTTGTGATTCTGCCACAGATAAATGGGAATAACAATACTACCTTTAGGTGGTGCTCTGAGGCAAAATTAATATGTTGCCAGTTACTTTCAGATGCTCAGACAGAGGGTGCTATAAAAAGTACAAATTATTATTCTAATTTATTATGTGTCTTGACTGATGGGGCTTCCCAACACTTCCCTGGGGAAACTATTCCGTACCCTGGTAGATATAAGTCTTCATCAGTTATTCCTGATATATTCAGCCTTCATTTTCCTTTGCTTAATTTAATTGCAACCCAGGAATTCTGTGAAATTAACAGGTAGCTCATCTTATCACACACCCACCAATACTTCAGAAGTAGAAGTTAATAGTGGAGCTTTCAGCAGTTAATCTCCTAATTAAATTATCTGAGATTTTAAAATATAGGGAAAAAAGGGAAAGTCAGACAGGAAAGAGGTAACTTTTCTCTTTCTAGTTCTGCTGATCCTTCCCCTTTCCTCACTCCTCCTCCATTTTCCTGGGGGTGGGGGGAAATCCCTTTTGCCATATGTTTTCCCATTCTATGCTGGAGGGTTAATATTGTGTTTTTCCACTTAAGAAATACATTACTCAAAATCCAGCCTTGTTATTCTGTGCTTTGTATTTAAATTCCCTTTGCAGTCAAAGCAGCTGATAGTATTTTTCAAAAAAGCTACTTGTGTTGAAAGTCCCTTTTCTTTCCAGGGCTGCTTTCTTCCTCTTCATGAAATGAACTGTACCTTCTGAAATAGATTGAGACACTTTGTGTAACCTGCACTTGAACTCGGTCCTCTAGATCTGCTTTAACCAATGATGCAGTCCACACAGCACTAGATGGTGCTGATGACAGCACTACTGAATTAGCGGTATTGATGACTGCAGAAGTAAAACTGTACTCCCCACCGTAGGTAAACAACCAGTTCTCAAAGCCAAGCTTTAGACAAGCTGAAAAACTGTCCTCACATGAGCATTTTAGTGTGTAAATACAGCATCTGGATTTTGGAAGGGAAAAGGAACTGTGCTGCTGTGTATGCCCTTGTCCTTGATGATCTTTAATTTTGTTTTCTTATGCACTTTCAGTAGTCTTGTAGACTGAGTGTTTATTCCAAGTGCTTCCAACTGTAGCAGTTGTAGATTGGTGGGAGGCTGATATGAGGCCTACACAGGTAGATATTTTGACAAGAGTTCATATGGATCCACTTGAGGAGAAAAGAGGACAAGATATTCCAGAGGCTGGGAAAGTAGTTGCTTTCTTCTGTACTTTTCTCTGGATGAAGATTTTCACAGCCTTCATACCTATTGAGTTATCCTGAATGCTGTAGCTATTGATCACCACCTTTAATTATCTCAAAGGATTAATATTTTTTAATCTTATCTAACACTATTTGCAGAGCAGACTAATTAAGAGAGATGTGGTTCAGTGATAGTTTCGTTGTGGGGCTAGGAATTAGGAAGCCATATTTCTAACCCCAGCCCTGACCCTGATTCCCTATGGTCTTGAGCATGTTACTTCATTATTCTGCTTCAGCTTATCCATCTTTAACATAGGGAGGATAATGTTTAGCTGCCATAAAGGTAGTTGTGAGAATTAATTAGAGAGTGATAAGTGCTTTGAAGACAAAAGTGTTATAGAAACCAAGCTATTAATACTATTCCTAAAACACATCAGACTGACGAGATACTGCAAACTGAAAGGAGTTATTGAATTGGCTCTTAAGAGAAAAGGCAAAGTATGGGTTTGAAAAAAAAATTCATTCCTCTTAGCTCCCTCAGAAGAGTATAGAAAAAATCTGTTGCCTTTAGCTGAGGTTCCTGGATAACAGCAAGGAACGTGATATTATTAGTGTAAGGATCTTACTCTACATGCTTTGAAGATACTGACTGAATTTTAAGCAAGTAAAGAACAAAGAAGACTTGCTCAAACTCTGATCAACACTTCTGCAGAGAGAAGAACTGAGCTCTCTGCTTTTCAAAGCACTATAACAGTCCCTCAGATTCCAGAAACATACGGTATCTATGATATATAAACACAGGAAATATTCTGCCTCTTCAATACTTTTTTATTAAATTGGCTAATTAATAATAATGATTTTTGTGAAATCTTATACCAGCTCTAAATCCTTATGAGATGCTCTGAAAATGAGCCAGCAGGAAGTGATATAAGAACGTACAACAGCAGACCTCTTCTACATGTGGTAAATCATGTCACTTCTAGGATATAGGTGAGTGCACCAAAAAAAAAAAGGGTTTTTTATAGCTATGACCATCCAGAGCTCTGGGTGCATGTAGGAGAATTATATAATAAAACATACAAATGAGGACACAAACCAATCCAAACTCTCCAGCCAAGCAGATAAAACTCATTCAGTCCACAATTCCAGAGAAAGCCAGGAGAGTGGGGATGGCAGGGGAATATGAGTTTAACAAATTCAGGTTCTGATGAACCAGTATGAGGAAGCAGGTTCAAAAGCTGAGGTCGATTCCCTGGAAATACTCTTTATCTAGCTTCTTCTATTTTGCCTATTACCATACTATCTGAGTGCCTTACATCCATCTCCCCTCCATTTTAAATCCATGAGTTAGTCGTTTGAGATCATCGCAACAGGTATGATATCAAACAAGTATAGAACTATTGTCCTCTGCAAATCGAAAACATTCCAGATCCAGCTTGTATCACTCTATACTCATGGTGTCACAAGCATGTTGAACAGGAGAACCCTGTGGTACACCCCAAAAGCGGGATTCTTGGGGCAGATAAACAATCTCATAGTACTCCCATGTGGCTTCTCTAAGAGATAAGTGAATGGAACCACTCAAGCACAGTTCACTCTATCCCTGCCAAGAATTGCAGCCTTGTGGTCACTGGTATCAAAGGCAACTGAGATATCTCAGAGAATCTGCATGCACATGGAAACGTGCTCTGCCTGGGTCTTTAGGCAGCGGCTCCCTTCTGCAGCCAGCAGGAGAGCCACTTTGAAAGCCCCCACGGGCCACTTTTGGCCCCTGGGCCACAGGTTGGGAACTGCTGGTGTAAAATATAATACATGCAGAGATCGAAAAAAGAAGTGGTGAATGGATTTGAGGTTAAAAGTAGTAAGCTAACTGCCTGAGGGACATAGAAAAGTTAGAAATGATGATAAATAGATAGGTTGGGGAGCTTCATGAAGCTGGGATCCAGACAGTAATAAATTGTATGGTTTGTGAGTTAATAAATGTGTGGCATAAATGGGGCAATATAACATTTGTCAAGGTCAGAAGGCTATACTTGAAGGCTATACACAGCTCTGTTATTGCATTCTTTTAGGCCAAGATTTTCAAACATGATTAGCATTTTGGAAGGTCTAATTTTTTTGGGAACCCAACTTGAGGCATCACATAGGGGTTCTGATTGTAAGAAAGTGCTAAGCACTAGCCCAAGTCTTTTATTTCCTACTGCTATTCAGAACAGGGCCTTCCATCTGCTTTCACCTTTTTCACCTTTACGTCCTTCTTCTACAGTCATTCCTGTGCTTCTTTAAATGACTGTCCTGTGTGCCTGGAATGACTGCTCTCATCCCACATCAAGCAGGCTGCTTTCCTCCTTCATATCCCTCCATCAAATCCTGTGATGCATATGTTAAACAGACAATTTAATGGCTTTCTGTTGTACAGTACTATTCCTTGTTTTTCCACTTCCTTAACTACATCCTTTTTTCCTACGCCTTGCCTGTCTTAGATAGTAAAATGCTCGGGGCAGGGATCTGTCTTTTGGTGTCTGTAAGGCACTATGCACATCTCTGCATTAACATTAGAGAAGGCAGCACTGTATTATGATGTCTTTGTGTTTATAATAAATATACAGCTTAAAGATTATGTTCACTATAAAATGTGTTTAAAATGTTAAGATGAATAGTCATACTCTACTTAAACATCAGTGTCCAGGAACATACCTGTACATCTAAAAACTAAGCTGAACCTGTCAGTTTAATGTGACTGAGAGCTGAAGGCTAGATTTAAACTCATTGATTGAAAGGCCGGTGTTTTATTCCTCCAACTATCCAACTTCTGAATCTTCCATTAACCTTAATGAAAATAAATTTTGATTTAACTTTGTGAGAAAGAGCAGTGGGGTAAAGTTTTAAAATATGAAAAATTAAACCAGTTAGATATCCTGGTGAAGGGACCTACATGCATGAAGTGAGAAGCAGCAGCAGTCAAAAATCCATTAATTATTTTTATGATGATGTATTAGGTCAGGTTTAGTGCACTGCTATCATATGCACACACAAACTCAGGGTGCTGACAGGCTTTGAACCAAACTGTAAGTCCTATTTATAATGGATGTGACAGCACCGCTGTGTCCCCCTAATTCCAGCATCTATGCAAAAACTCATAATTCCTTGCAATTGTGTCCCTTTAAGATTCCCTTTGATATTCTATTAAGAAAAGTGTCCATCTTTGCTCAGCTTACTTAGAGCGGCTGTCCAAAATAGCGAAGGGCATAGTGAAGATTCTCAACAAAGGAACACCAGTGGAACGGAAGAGCAATCCATTTAAAATACATACCTTGCAAAGTAGTACTTTCATCTATGTAGTCAACCTGAACCAGTAAATGCACTGCGTAGGAGCTCATACAAATTAAGACTGGAAATAAGGTGCACATTTTTGACAGTGAGGATAACTAACCATTGATAACTTACCAAGGGTTGTGGTGGCATCTCAATCACTTTCACTTCTTAAATCAAGGTAAGATGTTTTTCTAAAGGATATGCTCAGATTCAAATAGGAATTAATTCCGGGAAGTTTTATGGCCTTTGTTTTGTAGGAGGTCAGATTAGATAATTCCAGTGATCCTTTCTGGGTTCATCTAAGAATCTGTGTAGTCACAAACTGCATAATTTACATTTTTTCTTCAGACTTAATACATATAAGTAGAATCTTGTAGTATTATGTATCCCAGGTAGTGCGTTTAAAGTTACTTATTTGGGGAATACACTGTGCTTACCCCAACTAGTAAAGCTTAAGCACAGAATTTTTAAAAGATTCAAAGTGACCTAGGAACATAAGGGAATGTCCTTAGTGGGACTTTTTCTGGTAATGTAAGTCACTTAGATGAGTTTGAAATTTCCATCCAAAGTATAAGAACTTAAAAATAAATTTTAAAAAATGCAGACATACATAGCTCTTATAAATTCACAGATGAATTACCTTTGTAACTCAGTTCCTTATCCTCTGAATTGTACCAGAAGTCTCTGCTGCTTCTTGAAAAGAAAATGTATTGTATGCGAGTCCTGATTAAATTAGTAAAATACATATCTTAGAGAGAAGAGAATTTATCTTTATTAACAGAAGGTTTTATTTAAATATACTAGACCATTAATAAACTGAAACATAAAAGTGGGGAAAAAATGTACAAGATACTACATATATCCAAGGTTGTGGAAAATAAGTATATTGCACTGAAATAGCTAGCTTGAAGACTTCATTGTTACAGATACATGTGAGCAGAAATAAAGTTGTACATGCAATCTTAACTTTGTTATTCCCAGACTTTTGATTACTTAAACATTCTCAACATTCTTCTTTCATAGTTTGTAGTATGGAATTGTTCTTCTCAGTTACCTAAGATGTAAAGCATAGATTACCCATACAGTTTTTGTGCAATATATTTTTTTTTAAATCTCCCAATTCAAGGAAATATTATGGAGAATTTCTTCTAATTGAATAGTCTAGCTAACTGGAAATAGAGGGTCACTTGTGAATTTTTTTATATTAAACATTTTCTGATTTTGTGTTCTTTTTCAGTTTGTTTTCTTTGTTGTCTAAAAAACACAACAAAGTTCTGGAGCAAGCCACACAAACCTTGAGAGGTTCCCTCAGTTCAGATGACTCTCCGCTTCCTGATTACGTGAGTATTGAGTTTAATGTTTAAGCAAACTTTTCAAAATAGAAGCAGCAACATCCCTAAATCTGCAAAAGTTTATCAGTGTGTGTGACAACTAGGCAACCACCAGCACCAAAATATAGGAACCTCTCAAAATGACATCATGTCTGAAACTTTGTAAGAAAATGAAAAATATACTTACAAATGGCAAAACAAAACCACAGCTATTCATAGCTAAGAAACCTTCCATAGCCTGTCAGCTTGCAATTTTCAAGAGAGTTTCAGCTGGATGCATTTAAGAGATATCATTAAAAGCAAACTTAAAAAACCCAAACTTTTTGGCATCTATCTATTTTAAAAGGCCTAAAATATTATGCAAATCTGCTATTGAAACAAACTCCCAATAAGTCTTTGAAACTGAAGTGCCCAATATATTAATGCAGTAGTAGACCAAGCTTGTGTTTTTAGAACAAGCATATACACACTTCTAATGATGGCTTTTCATCTGTTCTAAGCCAACATCTGCAGATGGACAACAATTAGTAATTTGATTGCATGACTGTCAGAAAACTTCTTGTTTACTATACTGTTAATTTATATGACAAAGAAACTTCCTCCAAGGACTTAAATGGCATAATTTATATATTCTTTTTAAGTGTCTCTGGTTTATAGTGATTTACATTATTACATTTTCTTTTACAAATCTGCCCAAAATTTTTTTCCTGATTTATAAATTGCTATGAGTTTGATCTTGAAACGATAACAATGTTTTACCTTGAGTTTTAGTAAGTGTTTCAGGAACCCATACTCCCAGGGATTACAAACTGTGCAACTCTGTCCACACATTTAAAGCTCCTAAGAGCCTATATGCCTTCTAGAAGATACTTCGCTGTTGTTGTTCTTGGCATTATCACAGCACCTAGAAGCTCTAGTCATAGACCAGACCCCAATGTGCTAGACACTGTACAAACAGAAAAAAAGACAGTCCTTGCCTGAAAAACCTTACAATCTAAATATAAGAAGAGACAATAGTACAAGGAAACAATATTGGTCAACATAATAAGCTGTGATCTCAACACACTAGCTAATATTTATGAAGACTGTCACTTTTTTTATTAAATATGATATATTTATAGAGCTCAAAATGGTTAATTTAACTAGTAAGATCTCTTTACCTGCATATCATGGCCGGAGCTGTTTGTATATAATACACAAACAATGTCATTTTGCTATTCAAAAGCAGAGTGCTGGTCACGGTTATTGAGTAAACAGTCACATGCAGTTTTTTCCTATTTATTCTTGCCAGCCCATTACTAGCCATGCTGTAAGTGCCACCTTACATTGTACTTGGACCTGGGTTTAGAACTGACCCAAAGGAAAAAGTGCCACTTACAAAGTTGAGCACCAACTCATTGAGATCCTTGCAAAGGCTAAAAGACATCTGGTCGTTCATGCTTACCCAATTGAAAGAGCTTTTAGGCTTACATTATATCCTTTTAAAATATAACACCTGACATGGTTCTTTCATTATGCTAAGAGGTGGTTTTTGTTTTGTTTAACACCAGGTTTTGAGTTACAAATCAGTTGATACATTAGTGTGTTACTTCTCAAAAGCACAACAGACATAAATCAGTGAGCATAAAATCATTGGTGGAGTAAGACGTTACTCTGAAATATGGCATCACAGGAGAGGTGCCATTTTGGGGAACATTAAACCATTCCTGAGTACTCGTCATTACAAATCTCAGATAGTTATTCATAGGGGTAATTAACTTCAGTGCCTTGTCAAATCCCAACTTTGGGCAAGTACAGCTCTGTATGTTCAAAGGCCTCTTTCAGTTATAGGAGTCTTTATTACCTGTCCTGAAATCTTGAATAGAGTTGCTCTGACTGATTTTACCCCAGAAGTGGCTGTATTTCAGTGGTGGTGGCACAATCAACCTTTAGCTATCAAAATGATCTCATTGAAATGTTGTGGAGCTTATAGCTAATTTGAGACGTTTGAATGAAAATCTGTGTAGAAGGACAAAGTATTTTAACATTAGTACAGAATCTTAATGAATGAACTATAGTTGTATATAGCCTAATCTGATTGCCTGGAAGATGCTAACTGTGCTGTCATATAAAAGGATGTTGATTTTAAGAAGAGACCCTTGGAATTCTGTCCTCCCCAGGCAGGAGAAGGGATGGTTAAATTTGTGCAGGTTACATCAAGTTTTCAATATTAAAAATCTGTTTTATCTTTAGAATTCTGCCCCAACTCTTATGAAAGCATTTATTTTAGGTAGGAGTTGAACATATCACTAAGGAACAAAATTTAAATTTTAAAATAATATTTTATTCTAATAAGTTGACATGTGTCAGTGCACATTTGGTCATTTTGGTTTGTTCAGTGTCTAAATTAATTTTAATGGTAATTATATGCAACACAAGGATTAGGGTTTTATGGTAGCAGGTACTTAAATTAATGCTTACTAGTATTTGGCCTTAGATGTTGAGTGGCTAGTTGAAGGCCTTTAGGAGCAGATTTCTGCAAGTCCCCTATTCCCAGAATTAGGGTCAGACTTCCAGAAATTTTCAACACTCAGAGGTTTCTGGCTGTTGAATTCTTTTGAAAATCTAGCTCTTTATTTTAACACTAGCCAACTACCAAAACTGAGAATTTAAGGCACCAGTCTTCTAGTTGGCTAGGTTATCAGCAAATAGCCCAGGTAAATTGGTAACTGACCATATGGGGAAACATACATAACTCAGTTGAGTTTAAAATCTGACATTTGTATGTGGGAGGGAGAAAATAAGTGGATTTTCTCACAAAGTAAACCCTAGAAATATATCCTTGCACACATACCAAATTAGGGGCTGGAGTTCTAAATTATCCCATTTTGAGGGATGTCACCTAAATGTCACATCAAAAGCAGATAGAGGCTTGTCAGTGGCCGGAAGTATTCTCTAGCAATTAAACCTCTGGTTTATTTATATAGCATTTGGAAATTCTTCAGATGAAAGTACAAAATATTATTTTTTTCATCCCACAAGATATATAGAGCAGCAACACATTTGCTCAGTAAATACTTCTCCTAAACATTTATTTCTTGGAGACATTTTAAAGTAGGTCTCAAGAAATTCCTAGTGTTTTGGAGCACTCTGATGCCACATGTTGAATGTCATGGGACCAAATCATCTGAACTGTGTGGGAAAGTTCCTTTCCAATACACTTTCAAATGCGGGGCATATGACCCTATCTTTGAAAATACAGAAGTGCTCTCATGATCTGTCCTCCAAAGCATAATCCAAAATGTAATGTTTCTGCATTAGTTAAGTCCTAGAAAGTGATCTACTTCTATAGTCAAAAAGGAAACTTTAAACAGTATGAGCAAAGTAAGCCATGCATTTGAGAATTCAGTAGCAAAGCTTCATGGATTTGTGAGAAATGCTGATCAGAACTGATTTTTTCCTGGCCCCTTTCCAGTCTAGTGAGTTTTTTCTTACCTGCTGTGCAGAGCTAATGTTATTTGGGGGCCCAGGATTCTACAAATGTCACTGCATTTCCTTCTCCTTTGTTAATAATCTAAATAAAACTTTGTAATTGCTTGATGAAATGTTTCTCTTTCTATTTCTTTTCTTTCTCAGCTTGTGCTCTATAATGGGGGTAAATGAAGTCCACTATTTAGATTCTTCTTTGGTTTATCCTTGATGTATATGGTAAATAGAAAGCAGCTGTCTGTTTAAGCATCTAATTCTTGAAACCCTTAGGCCCCTCAAGCGTCATCTGGAAATAATGTAGCATGTAAAACAAAGCTAAGAAGAAAAAGCAATGTTTGTTTTATGTGGGATGAATGACTTCAGTTGGGGTCCTTCTAATTTGGCCATTATGAGGGTTATTAAAAAGCAGTATTACAAAAGTGGTTTCCACAAAAAGAATTTTTTGTATCTCATATCTTGTTATTACAGATAATTATAGTCAAAGCTAAAAGTACTTTATAAATAGTTCTACATTTCAATTCCCCCAACTGAGAACCAAAGGACCAGTAATCTTACTCTCTGATATATGGCTAGGTGTTAAATGGTTTCTTTACTTCATTTAATCCTTTAAAACAAATAGTGTGTTAGAAGTCAGATCTACATATTTGTCTAGTATGTCTTGGGATCTGTAAAGTCTAGCTGAAGAAAGGTCTTTGAACAGAAATATTATGGCTGTCTTTTAAACAAGGTGAAAAACACTGAAAGCTATATGTTTTATTCAGGATTTAATGATATTGCTGTTAAAAATGACCAGTACATAAGAACTAGACTAGTTAAACTGCTGAAGCAAAGCTACAGCTTTGTAAAGGGAACATATTAATAACTCTAGAGACTACAGTCTTCTATCCCCAGTACAGATGCAGCGGTGGCAATATAATTTATTTCACCCTACCATGCCACTATATCTGAATCTTGGCCTGTCATTGTCCTTTGGGAATAAATTTCTATGATGTTCTCTCAGCTATGATTTCTCTAGGCATCTGTTAGTTGTGATTGCCAATAGTGGTACCAATTGAGGGTGGTGGTTTTTGTGACCTGGACAAGTGAGTTAACCTCAGTCACTCAATTTCAGTGACTCAATCAGGACAGTGTAAAAACTGTAACAAAGAGATGGTAATGTTTTGGTACCATGTAAAACCTTGTATGTTTACATAGGTACAACCTAAAGGCAGCAGTTGCACCTAAAAAGAAAGTTTGGTTATAGAGATATATTAAGGTAGAACAGACTTTACTTGTGATATTCTCAGCTTCTAAAGAAGAACTCCATCACAACTGGCAATAAGCATTTCTTATGAAGGTGAGCTGCCAGTCACTAAATGATTAGATAGATTAAAGAGAAATAGAACTAGGAAGACAGTTTTCTGTGCTACAGTCTGGTAAATCAGTAATGTTTTAGAAGTGAAACTAAACCAGTTAGCCATCCAGCTACTATGATACAATTAATGCTGTCTAGACAGTAGGCTGTCTATGTACTGTGTAGCGGTAGTTACATAGTGACTATGTATTGCATTAGAGTTCCCTAATTGTATCTTTCATTATGCAGCAGTAAAAGTTGAGTCATTTTTGCTGAAGGAGAAAAGGAGTATATGCCTAATATATACAAGATATAAAAAAGAAAGTAATCTTTCTGGCATAACGTTTACTCAAGAGTCATAATTAAAATCTGTTCTTTAGCACTATTCTTTCCATTGATGCTCTTTCTGCTTCAAATTGTTTTCCTGCATAATTTCTTCCATTTTTACTTGTCAAGATTCTTACTTAATTTAAGTTTTTCAGGATTTGATTTACCAAAATGATAACATTTAGTTACATAATGTTAATGAATAAACAGCGTTGTTTATTATTAATTTACTTCTAAATTTTTGTGTCCTTGAATTCTAGGTCTTTTTGTGGTAGCACTTAATTAATTAGCTTATCTACTATAATTATGAAAGAAAATGATTATTTGTTTCAGAAAGTTTTTATTGAAAGTTGAAGTAAGTAAAACAATATCAGGCGGTTGTGATATTTTTAAAGTTGGCAATGCCTCTTTAAGGTATGCAAAGTCTAGAAATTTAGGCTTCCTTTCATGTGATGGACACTCAGTTTTGCACTGAATTATTCCTAGATTCCTATATTCTAAGACCAGAAAGGGTCATTGTGATAGTCTGATCTCCTGTATAATGCAAGCCAGAGAACTTCTCCAAAGTAATTCCTAGAGGATATCTTTTAGAAAAAATCCAGTCTTGATTTTAAAATTGTAGGCGCTGGAGAATCCATGATGATTCTTAGTAAATTGCTCCAATAGTTCATTTACCCTCAGTATCAAATATTTGTTTTATTTCCTCTCTGAATTTATTAGCTTCAAATTTCAGCCATTGGACTGTTATACCTTTCTCTGTTAAATTGAAGAGCCCATTATTAAATAATTGTTCCATATATAGGTACTTATAGACTGTAATCAAGTCACCTCTTAACCTTCTCTTTGTTAAGCTAAATAGATTGAGCTCCTTAAGTTTATCAGTATAAAACATATTTTCTAATCTTTTAGTCCTTCTCATGGCCCTTCTCTGAGCCCACTCCAATTTATGAACATCCTTTTGAACTATGGACACCAGAACTGAACACAGTATTCCAGCAATGGTCGCACCAGTGCCAAATACAGAGGTAAAATAACCTCTCGACTCCTACTCGAGATTCTTCTGTTTGTGCATCCAAAGATCACATTATCTCTTTTGGCCACAGCATTACACTGGGAGGTCATGTTCAGCTGATTATCCACCACCACCCCTAAATCTTTTTTCAGTTGCTGTTTCTCACCACACAATGTTCCATCCCCTAAGTGTGACTTACATTCTTTTTTCCCAGAAATATGTATTTACATTTAGTCATATTAAAATGTATATTGTTTGTTTACCAACTGATGCAGATTACTCTGAATCAGTAACCTGTCTTCTTCCTTATTTATCATGACCTCAATTTTTGTCATCTGCAATCTTTATCAGTGATGATTTTATTTTTCCTTCCAAGTCATTTATAAAGATGTTAAATGCAGTAGGTCCAAGAACCAATCCCTGTGGACCCCACCAGAAACAGACCTGCTCAATGACAATTCCCTTTTTACAGTTATATTTTGAGACCTATCAGTTAGTCGGTTTTTAATTTATTTAATGTGTACCAAGTTAATTTTATATCATTTTTAGTTTTTTAATCAAAATATCTGATACCCAGACAAACATCTTGCAGAAGTCTAAGTATATGATGTCAACACTATTTTACCTTTATCAAGGAAACTTGCAAGCTCATAAAAAAAAAAGATGCCAAGTTAGTTTGACAGGACCTGTTTTCCATAAACCCATTATGATATGCATGCATTCCATTACATTCCTTTATGTCTTTCTTACTTGAGTCCTGTATTGGCCACTCTACTTTTTGCCTAGGATTGCTGTCAGGCTGACAGGCCTATAATTACCTGGGTCATCTCATTACCTTTTTTAAAAATTAGCACAATATTGGCTTTCTTCCAGTCTTCTAGAACTTCCCCAATGCTCCAAAACGTATTGAAAATCAACGTTAATGGTCCAGGCAGCTCTCAGGCAGCTCTTTTTTAAAATTTGTGTATGCAGGTTATCTGGACCTACTGATTTAAAAATGTCCAGCTTTACGTAGTTTCTGTTGAACATCCTCCAGAGACACTAGTGGAATGGAAGGAATCTTATCATCACCGTATTATGAGACTATATCATGTTTTTTCCATAAATACAGAACAGAAATATTTATTCAACATTTCTGCCTTTTCTGTATTATTATTGATAATTCTACCATCTCCATCTAGTAATGGACTAATACCACAGGCAAGGTTCTTTTTGTTCCTAATATATTTTAAAATCTCCTTATTGTCCTTTAATATGCTGGCCATAGAGTTCTTCTTGTGTCCGTTAGCTTCCCTTATCAATTTTCTTCAGTTCCTAACTTCTGATTTGTATTCATTATTATCAACTTCCCCTTTCTTCCATTTGTTGTATATTATTTTTTAAATTTGAACAGCTGCCTTCATTTCCCTTTGTACCTGGCTGTTTTTTTAACCAGCACAGCATTCTTCCTTAGTTGTAGAATTGTGGCTTCTTTGGGCATCTAGTAAGGTGTCCTTAAATGATTCCCAATTATCATTAACATTTTTCTTATTAAATTCTTCCTGCCAGCCGATTTAGCTCATAATTGTTTTCAGCTTTGTGAAACTGGCCCTTTGAAAGCACCAAGTATATAAATTACTGGCCTGGCCTTCACTGTGCTTGCACATTATAAATGTGATCAGTTCGTAATCATTTGTAAATAAGCTACCATTTATTTTTAGTCTCGTGATCAGTTTGAGGTGGAAATCAAATTCAAACAACTTAATGGGACCCAATCGAAGTGCCCAGATAATCTCCATCCAAGAATATTGAAGGAATTGACACATGAAATTGCAAACCCAGTAGGAAGTATATTTAATGAACCTGTGAACTCAGGGGGGTCGGACCCTATGACTGGAGAATTGCTTATATGGTACCTATTTTTAAGAAATGAAAGAAGTGATCTATGAAACTATAGATTCATTAATTTGACCTCAACTGTATGCAAGGTCTTGGAACACATTTTGAAAGAAAACTAGTTAAGGACATAGAGGTAATCAGTAATTGGGATAAATTCAACATGATTTTACAAAAGGTAGGTAATGCCAGATCAACCTGATCTCTTTCTTTGAGAAGATAACCAATTTTATACACAAAGGACATGCAGTAGATCTAATCTACTTGGATTTCAGTAAGGCATTTGATACAGTTCTACATGGGAAACTATTGGTTAAATTGGAGTAGATAGGGATTAATATGTGTTGAGAGGTATTGCCTATACAGAGAATAACTGGAATATCATACAAGAAGATTTGGATGGCCTAGAAAACTGGAATAATAGAAATAGGATTAAATGTAATAGTGCAAAGTGCAAGGTCGTGCAAGAATTTTTGCCGTAAACAAGATTTTTTGCTGTAAACTGGAAACATGTAAGTTGGAAGTGACAGGAGGAGAAAGACTTGAGTGTATTGGTCAGTCACAGGATGAATATGAGCCACTGATGTAATGAGGTCATGAAAAAGGATAATGCAGTCCTAGGATGCATCAGGCGAGATATTTCCAGTAGAGATAAAGACGTATTAGTACCATTATACAAGGTACTAGTGAGACCTAACGGAAGTATTGTGTGCAATTCTGGTCTCCCATGTTAAAGATAAACTCAAACTGGAACAGGTACAGAGAAGGTCATTTAGTACAGGGATATGTGTATCCCTGGGGTTACGCAGAGGTCTTCCAGGGGGTACGTGGACTAATCTAGAGTTTGCCTGGTTTTACAATAGGCTACAGAAAAAGCACTAGCAGAGTCAGTACAAACTAAAATTTCATATAGACAATGACTTGTTTATACTGCTCATTGAAATGTAAGTGCAATATTTATATCCTAATTGATTTATTTTATAATTATATGATAAAAATGAGAAAGTAAATAATTTCAGTAATATAGTGCTGTGACACTTTTGTATTTTTAGGTCTCATTTTGTAAGCAAGTAGGTTTTGTGAGGTACACAAGACAAATCAGACTGCTGAAAGCAGTACTGTAGTCTGGAAAGGTTGAGAGCCATTCGTCTAGGATGATCAGAGGAATGGAGAATCTACCTTACAAGAGAAGACTTAAGGAACTTGGCTTGGTTAGCCTAACAAAACAAAGGTTGAGGGGAAATATGATTGATCTCTATAAATACATTAGAGGGGAGGAGTTATTTAATTTAAGGGCCAATCTTGGCGCCAGCACAAATGGATATAAACTGGCCATCAACAAGATTAATCTTGAAATTATGCTAAGATTTCTAACCATCGGAGGAGTGAAGTGTCTCAGAGCATGTTAGACAAATACCTGCCAAGGATGGTCTAGGTAATTCTTAGTTCTGTCTTGAATGTAAGGGACTGGACTAAAAGACCTCTTGATGTCTCTTCCAGTTCTATGATTCTGGAGTAGCTTTCGAAGGGAAGCAGTGAGGGCAAAAAATCTAACTGGTTTCAAGACTGAGTTTGATAAGTTTATGGAGGGGATGGTATGATGGGGTTGCCTACCATGTCATGTGGTTCATCTGCAACTGCTATTATCAAATATCTCCATCAGCCGGATATGGGGCAATAGATGGGGAGGGCTCTGAGTTACTACTGTGAATTTTTTCCCAGGTATCTGGCTGATTGGTCTCGCTGACATGCTAAGGGTCTAACTGACCGCTGTATGTAGGGTAGGGGAAGAATTTGCCCCCAGGAAAGATTATCAGAGACCTGGGGGGGTTGCCTTCCTCTGCAGTGTTGGACAGGGGTCACTTGCTGGTTTGAACTAAAATAAATGGTGGATTCGCTGTACCTTGGAAGTTTTTAAATCATGATCTGAGGACTTCAGTAACTCAGCCAGAGCTTATCGGTCTATTACAGTGAGTGAGGTTCTGTGACTTGCGATATGCAAGAGTTCAAACTAGATGATCACTATGGCCCCTTCTGGTCTTAAAGTCTATGAGTTCCTCTTTACCTGGTAACACAAGGTTTAATATAGAATTCTCCTGTGTTGGCTGCAGCACTTTTTCACTTAGGAAATTGTCATCTATAAAATCTAAAAATTCCAAGTATGTTGTAGCCCAAACCTCCAGCATATGTCACTCAAATTGAAGTCGTCCATCATCATGCAGGTTTTTTTCCTTCACGTTATAGATAGGTGTATAAGAAGCTGGTCGTTCTGTTCCCAAGTGTGATTTGGTGGTCTGTAGCAGACACCAACTAATACCCTGTCTTTTGCTTTATCTGTTAGGATTATTGATCCATAAGCATTCAGGATCATTTTCTTCTGAGTTATCAGTGACTCGGAAATGGATAATGCCATTTTTGACATGGAGTCCCACTTCCCCTCCCCTTTTGCCCACTCAGTCCTTCCTAAATAGGTTATAAGCATTGATTTTAACATTCCAGTCATGTGAATCATCCCACCAGGTTTCAGTAATCCCAACTAGATAGAATTCATCCTCATAAATGAGCAATTCCAGTTCTTTTGTTTGTTACCTAGGCTCCTAGCATTGCTGTATAAGCAGTTTGAGTAGTTCTTCGCTTCATGACCTCTGGTTCCTTGATTAATTTTGTTCTCTGCATCTTGATTTTGTGTTGAGTGCTTATATGTTCCCTCTTTTTACCCTCCCATTTAGCTATCAGTTTAATCCCCTCTTCACTACTCTGGTAACTGTCTGGTTCATGACAGCCCTACATTGTTGGCTTATAAATGGAATTGCCGCTTAACATCAGATTCTTTTTAGGGTACTCTTTCTTCCACTGTATGCTGAGCTGCATGCTATAAATATATTTTCTAAGTATTACTCATCCCCTCCCCCAGATGAATTATGTTTTAGTATGAGAGAAAATTACTCCTACCTAATCCCACCATTTTTTTTATTGTCAAAAGGTAGCAATTTTTGGGTAGACTTGAATAACAATCTAACTTGAGAGCCAAAATGAGCTCTTTTATTAAGTAAGCACCAAATTCTGCAGTTCCTTGTGAATTCTTCATCAACATCTCCCTTTGAATCCATTTGGAGTCTTTACTAAGTAAAGACTGCATGATTTACCCCTAAACAAAAAGAACAAATTAACCTAAAATTATATGACAAAATGCTGGTAGAGTTCAGACTGTTTAAACTTCTAATTATTTGTGCAGAAGACTGGAGAGAGAGAGAGAGAGAGAGAGAGAGTTTGCTTGTGGTTGTTTTTTGCAGTTGCTTTTCACATTGTTTTTTATGTTTAGTAACAAGTTTGTAGTTGAAGAATTTTTGCACAGTTTTAAGTTCAAGAAAATTCTTTTGGTGTATAGCACCAGAAGTTTCATGAAACTCTAAAGTGTGTCTTATCTGTGTTTTGTATACTAGATATATCTTATGTCATCTAGAAATTGAGTTGTTTATAAAACGAGGTATCAGACTGAAAGTTATTTTAGTATCTAAATTTGCTTTAAGGATATTCTGTGTAGTAGCAATGTTTCATGACCTTCTGGTTAAAGGAACTGCATCCTTTGAACTTCTGAGGCATGAAAATAAACTTCAAGAAAAGGTGAAAACAATTAGCAATATAAATTAGATTAGCACCAAAAAAGATGCTATCCATATTCAGCATATGTAATATTAATACCCACTGAAGTACAAGGATGCAATTACTCTACAATTGTTTGAAGGGACTTAAATGCTACACCAAAATTTTTATTTATTTTCCTTTGTAAGGTGATTATATTATTCCTTAGATCCCATTGCCATCATTCTGGAGAAAAAGGTTTAGAAGATTTTTTACATATACACTCAGAATAAATATATTAGAGAAGCAATTCATGTGAACATAGTTTAAGGGGAAAGTGATTAATTAACTAAATTATGCAACAATTTTTTTAGAAATTACTGAGTGCTCTCATATTGGACCCAACAAAACCCATTAAAAGATACATTTTTGTGCACTGCTTTTACATATCAATATTATAGTTGCCTGGATTTTAAAAGGGATTTAGAACACTGATGCAGTCCAGTGTTTAAAAAATCCAAGGTGATTCTGTTTAGACTCTTGATAGAAGACACCACCATTGAAGGGAAGAGAATCTTCATAGGTTTTTTCTTTGTAAACACAATTTACTGCTGGCTTGTCAGTGAAAGTGCTGACCTTTGTTAATAAGCCTCTGACTTGATTAATTTGTTTTTGTAAAGAATTTTGAAATCCTTGGATACAAGTGCTATGCAAGTGCAAGGTATTAGTACAGTGGTTCACATTCCCCAACAAGTTTGTTCTTCATTTTTATTTCTTGATTGGCCTTTGACAAGTTTCCCTACTGCCATCCAAGAGTCAGTGTATAGTAACAGACCTATAGATGAAAGCCTCAGTGTAGGAGAATCTGAATACAACAGCATACAATATATGCTGTTGGTTCAGAATGTTTTAATTATTATTGGCTCTGGTAGACCTATTCCTCAGTAGAATGGGTTACTTAGGGCATTTTCTGAAAGGTTGATTAGTCTGTGTGGAGGATCCATGGATAGTGAGAAATTCTATATTCAATAGCTCTCCAGAATGGGACTAAGTGTTTGCAGGAGGAGATCCTAAATCTTTCCACATTTCTGGAAAGAGTAAGATTATTTTTGTAGCCTCTGTATATTGCATCAGTTTAGTAAACTAAAGTTTTAACAGTCATAGAACAGAGTTTGGAACAAAGAAAACAACCTTTAGAAAGCAAAAAGTATGTTTCCTTATTTTACGGATGTCTAAATATTTCTCTTTATAAACATACAAAGATTTGGGAAAGGGAAGTAGGAGACAATCACTGAAAGGAATATATACTAGTTTTTCCAGGCTAGTATGTTTTTAAATAACAAATTATCTTAAAAATTTTAAATATGTTTATGCTATCTTTTCTCTGAGATACTGGTGAAATTTCATAGGACAAAAAGACTTGGTCCCTTTATTTCTAATTATTCTTTGCTTTCCTTTAATTACTATTTTATGATGACAGATAGTGGCTACCAATAGTGTCTTTGAACTCTTCCAGTTGGATGACATCATTTAAAAATACCAATCTGTATACATTGGAAGGGATGTATGGTTGCATAAGGAAAGTGAAACCAGTTCTCTGACATTTCCTTCACTATCAAGTATATGAAAGTGATTTGACTGGATGTTGTGTGCAATAGACACACCTCTCTTGAAAAAATGGCCAGAAATAGAAAATAAGAAAGAGCTGTAGTTAAATGAGAGTTAGTAACACAGAGATAGAAAAATATTCTATGGTAGACTGGACGCTTTGGGTATAGGTAAAAGAATATATTAAGCCTTTCACTTCTAGGTTGCTGATTCAAATCCAGCCCAGGTTGGAAATGACCAGAAGTTACAATCTGATGGCTGGCCAACATAAAAATATTTGGTCTTACTTCAAGCATGATCACATCATAAAAACCACTCGCACCACAACTGGCGCTATTTGGCAAAACTATCTCTTGACATTTACACCATTTAAATTATACAAGGGTCCTGATTGCCATGTTAGTAGTCTAAGCAAAGATGCCAAAAATTCAGTGTGGCCTGGAGGCTGAACTAACCACTCACTCTTAAAGCTGATCTCTCCATTCGGAGATTGCAGTGCTCAGGGACAAGAATGGCGGGCATGGTATAAAATACCTGTAGGGATGGGGAGATGTATTGGTTGGGTAAATTATTGTTGTTCTACATTAGGGCCCAACACGACTATGTACTGTACAAACAGCACAGAAAAAGATAAGGAAAATGTGCACTGCTCTCTGTGCTATACCAACTCTCTGAAGAAGGTTTTGGTCTTGTACCTTCCAGCAGCAATCAATTTATCAAAATTTGGGAGGGCAAAGGGTAGAAGCCAAACCCTACCTGTAGATGTTTTGCTGAAATTATTCAGCTGTTCTTTTATATCTTTTCCTGGCCTCTTAAGAAAAAAATAACACCATTCCTCAAACTCTGTCACAGTTGGTAGACCTGCAGATATATTCACCTTGGTGATAACCTGATATCTAGGTTATTTGGGTGCACGAGGGTGAGGGAAGGCTTTTCTGTCTGAAAAATATTTTTTAAACTTTGAGGTTCTCAGTAGATTGGATGTCCTCAAAAATAAAATAAAAGTAAGAATACTTGTAAACTCATCAATTCTAAGTGTTTTTTTAATAGTGCCCATCACTATAGTATTTAAGTACTATCATATACTACCGACCACCTGACCAAGATGGTGATAGTGAGTCTGAAATGCTCAGGGAGATTAGAGAGCATCTAAAAATGAAAAACTCAACAATAATGAGAGATATCAACTATCTCCATATTGACTGGGTACATGTCACCTCAGGATGAAATGCAGAGATAAAATTTCTTGACACCTTAAATGAACGCTTCTTGGACCAGCTAGTCCTGGAACCCGCAAAAGGAGAGGCAATTCTTAATTTAGTCCTAAATGTAGCCCAGGATCTGATCCAATAGGTGAATATAGCTGAATCACTTGGTAATAGTGTCCATAACATAATAAATTGTAACATCTCAGTGGGGGTGGGGGGACACCAAAGCATTCCACCATGGTAGCATTTAATTTCAGAAAGGGGAACTTCACAATATTGAGGAAGTTAGCTAACTAGAAATTAAAAGGTACAGTGCCAAAAATGAATCCCTTCAAGCTGCATGGAAACTTTTTAAAGACACCATAATAGAGGCTCAATTTAAATGTGTACCCCAAATTAAAAAACATCATAAGAAGACCAACAAAGTGCCACTGTGGCAAAACAAGAAGGTAAAAGAAGCAGTTAGAGGCAAGAAGGCACCCTTTAAAAAGTAGAAGTTAAATCCTATTGAGGAAAATAGAAAGGAGCATAAATTCTGGCAAGTGAAGTGTAAAAATATAATTAGGAAGGCCAAAAAAGAATTTGAAGAACAACTAACCAAAGACTCAAAAAAACCCAGCAAAAACATGTAAAGTACATCCAAGGCAAGAAGCTGTCTAAACCACCTGTGGGGCTACGGGACGATTGAGATGCTAAAGGAGAACTCAAGAAAGATAAGGTCATTGCGGAGAACCTAAATGAATTCTTTGCCTCGGTCTTCACTGCAGAGGATGTGAGGGAGATTCCCAAATCTGAGACATTGGTTTTAGGTGACAAATTTGAGGAACTGTTCTGGTTTGAGGTGTCATTAGAGGAGGTTGTAGAACAAATTGGTAAAATTAAACAGTGAGAAGTCCCCAGGACCAGATGGTATTCACCCAAGAGTTCTGAAGGAATTCAAATTTGAAATTGCAGAACTACTAACTGGTATGTAATCTATCATTTAAATCAGCTTCTGTACTAGATGACTGGAAGATAGCTAATGTGATGCCAATTTTTAAAAAAGGCTCCAGGGGCAATCCCGCTAATTACGGGCTGGTAAGCCTATCTTCAGTACCAGGAAAATTGTTTGAGATTACAGTAAAGAACAGAATTATCAGACACATAGATGAACAGGGTTTGTTGGGCAAGATGATACAAAACTACTCAAGATAGTTAAGTCCAAAGCAGACTGCGAGGAGTTACAAAGGGATCTCACAAAGCTGGGTATCTGGGCAACAAAATGGCAGATGAAATTCAATGTCGATAAATGCAAACTAATGCACATTGGAAAACATAATGCCAACTATACATATAAAGTGATGGGGTCTAAATTAGCCGTTACCACTCAAGAAAGAGATCTTGGAGTCATTGTGGATAGTTCTCTGAAAACATCCCCTCAGTGTGCAGCAGCAGTTAAAAAAGCTAACCGAATGTTGGGACTCATTAGGAGAGGGATAGATAATAAGACAGGAAATATATTGCCTCTAAATAAACCCATGGTGCGCTCACATCTTGAATACTGCATGAAGATCTAGTCGCCCCATCTCAAAAAAGATCTATTGGAATGGGAAAAGATACAGAAAAGGGCAACAAAAATGATTAGGGGTATGGAACAGCTTCCATATGAGAAGAGATTAATAATACTGGGACTTTTCAACTTGGAAAGAGACAAATGGGGAGAGGGGTATGATAGAAGTCTATAAAATCATGAGTGGTGTGGAGAAAGTAAATCAGGAATGTAAATCTTTTCATTACACAAGAACTAGGGATCAATCAAATGAAATTAATAGGCAGCAGGTTTAAAACAAACAAAAGGAAATATTTCTTCACACAATGCATAATCAGTGGAGCTCTTTGCCAGAGAATGTTGTGAAGGCCAAGACTATATCAGGGTTAAAAAGAAACTAGGTACATTTATGGAGGATAAGTCAATCAATGGCTATTAGCCAGGATGGGCATGGATGCAAAACCATCTCTGAGGTATCCCTACCCTCTGTTTGCTAGAAGCTAATAATGGGTGACGGGATGGATCACTTGATTATTACTTGTTCTGTTCATTCCCTCTGAAGCATGTGGCATTGGCCACTGTTGGAAGACAGGATACTGGGCTATATGGACCATTGGTCTGACCCGGTATGGCTGTTATGTTCCAACCGTGAGTGCACATGCACTGGTTTGTTTGTTTTTTACTGGTAGTCAAACAGTGGTTAGCGCATAACTTTTTAAAATCTCAATCCAAACAGTAATCTGTTTAAAAGAAAGAAAAAAAGGTTTCATCTGAGACTGCAGAATCAAGTTGATCCATCACTTTGCATTCTTATCCCCTGGAACAACATTGCACAATGTCCCATTGAGAGCTATTTGTAGCACTTCTAACATTAACTGCTGCTGTTAGTATGACTTGCAGCTTTACACATGTGAACTTCATTTAATGTATAATTGTTAAACTTGCTTGAGATATGAATGGCCAAGGGAGCAGGTATTAGAGGAGAGCCATGGCCAAGGTTTGGGACAGATGGAGGGAAGTGTACTTACAGGTGATCTATTAAAGGCTTAATGGAAAAGACTAAAAAAAGGTGTGTGAGATGAAAGGAGAAGGAAGAGGAAAATGGAGAAGATAGGCAGACATACAAGAAGACAAAACATTTCTCCAAAGCCAGATACTCTTTTTTCAGTTACATACAAGCCCCACTGCCTCAAGTGGAAAGCCAAGTAATTTATTGAAAAGTGGCTAGTGCAACAAAGGATTAAATCACCTGCCCTAAGGGACAATATGAAGAAACAGAAAATGGAACATTTTAAAGAATGTTTGTCTCTATTTTTAGTCATTGATGGACATTGTCTTCCTTGGACAAACCCTGAAAACCTCAATGCACTCATGTAAGAACTTAGAGAGGACCATTTTCAGGAGAAGCTAATCTTCATTCCTGCTGCCCTTCTTAATGATGCAGTTTGCACAAGCATTATTGCAAGGACATGTTTCAGTTTTATTTGTTTGCTCATTAAGTTCTATCACGTTTCTCATTTCTTTATGGTTTTATGTTTTAAACGATGTATTAGTAATAAGTTGTGCATTTTATGTGCTAACTCAGTTCTTGTAAATATGAACTCTTCTGCAAAATATTGTTTTCCTCTTTTGAACTCTGGGGAAAGTGAAGCATTGTATTTGATAAGCATTATATAATTAGAATGCTTTGGGATGTATGTACCCATTGGGCCAGGATTCAGGTTGCGATTTATCATTTTATAAAATTTATCATTTTCTGGCTTTTGAGAATTTTTCCATGCAATTTAAATATTTCATCAACATCTTTTTTTTTTGCATTTAATTATAAATTTAATTCTTTGTGTCATTGATTCATGGGTTGCTTGAGACTTAATAAAAACACAAATACAGTTTTCTAAATCTAAACAAAAAATACCATTAAAAGGACAAAGGATTTCAAAAGGTGATGGCCCTGATTCTCACTATCTTATGTCAGTTTTATGCTGTGAAACTTCAGGTGTAAAACCAATGGAATAAAGTGGAGACTCAGGCCCAAGATCTTTGAAAACATCCATAAAGAGAATAGACTTTATTTTACCTCAAGTGATTTGATACTGCCGTATTCCTCTCCTCTGAACCTTTGGGAGTTGTCTGTGATTGACTGACTACTGGTAATGTTACTCTAAAACAGAGTCGAGGCAAATACAATTTTTATTGCCCTTCAGATACGTTACTGGAACGTACTTGAGATTTTCCAGAATTGCTGCTGTTCATATTTAGGCTTGAGCCAAAGCTTAGGGAGATGTAGCCTGCTACTGAAGTATATGACATCTATTTCAAGACAAACCCTGTTTTACTGCATCTCTTTGATTGATGCAAATCTGGGGCAGTGTTTACAGAATTTGTTCCACATGAGCACGTCTGTTTATGTTAACCCAGACATCAGAATTTAGGGAAGCTATTCTTTGTTCATAACAAAGAGTAACTCTCCATTTCTCTCTTACATAACTGGATTCAAATTAACGTCTTTTCTGTTATATTTCTTTATCAAAACCTTTATAACAATAGCAATGTTATATATATGCTTTATAGGCAAACCAAGGAGTGAATATAAATTGCAGTTGCTTAGGACATTGCTTTGAGATGCTCACCAGCAACCTGCCCACACCCTGTAAAATAAAAAATATTTTTCATAAAATCACCCACTGTTGCCAGCCTGGAGAAAAACAAAAACTGTTGACTGAGCCATTCTCACATTGTTCTTTCAGCTTGCAGTGTATCAAAACTATGTAGAGACTCATGTTACATTGTTCTGGGAAAAAGCATAATTGAATTTTCCTGAAATATAAAGTTCAGCTTTTCATCATAAAGTTACTATCTCACCTGCTCTTGGCCCTTATCATAAGTTAATTAAAGCCCATCAGAAAACTTTAATCTTGAGTTGTTTCTCTTAATTTGTAGGCAAATAGTCATCGCTGCTGACTGGGTTTCTGTTTAAGTAAATTAATGGCTCCAGTATGGATATGCAGTATATATGGTATACCTCTCCATGCTCGCATACGTAAACTACTCTGCTACCTTACCTATATCTGTCATTTCTATATTTTCTGAAACATACTGCTTAGAATAAGTTTCATACCCAAAACAGGTAATTCTTCAGAAATATTCTAAAATATTTTGTTGCACTTAATTGATATGGCAAGAACTTTGTTTAAAGAAGAGTATTTTAATTAAATATTGGAAAAATTATTTTCATTTATGACTATATAGTGCAGGATCTGTGTAAATATCTAATTTTTCATCCTGGCAAATATGGATATAAAGAAAATAACATTTGAAATCTGTTCTTCTATCCTTTTGGAATCTTAGAAATGTCCATTTTCAGCATCATTTAATAATGCTGTTTCTGATGTGTGCTCAAAGTGCATTAGGCAGGAAGTTGAGTAGCGTCATCAGCTCCTGTGTTTATCAGAAATCATGCAGTGCTCTTATCCAGTGTCTAGGGGAATGCACTATGAAAGGGGAAAAAAAAGAATGTAGTAAACGACAACATTTAATCTAAAAGTTGCTCTGCTCATTTGGCTTGCCTGCTATCAGCTCTCAAAAGTCTGTCTCCAGTCTCCTTCCTGTTTGCACTTTCCCCGATCTGTGAGGACGGTCTTGGAGTTTCTTTTTCTTGTTGTTATTTATGTTACTTTTTTATAAACCAGTCTCTGCCTTGATAGATTACTTGAGGATGGTGAAAACTGTAATTAGCAGTAGGCCCATCTTAAAGAGGTAATAAGATAAAGAAATAAAACCACTTTGGCAAGCTTTTAAAATGCTTAACCTATGTACCCTTTAGGTAACTGCAAACCACTTCAAAGGCCAATAATGCAGTTTTGTTTCACAATACAGTATGTTTCTAACATCTGTGTCTGTCCAACTGTATTTTTTAAATATTTAATAACACTTAACGGATTAAGATAGGTACAGTGTGTATGCTAATAGCTCTCATAAAGTGTTGCACTTCTGAATTAACTTTTCATGTTCTCATATCTCAGTTTATCATAAGAAATAAAAGCATCTCTCATGATTTAGCTTCAGTTGCAGGGTAAAATGATGGCTGTAAAGTATCATATTCTTTCTCTTATAGTCTTGGAATCTTTTACCATAATTCCTATTAAGTGCTTATTATCTGGACCTGAATTCTTTGTAGTGCCCTGCTAAAATTTAAAGAGCCAAAATGTGCAAAGAAAACTGCACTTTCATTCAAAAGCTTTGCATATTCAAAAGCATATCCACTGTACCTCCCGTATGAACTGCAACTTACTAAATTACAGCTCTTTTTAAGATCTTGGTTAATATTTTCAGGAGGCTTTTTATCAGAAGGTAATGTTGTTTCATTCATTTACCCACTACAAAGTGAAGCCATATCAGTTAAAGTGGTAGAAAGGAAGCTATTGAAAAAGAAGTCCTTAGGGTAGCTTGTGTTATCAATTAACTTTTAATTTGTGAAATTCTTTTTAGAGAATCAGGATCACAAGCTAACGTGAACTGTTCTCTGTCATTTGGACTACAACAGAGGTACTGAAGTCTAGTGGTTAGTACTCTGGATAGGGATTTGGCAAACCTGGGTTCTATTCCCAGCTCTTACACATCACCTGCTATGTGATCTTGGCCAAGTCACTTCACCCCTCTGTTTCTGTTTCCCCTCCCACATTTGTCTGTCTTGTCTATTTAGATTGTAAACTCTTTGGAATAGGGACTGTCTCTTACTATGTTTTTTTGCTCAGAGGCTAGCACAATAGGGCCTTGATCTCAATTAGCATCATCTAGGTGCCACCATAATAGAAGTAATAAAAACTGCATGAAATGGAAATAGAAAGCAGGCCTACTTATTTCTCTTTTTTTTTTTTTTTTTTTTTTGTGTGTGTGTGGTGATGTGCTATTAGTCTCTTATTCAGCACAGGTTGATTTTGAATGGATCTGCTTTGAAATCTTTCCTTTGAGCAAATTATTGTTCTTATAGCAAGGAGTTGCCTTGTGGACATTCTAGTAAATCTCAGAAGCAACAATATTTTTGTTTGTTTGTCTGGCATCAAAAAAATTTCATATAGGTTAGAAACTTCTGTTTTGTGAACTCAGGCTGACTTATTTATGCCACATACAATCACTTCAAAAGTAATTTTTGCCCTAAGGACAAAAACACTTAAAGGTTTTTTGGCTGCTATGAGAATTCTGAGAACTAATGTCTCTTAGGCTACTGAGATTGCATGCATCTCGAGGGACAGAAACTATCAAGCTACCAGTAATTCATATAAGATAGTCTGTTCGCTTTTTCTGTTGTTACTTCAAATGTTATGGAAACACACAGCATTGTGCATCACAAAAGCACTTGTTCCTGTCTAACATATCTACTTATATGGATCCCATTATCCAAATAACTTAGAATTTTAGTACATTTAGCTATAATAACTATCTTCCTTCTCACCTTGCATGCAAAATAGCTTTGATTAGTTACTGTATGGTTTTTGTTGGAGATTTGCATATATGAGGCTTACTGAGAGAAAAGCTAAATCAAAGAAATGAGTTTTATGTAGGTTAGTCCTGAAAGTGGTGAGGTCCATAGTCATTCTTACCTCTTGTGGAGAGTAGATTTCATAGTCTCAGTCCAGCTTCTGTAACTTCCATCTCCCACAGTCATACATTTTCCCCCAAATTCATAATGGGCTGACAGTTTAGTTGTGTAGTGGAATGGAAGGTCAAACTATCTCTGCTACCTAGGCCAATCCAATGAAGGACTTCAAATATCAGGAAGGATCTTAAAATTATATTCTGTAGTCCAGAGAGCCTGAATGAAAGGAGTCCAGGATACTGGCAGTTGACAGGAGGTAGTGTTTTTGTAGCATCTCAATTAAGCTTGCTTAGACAGTAGTCTGTGAGGTCTCTAACATCAAGCAATTATTTATTAAACATAGGAATTGTGGCAAATGATGCACTAGAAATGTGTGCTTAAATTCACCAATGTGTTCCGAGGTGGATGTCATGGTCAATACCATCAAATACAGCACTGAGGATGAGGAGAGCAGGAGCCAAGAACAGAGTTGAGATGAATGATGTACATATGAAGGGGCATTAAGAAACTAGTAAGCAAAATGAACTGCTGGTTACTGTAGTTTATTGGGAATAAAGTTTGCAGGGTGTGAAGAGACAGTATAAAGAAATCCAGTTAAAGCATGAGTTTATTTTTATTAACTGAACAGGTGACATCGGGAGATTTTCAGGAGTTGAGGGAATGGAGGTGACAGAATAGGTAGACTGGTTTTTCACTGATGGAAATTCAGGCTCTTGGAATCACCTCAATTAAAAATATGACACAGGATAACAAGATTGAGACCACCTTGTAAAGGAAAGTTAAAAAATTTTGCCTTTTAATTCAAGGCTTCAGAATACCTAAGTATTAAAACACAATAGGTGGGGCATTTTTTAAGAATAACTTTCTTCGCATGGTGTTAATGATGTCCATGTTTGGAGGCTGGCTGACTTGGACCACCCAGGACTATTGGCAATCACCTTTTATATCTAGTGATTTTATTAAGAGGAATTTACACTTAATTAAATGCAAAAAAGTCTACATGAATGCAAGTTTAGGATTCATCATCATCAATTCGCTTAGACAGCAAAGGTTCCCCACGGCCTCTACTAATGGCTTTGTTCCATTCGCGCC
This sequence comes from Mesoclemmys tuberculata, assembly GCA_007922155.1. Classification (NCBI taxonomy): domain Eukaryota; kingdom Metazoa; phylum Chordata; order Testudines; family Chelidae; genus Mesoclemmys; species Mesoclemmys tuberculata. The sequence continues at coordinate 12,234,847 of ML675629.1, read as the reverse complement.
TGATGCTAGCAGATGAGCCATCGCTGATTTGTTGCAACCAGGTTAGCCGTGGGCTATTGGGTAATCTTTTCTAGTTTAAGGTTGGCTGATGACCAGAGCATATGTTCAGGGTACACTTAATCTCTCTGTGGGCTGGGACAGAGCTGTCCATGCGAGCCACTTTCATCATTCCATTTTCAGGCATGAACCGGGAACAAAAGTAATGTTTTAATCTTAATTATCAGTTGGCTTAGAACATTAATAATTCATTTTTCTTTAAAACCAGTTATACCCTAGGGTTCACTATACCCTGTAAAATGTTTGTGTTTAGTGCAGCTAGAAAACGTTTGCAGTCACTTTATGGTTTGGGAATATTGTATTCTTTGACAGTAAATGGTATAGCACTGTTAGAATCTGTAGTCCATTATTGTTTAGTATGCTCACTATTGTGCAGGAAGCCTCTTGCTCCGCTTGGATTAACCTATCATATCTGACCTTGAGTAGACAACTTCTATAGTAGTTCAGTTCTCCTATTTTTTGGGGATGAAAATCTTAATTTCAGAGGAGAAAACTGTTTTTTCTATTCAGTGAATTCATTCCCTGAGTCATTGGTTATTTAGTAGGAGCTCTTATTTGATGTCTATGCTTGAATTATCCTGATTTTTCCCATATTTGGAGAATAAGCTGGGGAAAACACTAAATCCTGCCCTCTTTAGTCTTCTTTCCTTGATGTAACTTATTTACACATTAAAGGCATCAGTCAGTTATTTACATACCTGCAGAAACTTTATATGTTGATGTATGCTAGGAGAATGGGATCAAACATATAACAGCTTTCCTGCTTGCAAAAATCTCAGTCAATAAAGTATGTTCAGTACAAAGATGGACTAGTAGCTGGACATCCTCACTGAGATACGTCACAGAACTGGTGGATTATAAGGAGCTTTTTAGAGGAAGGTATCAAAAAAGTTTTGATTGATTGGGAGACTATTTTGTTCCTGAATAAAGAAAGCAACTGTTTAGGACTGGGACTTGAAAGCAGTGAAGTGCATGGGTCAAAGAGGAGAAGGCAGAGATGTGTCCAGACATCAAGTTATGGATTAACTGGAAATTGAAGGGTCACACAGCAGTTGATGATAGACTAGAGTAAATTGTACAAAAAGTACAGGTTAATTCGTTTGACTTGCAGTGGTATGTTGTCCTGATGGCAGGAGAAATGCACAATGTGTACTCAGTATGGACAGCTCAAAGAAGGGATTTGACTATTTATTGTTGATTACTGTATAGAGAAAAGTTACTCATGTAAGGAATGATTAGCTCAATAACTCAGATACATTTTGTGAGAAGAAATAGGCCACCTGTATTGATTAAAATAGTCTATCATTCCTAAATATCATTTTCAGAAGACTCCAGTTCTAATTCAGATTTGTTATGATGCATTGGAGGAAGCGTATGCCTTTTGGGATGGACTACATTTTCCAACATGCATTGTAATTGCTGACTACCTGCTTGATGTGAGCTGGAGTTACCCTTACAACCTGGATGTCTGCAAATCTTCACAGACAATTTTTGGTTGAGCATCCTTGTCAGCATCTGCTGCTGTTAAACCCTCTAAAAGGGTTAGCAAAGTAACTGAATAGTTGGGGTTATCACCTTGCCAGTTTTCACTTGGCACATATTTCACCTTGGCTCAGGCTGGTCGCTGGCCGTTCTTTCTTTTCTGTTTTCTGCGGATGCTGTTAAATGATGTTATCAAAGTAAAATTCCCCCAAGTGCCAACTTGTCTGTTGAACATGAAGTAGCGCCTTGACACCAGAGTTTGTGGTAATTCTATTAGGAGGCGAATACAGCTTGTCATCTCTTTTCCCAGTTTCTCCCTTGCTGTTCTGAGTGACAGCTGTAGTTGTAAAAAGCTTCTGCCTCTCATCACTGTAACAATTCTTCAGTATGATGAAGAGTGACAGTATACATTGCTTGTTGAAGAATCTAGTTTAGCATGGTAAGATATAGGTAGACGTAGAGTATGGAGAAGGCAGATGATATCACTTCTTAAAATTTCGTATCACTTTTTAATACTGGAATAACAGAAAAAAAATGATAGTGAAAGAGCCATAATCCCAAGGATGTTAAATCATATGGTTGATGATTTATTATTATTAACTTTGTTCCCAAAGGGACAACCCCGTTTTCAATTCTGAGTAATGCTCATAGACCTGTAATTTAGTCTTTTATTGACGGTATATTCATTTGTGAGCCATGTCATTTTTCTCTTAACACTGGAGTGCTCTTCTTTCTCTCCACAAGAACTCAGAATTGTGGCTGAAAACTAGTCAGGTTTTGACGTATGAGAGTCACAAAGTATTATGTGTGCCAGTAAATTAGCTACACAAAGATAACAGAGCTGTATCACCAAATGATTGGCTTTGAAGGCCATTTGTGCATTAACTTTAAAAGCAGCTTTCTTATGCATTTCCTTCATCTCCCCCAACCCCCATCCCTTTGGCAAAGCCACATAATTTTGTTAAAGGTTTTATTTTCTGCTGAAAATGCAGGAAATTGAGACAACCCACTTGGAAGCTCCCCAAAGCTAATACAAACAAGATACATATGCTTCTCTTAAAGTAACTAAAATAAAGTAAATGATTTGAAACCAGTTAACTGTATAAATTCCCCTCCAAAGAGGAAAAGGAAGTTTACATAATGAGAACTATAGTTGTGGATGCTGTTAAATGATGTTATCAAAGTAAAATTCCCCCAAGTGCCAACTTGTCTATTGGACATGAAGTAGCACCTTGACACCAGATTTTGTGGTACTTACACTAGGAGTAGGCACAGAAGAGCCAACGGCTAACCATCTGAAAACCTGATAATTTGCGTTTATGAAGCCAGCTGCATTAAAACATAGTGGTGAATTAGCCAAGGACATTCATCTGAAAGCAGTCTAGGTTCTCTATGAATATATGTAGATCCTAGCTACCAGTTACCAAATTTCATCTGTTGGTGCATCTCTGGTGAGAGCTGAATTTGGTTCAGGAGAAGATGGTTAATAGAGAAGCCTCAGAGCTCCTTATAATCCTGGATTTATTTTCAAGAAACAACTGCCAGTTTTGGGTTAATACAACATATTCATATGCTTTTTGGCATATGTAATGGACATTTCCTTTTATTTTTCCTTGTTGGCAATAGAACTGTATCTATATTGTAATGGAACTGTTCATGATATTATGAAGCAAGTTGCAGATTTAAGTTTAATAGGAGTTGTAAGATTTTATTTTGTAATAATCTCATTTTATGTATTATATCGCACACACATAGCTATGTTAAAGAAACATTAAGGTCGCAAAGTTGAGCACTCAGAAGTTAGGAAATTCCAGAATAAAGGTTGTTTAAAACTCCCCTGATGAGGGAAAATGAGGGAAAACTTCCCTGAGATGGAAAATTTCAGTCGAAACAGGCAAAGTTTGGCAAAGTTATAAGCAACTGAAAGCAGGGTTTTATAATTGAAAGCATCAGACCACCATAAGAATAGATGTTGCTACCTGCACCTCCTATAATATATCCTTGCTGATTTTGTTTTCTCTATTTGCCAATCAGTGGTTAGAGTCATATAAGTTTAAGGCCAGATGGAACTACCAGAACATCTAGTTTGAGCTCTAGCACATCTCAGGCCACTAAATGACTCCCAGTTACCCTTGTGTGGGACTCAACAATCTGGATTACACTAGATTTATGGATTATAAAAACAGATGGACCATTGTGATCATCTAGACAGACCTGCATAACACAGGTAACAGGATTTATTTGAATTAATTCATGTTTGAACTAGAGCAGGTCTTTTAAAAAACAATCCAATCTTGATTTTAAAACTGCCAGTGATTGAGAATCTGCCACAACCCTGGCTAAATTGTTCCAATGGTTAATTACCCTCACTGTTACATTTTTGTGCCTTATTTCAGTCTAAATTTGTCTAGTTTCTACTTTCAGCCGTTGACTCTTGTTAGAACTTTGGTTTATCGCAGCACCCATATCAGTTTTCTCTTCCCCACCTGGGTTCTTACTGACTATGATCAACTCACCTTTTAGTCTTCTCTTTGTTAAGCAAAACAGATTGAGCTCCTTGAATCTGTCACTATAAGGCATATTTTTCTAATTCTTGAATCATTCTTGTGGCTCCAATGAACTTTATCCTTTTTGAACTGTGAGCACCTGAACTGGACACAGTATTTCTGTAGTAGTCACACCAGTACCAAATACAGAGATAATATAACTTCCATACTCCTGCTCAATAATCCCCCCACCTCTCCCCTCGTTTTTTACATCTACTGATTGCACTAGCCCTTTTGAGCACAGCATCACTCTGGGAGCTCATCTTCAACTGATTCTTCCTCATGATCCCTACGCCTTTTTCTTCACTGCTTCCTGGGGCCAAGTCGCCCATCCTGTAACTATTACAGTCCTCTGGAGCCTAAACTACTGTATGCCACAGGCAGAGAAGAGGAGGAACTGAGGTGCACCAAAGCCCAAGGCCCTTGTAATGGCAGGGAATTGATTTGGTGAAAGATACCCAAATGATTCTTTGCTGCAGAGGAAGACAAAAATAACCTCACAAGGTCCCTGCCAATCTGACCTGCAGGAAAATCTGCAAAATGGTGATCAGTATTACCCTGAGCATGGGAGCAAGACACACCAGCCACACATCTGAGAGAGGGAATTCTCTGTGCCCCCACCTCAGAACATTGGCCTGTCCACTGTCCCATTCCAGCTGTGGCCATCTCTGAGGAAGGATTTTGCTTTCCTATTCTGCTTAAAGAGCAAGGATTGATGACATTGTTTTGTTACTTCCTTTCATATGCATCTGCTCTGAATGGCATACTTTGTCACTGAGAATGTACACTAGGAACAGGGTTTACTAACTTCGCAGTGCCAGCAGTGGGGATGCACTAGAAGGTTGGGAGCCATTGCAGGCCTTATACTGGTTTGGGTAAAATGTGGCCCTTAGAGTTTTATAATTCACGGTGCATCCACCTTTAGCTTTAGAAATGTAGCTCATGAAGAGTCCAAATTCCCTGTAGGCATTTCTCCTTCCAGATCTGAGAAAAAGTAGACCAGTATACCTATTTACATTGATTAAATCTGTTCCTATCTGTCTGAAATAAGTGGTTCTTTCTGTTATATGTTCACCAAAGCGCATCTCCCAATTTGCATGGCTCATGGTATTTTTTTCCATTTTCAATTTCTAAAACAGTTTTTATAGTTATAAACGTTTTTTAAATTTCACCTTATTTCAAATTTTGGTGCCCTCCTTATTAACTAGTAACAAATAATTTTATGGCCAGTAATATTTTTTCCCAATGCCTACTTAATAGAAGCAGAACTGATCATAATTAAGAGAATATGCTTTTAATGCCAGCAGTTTGGTTCCAGAAGTTCTTATCAAATTAACCAATGACTGAATTAAATGGAAAGCATTATGTATACATATCATTACTGAATATCATACTGCTGTTTTGGAGGATACATGGTAGGAATGTCACCTAGCATTGGTGGTGATCAAACTCATAATTAAAGCTTTGAATTTCATTTTTAAGCAAAAGGACCCCAAGCAGTTCCTTTTAGAGCTTTAGTATCCCGTACTAACTGATTCATGAACCAACATACGGTTCACTCTGTACAAAAGGTATCTGGATGACCAGAAACAGTAAATGTTTTAAGAAAACCAAAGAGACTTGGCATTTTCTTATAGTAAAATGTCAGGGCATCCAGTTTGCCATGTTATTGTAGCCATGCTGATGAGAGAGACAAGCTCTGAAAAAGGTTCTCAGAGTTTGACAGGTAAATACAATACTGAACAGATTGTTAAGCATAAGGAGTTGACATATGTTGCAAGAGACCATTCAAGCTGAAGTGGGCAATTAACACCTCTGGAGCCATAGGAGATTTTTAATTGATTTTCATTGATCATTTTATCAGTGAAGATATGTCTGCAGGTTTTTCATCAGTTGTTATGGCAGGGTCTGGTGCCATTTTGAGTTGGTGTGTCCTCGTCTGTTGGGAGCTTGCTTTTGATGGGGACCTTGCTGAAGCTAGGGGTTATTTGAAGGCCAGAAGAGGGGGTTCAGGAAAGCTTTATTTTAGGATGTGGACCCCATCAAGTATGGGTTGTAATTGTTTGATGATACCCCATATGGGTTCCAGTGTAGAGTGTTAGCTGCCAACTAGGGGTGTGGGTTTTTTTCCCCCCTATATTGAAGCAGATTCTTTCGGGGTATTTGAGTGACCCTTCCATGATCTACTCTGCTGGAGTGTCCTTGTTTGGTAAAGGCAATTTTAAGTGTGTTAAGGTGTATATCCCAAACCTTCTTGGAGCATATTCTGTGGTATCTGAGTGCCTGGTGCATTTGGGGTGGTTGCTAGATCTATGAAGGTAAGTGTGGTGATCCATGTATTTCTTTCATACAGTTATTTGCAGGTCTGTGGACTCCATTGTTGAAGCTGATCAGGGTGTCCAGGAAGTTGCTGTGAGTGTTGATGATGTGAGTGTTCTAGAGAGACTTTGATGGATGGGTAGTGGTTGTTGAAGTTGTTGTGGAAATCTATGATGGAGTTTGTTGTCCATGCAGAGGATAACAATGTTATTGATGTATCTCAGGTGTATATTTGGTTTTGTGGTGCATTTGTCCAGAAATTCTTTCTCAGGGTGGCCCATGAAAAGATTGGCATATTGGGGAGCTATCCTAGTACCTATTGCTATTCCATGTTTTGGACAAAATTTTTGTTGTTAAATATAAAATTGTTGTGGGTGAAGATGAAATGGATGAGCTTGGTGACATGTTTGGGGTGAATATCTGAAGTTATCCTTTGTCTTGTAGCTATCTGAGACAGGCAGCAATGCTGTCATGGTGAGGGATATTGGTGCATAGGAAGGTGGCATACATGGTGGCAAAAATGGTGTTTTGAGGGAGGTTGTTAATGTTGCAGGGAAGTCTGAGTTAGCTTATCGTTTGTGTGGTGAGTGTTTGAGGATGGTTTGTATGAGTCACGATATTCCTTCACAAAGAGTGCCATGGCCAAATATGAAGGGTTTGCCTGCCTTCCCTTATTTATGTATCTCTGGAAGCATGTAGAAGGTCCAGGAGATGGGCATCCAGTTACAGGCAAATTATATTATTCATCTAAGAAATGCAACTGTCTTAGAATGTTACAGTTGTGTCAAAAATAGTAAATTAAGAATACAGTTTCCACTTAATTTTTTTTCAGTGGATCTCGTGTCTCTCTGCTTCCTTAAATTTTATTGGAATCTTTCAACTCCCAAAAATCTGATGAAAAGAAAATGGAAACCTCTGTACAGTGTGCTTCTCCTATTTGCTAAGGAAATCATGTTTCTGCTGATAATCATACTAAAATATTTCCCTCCCTAGTGTTTTTTTTCTCTTTAGCATCTCCAAAATCTGTTGTCTCTCTTTTGTAATTCTGTTTTCTCTGTCCCTCTTTACGCTACATCTATTTCTCTTTGTTAAACTTATTTCTTTCGTTCTGCCCATCCATCTTATTTCTGTCAGCATGCTGCCCACCTCCAGTAAGAAAAGCCACTTTATGCTTTGACTTGCTCTGTGATAATTTTAGCTGCCAGTTTGGTGACTTGCACTTGTCATAATCTCAGTGGGCATAAGCCTACAGTATTGCCTTGCTTACCTGCAGAAGTCAGCCACACAAATATGTCTGATTCATCAGCGTGGTAAAATATGAATGCACTATTTAAATGGGAAAAGTAGTTCTTCAAGTGCTTGCTCATGTCCATTCCGAATTAAGTGTGTGTGCCACATGCACCAGTGCCGGAAACTTTTCCTCTAGTGGTATCCATAGGACCGGCTCTAGCACCCTTTGCAGCAGCGTGCATATGCACCTGTATGTAGGGCGCTGCCGGCTCCCCTCCTTCACAGTTCCTTTTTACTGCTGTGACAGTGCTTGAACACTCTCTTGCTCTCACGAGTATTAATATTCCTGCTTTATTTTAGTGTATATAGTTGTTAGTAGTTAGAAGTTAGTTAGTGCATTTTATACAGAGTCAGGGCATGACCCAGTCCCTGGGGTTCAAACCCTTGCCTCTTGCAGGAAGCCTATGCCATTGAGTGTCCCTATGGTGCTCCACTACCCACCCTTCAGCCCTCCACTTCAGAGTTTCTAGACACACGCTCTGCTGTAGACAAGGAACTGAGAGTGGTTTGGCCACATAGCGCAGTATAGCCAGCAAATATGGCATGAGATGGGGAGAGCGCATGTGCGGCCCAGACAGGCCCTGCTACTAAAAATCTCCAATCTTAGGCACAGGGATGCAGATACACCTAAAGTGGAGCATCCACAGGGACACACATCTCAAAGATCCTCAGTTACTGCACATGGTGAGTAGCCTTCTCTTTAGCCCTATGCCTCAAGATGAGCCAGCTACCCTGGGTTGGAAGCACCACCACACTTGGGCTAGATAATTTTGTGGGTGGATGGAAGCCAGGTTAAGGGCAACACCTGAGTAAGAGCTAACCCAAGTTAATTTAGCCATGAAGACAAGCACTGAGTAGCTGCCGAAGGCTAACTTAGAAGTAAAAATGTAGCTGGCAATTGCTACATGCTGAAAATGAAGAGAGAATCGTTTCATTTAGATATCTAGTATTCTTTAAAAGAACATACCACTCTCTCTCTCTCGCATTCTGGAGTTTAGCACAGCCTTTATGTCAGCCTGTGAGCTGGATTAATCAATTAGTGTCTCTTTGGATAGGGGATTGTACTCTCGTAAATGACTGAAATTCTGATCTTACGTGACCTAAAAGTTCCCATCTAAAGTTAATTTAGCATAGAAAGAAAGGAACCAAGAAACAAAGTAGCTTGTCTCAGTTCCTGTTGGAAAGATTTGAGTAGTAGTTTAAAAAAAACAAAAGAACAAAATAAATAAATAAAAAGCAACCCAGAATGTAGGCCTAGACTGGGAAGGGAGACATCTTTTTCCTCCAAAATGGACTTTAGAATCAAAAAAATTTAGAGGCTGGACGTTCATTCTCACTCCAAGTGTTTAATATAACATTACAAAGAAAATTAATAAATATTACGATCAGAATTTTAAAATTTAGGAGCCAAAAATTAGGCATGTAACTTAACATGACCAGATTTCCAAATGCATTGAGCGTCTGCATCTTCCACTTACTGAAAATCAAGCTACTTTTGTTCAGGTGTCTAACCATGGATTTAAAAAGCTTAACTTTGGACACCCAGTTTTGAATGGTTGGGCCTGTGTTCATGTCATTTTCATTTTTGAAGCAGTACAATTTTTAACAATTATACTGCAGCTGATGTTTTAAGAAACAAGACATAGGGGCCATATGGCTTTAAACATTGAAGGATTGCAGTGAAGCCTCTGAAACACAGTGCTAGAGTTTTGTCCTGCTATTCATGAAATGGATTATATTAAGAAATAAGGAAAGCTGTGATTTAGGATGGATGGGAGACTGGACCATCGAAGTTTGTCCACCAGTTTGTCTAGTCTTTGCACCCTCATTTGTATCTTTTTCCTCAATGATTATTTAGCTTGTTCATATATTTTTAGTTATCCTCCAATTTCAGTGTCTCCAGTCTTCTGCTCTCTGTCCTGTTGTCTCCGTTTTCATTCTCTTCTCTTTCTGAATCTCATTTGCTTGTTTCTTTCTCTCTCTACACAAGAGGAACAGACTGCACAGAGCAGCACCAGGATCAAGGGACTCCAAAGATGATCTTTCAGCCACATTTGCATAGCATTGGCTGAATTGTATCCCATGCAGTTTGGCAGTAGCCAGGGATCTATTTAAAAAGTAAATATTTGCCAAGAAGTTACTACAGTTATTTCCTATCCTGAGTAGAAGGGAAAACCTGTGGTACCTAAGGTTACCACTCTGTGGGCTCTGTTGGCAAATGTTAATGGTAACTGCTGTTCCTACATTTGCTCTGCTTTCAGTGCCCAATTTCCTGTCACAAGCAGTTGTGAAGTGATGCTGTGCAATCTTCACTTTTCACATTCCATTTCATTGGTAGATTGAGTGATTTCTAGATGCATAGATTTAAAATAATCAAATCCCTTTTCTGATCCTTTTTGCCTGAAAGACCCTATAAAAAATCCAAGATGTCACCAAGCCCCTATTTTTGCAGCACAAATCAGTGTCATGGTCTAGTTCATAGTTTCTTAACCTGTGGTACGCATACCCCTGTGGGTACACAAGACACAGGCAGGGGGTACGCAGTGAAAAACCCATTGCTGACTTCTGGGGAAGCCACACGGCAGCCGCCCGTGTCCTGCCTGGTCCCAGCTCCCAAGTGGGAGCCCAGCGGCAGCCTCCTGCACCCTGTGAGCTGGGCTTGCAGCTTGGTGGCTGCCACCTGCACCCCAGATCTGAGCTGAGAGACAGCCTCCTGTGCCCTGGCCTGAAGACAGGCAGTAGCTACCTGCCACCTGCCCACATCCCTGGGTCCCAGCCTGCGCGGAAGCCGCCTCCGCCTCAGCTCGGAGCAGGTGGCAGTTGCCCACCTCCTGGGCTGGCAACCAGGTGGCAGCCATCTGCAGTTTGCTCAGGTGGCAGCTCCCCTCCCCAGCTCAAAGTCCGGTGCCCAGAAAGTCAGTTGGAGAGCCCAGCGGCTTGCCCAGTCCTGAAGCCAGGCTCTACCCGCAGGCTTACTTGTCAGTTTCACTGCTCTAGTTGAGAAACGCTGGTCAGTTGAATTCCATGCATCTGAGATGTTTTTGATACCGGTATCCTAATGAGTAATTAGCAGTCAGCAATGGTGTAACAAACTGAATTATTCCAAAGGGGTAGTCATGTTAGTCTGTATATAGCAAAAACAACGAGAGTCCTATAGCACCTTAAAGACTAACACATTTCTGTGGGCATAAGCTTTTGTGGGCTGCAACCCACTTTGTAAGATGCATGCAGCCCACGAAAGCTTATGCCCACAGAAATGTGTCAGTCTTTAAGGTGCTTACAGGACTGTCGTTGTTTAAACTGAATTATGAAGAACATGCAGAACTTGAACTCCAACCCTTTAGGCCCTATGAAAACCTCACTAGGTCGAACTAGTGTGTTTTGGTTTGATTTACCATTACTGCACAACAGCTAGACTGGTGTGTACAAAAATATCAGCGTACTTGTTTTCTTTTTATTATGGATAGCATCTAATCTACTCAAGAAAAGAGCTCCTAAAATTTAGCTGTTTCTAGCCATCATCCCAGACACACACATTCTAATTTTCAATTATGTTGAAACTGGTCTGAAAGTTATTACACCAGGTGATAAAAACGTTTTTCTTTAACTATGAAATGTTTTTATAACCTAGTTTATATCTGTCTTGACGCCACTTCTAAATGCAGAGGTGCCTTAGCTTGATACTGGTGATACAAAGCAACAAAAGAACAATATTTTATCAGCTCTGACAGCATGTCTGCATTCTCAGATCCAAATAATGTCCTTGACTTTCAACTTGTTTTTTTCATGTTTGTAGAAATTTAAGATTTAAAGCTACTCAGTATGCTTTAATAAAAAATTATAGCAGCATACAGTATTCTATTTGCAAATAGCATGTGTGTAATAATTGGATTATCAACCATTCTTTAACATTCATTTATAGAGCTCATTCTACATAATATCTGTATAGAAAGTTATAGGCAGAAATCTGAAATATGACATCTAACACTGTTCCCCTTCTTTGATGATTGTATTTGAAATTAAAATGTGGGAAGAAGTTCCATCCATTAAATACTAAAGTAAACTTAGACCTTATTATTGAGGAGTTACTTTGTTCTTTTAGCTGCTTGATGCAGACTATGTGCTTAGCAATGAACAGGTTTGTTTTTCAGTAAACATGTTGGTGGTAGATACTCATATTTTTCTGTTTAAATTAGCTTTACTTCCCCATGTTTAAGGTGAGCATTGTTAGTTACTAGGTACTAGGTGTGCGTCTATAGTCATGTTTTAGGCAGCAGGATAAATCTGCTATAGTGAGATCTGCTCTCTGTCCATCCTGAACCCTAGGGTTGTGGTATTTGGGAGATGGCATGAGAGTTACAACTCTGCGATAAAATTTGTTCATGACTCAAAGCTTAGCAAACCACATTCTCACCCAGGAAGATTTTTTCATGCCTCCTTTGGGACACTTGATAGTTTATCAGTATGGTAATGGGATACAAGGCATTTCACCTCTTTGCTAATGAATTCAATCCAGGTTGATAGTGATTTAATGTTACCATGTCATGGCCATTTAGTGATTTTACCTTAAAGTTTTAGACAACTGGAGTTTTATCTGGTTTAATCTGTTTCTTTAGGTATTTATGTGGCCTCTATTACTGTAGTATTAGAAAACCTCAGAGTTTTTAATGTATTTATTCTCACAACACTCTGAGGTAGGAAAATGCTGCTATCCCCATTTTGCTGAAGAGAGCTTGGGCACAGAGAGGTTAAGTGACTTGCCCAGGGTGATACAAGGTGTCTCTGGTGGAGTAGGGAATTGAACTCATGTCTCCAAGTCCCAGGCTAGTGTCCTTCCTCTTCTTCCCACTTCAGTGGGAGTAGAGTTCAACCAGCAAGGAGAGTTTTTGAAAATCCTATCCTAATATGCTATTTACCCACCCATAGTTTAAAAAAATGTGGAGACAGATTTAAACCTGATTAAGTAGGAACAACTCAGCTGACGTCACGGGAGAAGCACCTTGCTCAGTCAGGTCTGAATTTTTCACCATAACTCAGTTGAAGCAATTACTCCATGTTTTGACTAAAATGCATTTAGTAGCTCACAGCCAGGTATTGGGGCTATTACAGAGGGGGAGTGCACACTTGTCCTGAACGCCAGGGGTACTTCTGTCACACAACACTATGGTCCCTTTGGCTGATTAAATCGCCGCAGTGATCATCTTTGCAATGCGTTTGTCAGGATTCTGTTGGCCACAGAACACAGGGCCTTCAAGATGGGTGACACCAAAGCAGTAAAAAGTGGCATATCCTCAGGACTGGAACAAAGACTATAACCCCCTTCAAAACAACCTCTTGCAGTAGTTTAAAAAAAATCAAAACAGCTGGCATGCTATGGATTAAAAATGAATTAGAGCATGAGCACAGTACAGTGTTATTCCAACAAGCATTTCACAGGGACTTTACCATTTAGACTGGCTTTGTGTACATGGGAGACAAACTGACATGAAAGACTAGAGTCTATCCAATCTACATAGCTTGCTTCACTCCAGCAATGAAGTGGGGATAGGGATGTTGTTGCACAGGGCACTGAAAGCTGTGGAGGAGATGAATGTGGGGAAAAAGAGCTAGACTTCTGGAAGGCCATATATTTACTCCCAGTACAGAGCAGCTGCAGGGAAACTAATGTCTCTCCACTGTCCAGAGGAAGTAGCTACCTCAGAATGGAAGCCATGAATTCCTTTTCGCCCGTGGCCTTCCCTCAAGTGGGATAGTGGCAACTTTTCTTATCCTCTTCAGCCTTGGCAAAGAAGGCAGTGTTAAACTCCTATGTGATAACTGCTGCAATCTGAAGGGATTTTAAAAAGTGATATGGCTTTCTACTGGAAAGAAACTTCACTATTTACAGATTGAAAGGCCAATAAAATGAACTGGAATGATTTTCACTCCCACTGTAAACAGAATTCTATTATGAAATAGGGAAGTGCTATTGGTTAGATAATGGCTTTTTCTTAAATGTAGAAGGCAAACCCAATGCTAGGCTAATGAGCTAATATTATCAATCCTGTGTTCAAGATAATAGAAGGACTGAAGCCATTTTGGAGTGGTTTTGCTCACCTTTACCAGGCTTCTAAGGTGTCCTGATCAACAGTGTCAGATGCTGCTGAGAGGTTGCACAATATGAGCAGGGAGGTTGCCACAACCAAAGGAGAACCATTCTTCAATGTAAACACTGACCGTGCCAGTGAAGGCCCAGTGAGAAGTATCTAGGATGCTGTCAGGTGGTGATAGGGATGGAATTTTGCTAGCTTCTCTGGGCTCTTGTTCAAAATGGAAGGTTGGATTATGGGTGGTCATTGTCCAGGTTGGCTGTCAAGTACATTAAGTGCAATTCACCTAAAGTATGGTTACCTAATGCACTACCAGTAGGGAACTTTTTCATAGACCATCAATGTCCAACTTCAGTACCTAGAGTTCCTCAGTGCCAAAATAAAGTGCAATAGAAAAGTTTGGAGGAGGAATGTGTTTTGGTTCAGATTGTCTTCCTACTTTTTGTTTTTCTCTTTTTTCCTGCCACCTTTTGTTTTCCTTCTTGCTGATATTTTTCCTGGCTCTCTGTTTAGTCTGTCTTTCTCCTTTTTGTTTTTGACAATGAGAGCTGAACAGAAAGTAAAATGCAGTGCACCTCTCTGAGCTGCATTCACCTGCTGCACCTGTTAGGAGTGGAAATTGACTAAAATCACATAACTTCAGGGAATTTAACTCGCTGCAGTTACTATGATTAAAATTCTTTGAGGCAAAAGTTTTCTGCAAAGTGGACACTAGAGTCCTTTGACCTTCAGATAAAAGTTTAGGTGTTAAAGGAGAAAGCATAGCTATGTTGCCAGACAAGCAAGAATGCAAGACTTTTTCACCGTTGATGAGATATCGGCCAGCCACTAGCTCCATTAGTAATAATATCTGAGTACTGTAATTTCTGCCTAATATATTGTATAGTGGAAAAGCGCATACTAAGCTTTTATTTATTTCTTAAAGGCACAAGACCTGAATGTGATTGAAGAAGTGATCAGAATGATGTTAGAGATTATCAATTCCTGCTTGACAAATTCTCTCCATCACAACCCCAATTTGGTGTATGCACTGCTTTACAAGCGGGATCTGTTTGAACAGTTTCGAACTCACCCTTCCTTCCAGGACATAATGCAAAATATAGACCTGGTAAGTAATATTTATTCATCAGTTTCACACAGTAAAACAAGTCTCCTCTTAAACACATTGTTTGCTGAATATAACTTTGAGAGAAGTGGTGGGGTTTTTTCATCTTTTATATCCCTTTCTTTTGCCAGATATTTTTAGACTCTCTTAAAATATTGAGCTTCCCAATCCTAATTGAAATGAAGAGAGGGGCGGAACTTTTGGGTTGTTCTCAACTCCTCTCCCTTCCTTCACTCTCTGGGACTCCACCATGAACCATGCTGGATTCCATCCTTGCTTGGCAGACAACATGACTTGTTCCATGAGATCTGGGGAGCTCACTGATGAGGATATCTCTAAGCTGCAACAAATCCTCTTGTGGAGGGAACCCACTCCATGTAGTTGCCTTTCAATTTCTAAGGGAAGCCAGTGGCAACTCCTCTTTACTCCCCCTTTGCAAGAGCACATCACAAGGGATCATCTTTCTTCAGACAAGCAGAAGGGTTTTTTTCCACCAGTAATCTCTCTCAGTACTCCAGTGATGGAAGTGGAGGAATAAACAGGTTTAGGGGAGTTTCTCCTGCACCGAAGTGTAGGCAGGCAGCTGTCTGAGGCTATGTCTTCACTGACAGCGGCAAATTCGCCGCCGTCAGATCGATTTTTCTGGATCCACTGAGCGGTTAGTAAAGACCCATTCAGTCGATCCGAAATTGACATATTAAGATCACCTTCTCAAGTGACGTAGTGCTGCGTTGACGGGAACGCGTTTCCCATTGATGCAGCGCAGTGAAGACGGCACGCAAAACAGAAACAGGGAAGTCGACGGGAGTCATGCACGTTTTTTGCATAGCTTGTATAATTCCTGTCAACTGCCATCGAATCTCGGAGGTAAGTGTAGACAGGGTCTGATTGCCTATGCCCTGTCTGAACTTGTGCTGCTTTGACCTATGGAAGAGTCCGATGAGTAGGCATTTAGGAAAAGCATAAAAAGGAATTTTTAGCCCTAATTGCCCTGTAGGGTGAGAGAACCCCTAGTGCCACTCTCAAGTGGGCCGTACTGTTATTAGAGAGGATGAATTTGATTTGCTGTGTAGGGACCCATGTGAGTCCCTCAGATGTGGCTCCATGCATAGACAGGCTCCTGTGATGTACAGCACCTTCTAAAATAGGGGATTTGGTAGGAAAAGGGGCTGGTAGTTAATACTTTCTATGAAATACAGTGTGCCTTTAGTATTTCTATATTAAGGACCTGGATGATAATGCTTGCTAGAAAATAAAAAATGTTAAGGTTCAATAGATCAATATTTTGGCCTCCATTAGTTGATATTTTTACAGTAATTAAATGCAAATAGTTTTTGACCATCTCTTCTGGCCATAGTTCAGGCATACTATACCTACACTAGTTGAGTGATATACTGATATTTTCATTTTAACCGATGATTTGTTTTCTTCTTTACTAGAAAAGCCAAATTAGCGTTAGCAGCCTTCTTTAGAAATATAGATGGTAATCCACAGCATTTCAAATCCATCACCCTCTTTCGGTTTGTGTAACCAAATGAGTGGGTATAGATTGGCCAAATGGTACAAATTCATACAGGCCTTGATCGTAACAAGGGAGGACAGAGGATTGGTTGATGAGGCCAGAGCCAGTGGTATAGGGGGCAGATGGTGTGCAGCCTTCCCTCTCTAATCTCTGCCTGGACCTGCAGTGTTCCAGGTGTTCTACTTCTGTGTCAAGTCTGCTGTATAAAATGGGGAACATACATGATCCACTGAAGCTTTAACTTCAGTGGGTGAGGTGGGTTTCTCAGCTGTACCATATCTAAACTTGTGCATAATTATTATCTTTCTATGGAAAAGTAAATGAAGTGAAAACCATGAGTATTTGAGTATAAAACAAAACTTGTTTTCGTTTTTCTCTACAGTTTTAATTCTCTCTCTTTTATGAGTAGAGATTTCTATGTACCAAAATATTTTCCTTCTCCCACTTCTCTCTTAATTGTGCTATGCTGATATCCATGCCATGTACTCCTCGTTAGTTGCTCCTTTAACATTTGAGGTCACTAATCAGAAGAGATGCACTAAAGTTGTTAAAGCAGCTCTTGTTATACAAGAGGCATTATAAATACAGCATTTAAATACCCATCGAAATTCCAGGAGCTCCCTTTGACTTTAATAGGAGTTCTACAAGCAGAGCAGGGATTCCAAGATCAGGTTCTTAATAATCAAAAATTTACTTTAATTTTATCCTGCTAGACCAGTGGATTCAAGCTGCTAGAGCCTTAAGCCCTAAGCATGTTGAATTTCTTGCTGCAGTGAGTACCTAATTTTTCATGTGATGTTACTAAAATCCTGTTTGTGAGTCATGCATTGGTTTACTGCTACTTTAAAATAGCATATAATTTTGACACACTTCTAATGATCCATAAGCAAAGCCATCTGCATCCTTATCTGAAGTGACTGAATTGCTGTTTTCCCTTCAACCCTCTCTACTTGCTGTTCTCATTTTGCTGACTATGAAAGATTTTTTGAGGGATGGAGTTCAGAGCTCAAAATGCCCCAGGGTCTTTGGCAGCTACAGTGTTCGCAGAATGCTATGATGCAGGATTGGCTAGGAGATGTGACCTACAATACTTGGTCACCAGGTTATGGGAAAGGGAACATTGCCCATCAAGACAGACAACACTCTCTGAACAACTAACTAACCCTCACAGTCCCCAATGAGGTAGGTAGCCTCTAGGGTGACCAGACACCCTGATTTTATAGGGACAGTCCTGATATTCAGAGCTTTTTCTTATATAGGTGCCCCACCCCCGTCCCAATTTTTTACACTTGCTATCTGGTCACCCTAGTAGCCTCTTATTTTATTTTACTTATTTTATTGAGAGGTCTGACTTGTCTGTGACCATGGGAGTCAATGGCAGGGCTAGGGAGAGCCCAGGCATTGCTGCCTGACACGCCCATGCCCACTACATCTTTTATGGAAGACAAAGGTGTTCTTCTCCACGTAAATGTGGGTTTAGTTATGTAGCCATTTAAACAGAACCCTTTAATGTTAGATATAGGATAATGCCAGGCAGGTTCTGAAGCCTTCTAACTATTTAAAGCCTTTCAAGGGAGTGTATTGAATATTTAAATAACTTCTTCATTAGGAAAGCACAGATGTCAAAAATTTTATTTTTAAAATATACCTGTCACCAGCGAGCAGGTGGTGAGAGCTGTCAGCTTTCCCAGCTGAATTAATGATTGCACTCAACTGACTCCTTTCCTCACCCCCAGTCCAGAAGCAGGCACAGTTGACATTTCCTGGAGAACTGAATCAGTCTTTCTTAGATTGCAACTACCACAGCAAGTCCTCCTAACCGGTGCTGAGCCCCCGGGGTCTCTAGGCTCGGCAGTTCAGAGCCCAGTAGCTCTGGGCTTGCTGCATCAGTTATTAATGTAAAAAAAATTGCTTGAGCCCCGGCGCCACTTTCATTACAAATTAAGAACTGCTCCCAACACCCTCAAGAGAGTAGTAAAGAGGAGTATTACCCCCACTTTATAGATGGAGACAGTGAGGTAGTGCGATTAAGTATTTGTCTAAGACCACAGAAGGAGTAAACATCTGAACAGGGCCGATGTGTCCCTGACTCCCAGAACTGTGCTCATGCCACTGGATTTCCCTTCTCAGCTCTGTGGAGTTGATCTTGCCACTGCATGTTTCTCAGAGTACTGCTGAGTGCATGGAGCCCTGGGGGAGACTGTTGGACCACCCCATGGAGTGGCGCACACACTAAAGTCAATCCTTGTGAAGGGATCCACCCATGCATCAGGGAGCAGGCGCCATGTGGAAAGGTGGTACATTTGTCACGGATGATCTTATGGCTCTGCAAGACTGCGGGGGGGGGGATTCCATCTGAGGTCTGTCTCTGGCTGTGGTAAGGATGCCATGGGCTGGCTAGCCTTCAGACACACCCCTTCTCCAGCAGGGTTGCCTGTGTTCAGGGTCTTGATGTTTGTAGTGGAGCTGTCAGGTCCCAGCAGTTCCCCAGTCCCTGGCTACATGATGGTCCCTGCGCTTCCAGCTGGCAGGTGTAGGGGTCTTTGACAGTGGGGGGCATCTTCTTCAGGCCTTCTAGATCACTTGTCTGCAGAGAATTTGTTGCCACATGCCAACTCCATCCATCACCACCCCTATCTGACCCCTGCCACATGGCAGCCTTGTGAATAGCTCTCCACACCCGATGCCATTGGAAATACGTGCAAGCAGGGATGCTGCACTCAACACTTTTGCAGGCCCCATTCGTGCAGTAGCTCTACTCACTGCATAGCTGGCAGGATCAGGAGCCCTCAGGAGCTATCAGCAAAGTCCTGCTTACAGAGTGGGATCATTCTCCCTTTACACTGAACATAGGATTTTTTGCACCCTAAACTGCAGCGTAGCGTGCCAGTGCAGAAAGTGGTTGACTGATTTATCCAATATGAAAAATCTGTAGAGTTTTTCCTAGACTGGTCACACCTTAAAACGTGCCCAGCTGCCTTAGATGATGAATAACTTTGCCTCAGTATTTGAAATATTCCGGTTATTCCTACCGATGTAACCTCTGTATTTATGGCAAGTGTTTAACGGTAATCACAGTATAAAGTACTTTCCAATGTAAATTAGAAATTCGTTACATTTCCCATCTCTGTGTCTTTTATAAATAAGCTAGTAATCACTATCATCGTCTGACTGGGAACATATGGACACACTTAACACTGTAAACAATAGACTAAAGACAAAATACCTTCTCTTTCCTCTGAATTTACTTTTAATTTTCGAAAGTCATCTTACTGGGATAGTGTGTATCTTATTGAGCTAAATGGGATATTGTTCATCTGGCTCATGTAGTACAGAGGAATGGTATGATTTCTCTTCCAGCTTGCTACTGAAACCCCCCAATGCAAACTGTGTACCTGTCTATATTCCACAAATGACCCCTAGTTTGGTAAACAGCCTCCTATGTCCCAGGAGTTTGGTAGAGGCTCCTAACTGGTAATTGCTAGTTCTGGACCTGGGCCATGAATGTCATGGAGTGATTGACTTCATTACTTCCATATTTCTCGGGACTTCTCTGATATGGAGTTGAACAAGCTTCTTTCGGAGCTGCTAAATCCTTGTTTGCGACATAGGCTGATAGAAAGGAGCTCAGCAACAACAGTAAGCTGATGCAGAGGATCAGTGCAGTATTTCTTAATGAGAACTTTAATTCCCCTGTGTGTCTTATGGCCCCCATCTCCCTCCTCAGTGACAGACTTCAAATTAGGAGATTTGGCTTGGCTCTAATGTTATTTTCAGGCCTGTTATTACAGAGCTTACACTGAGCATGAGCACTCTCTTGCATTCCATTTCAGTGCAAGAATGTTAGTTTAGGTACCAAATACTGTAAATGGCTTGTGGGGTTTCCTTTGTTCAGTTAGATTTTTTCACGATATTTCCCTGACTTTCTAAAAATGTCTGCTGGAAAGATTGCCGCCTTGCTGGTTTCAAGAGTCTTGAAATATTCCCTGTGAAAGATTTTACATGATAATTTGCCTGGTTTTCAGTTTGTAAAACTTACCCAGTGCTGTAGCACTCTTACAGTATTTACTAATTTTCATAAGAATGGCCATATTAGTTCAGTCCAATGGTCTGTTTAGCCTAGTATCGTATCTTTTGACAGTGGCCACTGCCAGATGCTTCAGAGAGAATGAATAGAACATGAAAGGGTCACTTGCAAATGGTCCCAGAGTCTCATGGAACGTTCTCAGATCTTTTTGCTGTACACAGACTAACACGGCTACCTCTCTAGAACTCAGATCTTTCAGTGAACCTACTCTGAGTTTCAAGGTCAAGCCACAGTTACTTTTGTTGGAGGGTCTACAGGCTAGTAGGGGCCAACAGCAGTCACCATACTCTACAAGTGTTACCTGAATATATTGATGTATGTCTTGCTAAGGAATCTGCTTAGGTGAGGTGTTGATCCTTATTGTCTGTTCTCATGAGAGATTTGTTTTGTCCCCTTCTCCCTTTGATTTGCTTGTGCGTTTGGCGTGTTACCCAGTGTGTGATGACCCATGCTGCAAATCTAAAATGGCAAACCTTTGTTTCCACCATTGTTAAAAGATAAAGATTTTTGCATTTATTGCCAAGGCTATTTTCCTCTTTCACAGAGTTAACCTTGAAAATTGTGGGCTGCGAAGGCAGCAATGACTCCTGCTGTTGTTTTTTTATCTGTGAAAGAGAGTTAAGAGTTGTGACATTAGTTAGGCAAACAGGAATGCTGCCCTGAAAAAGGCTCCCAGGCTCTGCAGCACTTCAGCTTAAGTTGAAACAGAACCAAAGGTGAGAAAATGCAGATAAGTAGATATAGACATTTTTAGAAGCTTTGATTTCTAATACATGTTTTATAAATGTAAATATTTTTTTCAAAATGTCAAGTGACTGCAGCAAAATGATAGACATTTGGGATTCTCTGCCATTACTTAAAAAAACACAAAAACACTTCTATCATAAATTATACCTGCATCCTAGTAGTATGAATGTATCATTCATGGAAAGAGGAACTACAGTTGCAGCTGTACTGGGAAATTGACTTGTTGGGACAAGAATGGTTTAGACACTATTGTGAACCACACTAACCTACTTTCAACACCCAGTATGCAGAAGTGCTTTCTGTAATAGGTGAGGGAAGCAGTTTGGCCCTGACTACACTGGTTGCCAAAGATTATTCAATCCCTTTTAAAGATGGGCCAGGACAGAGGTACAATCTTTTACCATGGGTCATCTTCCTCCCGTAGACAGGACCCTTGTATATTTGAATTTGTAAGGCTTTAAGTAATTCAGAGGAACCAGCCTGGGTTGCTCATTTTCATCTTTGTGGTTACTTACTGTTTCCATCAGACCAATTGCTCAAATGATTAAAGAGAACAATCATTTCCAAGGTATCAAAATGGATGCTACAAAATATAAAACTGCTCAATACTGGGAAATTATGCTTGGCCTAAACTTTCCTTGCCAAAGGTAGTAAAAGGTGTGTTTACGCTTAGGTTTTAAAATGATGATGATGAAGCTTTTTCAGTTTCACATGCCTTTTTTTAAGTAGCCAAGAGATTGAGCTGAGGTTTCTGTTAATTTTCAGGATTTATTTAAATATAATTATTTAGGAGTGGGATCTAATTCAGGATCTTGACCTTTGGAAAATACTTCGTTTTTATTAAATAACTCTAAATTCTCATAATGATTTTTCTGCATGAAATGAATTATTTGTATCTGATTATCCTAGTGTATGTTCCTTCATTTTCTTAAAAAACCAAAAAACCCCACCCACATCATTTTACAATAGTATCTCTAAGTTTGTTTGGACTAATAAACTGTATAAAATGAGTTACCTTTGGTTACAACAGAGAAGTGGCTTGGAGGAAGAAAGGTAGTGTTGGTCTCTCCTTGCTTTTTCACAGTTATATACCATCCCACAGTTATATACTCTAAAGCACTGTTCTGTAGGTGCCGTGGTTTTCTTCAGCAGTACTGGTTGAATATTGAATGTACCATACCACTGATAATTTTATTTATGTATTACCATTCACCCCTACAAATGATACACCTATTCATTTCTCTGAGAAGCTGCCATTAACTCAAGCTACATGATCTAAAATATTTTGAATTCTATGCCCTGTATATAGTCTTTTTTTTTTTTTTTACCCACTGGTTCACTTGGGTGGTTTTAGTATTTGGGTTAAAATCCTAACACTTAAGAAATTATATATTTTTATCTTAATATATCTATTAATTTAGATTTTAGTTTTAAGCTCCACACCAAAGAATACCCATCCAAAGCTCTCTGTGCCTTGACATACATTGAAAACACAACATAGATAATAAATGTAGAAATAGACCAAAGCAGCTGTTTTTACTTCCACTTTACCAGCATATGAAATACGAGATTACTCACCATATATTAGTCTCTTCTCCTCAGTGTTTTACACAAAATGGCATGCACAGTACCAAGATTGCCCACTATTCCTTCAACACAACTGATTTTGAGTGGAGCAATTTTATATAACTTGGCTAGGTGCATTAGGTAACCTTTTGGTTCAGCGAACCCAGAAATTACACACATTGAAACACTTTAGTGTATTTATATGTGCTAGGCCAGACATATCAAGATTAAATGTATAGATATCCACTTTACCAAGTGTTCACATGCTCCCAATTTTTTGTTCTCCTTCGAGTGATTGCTCATATGCATTCCACTTAGGTGTGTGCGCACCCTCGTGTACGGCCCTCGGAGAACTTTTTCCCTAGCAGCCCCTGTAGGGGCCGGCCTCGGCGCCCCCTGGAGTGCCGCCCTCATGCGGCAGAATATAGGGCGCTGCCGGCCCCTCCCCTCCTCAGTTCCTTCTTTCCGCCCGTGACGGCCAGTTGGGAACAGCTCTTGCTTCTTGCAAGCTTTTTCCTTGCACGTGAGTAGTTAGCTAGCAGTTCGCCCTGAACTTAGTTAGTTAGGTGCCTAGTTAGATAGGAAGGAAGAGCCTTTGGGCTCTAGGCGACCCGGCTATGCCGGGCTCGCCGGGGTTTAAACCCTGTGCTGCCTGCGGGAAGGCTTTTCCCATTAGCGACCCCCATGACCGCTGCCTGAAATGCTTGGGGGAGCAGCACCGTAAAGACCAGTGCCACACTTGCAAAGCCTTCAAACCGTGCACCCGGAGAGAGAGGGAGGTGAGGCTGAGGGCCATAGTGATGGAGTCCGCGCTGCGTCTGGCGTCCGAGCCGTCGCAGACTCCCTCGGCACCGAGCGTGTCCTCGGTGCAGAGTGCACCGCCGGCATTGCAGGCATCTCGGCACCGACCGTCTCCGGTGCCAAAAAAGAGGAAGCGACGCCCGCGCTTGCAACGCTCCCCCGCACCGCAGGAGCAGCCGGGGTCGAGCCCGGAGGTGCTTCGGCTCTCTGATGTGCCGCCTGCCCCGTCTCCGGCACCGGCACCAATCAGGGAACCTCCCCCGACTCCTGGGAGTGGGGAACCCCCTGTACAGGACCCTTCCACGCCAGAGGCGTTTGAAGCGGCTCAAGCCTTGCTGGCCTTGCCCACGCCTCCAGCCCTCTCTCAGCTGAGAGAGTCAGGGCCTGTGTCCCGGGGCAAACCCGCGCTGGGTGTCCCCAAAGGGTGGGCGGCCCCGGCACCAGAGGATCGGCCGCCCACCACTCGACGCCGGAGAGTCGAGCGCGGCAGCTCCTCTTCGTCTTCCGACGAGGCGTCGCAGCACCGCTCCAGATCGTCCAGGCGGCACCGCTCTTCCTTGATGTCAAGCTTCAGCCCAGCACCGAGACAGAGTTCTCGGCACCACTCCCTAGTCTCCGGGAAGAGGTGTCGCAAGTCGTCCCTCTCCCGGCACCGGTCATCGTCAGCATCGCCCCACCGCCGGCGCCGCAGACGTCGTCGCTCTTCGGGATCGTCCGGCAGCGGGTCCCCCAGCGGCTCTTCCTGGCATCACCGCTGGCACTGATCTGGCTCGGGATCCCGGACCCGGCGCCAGGAGGAGGTACTTCCACCAGCACTGACACCGGCACAGGCATCACAGCCAGCACCGGCATCGCAGCCTATACCGACACCGGCACTGGCGTTGCCCTCGGCACTGGTGCCGCCCCCGGGTTGGCCCCAAGCCCCCTGGCAGTGGCCATTTTGGGGCCCGTGGGCAGCCCAGATGGGGCAGGGAACTTCGTCGGCCCCTGCGTCTGTGACTCAGTTACCTCCCCAACAGGCACCTTCGGTGCAGGACGGTAACCACTCCTCAGAGGAGGAGGAGGAGGAGGAGGAGGAGGACCCTGGGGAGGGCCCCTCTACTGGACCCCGCCACCCGTCCTATTCATCGTCGCCGGACGAGGTGGCCGTCAGGGACCAGGGGGCCCCTCTTATTGACTTCAGGGCTCACCAGGAGCTCCTGAAGCGGGTAGCCTCAAACCTTGGCCTGGAGGTCAAGGTTCTGGAGGAAGAGGTGGAGCCCCTCTTCGGGTGTGTGGGGACACAAGGACCATCCAGGGTGGCCCTCCCCGTTCATGAGAGGGTCTTGCGCCTGGCTAAGGCCGTTTGGCAGACCCCTTCCTCGGTCGCCCCCACGTCTAAGGGCACCGAGAAGAAGTACTGTGTGCCAGCCGAGGGGCACGAGTACTTGTATACGCACCCTGCCCCAGGTACTCTGGTTGTGGACGCTGCCAACTAAAAGGACAGGCAAGGGGCTCAGAGCGCCTCCCCTAAGAACAAGGAGAGTAGGAGACTAGACCTTTTCGGCAGGAGGGTCTACTCCATGGGGGCGCTCCAATTCAGGGTGGCGAACCACCAGGCCCTCTTGGGCAGGTACAATCTAAACTTGTGGGACTCGCTGTGAAGGTTCGCAGAGTCCCTGCCCTAGGACCAGGCTGCGGACTTCGCCACGGTTCTGGAGGAAGGAGTGACTGTGGCCAGTGGAGCCCTCCAGACTGCCTCTGACGCTGCAGACACAGCCAGTAAGGTGATGGCCTCCACCGTCGCCATGTGGCGTGCAGTGTGGTTGCAATCCATGGACCTGTCCCAGGAGGTGCAGCACTCTATCCAGGACCTGCCATTCGATGGAGCCACCCTCTTCTTGGAGAGGAGGGATGAGAAGCTGCACGCCCTGAAGGACTCAAGGGCAACGCTGCGCTCCTTGGGTCTCTATACCCCTCAGGCGGCGAGATTACAGGCCCGCCAGCAGCCGCAGCAGCCGCCACAGCGGCAGCGGCAGCAACCTAGGCCACTGCCTAGGCCTTTCCCTCCCACAAGGGGTAGGGATAGGAACAGGGGCTCTGGACGGCGGGACCGCACCGCGTCATCCAATTCTTCCCAGAGAGGACCCTCCTAGGGCTCCAAAGGGAAGCGCAACTTTTGACGGTGCGCCCAAGGGTGGCACCGTCTCCCCTTCCCTGGGTTCCCCCCCGCCTTTTCGGGACAGGCTAAGGCCCTACCTCGGCCTGTGGTGGGTTATCACTTCGGACCGCTGAGTCCTCAAAACCATGCGCCGGGGTTACACCCTCCAGCTGGTGGCTTCCCCCCCTCACTCACCTCCCGCCCCGTCCCTCTTCTGGGACCCCTCTCATGAGCAATTACTCCTTCAGGAGGTCCGCTCCCTCCTGCTCAAGGGAGCCATAGAAGCGGTTCTGCCGCTCGAGGTGGGGAAGGGGTTCTACTTGAGGTACTTCCTCGTTCCCAAAGCCAAGGGAGGCCTCAGGCCTATATTGGACCTGCGCAGGTTAAACAGGTTCATAAGGAGGTTAAAGTTTCGCATGGTGTCCCTAGCGTCCATCATTCCCGTTCTGAACCCAGGGGATTGGTTTGCCGCCCTCGACTTGAAGGATGCGTACTTCCACGTCTCCATCCTTCCCGCCCACAGGCGGTACCTAAGGTTTACAGTAGCTGGTGCCCACTACCAATTTATGGCCTTGCCCTTTGGCCTGTCTTCCTCCCACAGAGTGTTTACCAAATGTATGGCGGTAGTGGCGCCTTCCTGAGGCGCAGGGGGGTCCAGATATTTCCCTACCTGGACGACTGGTTGATAAGGTGCAAGACCAAGTCGCAGGTGCGCGAGGCGGTCTCCTTCGTCCAGGCCACTTGCCATGCTCTGGGGCTGCTCATCAACGAGCAGAAATTGACACTGTCGCCGGTACAGCGCATAGAGTTCATAGGGGCATCCCTAGACTCGGTGCGAGCCAGAGCCTCCCTCCCACGCTCGAGGTTTGAGGCCATGGCAGCGATCATATCGCAGCTTCAGAGGTGCCCCACGATGACAGCCAGGCAGTGCCTGCAGCTGTTGGGCCACATGGCCTCGTGCACCTATGTAATGAGGTTGGCCCGGCTCAGGCCCCTCCAGGGTTGGTTGGCCACGGTATATGTGCCCAGCAGGCACACTCTGGACAGGGTGGTTACAGTGCCCCCCGTGGTGTTGGGGTCGCTGAACTGGTGGCTGGACCCCAGTGTTGGAAGGGGTTCCCTTCAGAGCCCTCACGCCCTCGGTCACTCTGATTACAGATGCATCGGACCTTGGGTGGGGAGCTCACATCACCAGTGGTCTGACCACACGGGGACGCTGGTCCCAGGGAGAGACTGCCCTCCACATCAGTGTCAAGAAACTGAGGGCGGTCAGACTGGCATAAAGAGTGTTTCGCCACTCTTTATTGGGGAAAATGGTACAGGTGCTGACGGACAATACCACGCGATGTTCTACATCAACAAGCAAGGGGGAGCGCGCTCCTCGGCTCTGTGCCAGGAGGCGCTTCGTCTTTGGGACTTGGCAGTGAGGTATGATTTCTGTTTAACCGCCTCTCACCTCCCGGGGGTCAGGAACGACGAGGCGGACCGCCTCAGCAGGTCGTTTCTACTCCAACACAACTAGTCGTTGCATCCGGAGGTAGCGGCCAGGATTTTCCACGAGTGGAGTGTTCCCCGACTGGACCTGTTTGCGTCGTCCTAGAACAGGAAGTGCCCGAGGTTCTGCTCGCTCCGGGGTCGCGAGCCGGGCTCCCTTTCCGACGCGTTCCTCATCGAATGGACGAGGACCCTCATGTACACGTTTCCCCCCTTCCTGCTTCTGCCCAGAGTCCTCTTGAAGATCAAGAGGGACAGAGTGGACGTGATACTGATTGCCCCAGCGTGGCCGAGGCAGTACTGGTACAGCCTGCTGTAGGACCTCTCGGTCGCCCCGCCGATCGAGCTCCCGAGGAGACCGGACCTGCTCTCCCATGACCACAGTCGCCTGTTGCATCCCAGCCTGGACTCCCTGCACCTGACGGCCTGGAGGCTCTCTGGCTGACGGAGGAGGAAAGAGCCTGCTCGGAGCAGGTCCAACGCGTGCTTCTGGGAAGCAGGAGGCCCTCCACGCAGATTGCCTACAGGGCCAAGTGGAGGAGGTTCACCTGCTGGGCGGAGTCGCATGGCGTAACCCCCGGTACGTCCCCCGTGCAGGCTATCCTCGATTACCTGCTGCAGCTTAGGCTGCAGGGGCTAGCGCTAGCCTCCCTCAGGGTGCACTAGCGGCCATCTCGGCTTTCCATCAGCCGATGGGGGGGAGGTCCCTGTTCTCCCACCCCATGTCAGTGAGGTTCCTCAGGGGGGTTGAGGGGGGTCCATGACCTGGTGCCTCCGTGGGATCTGAACCTGGTCCTCAATAGACTGACGGGGGCCCCCTTTGGACCCTTGGCCACCTGTCCCATGCTGATCCTGTCCTGGAAGGTGGCCTTTCTCATGACCATTACCTCAGGTAGGAGGGTCTCTGAGCTAAGAGCTTTGACCTCGGAGCCCCCCTATACCGTGTTCTTCCGGGATAAGGTGCAGCTGAGGCCTCACCCAGCATTCCTGCCTAAGGTATTCTCCCGGTTCCATTGTAACCAAGATATTTTCCTCCCCGTGTTTTTTCCTAAACCGCACGGGTCCGAGGACGAGAGGAGACTACACACCCTCGACGTAAGAAGGGTGCTGGCATTCTACCTCGAGAGGACGAGGCCATTCCGAAAGACCACGCAGCTCTTTGTCGCGGTGGCAGAGAGGATGAGGGGTTCCCCGGTCTCCGCCCAGTGCATCGCCAAGTGGATCACCGCCTGCATCCGGCTCTGCTACGAGCGTGCAGGCGTCCAGCTTCCCGGAGTGGTGATGACGCACTCGACGAGGGCCCAGGCCGCGTCGGCGGCCTTCCTGAAAAGGGTCCCCCTGGATGGCATCTGCAGGGCTGCCACCTGGTCTACGGTGCACACCTTTGCTGCGCACTACGCTGTCGTCCAGCAGTCAAGGGAGGACGCGTGAGTTGGCAGAGCCATGCTGAGGGCAGCTCGCCGATGACTCCTACCCACCTCCAGGTATGGCTCGTTAATCACCTAAGTGGAATGCATATGAGCAATCACTTGAAGGAGAAAACATAGTTACTTACCAGTAACTGTTGTTCTTCGAGATGTGTTGCTCAGATCCATTCCACACCCACCCTCCGTCCCCGCTGTCAGAGTCGGCAGAAAGAAGGAACTGAGGAGGGGAGGGGCCGGCAGCACCCTATGCCGCCGCATGAGGGAGGCACTCCAGGGGGCGCCGAGGCCGGCCCCTACAGGGGCTGCTAGGGAAAAAGTTCTCCGAGGGCCGTGCACGAGGGCGCGCACGCACCTAAGTGGAATGGATATGAGCAACACATCTCGAAGAACAACAGTTACTGGTAAGTAACTATGTTTTATTTGTCTATTATTTAATTAAACTCCCTTCTTAGCCAATACACTGTTAGCATTATTTGCTTAACAGAACATTTCAAACATAATAATTTTATGTCCTTTGCATAACACATTGCTTAAGGAGAAGATATTTATGTGTGGTGTAGAAGATATGTCTGTCTGTCTCTGTTGGGATTGCCTAAAAGTTAAAAGATTTTGTAACTTTGACTGTTTCAAACCACTTCTTTTTACCGTATTTCCCTTTAATCCATTGCTTAAATTCTCTTGTGAAAGGGATCCCTTCAGTGATTGTAATATAATATTTTTGTATTTCATTTGTTTTGTACTTCCCAATTTCCAGAGAGGAATACTCTGCAAACATGGCAAATATACCTGTTCTAAAAGGAGGCAGAATTTGCAGGCTCAGAATAAAGGAGTGGCTAATTTGAATCCCAAAGTAATCAAACCATCAGCTGTCTTTGTTTTCTGCGGAGTAGTGAGGCATAATTAGGTTAATGGTTCCTGCCTCCAGCTGTGTGTCTCCTTCAACAGAACAAAGGCAGCTCCACTGAGATTTTATAATACAGTATACCTTTTTTTTTTTTTTTTTTTTTAACTTGGAGAGGATTAATAAAGGTTACTTCAGTGTGCTGGAGTTGTAAAGCTTCAGGTGCGTAATGTGAAGTTACTGCTTTCTAAGGGTATGACTACACTGCAGACTGAAGTTGATTTACTTTAAATAGACTTTCACCTGTCGAATTTTCACACCACACCCCTTGCAACAAGGTTTTGTGTCCCCACTCGCCACATGTGGGTTGACATTCAAAGCAGTGCACTGTGGGTAGCTATGCCAGAATGCAACTAGCCACAGAGGCTTTTGGGAAGTTTGCCGTCCTCCCATGATGCAATGTGCTTCCTCCCCCTCCTTTCTTGTCCCAAATAAATTGTAAATGCTTTTTCATGCCGTTTTTCTACGCCACGCACATGCCATTGCTGGAGGGACATGGAGCCCACTCAGCTCTACACTATCATTGTGAGCATCACAATACCTCACAACTTATCCTGCAGTGTTTTCAAAGGCAAGAGATGAGCCACAGCATGGAAAATAGCGGTTTTGGTCTTGGGAAACAAGCACATATTGGTGGGATTGTATCATGACGAAGGTGTGGGGTGAATAGCATGGCTACAGAACTTTCCTATGCAAAAGGCCACTTTCTTTGAACTTTGCATGGAGCTGTCCCCAACTCTGAAGCACATGAACGCTCGCTTGAGACCAGCTCTGACAGTGGAGAACTGAGTGGCCATTGCTCTGTGGAAGCTGGCAACCCCAGACTGCTACTGGTCAGTTGGGAATCAATTCAGAGTCGTTAAATCCACTGTTGGAGCTGCTATGATGCAAGTACGCAGGGCCATCAATAGGCTTTGGTTAAGAAGGGTAATGACTTCGGGAAACATGCAGGATAATAGCGGACAGGTTTGCCGCAGCGGGGAACCCAAACTGGGGAGAGCAATAGATGGCACGCACGTCCCTATCCTAGCGCCTGACCACCTTGCCACAGAACACATAAACTCAATGGTGTTTCAAGCTCTTGTTGATCACAGGGCAAGTTTCACTGACATCAACGTGGGACGGTCTGGAAAGGTGCATGAAGTGTGCATTTTTAGGAAATCGGGTCTGTTCAATAAGATGCAGGCCAGCACTTTCTTCCCTGACCAAAAAATAAACATTGGGGATGTGGAAATGCCAATAGTGATCCTGGGGGATCATGCCTACCCCTTGCTCCCTTGGCTAATGAAGCCCTACGCTGGGCACCTGGATAACGAGAAGGAACGTTTCAATAATAGGTTCAGTAAGTGCAGAATGGTGGTGGAATGTGCACTTGGTTGTTTAAAAGCCAGATGGAGATGTCTATTTACTAGGCTTGACACCAGTGAAAAGAGCATCCCATCAGTTATATCTGCATGCTATGTGCTCCATAATTTCTCCCCACTCAAGCTATGACTAAATAAAGATAGATTTTTTTTTAATGCCACAGTTTTATTTGTGACCCATTTTAATGGGGGAAAGGAAGATAACTTAACATTGTAAAGTGTCACTGTGCAAGCAACTGTGGTTGCGTGCAGTTCTTAATGGGGCCATCGTGTCCTCCTGCTCACCTCCACCGGTGTGGAGTGCAGCATGTACTGCACCCTGCTCAGTCTCCTCCTAGACGACTTGGGATGGGGGCTGACAACAAAACGGAAGGCAGCAGAGAGTTTTGGAGGGGCTGCAGAAGGAGTCTGTCCTGCCGCTGCTCTTCCTGGAGCTCTGCCAGATACCTCAACATGTCAGACTGATCCGTCATAACATGCAACATCTCCTTTTGTGTATCATGCTCCTGGTCCTGTGCAGATCTTCTGTGTGCCATGTCCATATCTAGTTTTTCAGACAAGGACGTCCTCCAGGCTCTGAGCTCTGTGTCAGCAGCTGTGGAAGTGTTCATTAGTTTGCTGACATGTCATCCCACATTTTTTTTTCTGCTTCCTAATATGGGAAAGTCTTTCAGCTGGAGTTTGGCAAGGAGGGCCGAAGGCCAAGGTGTCTACTGTAAGATAAGCAAAGGACAAAGTTGCCATTGTTAACTGACCCAAAGTAGTAAAGGAAATGTTACAATGTAAAAAGTATTCCCCTTCATGTTCACAAGGCTAAGCTAGAACCGCATTCTATTCTGTACATCTCGGAAGGGTCGGACTGGCGTTACAGACATGGTAATCAAGGGACCCTTGCATCTGTTATAGAGAGGCTTCATTAGCACTAAAATCCATAATCCACACTTGAGCAAGGAGAGGGATCACCGGGCTGCCCAGTAACATGCCAAAGACCAGTTTGGGAGAAGGTGGATAGAGGACACTGTGGGTGAATTGTAGTAGCAGAAAACATAGGACAACCAGTGTCCCAACCCATAATGTCCATTGCAACAGTGCTAGGACTAGGAATAGTCTTGGGGAGGCACCCAGGGACCCTGTCCGCAGCAGAGGAATAAAACAGAGTGACTGTATTGGTTGGGGACTTTAAACTTGTGCCTTTTTCCCTAAGTGATCATGTGTGATATCAGTTTCCTGAGGGTAATGCAGGCGGCAAGGGAAGATTTGCTGCAAATATCAGGGTACAGGCCTGGCCCTTATGCTGCTATGCTGTGTTCCATGATGATGCCTGCTCATTTAATAGCAGAGTGGTGGGGAAAAGTATCCTACTGTGGTAGAAGAAATAAGACTACCCTCCCCGGAAACCTTCTGCAAAAGTTAACAGATTATCTACATGAAAGTTTCCTTGAGATATCCACAGAGGATTCTTGGAGCATACCTCAGCATTTAAATAATCTGTTCCTGGAGTAGCCTTCCACTGAAGTTTGCCACCACGCAGTAAGACCCTCCCCTCAAAAACACACACTCCTTTTAAGAATCTGGACTGGGGACATAACTGCAAAAAAAAGATTTGCCACACACACTCACCCGATGTGCCTGCCCCTGCATCTCGATCAGTCCCGCTATCTTGTGTGTGGCTGGACTGCTCAGGGTAACGAACAGGTCCCAGCTCTCAGGGAGAATGGATAATCCGCTTTCCTGCACCCTGCTCTCCTCGTCCTCCTTGTCCACAGAGTCCTCCTCATTCGTCCTGAACTAGGATTCTTCGGAGGTATTGATGCTGCCTGGTGGCACAGTGGTGGGGTCCCCGTCGAGAGTTGCATGCAGCCCCCCATTAAAGCTGCTTGTTTCGGGCGAGGAGTCAGAACAGCCGTTAGCTTCCCATTTTCTGATAAGTCTGCCTCAGCTCTTTGATCTTAACATGGCACTGCTGCACGTCCCTGTTGTGCCCCTTCTCCAGCATGCCGCGAGATATCTTCTCGTGGATTTCTACATTTCTTTTGCTGGCTCGGAGATGAGCCAGAACAGACTCTTCACCCCACAGATCAATGAGATCCAAGAACTCTGGTCAACTCCAAGCTGGAGCGCATTTGGGCCATGCAGTCATCATGAGCAGTTCAGCTACAAAGCTCTCTCACGCTGTCCAAACCGGAAATGGAAATTCAAAGTTTCCCAGGGCTTGAGGGGAGGTGCTATTTCCTGTTTACACGTCCATGTTACAGCAGTGTGTGAATGTCCAGAGCGGTCACAATGGGGCATTTTGGGATACCTCCGAGAGGCCAATGGCATTGATTTCTGCCTACACTGACACACATTCGACCCATGGAATTCGAGTTCAGCACTATGCCACTTGCAGAGATGGTTTTATTAGGTCGACTTTTACCAAGCTTTAAATCAACAGAACTTACATGCCAGTGAAGACGCATATTTTAGGTGGTCAATGTAAGCGGCATTAGGTTGACCTCCATTGCCAGCGTAGACCAGGCCTAAAATAACACACAGTTGCACTTATCTAGATTACATCCCCACAGAACAGGACCATGTACACAGAGATGTATTTACATCTGGAACGTGTACAGAAATTGGGTATTTGTATATGGAGATAGCCAATCAGGCATCCAACTACTCACATATACATGCAGTTTTGTTGTATTTCTGTAGGCCCACTAATCACATGCAATTGTGCTCTGGGAATTGGGTTCTGAATATGCCCTTTTTCATAGAACTGCAAGGAGACTCTTGTTTTCTTGGCCAGAATTTCCCTTCTCTGCACTTTTCTACATTGTACTGTGCTCCAGCTTGTCTCATTTGGTTGCCACCATCTTCCAGCTGAACTAATGTCATTTGCAGAATGCTTTAGGTTCTTTTGGGTTGAAATGAGGTATAGAAATAGGTTCCTTAGGTTGGACATTAGGAAAAAGTTTTTCACTAGGAGGGTGGTGAAGCATTGGAAGGGTTATCTAGGGAGATGGTGGCATCTCCATCTTTAGAGATTTTTAAGCTGAGGCTTGACAAAACCCTCGCCGGGATGATTTAGCTGAGGATAGTCCTGTTTGAGCAGGGGATTGGACTAGATGACCTCCTGAGGTCCCTTCCAACTCTAATATTTTATGATTCTATGATTCTAAATATAGAATCTTTGGATTACATGTTGTTCGAAGTCAGCAATTGGGGCCCAACCACCTGCTTCTACTGGGAGTTGAAGGTGGATAGTGGGCATGAAGCCCTGACTGGACCAGAGAAGGGAGGGTAAAACGTGGGAACCCAGCCTGGCCTGCCCAGTGGTATGTATGAGGAGTTCAGAGCCATGGGGGAGTAGCAACAGGAAGGGACAAACTGGGGGGGAGGGAGTGGGTAGATGTGTGGGGAACCATTTGAATAATTTCTGATTTGTATAGCCCATTGTCTTTGGTCTGTGATTTGTGTAGCTTTTGGATCCCTTCCCTCCCCACTCCACTTTTATTAACACAGAGTCCCAAATCCTGTGCTCCCTGGGCACCTTGTTTATCTGCTTACTCTGCCTCTGGTTTATTTAGGTTGGTGGGTTTATTCTATTTTACTTTAATCACAATAATCACCATCTCCATTTGTGGCTGGAGAGGCAGAGAGCCAGGCCAGGAGTGCGTTCAGTGATCGTTCTTGGTGTATGCGTCTGGGAAAGATGTTCATTTCCCAGTTTGCCAAGAGCAGCAAAATTTCAAGCTAGCACTGATATACTACTTTGAATGTGTGAGAGCTGGCATCTCTGTTTTTTCTAAAATTGATGCTTTGTTTTAACCACAAGTTATTGGTTTTGAGGCAGGAATAATTGGGTAACATTTTATGGCCTGTATTATGCAAGAAGTCAGACTAGATGATATATAATGGTCCCTTCTGGCCTTTAAAATCTATGACAAAATATAATAATAGAAATTGGAGATGGAAGAACCAATGAATCTTTTAGTCCATCCCCCACCAAAGCAAGATTGTTCCCAAAATTGCTTTTTCTAATGCTTTCTCCAGTCTAGTTTTGAAATCTTTTAAGCAATGTGACATCCACTGTGAAATCCTAGGTAGTCATAAATTTGTTTTTGTAGAAACTGACACATTATAAGCCTGTTTCAATCAAATATTAGCCAGGAGTTTTCTTATATATGTAGCAGTACAAAAAATGAATTGGGTATTATGCAGATTTCTGTTGTGTAGAAAAATTTCTGCTTTTGCACATTAGAAACATAATATACGTGAACAGAATGTCAACATATGTTGATGCTAGTACTAAAAATTCTAAATCTATTAACTGTATTTACTAAATAAACTGTTGAATTAATCAGCCACCAACACTGGCTGTTGAAGACTGTTGATCCTTTTTATTAACTGGTCATAAATCAGCACATTTCTTGATTGTGGCATAAGTAATTACATTAGTGCTTTGACAAATACAGTTTAAAGATATTCTGATCAAGGGAGGGAGAGAAAATGATCTTTTAATTTGTAAACTGGTAAAATTATTTCTTTCTTGCACTTATTTACATGTTATCACTTTGTATCCAGGTGATCAGCTTTTTCAGCTCCCGGTTGGAGCAAGCTGGAGCGCAGCTGTCAGTGGAGAGAGTTCTGGAAATTATCAAACAAGGAGCTGTTGCATTGCCCAAAGACAGGCTAAGAGTAAGTGCTGGCAAAGACTTAGTCAATTAAAATATAGTGTTCCAATTAATTGTCAAGATATCATTTTTCTTTTGAGATCAGGTCATAAGGTACTGCATTACGGATTGTAATATGTATGTGTTTTAATTTAAAATACTTCATTAGTTTGGACTGTAAGCTTGTTTGGAGTTATTTATTTATTTATTTGTAAAATGTATGTTCTTGATTTGCTAATGAATTTTGGATGCCTACAATTTGGAGGAATTAGAACGTATCCAGGGTTGGCCTTTCTCATAATGTCTCAAAGTTTAATTGTTTTAACACTGTTGACATTCTCAATGAGGCCCTCATCGTTTCCCATTTTTACTGCTGCATCGTCATCCTCTCTGGCCTTCCAGACACCTGGATTGCTCCTTTCAGGTCCATTCAAAATGTTGATAAGATCATTTTCCTGATCCATAGTTCAGTGGTAGGAACAAAATAGTCTAGTGCAGGGGCGGAGGTTTTTTTTTGGTCAAAGTCCACATTTGTCAACTATAGTCAAGATCCAGACTCCAGATAAAATAATAATAATAAAATAATTAATTTTAATAATAATTTTTAAAACTAATACCAATGATAATAAGTAAATAAAAAGATTTTGGGGTCAGTTCAAAAGTATTTGGCCCCCAGTCTGCCTATTGACTACCCCTAGTCTACTGGAAACAAACCTACGGCCTTCAGAATGCTAATCTTGCTCAGCCTAGGCATCCTAGTGTGATCACTTACTCTGCCTAGAACCTCAGCTCCCCATCTGTATAATTGGGATTATAGCACTTTCCTTCCTCACAGGGAAGGGTAAAATCACAGGGTTATGAGGGTAAAGTCCACTAATGATTGTGTGGTGCTCAGATATTACAGAAATGAGGGCCATATAAGTACCTAGATAGATAGATGTAACTCCCATTTTTGAAACACTCCACCTTCTCCACTTCATTGAATACATGCACTAATCCTTATATTTTAAGGCTCTTCACGGCCCAACCCCTCCCTCACTATCCAATCTTTTGTATTACAGCACTGTCATTCCTCTCTATTGCTGTTCGGCCAACAGTAGCACCCTCCAGCACCCATTCATCTGCTTCTCGCACCACCATCTTCACCCACTCTTCCAAGCTATCCCTTATGCATGGTTCTCCTTCCCCAGGCTAGTCTGTAAAATCAGTACCTTGTCCCTTATAAAATTCCTCCTCCAGATCCACTTCTAGTGTGATACCTTCAGGAAACTTTCAACTGATAATTGGGCATGGCAGAGGTTGAATGGCCAGTTATGACTACTGATATTGTATTGATTTATACCTTATTTAAAACAAAAACAAACAAACAAAAACCCTGGGAACTATCTAGCTGTGCATGTGATTAGCTTATGTAAGCACATGTTCTTGTTACAGTTTCCTTCATCCTCCGTGTCCCATTTGCTACATCCCCTTTTGTCTTATAATCTCATAGACTCATAGACTCATAGACTCATAGGTCAGAAGGGACCAATATGATCATCTAGTCTGACCTCCCGCACAAGGCAGGCCACAAAACCCTACCCATACACATTTATAACAACCCCGAACCCATGACTGAGTTATTGAAATCCTCAAAAGTGAGATTTGAAGACCTCAAGCTGCAGGGAATCCACCAGCAAGCGACTCATGCCCCATGCTGCAGAGGAAGGCGAAAAACCTCCGTGGCCCCTGCCAATCCGCCCCGGAGGAAAATTCCTTCCCGACCCCAAATATGGCGATCAGCTAAACCCTGAGCATGTGGGCAAGACTCACCAGCCAGCACCCAAAAAAGATTTCTCTGCAGTAACTCAGTTCCCATCCCATCCAGCATTCCCACAGACCATTGAGCAGACTTATCTGCGGATAATCCAAAATCAATTGCTCAAATTAAACTATCCCATCATAACATCCCCTCCATATACTTATCAAGCTTAGTCTTAAAGCCAGATAAGTCATTTGCCCCCACTACTTCCCTCGGAAGGCTATTCCAGAACTTCACTCCCCTAATGGTTAGAAACCTTCGTCTAATTTCTAGTCTAAATTTCCTAATATCCAATTTGTACCCATTCGTCCTCGTGCCTATATTAGTACTAAACTTAAATAATCCCTCTCCCTCCCTAACGTTAATCCCCCTGATATATTTATATATAGCAAGCATATCCCCCCGGAGCCTTCTTTTGGCCAGGCTAAACAAGCCAAGCTCTTTGAGTCTCCTTTCATAAATTAGAGTGTAAATTCTTCGGAACAAGGAACTATCTTATGCTCTATATTTGTACACCAATTCTGAATGGGTCTGCTAGGTGGTAATTGACTAAACACTAAGAGTTTCTAGGTCCAAGTCCTGTGCTCACACTGCTATTTCATGTCCCTCTTGTTACTGGGGTTTTGGTTTTACCATTATATTGTGACAGTACCACAGAAACAATCTGAAGATGAACACTCATCTTAAGTTATTTCCATTCCATGTATGGAATTATTAGAGAAAAAGTATTCTTGTATGAATAACTAGAAGCTCCAGGTAATCAAAAGATTAATAGTGTTGCTTGACATAGATTCATTGTTAGATAATGAATCGAAGTACAGAAAGATCTGAGGTTCATTCATTGCTTCTTTAGTGTGCCAAATTGATGTGATCTAGGAACCTTGAGATATCTGTGGACTCATGTGCACATTCACTCACATATATTGATGTAGACCATTTATTTAACATAGGCCTTCCATGTTGTTATACTGATAAGGCAACTCAAGTATTAAACCAGCTAGTATGCCAGATTGCCAGTTGAAAGAAAATTGGTTTCAAGGCAAATATTCTGATAAATATAGATATGTATATTCATAAAGAATGTTCAGAATAGTATGTTAGTTAATACATGGTGTCGTCTATCAATTAATCAAACCTTTTTACAAACATTAAACCCTACCAATTCTTATGAGACAAGGAACTAGTGTACTTCCTTTTTTAAGGATTAGTAAACTGAGGCACAGAAAGCTTGTCTCTTTCCAAAAGTCACCCAAGTTAGGGGTAGGGCCAGGAAGGAGAGGCTAGGCATTCTGACTCCTATTCCCCTACTCTGACCACTAGATAATAACACTCATTCCCAAGTACTGACTTCATTATTGTTGCCCCTTTGCTGACCAAAGGTCAGATTAGAGCAGGTCAGTTTCTTGTCTGTTGCAGATACCAGTGAGGCAGAGTCAAGGTTTTCCTCAGTGATGTGTGCTTGACTGCCCTGTCCCTCAGAAGAAGCTGTTTTGTGCCTCTCTCTCTGTCTGTCTGTCTCTCTCTGTCCATGGCACCTCATAGGCCTTCCTGCTCTAGTCCCTGATTTTTTCACCTGGGAAACTCCTAGCTCAAGGAGAAGGTAGATGCCTAGGAAGGTCAGCCTGGACATCTACTCTTTTTGTGTAGCAGCTCTGCACCACAAAGGAACCTGAGAGCTTCAACTGCCAAGCAAAGGAAGTGCCTTAATTCACACAATACCATGAATGAGACTTGCCATGTTTAGCTCTGTTTATGGGGTGTTTCCTCTGGAGTGCTTATGCACTTTGGTTGATGAACAATAAAACAAATCATGGGGTGGAAGGAGAAGAACTGAAGCAGTGTTTTCAGTCACTGATTCAAGGCAGACGCACGTCCTGGTAGTTCAGTTGCGGGTTTTATTTTTCAATATATATAAAAATAAAGGAAAATAAATGATCTAAAATAATGAATATTCTTCACTCACTTATTGTGGGCTCAGTGGAAAAAATAACTTCACAGGAATACCATTTACTTAAATTTTGAGCATGTTGCTGTAGCCATTGTTAAAATATGAAAAAATGTAAACAAAAAAAAAGCATGTGCCACCATGATCCTGATCTACACTGGGTGCTTATCAGTTTCATGGCACTCCTTGCCACTCTAGTCACTTTCACACTGGGAACTGGCGTGTAACTGATGGGCACATAACTCAAATGCAAATCTCAAATTGCTAATGACATTTGCCTATTTAGTTAGATGTGTGAAAAATGGTCCCCTGAATCTATTTGGCAAATACATGCCAAGAACTGGAAGTTCTATGTCTTTGTGTCTTTACAGTTCTGAAGCAACCTCAGTGCTGTTCAAGATAAACAAAGTATAATTAACATTACTTTAAATCATGTGCTTTTAGCCATATACTGTGTAAGTCAGGGAAAGTCCAAGCTGAGTAATTAGCCTTTTAGAAGACTCCAGCATAAACAGAGAGATAAAGGGCAGGTGCTGAAATCGAGAGCTGGTTATTTCTCCTTTAGCCTGAGAGAGGAGATAAATGAAGCTAATAAACCTGGGACTGAGGTGGAAACCACAGCTCATAGATAGAGCTGTCTCCTTTGCAGACAAGCAGCCCACAATCTAGGCTCCCTGTTTTATTGCAGAAGCTTATTAAGAGCAATTTAAAGATCATGGTGATAGGTGAAAATTGGCCTCAGTGTCTCTCTCTCTCTTTCTCTCTCTCTCTCTCTCTCTTTTAAATTCACAGGTTGTCTTTCTTCCTTTCAATGAATTATCTGTAGTTTGAGGATTAGGAGCGTGAGAGAAGTGAGACTGTGTCTGGAGTCTGGCAGTTATCTCAGGATTTTCAGTAGGAGTTAGCCAGCAGATAACTGCGCTTTTACAATAAGTGGGAAAACTTGTTCTGAATGCCAGATATTAACTGGAAGCTGACATTTGGGTTCATGGAGTGAACACGCTTGAGAGACCACATTTCATGCTTTTGAAAGAAACTTCCCACTGGCTAAAGTCATCTAAACTAAAAACATTTTATTTTTGCATACACTTGCTGAAGTTGGATTTCCGCTCTGCCTGATTTTTTTCCACTGTGTGTTAATTTGTATTTGCTCCTTTTTTCTATGTTTCTTTATAATCTCTCCCTGTGCTCTATAGAAGCACTGTATGCTGTGCCTCTTTGATATGAGACAAGCATTTAATAGTCATTAAAGCTTGTTCTAGTTTATGAGTAATAAAACGTACTTAACAAAATGTAAAAGGAGAAAAGCTTTGTTCTATCCAGTCTGTGAGCCCTGACTGAACAGAAAACTAGGGTTTGAGTGTTTCGGGCATGTCTCAGGGTATGTCTACAAAGCATTTCGGAGCGAACCTCCTAGCCCAGGTCGCATCAGGGTCCGAACTCCAGCCCATTCCTCAACTTCAAGGCACTTTCTATGCAGGTATTTTTAGGCCACTAACATGAGTCCTGCTAGCCCAAATCTGTTGACCTGGGCTGGGAGGCTCACTCCAGAATCCTGTGTAGATATACCCTCTCAGGCTTGCTGCTCTCTTAGCTGAGCAGTTCTAGCTTCCTCAATTCCTGTTTGCTTCCTTGGAAGCAAGCCCATAGTCACCAGATAGCAGGGAGTATGGAGGGAATGGGAAATTGGAGACAGGATTGTTCTTGAGCACTGCTTAACAGTTGGCCCAGAACTGCTGTACAGCCTTCGCATACTAGCCACCTAATTGCAGGAGTACTGCCAACCCCAAAAGTTAGATCATCAGAAGACAGACAATGAAATCAATATAATTAAACTAAATTATGTTTTTGTGCCAGGGTAGCGATAGAGGACTCCGTCTTCTGGCCTGGAGCTTTTAGGACTTGTCTGCACTGAAAAGTTAACTCAAGTTATAGATCTAGAGTTGTCCCTAATTTAACTCTTGTCCATGCACAAAACCCATTAATTTGACTTGGTTGGCCCAAGAGAAGAGGTCTAGGCTTAAGCTAGAGTGAGCACAATTTGTCTGCTGCTAATATAACCACTACAGCATCAACACAGGCTAGCATCACTCAAATGCCTCTAGCTCTCCAATGTTTTCCCACAGTTCCCCCCACGTGCTTAGAAAGGTCAGACAAGTTCTCCCACAGTACACTGTAAAAGTATTCGTAGAGCAGCTTAGCTTACTGCTGTCCTAAAAATTGTGACATATGCCCCCAGAAATCTTAGCATCATGCACAAGTGAGTGCAGCGTTAGTGTGGCTGCAATAACTCGTGTTTTCACAGTATGATTACTCTCACGTTGAGCTAAGCTAACTGGAGCGGAGAAACTCAAGTGTAGATAACTCAAGTAAGCTCTGCAGTGGGCATACCCTTCAAGGAAAGTGCCTTTGACCCCCCCAGAAGATGGGAGAAAGAAGCTCCTGAATTTACAGTGCAGTGGATAGCCAATATTCCAGTTCCGTTGCTAGGTTCTCAGAAGACTGGAAAGGTTCTGCTCTCTCCTGTGGGGTGATCAGAAGGGTGTTGTCATCTTTTGTTCACTTCCTTACCCCATATGAAGTTCATAGTCAGGCATGGCCTGAGCCATGCAGAGTGCCATTCAGCAAATAAATACTGTGTGCGTAAATCTTGTGCAGTATGAAATCAACCCCTAAACTGGTGTCACTTTCAAATAATGGACGTGTATTGGCAACTGCAGTTTGTGATACTAGGTTTGTCCTCGATCTGCCATTGCAGTGGTTCTCAAACTTTTTAAATGGAGCACCCCCTTCCCCCCCCCAGAATCTTGTCTAACAATCATACCCCCTTCCCCTGAATTGTGCCCCCCTTCCCCTTTCTGAAAGGGAGGGGGTCTTTTCAGAAAAAAACAGGGGCTCTTCCCGTGCTGTAGGCCCTAACTATCTCGTCCCCCAAACTTCCCCCTTCAGGAAAAAACTGGGTCTACTGTGCAGGAAGCAACCCCCTAACAATTGTGCCTCCCCTTCCCCCAAACCTCCCCTTTCAGGAAAAAAACAGGGCCTACGGCATGGGGGGGGAGTGCGGCAGCAGTAACACGGGAGCAGCAGCAGTGGGGAGCAGCGAGCAACAGCAGCAGCATGGCGAGCGTGCCCAGCAGCATCAGGGGTGTGGCGGCTGCTTCCATCTCCAGGGAGTGTGGAGTTGGTCTGGCTCTGTCCCCTGCTCCGCGCCCCCCGTGATCCATCTCACGCCCCCCCACTTTGAGAACCACTGTGCCATTGCATTGGGATTCTCAGATACTGGCCTTGGCTTGTAGAACAAAATGTAAAAGGAAAAAAGCTTTGTTCCATCAAGTCCGTGAGCCCTGACTGAACTGAAAACCGGGGTTTGAGTGTTCCGGGCGTGTCGCAGGGTATGTCTACAAAGCATTTTGGAGCCAACCTCCTAGACCATGTTGCTTCAGGGTCCGATTTCCAGCCCATTCCTCAATTTCAGGGCACTTCCTATGCAGCTATTTTTAGGGCACTATCGTGAGCCTTGCTAGTCCAAGTTCGTTGACTTGGCCTGGGAGGCTCACTCCAAAACCCTGTGTAAACATACCCTCTACGACTGTTATCCCTGCTTTTGCCACCTTCCAACCATGTTACTGCAATATGCTCTTCAGGTGTTTGTTCTATGTCTGGTGCAAAATGCAACAACTCATGTCCTAAGTATGTTGGGGCACCATGAGTACATTTTCACCAGTGCTCCATGCTCTGGACTGGCCACCTATTTGCATATGAGCCCATATCAGGGTGTTGGTTACAACCAGTTAAACTTTACATTGTCCAGGGTGCAACTACACGAAAGATCATGCCTCACCCTGTGAACCATGACACTGGTTAAGATCAGATGGATTACTCTTTGATGATTCAAGAGTTTCATTGTAGGAGTCCTTGCAACAGGACGTTCCCCAGTGCTTGGAGATCACTTTGCTATGCCATGTCAGAACAAGACTTTGGTGAGCTTCAGGGCTCAATGCAAGGCATATTTGTTTACACAGGCCTTTAATTAAGCCATGGCAGACATACGGTTTACTAATTTAAACTGGTTGTCTCTGCCTGTGACTGTTTTATGTTAGTTTTAATTGTTGTAATAGTGCCCAGCTGCCATGGATGCTGGGCGCTGCGTAAGAATATGTAAATTAATGCCACAAGGCATTGCAAAGGAACAAATGGCAGATTAATGATGGCAACCAGGGACTCTGAGGCATAGTGCTGGGTAAGGGAGACTGAAAAGAAAACTTGCTAAATAAAAAAGTTCATCAGATTTTTCTCCATATTTATGTTTTTCTGCTCTGAAAGGTCAAGGATCTGGAAATACTGGAAGCTGACTATGTCTGATACATCCTTAGGTCTGATATTACGCAGGCAGCTGTAGTACACACTTCCCTTTACTAACCCACAGCTGCTGCTAACCCTTAACCTGAGGAAGATCAAACTGGAAGGAGGAATGTAGGATGTATTTTTGGCAAACCACTTTTGCAGCTCTCGAGAACTGATGCTAAAAACAATGTGTAGTGATTTTATTTACTTGGGGCAGCATGGACCATGAGTAAGAATCAAAGCACAGTATTAGCCAAACCAAAGCAATGCAGTTCAGACATTGGGCTGTGAATATCATTGCTTCATAATGAAAGAGAATGAGGCTTGGTCTACACCTAAAATTTAGGTTGTCGCACTCCGTGCATCATAGTTAGTCCAACCTAACCCCCACTGTAATAGACACAGCTAAGTTGACAGAACTGTCAAGGAGGTAGATTTAGTACAGTGACAGAAAAATCCCTTCGGTTGCAGTAGTAAGTGCCTACACTACAGCTGAGTAGCTGCAGCTGTTTCACTGTAGACCTTGTAGTGTAGACATAACCCTAAGATGTCAAACTTTCTCACTTCTCAGCTGACTGAGAAGCAGTGAATAATAATTCATGTTCCTTTTGAAAACATTTATACCCAGAGGTCATATTCTCACAGGCTTTTGGCAGAGAAGAATGCTGCCCATCCCTCAACAAATATGTCTTGGGACAGTCAAGAATTCCAGGAACAATTATCTGAAGTGTTGTGACAGGACTTATGACAGTGGATGGCCCGACTGAGGATGGTACTTAAGCAGGTGCCCAAGGGCTTGTCTATGCACAAACTTGCACTGGTTTAATTAAATGCTTCAGTTAAACTGGTAAAAACCCTTGTGAGGACACTCATATTTAATAGTGGTTTATTTCCAGTTAGTTTCCACAAAGGGATTTGCACCAGCTTAACTAAACTGGTTTATAATCACAGTTTAAGGGCTTCTCTATTCGGGGAGATATTCGAGAATAGCTG
The DNA here is from genome assembly GCA_007922155.1 of Mesoclemmys tuberculata. Lineage (NCBI taxonomy): Eukaryota > Metazoa > Chordata > Testudines > Chelidae > Mesoclemmys > Mesoclemmys tuberculata. The sequence continues at coordinate 12,190,172 of ML675629.1, read as the reverse complement.
TTCCTGATTAACTCCATGTGTGGGCACTCTTATTTGGAATAAGTGTGCTTTGGGCCACATCTACACGATAGGAGCTATAATGAGACAGCTACAGCCCAGTAGCTATGCTGCTGGAGCACCTTAAACTATGTCGATATTTACAGCAGTGTGTAGAGTACGTACACTGTACGCCCTCTAGCACAGATATAGATAACATAGGCCCGGTCTACACTTACCTTGGCCATTAGGCGTATCTCCTGTCAACTTTGCAGCGTCTCCTCCGCGCGGCGGCCATACTGCGCTGCGTCAAAGGGAACAGCGCTCCCTTCGACACAGCGCTACTCCACTTACGGGGGTGGTTTTCCTGCGTTGCTTCCTGGATCGACTGAGCGCGTCTATACAGACCGCTCAGTCGATCCAGAGCAATCGATGTGACAGCGGCGAATTTGCCGCCGTCAGCATAGACCCAGCCATAGTAAATGGTGAGGCACTGCTTTAGGTGAATGGAGTAGACATGCCAGAACCTTAATATATACCCTATATGGCTCTTTGCACACCCAATCATTGCCTCCCCCATCTATACTGCTGTTTTTAGCAGTGTAGTGTCCTGTTGCCTCTCCAGTTCTGTAACCTTTCCCTGCTGAAGGGAAAAGCTCTGACAGTGGGGAGGCCGCAGGGAAAGACTAAGGCTGTTCCCTGCTACTGGAACCTTTCCCTGCTTTCTCCTGCCTATCAGAGCCTTTCCCCACTGCCAGAATCTTTCCCTGTGACACTGCTCCTTTGTACCCTTTCTTGGGGAGCAAGCAGGGTATGTTCTCCAGGGTGCTGTAAGCATAGATATGGCAAAATATGACAAGTGCATGAAAATTAACTTTTCAGATGCACAATCATTTAAAAAAATGGGTTGATCTCAATTGTGACAGTGCTCTCAAAAGCCCCGTGCTGCACCACTGAAACTTCCTTTGTCCAAAATATATTTCAGCAGACCCTGAAGAAATGAAAATATGGCCTATTTCTATGTCCATACAATCCATTTAATGCAAATACTGCAGATGAGTGGGAATGAGTTTGTGATCAACTACTAACAAAACTGTTTTCCAAGCCATGTTTCCAATGTAAGTTGTAAGAATGCAGGTAACTTGAAAGCTTTAAGGGAAGTGAAATAAATGTATACTGTGACTATCTGGAATGTAGTTCAGTTTGAAACATTCAATAAGTGAGACGCTTCATATTACTGAGCTCTTGGCTGATGATGATTCCTTTAAATGGCTGAGCACATCGCGCATATGCTGTTATGCTGAACTCTAGACTTTTAAAATGTTGGCTTAACATGGTGAGTCATTTGTAAAGCATATCTATTTATAAAAAGATTGGTTTTGTGTTCAAATTTTTAAATCTAAAAAACAGCGAAAATGCCCAATATAATTACTGCTCCACTAAACCTACATTTGGAATTTTAAATGTTGCACATTCCACGATTTGGCTTACTTTGGTGATATAAGAATAGTACGTTTGCACATAAGGTCCTAATTATAGTTGAGTTATCTATCAAAAGATTGCCAGGCCTACCAGCAGTAGTGTATACCGTGGCATCCACAACCTCTATGTGGCACTCCCAAAGAGAGTTAGTTAATGTTGTAACTGATACCATATTTATACATTACTTTCAAGACTGTTTAAAAAGGGGATGTGCAGTCCATCTCTCCCCAGGTGTTCTCTGGATATGAAAATTCTATAATATACATTTTTATTCAATTATTTTTATAGGCTTATGTGCAAAAATAACCCTCAAATACCTTCAGGAAACTCATTTTAAAAATGTGGCTAGTCTTGAGAACCCAAACAACTTAGGTTTGCTTTTATATTGCAGCTGTCCATCATTTCTGGAATTAAAACAGCATTTTCACTTAAATTTGTTTCAAGGGCTTGCTGTGGATTCTTCTAGTAGGAGCGGTGGGGAAACCTTGTAAATGGGAGGTGGGGTGCAGAAGGGGAGGAATTAAAAAGCAGCTTATTGGCATTGCTAACTAGGGCTAGAAAGAAACAGCAATTTTAGTTTACTTGTACTCCTGGCACAAAGTCAGAACTATAGTAATGCTTTTCTGACACCTCCCCATCGAAGAGTAATATAAACATCACTACAGCATCAGCATAGGAAAATATGCATTAGCAAGCTCTTGAGTCTCTGCTCTTTAAACTCTTTCCCATGTAATATTAGATTCTCACTGTAAACGAGCCAGAATGTTTTCCAGCAGAAAATAATAATCATGCCTTCAACTTGGAAAGAGCACTCCATAAAACTTTTTTTCTTTGTAGATCAAGAATAAACAGAGAACTTCAGCCCTGTTTCCCTCCTATTCCCTAAAATGTACATTCCTATTTCTTAGTATTTTAAAGATTTGTGGTTGAACTCCTGGTCCTATTTAAGTCAATGGGGCCAGGATTTCACCCCATAGTTTTAAAAGATATGAACCATTCCTGCTAGTTTATTAAAAGGAAACAAGAGCTACTCCAGCTTCTAGGATTGGTCTACACTTATCTCCGCGATTCGGCAGCAGTCGACGGGAGTTACGCAAAGTACTCAAAGAACTTGTGTAACTCCCATGGACTGCTGAGCTTCTCTTCTGTGCGCCATCGTCACTGCCCTGCGCCGACGGAACCACTTTCCTGTCAATGCAGTGCTTCGCTACTTGTGGGGGTGGATTAATAACATCGACTTCTGGGTCAACTGAGTGGGTCTTCACTGGCCTCTCAATCGATCCAGATAAGTCGATCTGCCGGCGGCGACTTTGCTGCTCTCAGTGTAGACATACTCTAATAAAGTTAACAAGAGGCTTCAGTGGGAGTGGATCAGGCTCCCAAATGGTATGGTAACTTGAGTGCAGGACTGGGATTCAGATCTCCTGGGTTCTTTACTTTGTTCTTCCACATTGTGAAACTGTGAGTTTCAATTCCTTGGTTTCCCTGTTTGTAAAACAGGTTTAATACTTGCCTACTTCACAAATTGAGGCCTATTGTTTGTAAAATGTTTTGAGCTACTCAGATACATTGTATTATTTAAGCACATGTTGTTCTTTTTTATTATGATCACTATTTTGTAATAGTGGCACTTGTGTAATATTTTACAGTAATATCTCAAAATATGGGACTGTGACCATATATACATATTGCTTTTGTAATCATGGGTCACCTGCGGAGCCAATTTAGCAACAGCTGTTTGTATTGCCTACATGTGGGTGACCAGAGTCTTACTCCCTCTATCAGCAGCCACTCAGGATGGTGCATAGCAATCATGTTTATTCTTTAATAGAGGAAGGCATCCATCACACTGATCAGCAGCCCGATTAGAGAGCACAGTCTGCTTTGGCCTTATCGTCACACAGATAATTATTGCATCAGTATATATGTCATTGTTATCCAATCATGTCACTCCTTTTATACACATGCTACTCCCTCAGTTATCACTATTCATTTTTAAATCCACCCCTCCGTCCATCTTGCCGTGCCTCTGGGGTCACAGGACTGGTATATCTCTTATAGCATACCAACATGTTTGCCTTCTTATGCATACATGAGTGGAGCAGCGAAGTGGAATTTAGATGATCCCAGTGCTTCATACATGTTGCCAGTTTCACTTTGCTGCTCGGAACACTCACAGAGCTGAACAGCAGGGGTTATGGAAGCAAAGTAATGTTGAGTGGGTGGGAAAAGATGGAATTAATGGCATGACTAATGAGACAGGCTCAGCTTGAGGGAGCTGTGAGTGAGTCTTGAGTACCATATTACCACTTTTCTCTCCCAATCTAACTGTTGGATGCCCCGGTGTTGAAGTTGCTGATAAATCACATACTGCGTAGAATCTGCCCAAGAAATCATTTCATTTGCATTGCATTATACTTAACAGTGAGAAAGTGCAGAAATGTCTCCATTTTGCTTTGGCTATTAATCTCAGAAGCTATTTTTAAATTTCTGTGCTGCAATAAAGCTTTTAATTTAAGTCACCAGGTTTACAATATAGCATAACCTGCAATTTTGCCTTTCATTCTCACACCACAGCCAGTGAGCTATGTTTATTCCTGAAGAGAGAAGAAATAACACTAACTTCTTTAACCAAAGGGCATTAATAATACTTAGCATTTAGCTACGGCTTTCTATATTCAGAATGCTTGGCAAACATAACTAATCCTCCCAGCGTCCAAGTAAGGTAAATAGTGTCTTCCCCATTTTACAGATGGGAAATCTGAAGTACAGAAAATGTAAGTGACTTGACTAAGGCCACAGAAGGCAGTCAGTGACAGTTGGGATTATCATTCCTGGAGTTCCTAGCTGTTTATCCTAATCTTACATCATGCTGTTCTCTCCATGCTGGTCTGGTGTTCATATACCTTGCTTACAAACCATAGTTTGAATGGTAAATATTTAACATGAGAACTTTCCTTTTTTAATGTAGCCACCCTGTGTTTATCAAACACAGAACCAACCCTTCAGTTTGAACTTCAGGTACAATACACCTAAGATCCCAGCAAATCAATGCATGATGATATCATGATAAAGGGCAAAATGAGTCAGACAGGCAGAATTTTCCTTTGAAGTAAAGAATTTATTCTATGGTTACTAGAGCAATAGAAGATGCAGGGAAAATGAATGCAGACACTTAGGTTAAGAGCAAACCTATAATATTTCTCTGAATTGCCTGATTTCCTTTTTTTAAATGTTTTGTTATTCATCAATGTAATTGTGCCTTTCCTTGTAAACTCTAGAACCTATAGAATTTTTCTCTCTGTCACTGTGACATCTGTTTGTGCGGGTGTAGCTAATCAACTACAGACTCCACTGCTAATCTAAGCCTGCAAGCCACTTGAAAAGTTTTGCCAATATTTTTGTAATGAAGGCCTGAAGTTATTATTTGAGTTATTTTTTTCTTTTATCTTCCCTTCAGGGGTCATCAGACTTGGTAATATTTTTTTTTACAAGCTCAGGCCTTGGACTTTCAAAAGTTGAATCTCTATGTGTCAAGCTATTTGTCTCTCCTGTAAAAATGTTTGAGTTGTGAATCAATTTGTAATAATATAAAAAAAGAACAAACTTTCAGGTTAACTCCATTTGAAAGATGTTTTTTAAATGTACTGCCACATCTAAAAACATAGCACAGCTTGTATAGCATGTTGAAGAGTTCTAGCTATTTTGCAAGTAGATCTGATATTCGCTGTTAATGTTGTGCTGTAAAATTGTCAGGTATAGTAGTTATGATAATACTAAAAATGAAAAGCACTCTGAGAGTGTTTACCTAGGTTAAAACCAGAAACTCCAAAAGGCAAGAGAGAGTGCTCAACTTTGCAAGCAACGTAGTCTGTCAATTCCTTTGAAAATTTGCCCCTAGTCGTGTCTCTTGGCAAAATGTATGCATACGTGAATTATTTATTTTCTGTACTTATATTTCCCCAGTGAAATAAATACATAAAATTCTAACCTCCTTCTAAATACAAAATTGCTTTTAGGGCTTGGCTTTAAAAAGTTGAAATAATAAAGACAGTTAAAAGTCATATACCAGTGTGTGTGTTATACAGCCACATGTTTCCAGCTCAGTGGCTTATAGCATAATATAGGAGGTGTATAATAGCTGTGTCATTTTTTAAGGGGCTACCCCATGTTGATGAAGTACTGTCATGTTGTGCTTCAGTAAGAGTTCTAAATGGACTCTGGCAGTTCCAATGTTTGCATGGTGCTATTTGGCTCAGCAGTGATAAGCAAGAGACAGTCTGGCTCCTTCAAGGAGTCTTTCAGTAATGTCTGAGCACTCCACAGTTCCGAAACCCTCTGGCTGACTTTCCCCTGTGGACCATTCATTTATCAGGAAATGAAATCGGTTACAGGATTTCTCACGTTGCCAAACCTCACTGACGAAATCTGGTTTGTTCCTAATTTCAGAAGTAGCAGGAACACATTAACTGTTTACTCTTGTTAGTTTCTTTCTGACTTTGCTAAGAAGACTCCATGTCCTTTTTAACTTTAAATATTGTAGGAGGTTGTTAACATGCATTCTCCCTATATAAACTTACTGAAGACAGTGAACGTGGTAATTTCAACTGTTACATTGGGGTTTGTTCCTTCACATTAGATTGCAAATAATTTTCAGCCGATTTTCAGTTTCATCATACCTGGATGCTTTTTAACTTGTGACTCAGTCTGATGGCAAGTTAAGTATATTCTTGTTATCGTGGGTCAGCTTGCACATAAAGTAGAAGGAACAAAATTGAGAGAAGCGTGGATTTGAAAAGCACAGATAATGTTTTGTTGTTTACTGGGAAGTTTAACTCTTAAAATAAATGATCTAGTTTACATGATCTTGGCCAAAACTGGACTAGACAATATTTTTTAAAAAGTTAATCCAACGTACTGACCATGAGAAATATAAACAGGATATAGTCATCTTCAGATGCAGTTTACTTTTAACTTTGCATTTTACTTATGTACAATTCATTTGCTCACTACTGGCTATAAACAATGTGATTTTTTTTTAAACGTACTTGGATTATCATGGTCTTTATTATGTATATAGTTTTCACAGACCTGTAAAATCAGATACACATATATAAAATCAAGTTAATTGATAACAAAATTAACGTACATATTTTACTGGGAAGAACCACATTGTACTCAGATTTAAGGATTTCTCTGCAGTTTGTATAGCTCTTCTGTGTGGCACTCGCTGCTGTGCACATAAACCTAGAATCTGGCAGATTGCAGTGGGAAGAGAGAGTCATTGATACAAACCGTACACAGAATAATGTTGCAACTATCTAGGAGACAGTGTCTGTCTCTCAAGACTATGAAGGCTTTGTCCACTAAACAGCGAAGAGAGCTGTTGTAATTCTTCTGTTGCAATACTGTTTTTTGTGTTTGAGCACAGATACAAGAGTGATCACCAGCAAGTTGTCTGGTGGTCAGAGCTGAGTCCTGTTTCCCTATCACCCAAATCATTTCAGTTTGTGTAACAGAATATTACAATGGGAGCATTTCTATGGTGACATCAATATGTTCTAGTGCAGTCTATAGCTGCATCTTCTTATGTGTGGAATTAACAGGCCCAGAGGTAAAGCACAGTGCACATATGGTAATTATTATGACTGGAAGTGGTTCCTGCATTAATTGATGGCAGTAGCAACTAAAACGAGCCTTGTTTAATTTTCATCAGTTCTTATGACAAGATCCTGTAAACAGGATCCTTAGCAGTCTCATCATTATGGCTCTTTCTCTTTTTCATTAAGAATGGGTCACAATAAAAATATTTAGGGTTCTTTTCACTCAGTCTTAGTCATTGTTTTGGATCCTTCTTTCATTAACAAATCGCTGTTGAAAGCATCTACCCAGCAGCCTGCCATAGAGAACTGGCTGTCTCATCGGCTGATTACTGAGATTCACATGGTGTTACAAGGCCAGCCCTTGGCTGGTGCCAACTAGCAGCCTGGCTCATAGTGTGGACCCTGTAGAAACAAGCCATTTCAAAAGAGGATAAATGAATGACTTGGTCTCATCCAGTGAAGCCTTGTCACTGACATAATTGGAAATCATAAAAATCATATGTTTTCAAAGCCATGCCTTCAGCTAAAATTGTACTTACAAGTCTTACAGAGGTAGCCATTTTGTCTTTTATTATGATTGTATAAACAAAACGTTCCGGCTAACAAGGGACATTCTTAAAAACCATACACAATATAGAGAACATGTAACTGAAAAGTTCAAACAGAGGCTTTGTTCATCTTTTTTTCCCCCTGCTCAAGCCAAAAAGTAAATATAAGCCCTAAGTGCTTGCATTTGGCAATCTTCCTGTCACAAACGAAAGACTCTTCTTCGAGTGCTTGCTCATGTCCATTCCATTGTAGGTGTGTGCGCGCCTTCCTGCATGATTACTGGAACTTTTTTCCCCTTTAGCAGTATCCACAGGGCCGGCTATGGCGTCCTCTGGAGCCCCGCATGCATGCCATAGTATATGAGGTGCTGCCAGCCCTACACCCCCTCAATTCTTTCTTTCCACTCTGATGGTTGCTGAAACTGCTTCAGCTTGCATCACAAATGCTCAGTCCCTTTTGTTCTCCTTAATTGTTTGTTGTTTGTCTTAGTTAGGTAGATTAGACCTTAAATGTTGTTAATAGTGATAGATAGTCACTTAGGATAGTCCCAGCTGGGACTTGCCAGGGAGCGGGACATGCCCCAATCACTGGGCTTCAAATGGTGCCTCCCCTGTGGAAAGGCCTTTCCACTGTATGATCCCCATGATAATTGCCTAAAGGGCCTGGGGGGGAAGCTCATTGTAAGGACAAATGCAAAATTGTTAAGGCTTTCAGACCTTGGACCCAAAAAGACAGGGAGATCCCCTTGAAAGCCTTACAAATGGAGGCAGCACTCAGACCAGCCTCCAAACCAACCCACTCTACTTTGGTACCAAGCGTGGCATTGGTTCAGAGCATGCCGTCGGCACCAGCCCCGCCTCAGCCCTAGACTTCGTCCTCTCCATCGAGGAAGAAGCAGTGAAAGCAGTGCAGAGTGGGGTCACCCCCCTGCACCGTTCAAGAAAGTGGAGTCGAGCATGAGGCTGCACCAAAGCCAGACAGTGGAGACTCGCTTGCCGCCGCTGGAGCCTATGTCTCCAACCAGAGAGCCACCCCCAACTCCTGGGAGCGGGAAGGAGTCTCTGCACCTGCTGGCCCCATCAACATGAGGGAGCCTGTTCAGCGCCAGTCCAGCAAATCCTCCTGGGTAGCAGGAAACCTTCCACGTAGGTCGTGTATTGGGCTAAATGGAAGCGATTTACCTGTTGGGCAGAGGCCCAGGTGATTTCGCCTGGATTTTCACCAATACAGACTATCCTGCAACTAAAACTCCAGGGACTAGCCATGGCCTCCCAGAGGGTCCACCTAGCGGCTATATCGGCGTTCTACCAGCCTTTGGAGGGGATATCAGTTTTCTCCCACCCTGTGACAATTAGGTTCCTAAAAGGGGTGGAAAGACTCTAACCACAGGTCCATGACCGGTCGGTGCCTCCCTCAACCTGGTCCTCTCACGGCTCATGGGGCCCCCTTTCAAGCCCATGGCTATATGCCCTTTGCTGCTGCTGTCATGGAAGGTGGCCCTCCTGGTGTCCATTACCTCAGCAAGGAGGGTTTCCGAGATTAGGGCACTGCACCCAGCCTTCCTGCCGAAGGTGGTTTCCCAATTTCATTATAACCAAGACATTTTTCTTGCTGTGTTTTTTTTCCCAAATCACATGGTTCGGAGGAGGAGAGGAGGTGGCACATGCTAGATGTTAGATAGGCATTAGCATTCTACATTGAGCGCATAAGACTATTCCAGAGGTCTGTACAACTCTTTGTCGCAGTGGCTGATTGGATGAAAGGCTTACCTGTTTCTGCCTAGTGCATGTCATTATGGATAACTTCCTGCATCAAGTTCTGCTATGAGCAAGCAAAGGTGCTGCTTCTGGGGATAATTGCAGCCTACTCAACTAGAGCCCAAGCTTTGTCTACAGCCTTCCTAGCGACAATGCCCGTGCAAGACATCTTCAGGGCTGCCACCTGGTAGTCTATACATATCTTCACGTCCCACTACGCTGTCGTCCAGCAGGCTTCAGCAGAGGGTGCTGCAGGCAGCCCATCCATAACTCCAGCCCACCTCCAAGGTATTGTTTATGGGTCACCTACAATGGAATGGACATGAGCAAGCACTCGAAGAAGAAAAGACGGTTACTTTCCTTGTAACTGTTGTTCTTTGAGACGTGTTGCTCATGTCCATTCCATGACCTGCCCCACATCCCTGCTGCCGGAGTGGAAAGAAGGAACTGAGGGGGCGTAGGGCCGGCAGCGGGTCATATACCTCAGCATGTGCGCAGGGCTCCAGGGGGCACCAAAGCCAGCCCTATGGGTACTGCTAAAGGGAAGAAAGTTCCAGTAACAAGCACGAGGGCACACACCTACACCTGCAAAACATTAGGCAGTTGAGAACAGATAAGTTTGGGGCAGCAGGTTATAGTAATTTAAGTATATAAACATGAATACAATGTACATAAACATTATGGGCAGGGTCTTCAAAGGCACTAGTAAAACTTCCATGGACTTCAGTGGAAGTCATAGTTAGGCTGACAGTGAATGATTTTAAAAACTCCACCTTGTGATGTATTTTGATTGCATCTTTTTGACCTACCTCTCATAAGCTGCTTGTATTCTTTGAGGGCAGAGACAGTGTATTTCCTGTTCAAAGACATCACTTCACACATTGTAGGAACTACTGGTATGCAAATAAATAAGTTTGGTATGATTGGCAGTCCTTGATCCCAAGGCCAAAGACTGGAGTGGGATCGGTTGTTGCACAACAGCATTGAGGTACATTGGCAGAGCTGTGCATGAGGTGGCTAACTGAAGTAGTAGTGATGCCACAGCTGAAGACTAAGATGCAGTGGCAGAGCTGTAGGTAGGTAAGAAGGTCAACTTGAGCAGAGTACTCCTACTCTAAGACCTTGCCTATATGGGGAAATTGACTGGTAGATCTATTCTGGATAAGTATTCTACAGTACCTACTCATAATTGCTCCCTGTGTGGACAGCCTATTCTGGAATAATGATTCTGGAATAAAATCACTTCTATTCCAGAACAGAATGTCCACATGGGGGAGTTATTCCATTATAGCTACATTACACTGGAATAGTTATTCTGGAAAAGCCGTATGAATCAGTTTCCTCCAGACAGACCAGGCCCAAGTTTATCAGTAGCCAACATTGTTGGTGCTTCATGTGCTACCTGTTGAGGCATGAAATATAGGCTCACAAACACTACAGTGATGAGCGCAGTATAAAAACCTATTTAGAAATTAATAGGAAAAAAAAGTGCTAATGAGCTAACCTGTGTTTGGCCCATAAAAAAGAATTCTAACTTTTCAAATAACATTAAAACTTTTTACAGTGTTCCACATCCAATGGCCAAAGTGTTTGCTTAGCCTTAGAGATTCTGGAGCCCTTTGTGATACTGAAGTTGGAGATGGGAGCATTTACGGTTGTTCTGTGTCACTTACTACATTGTTGGTTAGTGTAGCTGCTTATTTCCAATATGCTAAAGCCAGTAGATGTGCCAATGGTCCATCTAGTCCAGTATCCTCTCTTGGACAGTGATCAGTACCAGGCACATCAGAGGAAAAAGTAAAATTCCCATAATGAGCAATCATGCAATAATTTGCCTATGGAGGATCTTACCTTCTCACCACTAGGCAGTTAACATTTGGTTTATGTTCTGAAACGTAAGGGATGCTATACAAGTGCAAAGTCAATATCGTGAATATTTCCATGTATCAAAAACTTGATTATTTAAATAGTAATAATAATTAATAAAGCATAGCTTATCCTGTAGTGAACCTAGCAATAGTTGTCCTGCCACTAGAAGAGCTATTTCAACTATTCTTCCTCCCTCAATCAAAAAGGCTGCATCTGCTGCAGGTGTAGCATGCTTAGCCTTGAAAAGGGGGAGTTCAGTGTTTTACGACTCCTTCGGTTGAGTGTCATTGACTGGCTCCAGAGGGACTCCTTATCCAGTTCTTATCCATAAGGAAGAAAGCTGCACTACGGGGTGTAAAGTGAGGGGGATGTGGAGCGAAGGAGAGATCCACAGGACTGTCAGGGACATTTTCCATGAGGGGGTAACGTTTTCATGTTTCCATCTCCAATGCTTGTTTTCCTTCCTGGTGAAGAACAGCCACTGGTTGAACAGTCCTAGCAAAACCCAAGGCTCTGTCTTTGTTCTGAAGCTGTCATGATGAATGTACAAGGCGACCTTAAAATTAGATGTTTTGAAAATCTTGTGGAGAAAGGGGCAGCCCATTAAATATGAATTCCAGCCTTTAAAGGGAGTGTGAATGACCAAGAGAAATAAAGCAAATGTTTCTCTTTCTCTCTTTACACAAGCTACAGTCTAGACTAGACTTCTCATTGTAGTATGAAGTGCCACAAAAAGTTCTACTGCAAATGAGCGAGGCAGTAGAAAATCTGATTTTCTATGCAGGCCTTGGGATGGTATAGCATGTAAGTCAGTCTACTTTGTCTGGCTTGGATTTGGCTATGCAGTTAACAAAATAAAATAAAACCCTACTACTTTAAGTAGGCCCTAAGTGTTCCTTCAACATCGCAGAGAGATAGGAAAGTCTGGCTTCATGGAAATGCAGTGACTGAGCAAAAGGCCTGATCTCCTACACGTACAAAACATAGCATACTATGGCCCATTGGAGTTTAGTGTCTGTTGGTTATCTGACACCAGTTGTATTAGGTTTGTTACTTTGGTTAGTAGTTGATTTAAAGAAACTGATGCAAAACCAAAAAAGATACTGTAAGATACAGGCCAGAAGAAGTCATTAAGGTAAATGATTTGAGGTTAGAGGACTTTGTTCAGACAGGAATATGGAGCATGAATAACTCCCAAGTATTCACAAAACTGCTCTGACTTTGCAGACCATTCACGTAATTAAAACCATGTTTATTTTCAAGGATGATTCAAGTACTTTTAAGAGTGCATAAAAGGAATGTCACTATCCAGGACTTCAAAGCTCCTCTGGTTTTGCAACAAATTGTCAATAATCCAAAACTATCAGGGTGAACAAGCCCAGACCACTCTGTCCCTTAGGAGCACTGTGGGGGAGAGCCCCTCTCTTACAAACCTTAGGAGCCACACAGTTTTGGAAGGTGACATCTTCCAGAGACTCCTTATTCTCATGACACATTTCTTTATCTAGCTAAGCTAGTTCACCATGCACTGTGCAGCCTCCCTTAGCAACACACATGATCAATGTAGTGAAAAGCACTGTGTCAAATGCACTGCACATGCATGGCATGTGATTTCCAAAGGACTCAAGTCAAATTAAAGGAAAGTTTCATGAGAATACTCAAAGGCATTTCCCTGCTTTGAGAGCCACCTTCTTACCAGGTGTTAGCTTTTTACCCCCAGCCTTTCGGGTTGGAAAGCTTTTCAAAAGTCTCAACATTTTAAATAATTTATATTATTCCATTTTATTATAATAAAGCAAGTGTTTTCTTTTCAGACTTGTATATAAAAAGGGATAAACCACTTTTTTCTAGAGTTTAAAAAATAATAATAATAATTGGGCCAAGGCCAAGTCTGGAAAACTTCAGCCCAGCAGCTGCAAGATTCAGAAAGTTCTGAGCAACTCGATACAAGGTTAGAATGGAAACCATCATGCAACCCTAGCTGCCATTCACTAACACTCCTGTTATGACTTTTTTAATGTTAAAAAATGCTTCTATATCAGTCTTTTAAATTAAACTTCCAATAATATTTGGCACATAGAAAAATATAATGTATAAAACAGTTCTGCTGAGATTGACAGATGGGCTGTATAATAAGAAGGCCTTTTCTGTGATTTCACAAATTTTCACTGCAGTGCTTGTTTAAATTTGGAAGCCTAAAATGAAATTGAGATATGGTTTATGATTTCTAGGCAAAACTACAACTTTCATTTCAATTTTGGTTTATGCTTAACCACTAAGAACAGAAGAAATATCTTTCCTCTGAATGCTTAAACAGAGAGAAATTTTAGAATATTTACAGTAACCATCCAAAAATGAAAATAAGGAACAAATGTATTTTGTTGACTGATAGTTGCTTCACTGCATTCCAATCCGTGGGTTAAATTTTATAGCAACTTTCAGTACAAGTTGCATATGCTTTTATCAAGCTGATTTTGTTCATTTTTAGAAAGATTGTTTTGGATGGCTTTTTTTTAAAGCCAGCTATGAAGTTCGCTTTTTCAGCTATTCAAGCAGCAGTAATAAAGATTCTGCAATGAGAATTTAGAGGGCAGTTTGTTTAGTGCACCATAGCTCTCCTGTAGCTGCATTAACTATGTAATGGAGCTGGGGTGATGTGGTTGCAGTGAACTATGAATCCATGTGAATTTAGTCTGTGTTCAAGGTTCGTAGGTTTGAAACATCACCTCATGGTGCATGACAGATTTGCTAACAGGAACTGAGGTTCTTGGTCATGTTCACACACTTCCTTCTTCTCCCTAACGAACCCTATGAATCCTGATGGTCTCATGGCCAGTTTCTGTCCCTCTGCCCTTGGATCAGGTAGTAGTCTCATGGTTTTTAGGGGTGACAGCTGCTGCAATCCATCCAAGTTCTACTGGTGAAGTAAGCAAGGGAACACTATGAGTTTCACTGGATGTATCCTAGAATTCCTATTAACATGCCTGCTGTAGACTCTGGGGGTGTTACCTTGCCACAGCAAGAGTTTAAGCTAAGACGTGATGTGTCTATTCCAGCTCAGCAAAGACCCAGAATCTGCAAAGGGAATGTTTCCCAAGTCTTGTTGCTAGAAGGGACATACTACTCCCTGCTGAACCACTTTTTCTGGGCAATGTAACAGGGGCTCATATCACTGAAGAGCCTACTGGGAGGTACAGCCAACTGGCATTCCCAAAGACCAAGGTAGGCAATCTCCTGATCAAAGAACAGGGCAATTTGAGAGGGAACCCAGCCCTCAAAATTCGATTTCTTTCTTAAGCTGAGGAGTGTGAAACCCTGGTGGCTGATGTAGTCCCAAGCTCTGTGTATGAAACAGCAGGGTACTGTTTGTGAACTCCTCGCTAACTGATCTCATTAGGTTTGATTGCAGTGTTGGTTCGGGGTTATTAGAGAGACAAGATGAGCGAGATTATATCTTTTATTGGACCAACTTCTGTTGGTGAGAGAGACAACAGAAGTGGTCCAATAAAAGATACTACCCACCTTGTCTTTCGTTGGGTTTGCAGAGCTCTGTTCTTCGATGCTAACAGCAGCAAAAACTAGTTTTGTCAATAAGGTAGCAGATGTGACTTGCATACACCCAGGAAGCTGATCTGTGGAGTAACAAAGGGCCACAGTAACTCTTTTACCAAAACTACCCTTTAAAAATCAGCAACAGTGGGTAACGGCATCCTAAGAACCACTTCTCTCATGCCATCTAATAGGGTAGGGGACAGATGGACAGTGCACTCATTTAGGGTGAATGGACGCAGGAAAACTCCATCCATAGTGAAGCAAAACAGAAGCCCCCAATTGTTCCTATGTATTATTACAATGGGAAAAGAGTCGTTTTATTTCCAACAAAACCTTCACTTAGAGTGAGGCTATTGTGTCCATGAAAAGAAAAATGTTCACTATGAGAGTTCCACTATATAAATCACTACGTGTGGGGAGCTACAGTGGAAAGCAATTCACTTGTAAGAGTGACCCAGTCAACGACTCGTGGCCCTCCTGTACTCTGCCACTCACAAATGATGCAGTCACTCAGAGAAATTTAAATGCCCTCCATCATGAGGTAATACATATTTTCTCTGTCTGTGGGCTTCACTCTCTCACCCAGAGTCTCTTTTCTTGTAAAGTTGTAGAGGTTTTTCTGTCATTACACTTCTATATTTTTCTTCTGAATAAAAATGAATTTGATTTCCCACATTTGGGGAGGGAAGGGGGGCTGCTTATCTCAGAGAATTATTCTCTGTTTGCTGAGCCTCTAGTTAAGAAGGGAGTACGTCAGTCATAGTGTACATTTTCCAGTTCACAAAGATTACAGAGCCAAAGGTCTGCAGACTGAATGGGGATGTTAGTCAGCATGTCCTGAACTTAAGATAGATAAGAGTCCACTTCCTAGGCTGCCCTGATCAGAAAGTTAACAGTTGGTGACAGTAAGTCTGTCTCTGCTCTTAAGTAATTGTTATCATTTTGTAATATTTACAGGTCTGGCTCCCTCTGATTAAAATGTACAAAATCAAAAAGAACTTCTTCCTTCAGAAACATACACCGCTGCTTTCTCCCAAACATTGTATTTTTTCTTTTCTTTTTTTTTTTTTTTTAAGGGGAGGATGTTGCAGGCTTGGCACGCCATGTAGGCGACATACTTACTGGGTGGGGGTGGAGGGAAGAGGATATCAGTTCTGTCTTCATCTCTGTGGGCTACTTCTATGTAAAAGTAAAACGACAAAATGAGCTGCACGGAGCCCTCATACAGAAGTAAATCTGCTGTAAAAGTCAGCAATAAAAAGACAAATGGAGAACTTGTTCAGCTTGGCTCTGGGATGGTGGGGTGGGGACAGAGATTGTATTTCTCCACTCAGTGCACAAAACCAAGATTAGTGAGGGTGTTGGACCCTGACAGAGTGATATCAGGGATAAACTTGGCCCTGGTTGCCCAAAGCAACGTTGTTTGGCTGGTTGGACCTTCTGGATACTGTCATAGCTTTACACCAACTTCCAGTGAAAGCACATCTGGGACCTCGTCACTAGAAAACTATGCAAACTGAATCACTTCTCTTGCCACCCTCTATGATTTGGGAAGTTTACAACTTCTACGCAACTAAAAAGAGAAAATTGCAAAAGTCTGTTTTAACCTCTTTGACTTTTATTTTTTTGGGAAGCTCATCTATTGAATCCCTGGAATTTAATAAACACTTTATTCTCTGCCTCTGTGGATGAAACAGGAAGCCTCCATAACTAAATCATGGGATAATAAGGAAGTCTCAGAAAAAAATGGTAATTTCCAAAAGCAAACTCCTTAACTGTGTCATTTAAAGAGTAGTTAGTACTCCCAACTCCCTTTACCCCTCCTGTTTCATTATGGGCACCAACCAGAAATAGGAGGGAAGGAAACACCAGAGGTTTAACAGGTGATAAACAAAAAAGGCACAATTTAATACGAAGCCGACAAAAATTTCCTCGTTTTTCCTTCCTAGAGAAAACTACTGCAGCCATAACAATACCTGGAAAAATAATTTGAAATCACAATAATGCTCTGAATTGTCATTTTTGTAAATAGGCTCTAATAAAGAGCCAGATCAGAGTTTGCATGCCTGCCTCCCAGCACACCTGCAGCACATACCAAGAGCAGAAAAGCATGCCCTGTTCTGACTTATTGCTTCACCATAAAATGTTGGTCATGTTCTTGAAGCTTAATTGTTGCTCTTATTGCTATGTAATGTAATAAACATACAGTATGATTATTTTATATTGCTGATCACAACTCCCTGGTTCAGTCCCACTCGGTTTTGTTTGCACAGTTGGTAGATTACAGTATCTTTGTGTTGGGAAAGGGTAGGTCAGCTTGTAATGAGGGCTTTTATCTGATTTTGTTCTTGTAGTAGAACATCACTCTTCTTATAGGGGAGCACTAGAAGAGGGGCTTATATGCTAACATAGGTGGAGCAAGATTAGAAGATGGTATCTCTAGCACAAAATATTTCCACAGTAAACAACATTTTACATGAGTCTCCTTTCAAAATCAAAATAGCAGTGAAAATGTCACCACTTTACTGTTGTGACTTTGAAGATAAAAGTACAGTAACTCTTTATGTGAATTTTATTTTCTATATTTTCACTAACGTGTGGATATTTATCAAATTTATGTACAATACATAGCACTACATCCTCTTCTCTGAATAAATAACTAAATATAAAGAGTGAATTCATTATTCAGCTCTTTCTTGCTCTCAGAACCTTGTTGTGTGTGTTTTATATTTAGAGACCCATTTAAAACTTCTTGACTCTTTTTCAAGACAGTTCCATTTTTCATGGGTAAGATTTGTAACAAATCTGCTTAACAAGAGATAAAAGCATGTGATTAACTTTTGAGAAGATAATTGGCACATAATAGTCTGATGACAATTGGAATAACTTTATTGTTGTTTGTAATATTGCATATTTTATGAGAGGTACAGAGTGTAGACAGGGCGGTAATTGTACTCTACTGATATAGCCCAGAATGCATTGCTCTGTATATTGCTGGTGCTATTCAGTGCACCTTTCTCTAGGAATAGTATCCATTGCTCAGGCAGTATAAGATAGCTGTTTAAATCTTTCCCAGAATGCACTGATACACAGCATAGCTGGTGTGAGAGTAGACACACAAACACAGTTGACATGTGGGTGTATTGTGGAAAGCTGCTGAGGAGACATGAATCAGTCCTGTTTCCAGACCAGAGGAGTTTCATATAGTCATTACCAAAACGTGGCTCTATTTGTAGTCTAGGCATGGTTTAATTGGATAGCACTTCCTTCATAGTCCATTGGGACCGTTTCTAGATCAGCAAAAGAGACTGCTGCAGGGAGACCAGTGCAGTGCTCATTCTCCACAAAAGCCAAGTATGTTATGTCCATGGCACCGAGCCATCAGGACAGACCCAGAAACTAAGCTCCGTAGTAGAAATCATGCCAGCCCAATTAAGATTAAAACATTAAACTGGGAGAAAATGAATGTACCAGTGTGAGAGTTGCTTAAACCCAGGAGTTCTCAAACGGGAGGTCAGGACCCCTTGAGGGGTCCTGAGGTTATTATGAGGGGGTTGCAATCTGTCAGCTCCTGCACATGCCATGCGTGGCTGACAGCCAAGAATCCTGCAGAGAGCAGTGGCCAGAGATCAGCAGCTGCTGACAGGGTGCTCTGAAGGAAGCGCCACTCCCAGCAGCAGCCCAGAAGTAAGGGTGACATGGCATGGAGAGGTCATCGCTTTTGGAGGGGCGGGGGGGTCATCATAGCCTGAAATATTTTCAGAGGGGGTCCCAGAAAAAAGGTTTGAGAACCCTTGCTTTAACCCTTCTCTTTGTGATGTCAGTTACAACTTTCAAAGGGCATTTCTCTTTCATAATTTGTAGACACATCAACTTTAAAGTTCATGTTGTTGTACAAGGCTTGGACTAGATTGGCTCTTCCCTCCTATGTACTTACAGGTAATTTGGAAACTCAGATTGCTGGAAGGGCTGGATGCATCTCTCCTGAGAAAGCTACCATCACTCCATTCATTGACCAAGAGGGTAGTGAGACGATGATGTGTTGTACCTTTTCCCCAGTGGCTAAGTGCTAAATTCCGCACCCCATGCTGGCCTGGGGAGGGAGGGATCACATTCAGATTCCTGTTGCAGCTTTGTGCCTTTTAAATTGTTGTCAAAGGGAAAAGATGTTCACTTGTTTTAAAGGCCATAAAACTATATAAAAAACCTACTTTAATTTATAATAGATGCTTAAGTCCCTTTCGATTGAATGTGATATAAGGGTTGCAATATGGTCCCAGCCCATTTTTGTATCTGTTATACTGGACATTTGTTGCATGTTGGCATTGCGCTTAGATATATTATGATGATGGGAGCCATATAAATACCTAAGATAGGTAGACTAAATGCCTTATAGTCTTTAGTGTATTTATCCTCACAACACCCCTCTGAGGTAGAAAAGTCCTCTTATCTCCGTTTTTACAGATTGGGAACTAAGGCAGAAAGACAGTAAGTGACTTGCCCAGGGTTATATGGAAGTTTGCTGTGAAACTGGGAGTTGAAACCAGGAATCTTGAGTACAAGCAAGCCTCTAAATGTTGGACCATTTTTCTGCTTTCTCTGAGGGTACGTCTTCAGTGACAGCGGCAAATTCACCGCCATCAAATCAATCTGTCTGGATCGATTGAGCAATCAGTGAAGACCTGCTCAATCGATCCAGAAGTCAACGCATTAAAACCATCTCCTCAGGTGGTGCAGCGCAGTGAAGATGCTGCATAGAAGAGGCATTACAAAGTCAACGGGAGTTATGCAAGCTTCCCGTTGACTTCTGCCAAATTTCAAGGTAAGTGTAGACCAGGCCTAAGAAACACCAGAGTGCAAATATGTGTTATGTATTCTGCATTCATTCCCTAAGTCAAATTCCCATTAATGTCAATGCAAGTTCCAAACACAGACTACAAAATAGAAAACCTACCATGCGAGGATTCCAAAGAAGATTTTTGCCCTGAGGTATATAGGTAAGTTCTTGGATTCAAAGCCAATCTTCTTATATCTGACATGCTCCTCTATAAATGTGCTTCTTTCACTAAATACTGAAACCAAGCAAAAATACACCTTTATAAACAAAGAATCACACACTGAGTAAGGCCTGGAATCCTTTGGCAAATCTGGAATTATCCAGTATTCCTTCTTGTTTTGTATTAGCCCGTTGTATAAATGCTAGCACTGCACTGGTAAAACTATGAATCTAAGGGCACTGTTAACTTTGTCTAAGGCATTACAGCTACAGAAACACTTGTGCTACTAATAACTGCTGATCCACTGTACTCAGTAGCTGCAATCCCACTTTAAATAAACCCACACACTTATTATTTTTTTTGTTTATTTCCTATCTCTGGGCGGTGAGATCTAGTTGCATTTTGGATTCAGAACAAATACAGTGGATACTCCAGTTGTAGACCTATGGGGGGCAGGGAGGTGTTCCCTCATTACCCAACCTACAATGTAATTGGGATTCATGACTTAAGTCAATTTCTTTGTTTTGGATTTAGATAGCACATTTGAAAGAGAGCAGGTTTTAAACATGATCCTTTTACAAATCCTGGGAAGAAAATCTTAGAAATCACATCTTCTTTTAAAGATACAAGATTATTTTTAACCATGTAAAACACAGTAATTTTGAGCCTATATTATATTATTTTACTTCCATATTCATTCTTATTAGACAACTCTACATCTTAGATCAGGGCTGGTCTTAAAACACATTTGTACTCAGAAAAGTAAAGATACGAAATGACTCTGCTTCCTGTGTAGTCTGCAGAACACACAGGTCCTCCGGCTGTAAAGTAAGCTGCATGGAATTAATTTAATGTAACTAAAACACATTAACACGTGAAGAATGGGAGTGACTTAAGGTGAAATCCTGGCCTCGATTACTTCAGTAGGGCTAGGATTTCACACTTAGGAAAGGACTACAGTTAAAATGCTGCAGCAGCCGAGCTGCAGTGATGCAGTTGTGCTGCTATAGCACTTCAGTGGAGACACTACTATGCCAACAGGGAGGCTTCTCCCATCTGCATAGTTAATCCACCTCTGTGAGATGCGATGGCTATGTTGACAGGTGAATGGGTAAGTTTGAGGGCCTGATTCTGTAGTCTTACTCAGGAATAGCTCTTACTGACTTTAGTGTGAGCTGTGCCTGAATAAGATCTGCAGGGTTTGTAAACCAGGAGCCATATTTTCATACTCTTGATCAAGTTACAAATATCAACATCTTCTATGTATATTTGAAAGTAAATCTGTAGCTCTTTGTATATAATACAAGCAGTTCAAATGTATAATCAAATAGTTTCTACAAACACATTGTTTTTTTGTTCTTGTGAAAAGCTTTACCCAGCATTAGATAGCTGTCTGGGTTTTGACTGCAGAGCAGGAAGTTTGAGCTGTAAACTCATTTACCTCTTCCTTAACACTGACAAAAATAGCATTTACTCATTACGAAATGTGCATTCTCTGCAAATCCTTAGTTAGGAAGCAATATATGTCCATTTCATGTCAATAAAGGTTATCTCTGGTAGTCCAAGAGGCTCATTTCCATTTGTGCAGTAGGAAAGCTGACAATTTGCCGCAATATATTTTAATGCCAGTGAAAAGCAGGTCTAGGGATTATTCTGTTTTTCAGTTTTTAATTCCCGAAATTCAGAAACACCCAAAGGATTTTACTTGTCTGAGTGGTCTGTCAGTGATTGCGCCTAATGATACCATAAATGCTCTCGCAGAGTCAGAAGTTGGAACCATTTTATATATTTTTGTCAGTGGTTTGCTGCTTGTTTATTCAGTGGGTTTAAATAATCCCCTGACTTGTTTCCCAAGGTTTCAGCCTTGAAAACTTCCCTTAGCATTCTTACTTATATGCTTTCATTATGAAGTTATTTATCATCACCTGCAGCACCACCACTGTATTCTCTCCACTACAAAATAAAGACTTCTCTTGTATCTTCAGGAAAACCTACTGTAGATCCAAATAGGTCTTGCAAAGGCTGACCATTCTTCTCTTCCTCTTTGTGACTGGTGGTTCTTATTTTATAAGTCTCTAATTTCCATTCTTTAGGTGTTCCAGACCTATCATCTTATAACATGTCAACCTTATTCCTACTGTAGCTTCTGCAGTGTTCAAAATGTCCTTGGAATGTTTTCATTGCATCTTTCCCTAGTTTCTCTCTTACATTATTCCAAACCATATTTTTTTCCATGGTTCTGTCTGACTTTTAACTTCTAAGCTGCCATCTTGTAAATATCCATGATAGATGTGTGTCCAGTTACACAATATAATGTAAAGAACAATCCTGCAATGGCAGGCAAATTGTAATAATAATGGTCTTAGATGAGTGCTTCCCTTCTGTTCTGAGATCCTCTTCTCATATATATAACGAGTGCATGAGCCACTGATATGACAAGCTATACTGGAAATTAGTCAGTGTTGTTATGAATATACACAAAACAGCCTTGGTGGACATTAGGCTCCCTTTCCAGTCTTCCGTTTCTTCTGCTAGTCTAGCATCCTGTCTGAAAATGGCTCAGCACCAGATGCCTCAGAGAAGGATTCAAGAACACACAAGGTGAGTAACTGGTCAGGAGTCTCCTCCTAAAATCCTAAGAGGTTGGCTGAACTCTGAAGCATCAGAGTGCATATTCCTTTTTGTTTGTATGTTCGTAATCCTGTCCAGGAACTGTGGATATTCTCGTAATTCATGTGAATACCCAGCCCTATACTGAATCCTGTTCTACATAAACAGTTGTTACCATCTGTTGCAAAACTGCAGCTAAAACTTGTAAAAATTGGTATGTGCTTTAGGAATCCTTACAAATTAAAGGGGTGATATGGAGGCAAGAATATTTCTGCAACTTCTGTTTGGATTTATGAATTGTGATCATCAATCTCATTGCTGCAGAAGAGAGCAAGAACATACCGTACCATGTAAAAACATGAAGATAAGGGTTTTTGTTGGTGCCTTGCTTTGGTTACATTGATGTATTCACATGTTTGATGTTTGGTATCTTTTTGCCAATAAAACATGGTTTTAAGGTGAGAAATCTAGTTTGAAGTAGAGAGGTTCTTAAGAACAGTGACAAATGGTACTCAGACTACATTTTTCTCCAAAGCTATCACTGTAAATTTAATTTGTGCCCCCAAGCAATCAGATAGAGCCCTAACAGTTAATTCTAACTGCACTTAAGTATGTCATAGTATTCACAAACGTACCGTAGATCAGGGGTTCTCAAACTTTTTTTGCTGGGATCCCTTTTGAAAATATTTCAGGCTGTCACAACCCCCCACTCGAATACCATGCCGCCCTTACTTCTGCACTGCTGCCAGCAAGGTGCCTGGCCAGCAGCCGCTGCTCTTGCAACCCCCCTACAGTAGTCTTCCAACTCCTTTTGGGGTCAGGACCCCCAGTCTGAGAAACACTGCAATACAATATTAATGTTTCCTGCACAGGGGTTTCTGATAATACACAAAATCTTGCTCAGAATCCTTGGTTATCTGCAATAATTTCTCTCAATGGAATTTTGACTCTGTGTTTTTCTGCATGGGTGTTTACTGACAACTATCATGATGTTTCTCCAGAGATGAGTTGGCTTCTCCATATGACATAAATCATGCAATTGCTGAACTCAGTATACATACACTTCCTCCCTTCCTCCATCCCTAATCTCATAAAGTGTATTCATTGTAATCTCTTTGGCAAACATTAGCTGATAGTATATTTTAATGCTCGGTCATTGTACCTCCCTTTGAATTGAGTGGTATGAATGAGGACGATCGTATCAGTGACCCAAACTTATTGAAACATTTTGTTTGTTTAGATCGTAAGTTTTTCAGGACAGAGTGTGTTTGTAATCTGGATTTGTAAAGTGCTGTGTAAATTTACATGTTTTATTAGAAGTAATAGCATATATGTGGCATAATTACAAACAGCCACTTCACTTAAGGTGAGCATGGGTTACCTGGACAATTGACTTAACCCACAAAAATACCATTTTCCCAAACTGATTTTCTGTACACACCATGCTATTGTTTAAACCACACAAAAAAAATTTAATCCATGTAGCTGTTTTCCGAACCTTCCTTCCCCCCCTCCCCCTTTTCAGTTTTCTTCACTTTCTGGACACACTTCCCACTCACAGCATCCCTCCCTGCCCTGATAATCCCCACCCACCCCTCGCACAGATCCTTGAATAAAATCTCCAAATCTTGCTTTGCCTAGTACATTTCCTGTGGCCTCCTTTGTCTCTCCCAACACGAGTTTTTCAGAGTTGGTATCTAGTCTATAAATCTGCAAAAGGCATAAAAACATCAGGCAGGCAGAGTGCACACCATACAGACACTTAACTGAACCGCATCAGATAGACTCTCTGTCAGCAGCAAAAAAGGAAGCAATACAAATGTTTCTGGGGGAACCAAAGAGAAAGGAACTGTAAGGCCTCCCCAGAAAGAACTGAAGTACCACTTACAGGGATCCCATCTCCTGGTACCCTATCATAACAGACCAGAAATGTCCTTCCAGAAATTCTGGAGAACCGGATACCTCCAAAGCACATAGTCTTCTTATACATACCAGGGAATGGGTACAAAGTGCTGCTATTTCATTATTTTGGATTGGTCAGCACAAATTGAGACTGTTGAGATCAAGTCTGGAAAAAGATCTCCTGGACTTTTGCTGGGCTGTTTAGCTATCCTTGTGCTGATAAACTCTTAACACCTTACATGTTGGCATATCTGAGGGGGACTGACGTGCTGGAAGAACACACATGCCTCAGTATGTCATTCCAGTGCATTAATTAGCCATGTTGGCATGAATTTTCCTTGTGATGCATATAACGTTAGGAGTAAGTCTTCACTATCATGCTGAAGCTTTAGCTAATTCTTTTGCTAGCTTTGATGAACTGCTCATTGAGAGTCAGACCACACAGCTGCTCCCCACACAGCACTCTTATTAGCAGAAGCAGTATCAAGCCTGTAATTTGACAGTGTGCCACTGGGCTGCTAAATGAGACCAAGGGAAGGGTTTTCAAAAGCACCAATATCCCATATTCAAAATGATTTAGGAGTTTCAGTCTCCTTGAAAGTCGATATACAATATTTGAGAAAAGGAGGTGTCTCCAATGCCAAATAGTTAACCCCATACTTTGTTACCTTTCCTTTCCCCTATTACTGCCCCAGTCCATATGAATAACCGGCTTTCCATCCAAAGCAATACCAAAGCTTCTATGAGACCTCCTATCCCAATCCACTCAGTCAGTCTCAGACCAGTTCCATGTGCCATTGCTCATGTTTTGTTGCTAAATGGAGATCATCCACTGACATGACATTGAGCCCTAAATCCTCATTTTATTTTTTTTAAGTGCGCTGAGGAGATACTGAATTTTAAATGGCATTAGCCCCTCTGGAGCTACACCAGGGTAATCAGCTACTTGTGATGCCGTCTTTCTAATCTTTAGGTGCAGGAAAAAATTGTCGTTGAACGTTTGTGGTCGCAAAGTTATTGCAGTTTAATTCTGCATCTGTTCATTGGACTTCCTGTGGTTTTTCATCGAATCGTATGATAGGCAGCTCAGACAGTCTGTAGCTCTTGGTCTGTCTAGCTATACCACTGCTCCAACCACTAAATCTGACTTCTGTTTTGTCTAGCAGAAGAAAGCAAGATAGTCCACTGTGGTAGGTTGATTCACCAAAGCGGATAAACTTGCTGTCTGCATTTAAGACTACAGTGGAAATCCTAGCATTACCTCAGGCTTAAAAATTCAAACTAACAGAATGTCTTTCGAATTGCTTCTGTTTTAAACTAGCTTGGGTGTATCGGATTTTGATGCTTTTGCTTCATGAGGTAGTGGCAAATGCAGAGAATGCTGGACACGTTTAGATCATGACAGTGAGTTTCAAAGACTAATAGAAAAGGGGGCAAGTAAATAATAATTTCTGGGTGTTCTACGTGCTTTCTCTTAGGATGGGTCTACACTGATGGCGGCAGATTCGTCACCGTCACTTTGATGTCTCTGGATCAACTGAGCGGTCTGTGTAGACCTGCGCAGTCAATCCAGCAATTGATGTAGGAAAACCAGCCCAGTAAGTGGCGTAGCGCTGCATCGAAGGAAACACTGTTCCCTTCGGCGCTGCGCAGCGTGGACGGCACGCGAAGCAGATGCAGCAAAGTCGACAGGAGATACGCAAGTGATTTACGTCACTTGCATATCTCCTGTTGACTGCTGCCAAATCCGGAAGGTAAGTGTAGACCGGGCTTTAGACGAAGAGTGTAGCTGTTAGCTAGCTGAGAGAAAGCACAAATGAATAGAGCTCAGGAGAAAGAACTAGGGACTGATTTTCCCTGGGTAAGATTTTCAAAAGTTGCTGGTGATTTTAGATGTATCCATTTTTGCAAGCACAACTTGAAATGTCCTAGAGGCACCTGATTTTCAGAAAGCACTGATCACCCACCCTCTGAAAATCAGGGCCCTTTGAAATGTTTCATCGGGGGTATCCAGAAACTGAAGCACCCAAAATCAATAGCCACTTTTGAAAAATCTTGGCCTCCATGTTTGTTTTTCCAGAATTCAGTTAGGCTAAACAGCACACAGAAGAAAATAGTTTCCCAGATTACTAGTCTGAATTGCAGTATGTGGAATTTTGTTGACTATGGTACAAATCTCTGTGTGTGTCTGTTGTTAAGTTAGCATGTGTGTGTTTCTCGTGGCTGTTCTGAAACACTTGTGTCATGTGAGGTAGTTTTACAGCTGTCCTGGACTGCTGATTTAGTACTGTCTCTCATACTTACAATGCAATTGTCAAAGGCCCCAGTTCATCCATTTAGAAATAGTGCATGTAAAAATAAATTGCACAAGGTTGCCTTTAAACATGCTGTTTACTGCTTTGAACTACTGTATGTAAAAATTGTTAAAAGATTTATGTCAACTGTCTGACCTTTTAGGGGATACTTAATCCCTGCTGTCACTGTAAACTGTTTTTAAATCAGTTTAGTGAGTCAGGAACAGCTCATTTAAGAGAAGTATTTACTTTGATAATCATAAATGTTCACTTAGAGTGTGTTTGATAAACACCCCTGACCTTTTTAAATGGAGCAATACAGGATTATTTTTCTATATACTTACGAAATATGAAGAGGTGCTCGATTGGTAAATCTGGAGATTGGGGACTTTTGCTATTCTCAAAACTGAGACAGCCTGGATAGTCCCCACTCAGGCTCTCCAGCATGCCTCAAGATTGAACTGGAGAGAGCATTATTAGGAACAAGATGGCTCACTCTCCATGCACATTCAGTTCTTGGCCTCTTTGTTAAAAGTGCCAGAAAGGGGGTCAATGATGGTAGCTTTTTGTGCATGACATGGATACCTTTTCACACTAGACCACCAATTGATTTGACATGGGCCACTGATAATTATACTGACTTTACAGTGGCTGGATTTCAATTAGTGAGCTAGATGTGAAAAACTCCGTATCTCCTCACCAACCCAGTAAGCCATCCAATGTCCACTGTTTAGGTATTTAATCAGTCTGGTTATTTCTGTCATTACTTGTACTATTAATACATAACTGAAATTGCATGGCATATCTGCAAACCATGGAGACACTGACATAAAACATTGTAGATATCTAAAATCTTATTATCGACATTGAAATTTTCAAGATAAATTTGCAACGTTTTCAAGAAAAAAATCCAGCATGACAATGATTCAGATTTTATTACAGTGGGTTATAATCTCTAATCCTTGAATTGATCATTAAATTGCTACAGTTGATGACAGCACTGATCAGTTTGAAGAAAGTCTTGAAAAAAAAGTCTGAAGAAAAATTTAACACCATCAGAAATATTCTACACTTTCCTTTTAGCTGAAAGAAAGTGCTTTAGGGAGAGCAGAACATCTCAGCCATTGCTTTTGGTGTTTCTAATACCACATTTTTGTTGGTTTATGTTAAAACCAAGGACAGTATTTAACAGGCTATATGAAAGTTTTGAGCAGTTTAATGACTGGTTGTAAATTGTGTTGCTTTAAAGAGATAATATAAGCCAGGGAGTTGGGGAATTAAATATTGGGGTTTCTTCTTAAAGGCAGTTATGTTTACTTCAGTAGCAGCATTTATAATATTTTATATTTTTATCCTTTCATTCCACAGTGTCCCAGACCACTTTGTTAATAGCACACATTCTGCAATACAAGCACAGCCACCTCTGTCATGGAAGATGGCAGCCATTGAAGGACTTGTCTATACTAGGAAATGTAATCATGTTTTAAACATGAGTTTCAAGCACTGAGTTGGCTGGTGCAAAATTGAACATGACTTGGCCTTGTCTACATTGACCACAAAGTCAGGAAATAATTGGGGGGAATGCTGAGGATCAGCAGGGTGGAAATTTGGAGGAAGGTAATTCTTGGGATGGGGGTCCACACCCAAGACACAAGAGGAAGATTAGGATGCCAGGGGATTTCGTGAAAAGGGTGGGGGAAGAAATTCTTAAGGGAATAGTAGGTCATGAAAGAGGCCAGGAGGTTTTGGGAGCGGGTGGGGAAGGAGTGACATTTAAGGGAACTGAGAATTGCAGGAAAATTGGGGATACCAATGCAAAGCAAAAGGATTCCCAGGAAATCCTGAGGTTAGAAAGGAAAAAGGAAGTGCCAGGGGGACCGTAGGGATGAGGAGAAATGGGTGATGCCAGTAGTTGAAAGGAGAGCTGAGAGGAGCATTAATGGAGGAGGAAGAGGGGATGTGAGGCAGATGCCAGGGTACCTGTGAAGTTCACCAGAAAAGCTCACGGGGATAACTGGGGGAAGAGATGAAAATAGGCACAGCAGAGATCATAAGCAGGAGACTGTGGAATGGGGATGATGGATGAAAGATGGGATACTTAGAATTGAGGAAGGAGAGAATGAAGTGGGAGAAGAAACATTGGGATGGAGAAGTCTGGAATGCTAAGGAGAAGGAAGGAGAACATTTTGGGTAAGCACAAGCTGCTGACCCTGTTGTAGCCCTTGGCCAGCATTTCCCGAGCAATCTGTAGATGTCCACATTTCTTCAGCTGAATCAGCGCTGTGCCTGCACAGTTTCTTCTCCCCACAGGTCTAGGAGATCCGATACCCTCTGTGTACTCCAAACAGCAACGTGTCTGGAGTGTGGAGCCGGCATGGTTAGCTGGGCAATTGCACTGAGCAATGGCGAGCTGCTAGGTGTGCTTGCCAAGCCCAGCAACCAGGAAAAAGAATTTCAGAAATTCGTGGCGCTTTAAATTGGAGGGCAACTTTCTGTCCACCTGACCTCCGGACAGAGCAGTTCACAACGGTAGAGTGCGGGGTATTGTGGGACAGCTCTGGGAGGCCAGTAATAGTTGACATACGTAGTGCAGTCTATGCTGATGCTGCATCAACCTAATTAATCAACCCTGATTCTATACACTCGGGAAGGTGGTGTTATACAGTCAGCGTAGCAGGGCACTTAACATCAGTGTGAATTAAATTTAAGTGTAGACACATCTGCAGCTAGATTGACGTAAGCTGCCTTGCATTGACCTAACCGTGTAGTGTAGACCAGGCCTTAGTCTCTCTGTGGCTCAATTCCTCATCTATAAAATGAGGATAATAACACTGCTCAACTAACGGGTACTGGGAAGAAAAATATGCCAAAGACTGTGGGGCGCTCGGATGCTACAATAACGGGGGCCATGTAAGTACCTAATATGGTTCTGTCTTAGGCCCTAGCATCAGAACCAAACTAGCTAGAACTATGGTTTAGGATTGTAGCTCTCTCCATCCTGACCCATTATAAGTAGAGCCATAGTATGCAGGCCAGAAGAGGATTTCAGCACATTCTGACAAACAGCCACACACAGCAAGGTGTGATTGGCATTCATTTGAATGTACGAAACCTGACACATTCTACAAACCCAAGGCATGGCCCTGGGTGCAGCTATGGGTAGGTTGTTCACTTTTCTGTCCACCTGCAGAATGTTCCTAATACAGCACACTTCAAGCCAAAGGCCAGACTAATTTGTGGCTTGTTGTAATTACAGTTGTATAGGAAGGCACTGCTCACATCAAACTACTTTATTAAATTAACAGTGATGACAACACAGGGAAATATCTGAAATAATAATTTCCATGTTTTTGTTGCTCCCTAGAGCGCAAATTAAATAAATAAATGTAAAAAAAATAAACCTGAATGCCAAATGGCCAAGAAAACTTCATTCAAGAGAGAGACATTCTGATGGGAAGAGACTGTTGGGCCAACACAAGGAAGCACTGACGGTCTGAGCTAGAGAGGTGATAAGGTGTCCCTTCATTATTAATGGGCAAAGAGGCTTCTAAGCCATTGTCATCCTTGTTCTAATCATGTTGCACCATGGCAGTTTATTCTTAGCCTTAGCCACATCCTTATAAATAATGAAATGGGCCATGTTTTATCTTACCCCAGTGATTACTGTAATGTGGCTTTTATCTGCATCCCTGCCAGGCTGTTGACACAGGCAACATTTAGAAGTAGATAAAATGAATGAATTGCACAGTATAGAAATACGTTCAGCTCTTCCCTAAAAAGTATTAATTGACAGTGAGCTAATAGCTGCTCTGTTAGGAAGTGTACGCTGGCTTTCTGAGGGGCTGTTTTTCTGTGCTCTACGTTCCACTGTCCGAGAGAAGAGGTGAAAGAGACTGGAGACTGTGGAGGCAGGCTACCTGAGGACAGGGTATGTTAATTCTGGAAAGTGCTTTATCCACAGATGGTACAGCAGAGCACCAGACAGGGTGGAAATGATTGTGTACAGTGTTAGTTCCAAGATGGTAGAGAGAAGAGGTGGGTGAGGTAATATCTTTTATTGAACCAACTTCTGTTGGTGAGAGAGAGAAGCTTTCGAGCCACTCAGATCTCTTCAGGTCTGGGAAAGGTACGCCGAGCATCACAGCTAAATACAAGATGTTAATCAGCTACTCTGCCTTGAATGGTCCCTTAGAATATGGGCTAACTACTTATGCTAACCAATCTCTTCCATCTTTCACTTAGCTGGGATGCTCAGAGTACCATTCACAGACCCAAAGAAGAGCTCTTTGTGGTTTGAAAGCTTACCTCTCACCAATAGAAGCTAGGCTTAGTCTACACTAGAAAGGATAGGGTTGACTTACAGCCACCGCAGTAATTACTCCTGGTGCATGTCCACACACTACTGTCCTCCTTGGGTGGGTGGAGTGTGTCCTTTCCATCCTCTCCAGGAGCACTTCCACTGACCTAAGAGGACCAGTGTGGGAGGCTGACAGACCATCTCAGCTCCCCAGGCAGTTGCCCCACAGACTCCAGGGCCCCTGCTGGCCTCCCCCCATTCTCCGGCAGGAGCCAGGGGAAGCCGACTGGGGCTTCTCCCCTCCCTGTCTCCCCCCCCCCGCCCCGAGAACCAGTGGAAGCCACTCGGGGCTTCTTGGCCCCGTAAAATGGGGTGCAGTTAACCCAGCTTCACACTCCTCATCCGCTTCCCGTGGGGAGCCACGCAGTCTTATCAATTTCTTATCAATTCCCCCTCGCAGTTGCCCAGGGCTGCTTTCGTCCCTGCTCCCAGCCAGGAACCAGGTCCAGCTGCCCGGGGCTGTTCCTTCCCCGCTTCCAGTCAGGAGCCAGGGGAAGCTGCCTGGGATTTCTCACCCTGCTCAGAGCCGGGGCTTCTCCCACACTCCCAACCTGGAGAAGGGTCTAGCTGGAGCCTGAAATTGACAAGAATGACAGCTAACAGCCAATTTAAGGAGCACAGTGTCTACACTGACACTTCGTTACCCTACCTATGCCAACAAAAGCCCTACACCTCTCATTGAGGTGGTTTTATGATGTCGACATAACAAGGGAGATACATCAGTGAGAGGAGCATTTGAATATGTACACCTCTACTGTTTGGTCAACAGAACCTGATTTTTGTTGACAAAACTCTAGTGTAGACCAGCTCTTAGTCCAATAATAGATATTACCACCTCACCTTCCTTGTCTCTCTAACTGTGGAAACGATACAGTTTGGCCAGTAATTTGGGGGGGGGGGAGAGGGAATTTGTGTGTAGGGATAACAGGGTAAAAAGGCACTCAGATGGGTATAGTGTACGGACTTATGTGTGTTCCATTCTATTTAATCTTTAATGCATTTCATCTGAAGGGCTCAAATGGCTTTACAAGCAATTTAATTAAGTCTCACAGCAGCCCTGTGAGACGGATTAGTGCTATTCTTCTTAAAAGATGGGTAAACTGAGGCATGGGAAATTAATGACTTGCCTAAGCCACAAAGTGAGTTAGTGGTAGAGCGAGGAAAAGTATCCAGGAGTCCAGGCACCCAGCCTTCGTAATCTAATCACACTTCTTTCCTCAGACCACACTTCCTGGAAGGAGAGAGCTGAGACATCTGTATATAGAACAGTCTTCAAAAGTTGGAAAAATAAGTCAGTTTACCTTAACATTTTGTTTTCCTGAAACAAATCATAAAGTGTCATACACATTCCTAGGGGCTGTCAAAATGAGTTGCTTTTCAAGAACCATGATAGCATAATTCATTTTTATATTGACTAAAACAGATCTACATGTGCATGGACAGAAGTGTTGTCCTTGGGCTGCTGCATCTTACAGTTCTCCTTTTCACAGCTTTTCATGTTTATAAGGTTCCATCTGTTTAGCATTAGCTAATGGCCCATCTCATGTGTGACACCTGGAGATCTACTGGAGCAACCAGGATGAGGTGTGTCTACAGGTTTAAGAATTGATGCAAATCCTCATTCAACAGGCTTTCGTTTCTTGTTGCAGAAATTCCCAGAACTGAAGTTTAAGTATGTGGAGGAGGAGCAGCCGGAAGAGTTCTTCATCCCCTATGTCTGGTCCCTGGTGTACAATTCTGCTGGGGGTCTATACTGGAACCCACAAGACATCCAGCTTTTTACAATGGACTCTGGCTGAGGGAGAAGAAGCCAAACAGCAGAGCCAGCTCTGCTCTGGCTTATTCCAGGCGAACAAACTCGAAACTGCGTTGTGAATGTGTGACCCCTCCCAGTGTGCATCCTCTAAACCTTTAAGCTTAGTGAGAATGAAGCTTGCTACTATTGTACAGTATGACTTGGACATTTTGGTACCAGACGGCAGCAAACATGCTTGTGGCGTGGGAGAGAAACTGAGAAGCGTGTATGCAAACTTTTATTTCTATTTTGTGAAACTTAGAGCTTATCCAATGAAAATGAGGCCTTAGACATGCAGTGTGATGTTACCACCACCCAAGAAAACTGGTAGCTTTTTAAACTAAAATGGTGAAATGAGGAAAGAGAGCCTGTTAGTTGATTTGGAAGTGGTATTTATATTTTTATTACCTTTAAGTGATGCAGCTTCTTTGGGTCAAGGTCTTTGAACACTGTCATTTTCTACAATGGACTCTTTATCTAAACCAGTACCATGCCTCCTCTCATGGCCATTTATTTTGGTGACATTGTAATGTCTACAATCTCTAAAATATCTCTATGAATGTAATCTGAGTGAATTAGCAGACTGCATATTAATCAAATGATGTTTCTAGACAGAGGATACTGTGGTATGTGTGGGAGGGTTTTCAACTGTGAGACTTTCCTTTTGAAGAGTTGTCAAAACAGTTTTGATGGTTAATACTCTTTATAGGGCTTGAAACACTAGCTTCCAAAGGAAAGTCCCTCACAGACTCACATTACAGTACTTCTGTACAAAAGCTTTTCCTGGAAATTGACCACATAAACAAATCTCCAGAGAAAAGGGTTTGAGTTTGTAAAAGTAGAGCTATGCCACATAAAAAGTTTGTGCACTTTCAACAGTGTCTGATGGGAATCCCTGGCGAACCTTTATGTTAAAAATTCCCCTTTTTTGCTGCTAAAGGGGATTAAGCAGAAGTATGGATTTTACAGAATGTGGAATGCTTCAAAATGAATGTTTTCAAGTGTTCTTTCCTGAGGTACCTAATTTAATGAAAATAATTGAAATCTTCTCTCTGCAGGTAGAAAAGCAAAAGAAATAGGTTGACATTATTTTAACAGAATGACTTTTTCCCCCTGCATATCAAGGATCTGCTTGTCTCTGGGACAAGCTCCTGACAATGTTCATTTCCACATGCTCACAGAAACTCCTGCTACACTTCGTGCTGCTTTGTGGAAGTCTCTGTCACTAGATCAAGTGCACACTGCATGCCAAAATATAAAGATAAGGGAACTGGTTCCCACATATATATGGCAAATCCCTCATTTCACCGCCTGACCCAGCATGTTCTGTTTACAGACTCGGAGGGGGCAATGTACATTTGCTTTCTCATCATCTGAGTGGCTTTAAACAGAGTTTCCTGTACTCATTTTTCTTTTGCTGAAGCTGGAAATGTACTTGGTTTTTACCTGCTTGTTTGGAAGCAAAGTCCTTTTGGACAAATGGAACTGCTGGGTTTTAAATCTCCTTTCCCTATTGAACTAAAACTAGAAGTACAAAAAGCTGTGCCTACCATAGGCATTCCTAGCGTTTTCAAGTAGAGGTAGCTTTTGGGAGGAGGCAACATGAAGACAGGAGCTCTTTTGAATGTAAAATATGGGAAACAATTGATCTGTGACTGAAGATGTGGGTATGTTTGTGTTACATTTTGGGTTTGGCGGGGGCGGGGGTTCACATCTCTGAACAAAAGTCAAAGGGGAATGAATGGCTTTTGTGTTAGTTGTAGTGATTTGTAATTTTATCGTTAAATAAAGGACTAAAGTTTTTGTGAGTCAGGAGAACTGCACAGCCCTTAGAATGGTCATTCTAACAGTGCACTTTAAACTGTGGATTCTGAGACTTAACTGGATGGTTCAGTTCTTCAGCTGACGTAACCACACTGAAAGTCTAATCTTGCCAAGTAAAGAGCATCTTCTACCACCATTGACTTCAGTGGTAGTTGGGGACATCCAGGACCTCCCAATTATTGGCGGGTGTGTCAACATCGAGAGAATCTGTTTTTCTTTAAAAAGAACTTTATGTAAGCAAAGGGGCTCATAAAGCAGCAATCTGATAAAGACAGGTCAAACGAACACTGAATTGGTGGAGTCACATGTAATAATTTGAGTTTGTCCTCTTAAAGACATTGCACTAAAATAAAAGAGAAGCTTGCTTGTTCCAATGCAATACTTTTCTTGTGCAGTTAATTAAAATATAATGTGTATGGGGCCCAGCAGGTTTGTAACAGCGGGAGCCAGAATCCAAAGTTGAAGCAGTAGAGCAAGCCAAGATTTACACTGAAATCCATCCTAATATTATTGGTTCTTTCAAGTTTCTGAGCATTATACAGGTCTAGAAATGTCTTGGAGTCTGCAGTCTGATGTGTTCACAAATACTCTATTTTCCTTCAGGTCTGTAAAGTACCACCCTAAGGATCCTTTTCATTCTTTTTGTGTGAAAGATTTATTATGCAGTAATAAAAAAAAAACCATAAACAGACTGTAATTGTATTTATTTTGCATCATAATTACTTACTGCACATAACACTTGGCCAGAGGGTTCTGATTTTCTTTTTAGACTTAACATGGTTTAGACTTAACAGGTTTTATAACATTATCAGTGGTTTCCAATACAGAGAACCAGAGTTTGTTTTACTAAATAAGAGATCATTTAAATCCTGCATTTAATATGAGGAATTAAATCTTGGTTATTCTTTCCTATTGCTCCTAGACAAGCAATTTCAGCAGATGACCTCTCCCCACCCGGCTATTTTCTTGCCAAAATCTTAGCCTTGTCATTACCATTCTCTTGCTCATTTTAAACTCCCAAGTCTTTGTCCTTGCTCAGGATGAGGTGTTGCCAGGAAAGAAGAGTTGGCAACTTCAGCTAAAAAAAAAAAAAGTCCTATTCTAGCTCCTAAAGATGATCTCCTCCATTAACTCTCTGATTCTCCTGTATATAGAGCTTGTGACTCTCTTTGGGGTTTCAAATGCTGGCTGGAGGCCAAGTTACCACCTAAGGTTCTAGTAAATCAGAGGTCTCCTTGCATCAGTATATCGGCTTTTGGTTCCTGATGGGACAGAAATTGTCCCCGTTGTCCAAACTGAAGTATAGTCAGGCTGTGGTATGAAATTAGTTGATTTGTTGCATCTTGTGATTATTATTTTTCCATCTTCTCTCAGAGGTGGAAGCCAAATATCACTGCCTTCAGTCAAAAGCTGTCCAAGAATCTCCTGCAATCTATTAGAGCTTGAGAAAGTAGGCTAGCACTAGCATAGAGCAGAGGAGCAAAAGGATGCCCTGAAGGAAAGAAACAGTTTCCTTTCAAAATTCCTGCTATATTGTTGATATAAAAGTTAAAGAGGAAGAGAACAAATAAACATCCTTCCCTCACCTATTTGGAAATTGTGAAGATTTTGGTTCAGTCTCTGTTTCTGTCTAAGTTCTGTCTTCTTGTATAAGTTGTCAGTCAGCTATCCGAATCAGGAAAACACCATCCTTAGATCAATTCCATAACATCTCCTGATTAACGGAGTCAAAAGTCATTTTAAGGGTCATGACAACCACAAAGTTTCTCTTATTTAAGGGCTATATGTCTAAAAACCAGTGACTCATTTTTTTACAGTATCCTGCCCACCCTGAATCTATTCTGCTGCTCAACTATCAGATGTTCCTGGCGTGCCTTATCTGTCTGGGCTTTATTTATTTATTTTGTGCTCATCACCATGGCATCCCCAAATTATATGTGTAAATATTTAATATTACATCAGTTAGACCAACTGGCCTGAAATCTTTTTGGGTAGTATCTGTTTCCCCTTTTCAATATGTTAACGCTTCAACCCTGGTACAAATGATAGAAGAAAGCAACTTTTGGAGGGCTGGAAACTAACCGTCAGTTTCAGAGAAATAAGATGCTCACCTAGTGCTTTATTATGCTTTTTTCTAACCCCTGAAGATCAGAGTTCTGACCTCCCTAGTGCAGTCAGGCATGGGAAGCTTTGTCCGCTGGTGGTACTGTGCCAGTTCGGAGGGATGTGAAAAGGACTTCTTCATCTTCCAGGTTTATCACGTTAGCATCTCTCATGAGCATTAAATTCTGCATGAAACACACACTCCAAAAATTCCAAGCCTCTTTTTGTGCCCTTTAAAATCAAGACAGATGACCTAGCAAAGTGTTTTCATCAGCATGGTGCTGACCCTATAAGTCCTAAACCAGGGACCTTTGTTAACACTTGGCAGCCAAAACACAATTTGCCATTTAAAAGGGAAAAAAATTTATTTACCCATTCTGTTAAACGCTGGAAGAGGCTGTCGCCATCCCATCTATTAGATGTGACTGTGCATTATCCACAGCTGTACCAAAGACGGTAAGTACATTTAATAGTTGAACCAAGAATTTTGTACTAGCTCTACAGTTAAGGGGCAGGCGCAGATATTTCAGTCATTGCAGCTAATATTCAACGATTGTCCATCCAATCAGCTTTCATTTTTGAGAAGGCTCTTCCCCGCAGCTGCAAGTTCTACCAGTCGGTCAAAGACATTGGTCTTTGGTAATCATGCAGCAGATCCTGCAGTGGCCATTAACTGTGGGTTAGATATCACTGCTGTGTCTTAAAACTGAATTCCACCGGAAAGAAGGCACTACGTTTTCACATGGTTTGCAACCAGGTTAGCCCAATAATGAATACAACTGGCTGGCTTCTGATGGTTTTGGCCAAAGCACCAATGCTATTTTACTGGGAAAATTGTTCATTAATGATATCTTTGCATGTGGTGTTCATTGCATTCAAATTCATTGCTAGTACTTTGGGGCAGTGGCATGCAAAATGATCCCGTGGATGTGTGGCAGTAATTGTGCACTTAAGGAATGGCTCTTCTGCCATTCAAAAAGAACTCTCTGCTTGAAAGTTGATGCTGTATTTTAAAGTGATGCTAAAGCAGCACTAAACATCTCCACAAAGTCCTTGTGAGCAATCCTTTACTTTTTGTGCATGAGAGATTGGATCACACCAGCCAATGAGTCACTGCCCAGCCATTCAATACCCAGAAAGATAACGGAGCAAAAAGCAATCAATTTGCAAACATGTAGAAGATAATAAGATAAGTAACCGCATGGATTTGTCAAGAACAAATAGCTTTCTTTGACAGGGTAACAAGCCTTGTGAACAGGGAAGCAGGAGATGTCTTGCATGACCTTATAAAACAAACGAGGGAAATACCACCTAATGGAGCTACTATAAGGTGAGAGTTTAACTGGAAAACAGGTCCCAGAGAATCAGTGGTTCACAAGTCAGACTGGAAGGGCATATCAAGGGGGTCCCACAGGGATCAGCTCTGGGAATGGTTCTGTTCAATATCTTCATCAGTGATTTAGAATAGATAATGGCACAGAGAATATAAAGTCTGTAGATGATGGCAAGCTGGGTGGGTTTTCAAGTGCTTTGGAGGACAGGATTAATGTTCAAAATGATCTAGACAAAGTGAAGAAATGGCCTGAAGCAAATAGGATGAAATTTAATAAGGACAAATGCAAAGTATGCCACTGAGGAAGGAACAATCTGTTCCACATGTATAAAATGGGAAATGACTGCCTAGAAAGGAACACTGCGGAAAGGGATCTGGGAGTTATAGTGGATCCCAGGCTAAATATGAGTCAATAGGGTCACACTGTTGTTTTAAAAAAAAAAAGTAAATATTCTGGGATGTATTAGCAGGAGTGTTATAAGCAAGACACAAGAAGTAATTCTTCTACTCTATTCCACACTGATTAGACCTCAACTGGAGTATTGTGTTCAGTTCTGGGTACCATATTTCAGGAAAGATGTGGACAAATTGGAGAAAGTCCAGAGGAGAGCAACTAAAATGATTATAGGTCTAGGAAACAAGACCTCTGAAGGAAGATTGAAAAAAACTGGGTTTGTTTAGTCTGGAGAAGAGAAGACTGAAGGGGGACAACATAACAGTTTTCAAGTACATAAAAGGTTGTTACAAGGAGGAGCGGAAAAATTGTTGTCTTTAACCTCTGAGGCTAGGATAAGAAGCAATGGGCTTAAACTGCAGAAAGGGTGGGTTAGGCTGGACATTAGGAAAAACTTCCTAACTGTCATAGTAGTTAAACCCTGGAATAAATTACCTAGGGAGTTGTGGAGTCTCCGTCCTTTAGACAAACACCTGTCAGGGATGGTCTAGATAAAACTTAGTCCTGCCGTGAGTGCAGGGGACTGGACTAGATGACATCTCGAGGTCCCTTCCAGTCCTACAATTCCATGGTTCTATGCTGATAACAATTGTTGTATGTTTCAAAGACAAACAAGGAAAATAGTTTAATACAAAATTAAGATTTCAAACGTGTAATCCTTTGGGTTGTAAATTCTTTTTGGTTTTGCACAAATTATATTGTAAATAGTTTGCTTTTCTATAGGTAATAATTACCCTGATTTGCAAAGTTCCAGCTGGACTTGTGGTGTGAAGAACACATAAGTGTTTAATCATGGATGCTATGCTATTACTGGACAGGTACCTTTCACATATTAGTTTTATAAGGTTTATTGCAAATGAATTCTTTCAAGTATCCATGCTTAAAAGTGGATGGCACTGTAGCCACCGACCCACTGTATATTCACTTATATAAGCTCTCAGATGAATGAAAATGTCATTTTCAGTGAATCGTTCCAAGTCACAAATCACATACACTCCAGAATAGCCAAGCTGGGACAATTTGAATGAAAGATTTAAAGAGAGAGAGAGAGATTTTAAATACTGCTGAAACACTGCATTAATCCTTCACCCTCACTCTAAAAATTGCCTTAAAATAAATCCAGAATGAATGAGACTTGGCAAGACTGATGAAATGTTCGGCTGTACATGAAGTTTTCACCAACTTGGCAAACTAAATGGCAGACTTCAGTTTGTCTACAGTTAATTTTGTGCTGTTGAAAAGTGCCAGATTTGACAGAATTGGGGAAGATGAGAGCCCTCTATTTAGTCAGAGAGCAGCTATAGAATGAACAAAAGCAGAACAAAGTTGACTCTAGGCGTAGAATATTCAAGTTTGATTCTCTGATTCCCTCCCAGGATTTTATGAAATGTTCATAGTCCTCACTGCTAGGCTACCACTCCACCCATGAAAGATCTCCACTAGTAACTTACTAGTAACTCAGTCTCCTCCTATCCATGACCAGTAACTTCTTGGCTTATTTAGTGCTACTGCCAACAAGGCTGCTACTGATGTATGAGGAGGACACCGATCCACTTTGACCTGGGCCAAGACCACCAACTCATGGCATCAAAGAGCAGTCAGGTGCTGATTTTCATCCACTACCAAACTGGGCTGGATTTAGTGATCTAAGAATAGTTAATGATCTTTCAGTTAGTGCTTGTTTATCCCAAAGGATTTTACAAAGCAATGTACAAACTGTGGTGTCACTTCATCCTATCCTGACCATTGGAACAGTGGAGAGTGCCGTGCGTTAGCAAGCGCAAAGGGGCAGGACTTTAGTTTTGTGTTCATCTGAACAATGTGATCTCCTACTCGTCAGCCTTTAAATTACAGACATTAAAGCTTTAATTTTAAAAATCAGACACGTGAGAACTGAGAGTAGAAATGGCACTGGAACATTTATCCACTTAAAAATCTCTCAATCCCAGGGTCTGTTTACACATTCTTCGGCACTGTAATATTATAGGCCACGAAGCATGCTAAATGATCTAAATCACTATTAAACGTGCATGCTCACTGTTTTAACAGAACTTGCACTTTTTGCTTTGAACCAATTCATCAGTCTGTTCTGTAAACCTCTCGACAGAAGGCGTCTCATTTGTATATTTTCTCCCCCAGGGCAAAATCATGCATTATGCTCCATCCTCTCAGCAGGAGTGGACAGTAGGGCACCCACTGTCCCGCACATCCAGCTGTGAACATTTCAAACGTACTGCAGCAAATTCTGAAGAAGATCAGAGAGAGAGAAATCAAGCCATGTTAAGGAAGGCAGGGAAACAACTTACCCTGGCATTTGTGGCGTCCATGCTTAATGCTACAGTTTTTGCCGACCTCTGCCGCCATGCAAGGCTGGTTGCAAATTTGGTAGATTTTGGCAAATTTTGATAGCTGCTAAGCATGCAGGTTGCTTATTATTTTTTATTTATATGTATTATACTAGCATTTAGAGGCCTCAACGGGGATCAAGACTTCATTGTCAGACTCGCAGTAAATACCGTTTAGATAACCGTCAAAATGTGGGCGCAAGGAAGGGTTATTTTGTAGATGGAGGGAACTGAGGCACAGAGTAGGTGATTTGCTCAAGGTCAAACAGGGAATCCTGTTTTACAGCCTGGAATTGAATCTAGATCTCTGAAGTCCTTAGCCACAAGATCACCCATGCTTTTATTAACACGTTGACCTGCCCATCAGCTTGAAGGAAGAAGTGGGGATTTTTGTCTGTCTAGCTATTTTGGTTTTATAGAATCAGAGAAATAATGTAGGGCTGGAAGGAACCTCAAGAGGTGGTTTAGTTCAGCCCCTGCACTGAGGCAGGACCAAGTAAACTTAAACCATCTAAATCTAAACCATCCCTAGCTCTAACTTAACTGTCCAACCTGTTCTTAAAAACCTTCAAGAACAGGGATTGCACAACCTGCTGGTCCTGTCGCTGTCCTGGCTGTGACATGCACACACAACACACCCTGCTCCCTCTGATAGTGGTGAAGTTCTGTCTGGAAAAAAAGCTCTCGATTCTTTAAACCAACAATTTGGGTAATCAGCCCTTCAAAGGGAGACATTAACTTGTTCCCTAAGCAAGACCAGAGTACATTCTCATAGAAGTTGTCTCATCAGTTATCCATGCATACGCTCAGCCCATGCCGGCGGTAACACTCTGAGCTGGTAGCCTGGGGAAGAGCCTAAGTGCCAGGGAATCCTTGTAGACTGGCTCCCTGGATGTGTTGTGGTTCATGAAAATGTGCCTGGCAATTATGCTTTTTCCCTTTGAATTTCCCTTGATCCATTTACGAATTTATTTTAATTAAAACAATATCTATTTTCTAGATCATTCTGAATTATCTAGTTAGTGACCTGACTGCTTCCATAATGCAGGGGGAGGAGAACGTGGCCGGAGGAGACCAATGCGTGGGAACGACTGCCTCTTCACTCCTGGGCGTGCCAGACCACACGGGGTGGGTTGTGGCAAGGTAGGGCCCAGATCGCTCCCTCTCGCAGAAATACCTGCTCCAAACCCCGCAGGGACTCCACGGTGGGGTGTACAGAATAAGCAGCGAT
Organism: Mesoclemmys tuberculata; assembly: GCA_007922155.1. Lineage (NCBI taxonomy): Eukaryota > Metazoa > Chordata > Testudines > Chelidae > Mesoclemmys > Mesoclemmys tuberculata. The sequence continues at coordinate 12,148,139 of ML675629.1, read as the reverse complement.
TCCAAGCCATGCAGACTCCCCAGGGCCTTTCTGCAGCCTACCATCTCCCGCAAGTCTGGACGTCCGGGCTTCTCTGCTTTCTCTCACTGCTCACGGAGGTGGATCTGCATTTTGGCCTTGCTGCTCTGGCCGCACCCTCGCTGCCTCTGTTGACAGCCAGATTCTCAGCCTCCATGGCAGTGTGGTGAGGGTAGGTTGGGTGCTCCTGCCTTGATGTGCCTAAAGGAGGGTTGTAGCTTCTTGTGGGGGCAGTGGTGGGCTGTTTTCTCCCTCCCTAGCTCCTCCTCCCTCCCGGCCAGTTTTTAGCTGGGTGTTGGAGGGACATGGGAGGGACACTCCCTTCTTGTGGGCAGGAATGCAATTTACGGGGTTACAGCAGAGCCCCTTCATGCTTTGCCATGTGATTGCCTCCCGCGGCTTGTTCCTGCTCCTGCGAGAGGCACTTTGCTGCGATGTCATCTGAAAGGCAGCTAGTGAGCGTGGGCCCCAATGGATTGCGACTGGTGCACGCAGATTATGGCTTGGAACTCAGATACAGGAAGCCTCTTCCCTTTATTTTACCCCTTGAGTGGTGCCATGTCCAAGGATTTTATCCCCAGTTAGAAAAGAATGTTCCCTCTGTTCATTTACAAAACTAAGTTACGACCAAAAATGTTTTTCAAAGAACGTAACAGCTTCATTAAACGCTGGAGATTTAAACTGGAAACATCTGTCTGCTGCCCGCTGCTCCTGTTTGCATCCCGTAAGCCGAGCCTTCCCTACATTCTTGGCGATGCTTCTCTTCTTAAAAAGGATCCTCTGTCTCAAAAGCAACAGAAGTGCCATGTGCCGGCGTCGTCATTAAGATAACTATGCATGGGGATGCCCAGGATCTATCTCATGGCTATTCCACCATCCTGCAAACACCAGGTGAGCCCGAAAACCTCCTGTTTGTATTGCTTGTGAACTCTGACAAATACGGTAATTGCCCCATGCCTTTGTTTTATGGCACAGCTCACAACAGGAGAGAAACCATTTCAGAGGCAACCTGTAGTCATTAGCCATGGCACCTCAGCCCTGGGCCTGCAGAGTGTGGAGTAGACCTTCCAGTCTACTGCAGGCAGGTGGGGTGGAGGGCCCTGCCCGTGATGTGGGAGTGCTTTCTGCCCCCCCCCAGTCCACGCCTCCAACCACCCAGCTTCAGCACTCTCCGTCCTGCCTGAAACACATGCCCTGAGCTGAGAGCCATGCCCCTCAGCTGAGCTCACACCGCCAGCTCCTCCGTGTGGCCACGGGTGTCAGAGGGCCAAGGCCAAGAACCATGTGAGGTGGGGTGAGACGCGTCGGGGCAGCCCATGGCTCTCCCATGCTGTCGGCAGGGTGTGGATGGGCCAGGGAGACATGCAATGAGGAAGGGCTGCCAGGCAAAGCAGGTGACTAATTTCAAATCTCCACCCATTCCTGTATAATCTGTCTCCAGCCTATTGCTTAAACCTGGTGGGTTTGCGTTCGCCAGAGCTTTCCCCCGGGAGACACTGAAGAGGAGCCATGGGGCTGCAGGGAGTTCGGGGTTGGGGCAGCAGATTGTGACACTTCCCTCTCTTGCTCAGCCCTTGACCCCCTCCCCAGAGTAGCAGCAGGGGACGCGGTGCTTGGTGGAGGTGTCATCTCTTGGCGGGAGAGGTAAAAGCAGAGCCCCAAAATCCTGGCCAGCTCCACTATCGGCAATTCTATTCCACGGACGTTCAGCCCATCTGCGTTTTGTTGGAGCGATCCTATGTTTGGTTACTATTTCTTCCACTTTCCCTCCTATGTTTGGTTAGTGTTGCTGAGGCAGAGGTGCTGACGCAGACAACCCCAGAGCTGGCTGCATTTGATGTGATGGGTGAGTGATCTTCACATATCCATTGGTGAAGCGTGGTGGGAACCTTCAGGCATTATTGTTATTCCTAAATAGAGCTGCATGAATAGTTCCCAGTGGCTTTGTAAAGTGCTTTGAGATCTACTGATGAAAAGTACTAGGTGTTATTCATTCATTCATTCATTCAGGAAATTTTTCCCCTTCTTCTCTTCCTGAATAGTCCATGAGCGGAGCATGATTTTACTTCTTGGAAAGGATTTTCTGACAATGCCTTGGGCTGTAGCTGGTTTGTGAGTGGCAGCTTGTTGCAAATATTTGAGCTCCTGGTATTTTTTCTCTCCTGGGCAAATGTGCATAACTCTTAGCCTCAGGTTTCGGGAGGGTGATAATTCATTATTGTTGTTGTTTATTTTACTATATAATAGCACCAAAAGGAGCGTGGGATCCTTCAGAGAAGAAGGTCCCTGTCTACATTAAGAAAATTTATATTGGCATAAAATGCAGTGGTGTAAACCCTGCTGCACCTCTGCCGTTCCATTTTGCAGCGCTGTAACTATACCATTATACCAGTACAAATGTCATTAATGTAGGCAGAGCCTTAGAGAAATCAATGGTCCCTGCCATTGCCATCTTCACTTAAGATGCCGCAGTGAGCACTAGTGACAGACAGATATATGGATGCAAAGGAAGAAAAACAGCTAATTTAATTGGCTTACTCATTTTTGGCGTAAAGTACTGGATGGACACCTCTGAAATCCTCCAGGACAAGCATGGCACAGGTGTTGACAGGGCAAGATTCCTACACGTTGCCTGGCTAACATGCTTCAGCCCTGCTCTAGAGAAAACCCTTTCTGAAAGTGGCCATGCAACTCAGTTTCTGGGGTCTGTTCAGGCCTTAGTCACTCCGCTAGAACTTCCACACGGCTGAACGAGTTATGCCTCTTGAGGTTGCCTCAGGTGTGGACACCTATCCACTAGGAAATGGGCTGAAAAACCACCAGCTTGTTTCATGGTAAAACATGAGTCAGATTTGAACCAAGGAGTTTTGAAGACGCTGAACCCCGTTGCCAACTTCTCCACGTTTTCAGTGGGTGGAGCCAAAACCCACTAAAATCAACGAGAGTCTTTCCACGGACTTCAGTGAGCTTTGGATTAGAACCTGTAATCCTCCAGTGTCTCTGTTGATTTTGTGCAGGTTTTACGATACAAGGAGTTATTCTTTTAGGACCCCTGCCTCAAATGTTCTGCTGAGTGGTGGGCCTTGACTTAATAAAAAATTGCCATCTTCAGATTGGTGCATTTTAAACCTTGTGGAGAGCGTTTGGAACTATTATCTGTGGCTGTTCAGTGTGTGTGTATCCCACACACAGTTGCTTTAGAACGATATGCTTGATTTCCAAATAAAGGAAAATAATTAGGAATAATTCTGTGTACAAAATAAGCAGTTGCTAAAACAGGTGGGTAAATGGTAACTATTTATTTATTTAATGCCCTGAGTGTCAATCGACTTTATATGCACCCCTTGTGGTGAGAGGGGGAGACTATAAATAGGCCATTGCTTTGTGTGAGGCTTTGTAAAATAGGCTGAAGAAATTATGGAAATATCATTGGCCAATGAGAATGCCAAACCTGGCAGGTTTCCACTGACTCTCGTGCGTCGTGGCTTTTTGTTCAATTTGCCCTCCTTGCATTTAAATACCCACGGGCTGTGTGGGAAAGGTAGCCCCCCTTTACTGACTAAAACACTTCTCACCCCTGAGAAACTGGGCCTGGAGTCCTGACCTTTCAGTTCCGTTCCGTTCAGGACTCTCACACTTCAGCTAAAAGGGGTCTTGCCTAGTTGGGATGAGCAGGTGTAGGTTCAGGTCTGGCTGCCAGAGGGCGACATCACTCACATAAGCGGGCTTTCCTGACCCCTGCATACACACTACTTTATGGAATTTAGCCCAGTTCTCCCTGAACCAAATGTGGAAATGGCTAAAATTCTAGTGCAGCGTTTTCAGTTGTGCTTCACAGTCTCTCGCTCTCTGGCACAGGTGGGAGTTTTCTGTGATGTGTGCAGCATTGCCCGCTCTCATGATTTTAGTGCAAGGCTCTCAATATTTGGTGGTTTCTCTTCAAGCCCCAGCTCCTGGAGTCATATGATTAGGTGAGAATCTCAGCTCTCATTTAAAAAATGTTCATTTCTAGCCCTCATGGTTGCAGAGAAAAGCTTGAAGACTTGAACCCCAAAGAATGTGACACCAGAAGACTAAAAGAACCCCAAAGGTACTGTGGCTTACACACTACTAGATTTTTTTTTAATTTTTTTTTTTTAATCTCATGATATTTTGTGGACTCAAGTCTTTGGCACTACAGTGTGGCATGTTCTGAAAGAAGCGGGGACTCTTCGGTATCAGTGACATGCTTCAGTTTATCTATTATATCAACAACACAGTGCCTCCTACTGTCTAGCAGACTGACATCTTGCAGCCAAGGCACTATCTTCAGATTACATTGCGACAACAGAGTCACCACCAACCACCTCTTGGCCTGCCAGCCACCATTCTGTGAGGCAGCCCTGATGACAGATGTCATCTTTGGAAAGGGTCAGTCATGTAGATAGCAGAGGAAGGTTGGTCTTGAGGGCTTATATCAGTCCATGGCAAACCGAGCCTTGAGTTTAAAGGGTACAAGACACTGTAGCATCCGGGCATCTGAAGTAATGATGTGAAGGAAGCCCCAAAGTCAAAAAAAAAAAAAATCCATCAGCGGTTGGCCTGTGCCCTAAAGCCAGCAGACTTTATCCTCCTAGATAATGGAGTCATATTCATGTCTGTCAGAGTTTGATCTTCTTCTGAATCTTCCTGGCCTTAATAACTTGCAGCAGTGAGTTCTGTAAGTTTACTGCATTTTATAACAGAGAATTTCCTTTTATTGGTTTGATATTCCTTGCCTGTCAGTTCTCCTTATTCTTGTATTAGGAAGGAGGTATGGGAAAGGATATAATTTATTTTCTCTACACCGTTCAGTAAATTGTACACCTTAGTCACATGCCCTCTGATTTGTTCAACAATCTCTCCTCATACACGTCTCTTAATCGATCCAGAGTTTCTAAGGCTAGAGGCCATAGTGATCATCTGGTTTGACTCTTGTATAACACAGGCCATTGAACTTCCTTAAAGTAATTCCTAGAGCAGATCTTTTAGAAAAAGCATCCGATCTTAATTTTAAACTGTTCAGCTTCAGAAATCCACCATGACCCTTGGTAAATTGTTCCAATGGTTAATACTCTCACTGTTAAAAATGTATGCCTCATTTCCAGTCTGAATTTATCTAGCTTCAACTTCCAGCCATTGGATTGTGTTCTACCTTGCTCTGCTCAATTGAAGAGCCCATTATTCAATATTTTTCCCCATGTAAGTACTTATAGACTGTAATCAAGTCACTCCTTAACCTTCTCTTTGTAAAGCAAATTGATTGGGCCCAATCTAGCACTATAAGGCATGTTTTGTAATCCTGTATCATGCTTGTGGCTCCTCTCTGAACTCTCTCCCTCTTATCAACATCCTTCTTGAATTGTGGGCACCAGAACTGGACCCAGTATTCCTGCAGTGATCACACCAGTGCCAAATATAGAGGTGAAATAACCTCTCTACTGCTAGTTGAGATTCCCCTGTTTGGGCATCCCAGGATCACATTAGCTCTTTTGGCCACAGCATCACACTGGGAGCTCATGTTCAGCTGATTATTCACCATGCCCCTGAAATCTTTTTCAGAGTCACTTCTTCCCAGGATTGATCCCCCATCCTGTAAATATGGCCTATGTTTGTTTTTTACTAAAAGTAGACATTTACATTTAGCTATATTAAAACACATTGTTTGCTTGCGCGCCCTTGACAAATGATCCAGTTCACTCTGAATCAGTGACCTGTCCTCTTCATTATTTACCACTTTCCCAATTTTTGTGTCATTTGCAAACCTTCTCAGTGATGATTTTATGTTTATTTCCAAGCCATTAATAAAAATGTTAAATAGCATAGCCAAGAGCCGATCCCTGTAAGACTCTGGAAACAGACCTGATGATGATTCCCTATTTATATTTTTGAGACCTATCAGTTAGCCAGTTTTTAGTCCCCCTCCCTGTGGCAGCTGGAGGGCAGTGCCAGGACCCCTCCTGTCCTTCCCGGGAGCACGAGGCCTGGGGGGGGGGAACACAACTGTAGGCTTGGCCCCCAGGTGCCGGAGACCATCAGTACACCACTATACAGAAATCTAAGTATATAACAGCAACACAGTTCCCTTTATCAACCAAACTTGTCATCTCATCGGAAACAGATATCAAGTTAGTTTGCCAGGATGTATTTTCCAAAAATCCATGTTCATTTGCATTAATTACATTACCCACCTTTAGTTCTTGATCATTTGAGACCCAATTAATAAAGCCTTCAACCCTCTAATCACTTTTACTAACCCTTTCTGGACCACTTTGATTTCTGCTGTATCTTTTGGGAATTGGAATGACCAGAGCTGTATGCAGTTTTCCAGGCAGATTCTTACCATTGGTTTACATAATGGCACGCTCTTTAAAGACAACCTGTATTAAATAGTTTGCCTGGCAACAGAAAACTGACCACTTTGGACTGGATAATAGAATAGAGCGTCTTCTGTCAGTGATTTCAAACTTGTCCCGGTCCGTGCTGACTGACAGTTATTGCGGGGGCCAGTGTTTGATCTAATATTTGTATTCACCTAGGGCACAGATGTTCTGCTGGCTTGTAGTTGGTGGTTTGGGCTCTGTAAACTCTCTTTGTAACACTGAGAGGCAGAGCAGGACCAAGCGAGGTGGAACAACAATGCAATTTTCTCTTTGAAGCAAGGCAGTTTGCTAGAACATTTATAACAAATCAGCAGAAGAGTCCTTGGCATCTGCTCCCTGTCAGATTCTCCCAACCAAAATACGAAGTGAAAATTAAATTTAAATTCTTTTCCTTCCCCTAAATCAAATCTTCCAGGCGCCAATTGCTGTTTGAAAGGTCAACCTTTCCACCTCTAAGTCTGTAATCAATAAATTATTGACCTAAACAACATCCATAAACTTCAGACTGTCTTTATCTTTTTCTCCCTCTTACTTAAAGAATACATGTGGGGGTGGGAATGAGGAGGATGGAAGTCCACATAATCTCACAGCTGGGGGGCTTGTAAACGTAGGCGTCTACAGCAGTCGTGGAGACATCTGAACATCTTCAAAGCCACATTATTTTCCATGTCCTTTGGGCAATTTGAGATCAAGTTTGTAAAAGTGGAATTTTAATAGTTGACATGTTTTGTGTCTTTTTCCCCCCTGCTGCAGAACAGAGGTCTGAGTGGACTGTATTCCTGCAAGCCAAATTCGATGAATAATTTTAAAGGATTTATCCTTTTTTACACATAAATACCATAAAAAGACATGATGCTGGCAGTGTTTCCAGTTTGTGAGTTCATCTCACATTTGTTGGAGCTTTTCATACAGCCGAAGCTCCTTTGATCATTATGATGTGAGAATCTCAGTTTGCATTTTGGTTTTAAATAAGCAAGTTTCTTGCCTTCACGGTTGTGGAGAGCAGCTTAAAGATATGACCCTCAAAGTTTCCAGCAGCAGAGGCAAATAGAAAAACACCTTGCTATATTATGTGTAAAAAAACCCTCATTATTTATGAGACAATCTCATGATTTTTTGGGGCCTGATTCATGATTTGTGATTGTTTGGGATTGGCCAGTACTGCATGGGGTCCTTTTGTGTGTACATTTGTATTATTTATTGATGGGAGGAAAGTTTTCAGTTGATGTTTCCATTCACAAAGGGAGAACACTAACTTTCCGACTCCAACACGTTTTTCGTTTTGTGCTAAGGAAAACCACATCAAGAAAGAACAAAACCCAAGTCTCCTCAGGAGAACATACAGTCTTGGTCAGTCTCCTCAGTCTCTGTGCAGTAATTCTGAGAACAGCCACCTGGCTGCTGGGTTTTGCGAAAAGGGAGAGCTTTTCAATATTTAAAGGGACAGTACACAGAAAACTAAGGCATTTCAGTTGCATAGCTATGTCTACCAATGTTAAACGGAGCAGTTTATCATGGCTTAAGACACCAAAAAAGCCCTTTTATCTCTTTGCCCGTAACCCTGTAACAGTGGAACCATGTGCTGAGATAAGAGCTGGTCCATGATGCAAACCATGATGCAAAATCTTCCATTTCCCTTCAGACAATCATGGTGTCTGACTGATTGAATCTTCCTAGATGGCAAGGATGAAAGGAAATGATTGTGTGTCCTTTCTGGCTCTTTTAAAGGAGACCTAAAAATAGTGTTTAACTTTTGTCTTTTAAAAAATATTGGTTTTGCTGCATGTTTGTTTTGTTTTGCCCTAGAAACATCAGGAATTGCACGTCTCTTCTGCCCTTGCTTTGCTTAAGTTTCAGAGGTGCTTTACGTGTTTTCCTGACCCCCCCAGTTGCAGGAGCAACTTTGAAAGTTTACCAAAGATGGCTTTTCTCCCAGTTGTTGATAAAGAGGTTTGACTTAGGCCAGTTCTGCACTAGAAAGTTTTCATGCTGTGACAATGTCAGTTTCGGATGTGATTTTTGCGTGCGTCACATTTCTATACAGGGAAAAGTCCTACTGTGGGCTTTCTCCCTTACATTCCAGCCTGTGATGGATCAGCTGCCTTCACACACAGCTGACCCTAATGGAGATCAGGTGGCTACATTTAGTTATCAAATCCAGCTAGAGAAGAGCTGGGGATTTTCCAAAAGAGCTGGATCAGCTCATTCAAGATCGTGAGACAGAGGAGAGGAGATGGGAAGCAGCCTGAAAGAAGGCTGAGAAGCAGAAAGGGGAGACAGGCTACACCCAGGGTGAGCTGGAGGAAGGAACTGTGTTGAGCGCCAACCTGCCTGTACCCGAGTGAGGGGAGAAGCATGCCAGCCAATGCTGGACAATGGGGTTGTTGAAGGCACGAGGGTCTGGGGTGAGGCATGGGGACGGACTGGCAGTGGAGGAGCGCCTGTAATGAAGAGGCAGCCCACTGAGGCCAGCTGCGCTGATGGCTTGTTTGTGTTCATATTCTTGTGGGAGGTTGGTAGAAGATTTGGAGGCCCCAGAAGGGGCGGGACTCTATGAAGTAGTCTGATGAGAGGGCCAGGCCACTCCTATGGCTGCAACAGTTCAAAGTGAGCTGGGAGGAACTGAGGCAAAAGATGCTGCAATGCACATTCAGCCAGGAAAGGGGCATGTTCGGGTGGCAACTTTACTACAAAGCTACAGGGGCAAAAGCATTTTTTTGCTGATATAAGCTGCCTCTCCACTTGGAGGGCTTGCTGGTACCGCTATACCAGTATAGCGATACCAGCAAACCTCTGTTAATGTAGATTGGCCTAAAGGAGTTGTTGTTAAACACAAGCAAAAAAACAAAGGGCCAGATATTCTGGTTTGGTAAGGCCATTTTGCAACACATGATTGGCACAAAGTGGCCTTAAAGTGGTCAGAGAAGGCCAGTGAGACTCTGCCCTGTGCAAGGGAATTGTTCACTGGCAAATAGATAGGTAAACTGTTTTCCACAGCCTCCTGCACCAGCCATCCCCAGCTCCAGCATAACAGGGAGAGGGGACATGTCGGGGGCATACAGGGAGACAAGGAAGAATGAAGGGGGGGGAGAGAATAGATGGATTGGAAGAATCAAGGCTACGTTTTGAACAATCAGAATAAACATCCCATTCCCTCTGAAGTAACCAGGTTTCACTTACGTGATATACCTGATGCCATGACTCTCAAAGTTCTCTAGACATTGTGACAGGGTCAGGCCTGACGGCTACGCCAGGGTGCTCTATTTGGAAGCTGGGGTGGGTGGGTGGGCGCAAGCCCACCCACCGCTACAGGCTCCCCCCCCCAGCCTAGGGGCGGAGCCACTGGACCCAGGTCCAACTAATTACGGGGGACAACAAATGAGAAAACAAGGAAGGGGTGTGAGGGTTACAGGTTTAAAAGGAGAGAGCCAGAAGGGGACACCGAGCAGAGAACCCCAGACTGCGCCCACTGCTCCTCGAAGCTGTCCAAGGAGCCAGCGGACGCAGCCCAGAGGAACTCTGCCCGGAGACGTGAGTTCACAAGGGACCGGAAATAGGCCCCACAGTCGCAGGGAGCCCCCCCTGCCAACCTCCTCTCCCTGGTCCTGTAGATGGTTAGTTTGGCCAGGGCTAGGAGGAGGTTGACGAGGAGGTCCCGCGACTTCGTGGGGCCACGGATGGGGTGTGCATGGACGAACAGGTGCGGGGAAAAGTGCAGCCAGAACCTCAGCAGGAGGTTCTGGAGGAGCCGGAAGAGGGGCTGCAACCTGGCGCACTCCAGGTACACGTGCGCCAGGGTCTCCCTCACGCCGCAGAAGGGGCAGGTGTCAGGGAGGGAGGTGAACCGCGCCAAGTACACGCCCGTGCTCACGGCTCCGTGAAGGAGCCGCCAACTGATGTCCCCGGCGGGCCGCGGGGTCAAGGTGGAATACAGACTGGCCCACCGGGGATCCTCGCCCTCCAAGGATGGTAGGAGGTCCCGCCACTTGGTGTCTGGGCGGGACGTGAGGGCGAGGAAGTGAAGGGTGTGGAGCACGAGCGTGTACAGGTGTTCCCTAGGCGCGGTCTGGAAGAGGGCCGGCTGCAGGTCAAGCAGCCGGCTTGGGGCATGAGGATGGGGGGGCCGAGGGGGTTCGCGGGGCCGAGGCCCGATGGTAAGCACCGGAGGGCTCGGGCTGAGGGGGGGGCGGGGAGAACCCTCCTGCAGGACCCGCTCGAGGTACGTCAAAGCCGTGGGGGGCAAGGCTGCCTTCACCTCCTGGAGTACGCGTCGGGGGGTTCGAGGGGTGGAGAGCCCCATACGCCGAGCCAGCGCATGGGGGTCCACCCAGGCCCCCCGGGCGTAGTCCAGGAGGTCTCCGACCCTGGTGACTCCTGCCAGGACCAACCGCCGTTGCACCGAGGGGGCCTCCGCCACCTGCACACGCAGCTGGGGGTTGTGTAGCAGGGGCTCCGCGAGGAGATCCTCCCCCTCGGTGACCGCAAGGGGCCTGGAGGCCGAGAGAAGCCTCCAGGTCCGGAGGAGGTCCTGGTAGAAGACCGGCAGCTCGGAGAGGTCTCGCGGAAGACCTCTCGGGTGGAGAAAAAAGAGCTGCCGGTCGTATCGGAGCCCTCGGAAGCGGCGGAGGAAGACGCGCGCCAAGTGGCTCCACGCCGGACTACCTGCACCATAAAGGAGTCTCTGCAGGGCCTGGAGGCGGAAGGTGTGGACCTGGCTGCGGATGCAGCACAGGCCCTGCCCGCCCTCCTCCAGGGGGAGACTCAGAATCCCTGCAGAGACCCAGTGCAGTCCTGGCCAAAAGAACTCCAGAACTGTCTTCTGGAGGTAGGCCAGGAAACTCGGGGTCGGGACCAGGGTGTTGAGCCGGTGCCAGAGCATGGACAGGACGAGCTGGTTAATCACCAGTGCCCTCCCCCGGAGGGAGAGGCACCGGAGGAGTCCTGTCCATCTCCGCAGCCGCTCAGACACCCTGCCCTCCAAATCCTGCCAGTTCTCCGCCGGGGAGGGATGGGTGGCGGAGAAGTAAACGCCCAGATAGAGCAGCGGACCCGCGCTCCACCGGATGGCTTGAAGCGCGGGTGGGAGGGAGCTCGCCTGCCACCCGGCCCCTACCGCCAGGGCAGAGCTCTTGGCCCAGTTGACCCGGGCGGAGGAGGCTGCCGAGTAGACGGCCAGGCAGTCCTCCAACCGCACCAGGTCGCCCGAGTCCTGGACCACGAGGAGCACGTCATCGGCGTACGCCGACAGCACCAGCCTCAGCTCTGGCTCACGGAGCACCAAGCCCGTCAACCTCCGGCGGAGGAGACGGAGAAAGGGCTCAATGGCCAGAGCGTACAGCTGGCCGGACAGCGGACAGCCTTGGCGTACTCCGCGCCCGAAGCTGACCGGTTCGGTCAGGGTCCAGTTGAGCTTGACCAAGCACTCTGCGGAGGCGTACAGCACCCGGAGAAATCCCACAAAACGGGGTCCGAAGCCGAACGCCTGCAGGGTGCCCAGGAGATACCCGTGGTCCATCCGGTCGAACGCCTTCTCCTGGTCCAGGGACAGGAGGGCGAACGACAGACCATCCCTACACGCCAGTTCTAAAAGGTCCCGGACCAGATACAGATTGTTAAAGATGGTGCGGCCCGGGACAGTGTAGGTCTGGTCGGGGTGGACCACGTCCTGCAGCACGGACTTCAGCCGCAGCGAGACGGCCCTAGCCACTATTTTGTAGTCCGTGCCGAGGAGCGAGACGGGACGCCAGTTCCGGAGGTCGCGGAGGTCCCCCTTCTTCGGCAGGAGGGCGAGCACTGCCCGCCTGCACGACAGGGGAAGCACTCCGCTAACCTCGGACTCGGCCCAGACGGTGACGAGGTCCGGGCCGAGGACGTCCCAAAACACGCGGTAGAACTCCGTAGTCAGCCCGTCCATGCCCGGGGATTTATTGGTGGGCATGAGGCGGAGGGCTTCCGAGAACTCGGCCAGAGTGAGAGGTTTCTCCAGCCGGTCCCGGTCGCCCATGCTGACCGCGGGAAGTTCGTTCCAGAGCACCCTGCAGGCGGCGACATCGGTCGGCTCCGGGGAGAAAAGGTCTGCGTAGAAGGCCCTGGCCCTTCCACGCATCTCCTCCGGGTCCGTGAGGGGGGTGCCGTCAGCAGCCAGGAGGCAGATGACATGCTTCCGGGCCCCCCTCTTTTTCTCCAGGGCGTAGAAGAAGCGGGAGCCGCGATCCATCTCCCGAAGGAGACGGATGCGGGACCGGACAAAGGCACCTCGGGCTCGAAGGTCCTCGAGGGCTCTAAGCTCCTCCCGCTTCTCCCGGCACGCTCCGCAGAGGGACGGATCATCGGGGCTGGCGGCCAGTCGCCTCTCCAGCTCCAAGACCTCCCGCTCCAACTGCTCTATCCCCACATCCCGCCGCCGGCTGGCCCCCCGAGTGTAGTCACGGCAGAAGAGCCGGGCGCGCACCTTCCCCACATCCCACCATCGCCGCGCCGAGGGAAAGGCGCCCCTCTGCCCCCGCCAGGCCAGCCAGAACTCCCGGAAGGACGCCACGAAGCCCACGTCCTCCAGCAGGCTGTTGTTAAAATGCCAGTAGGCCGGCCCCGGCCTCTCCGCAGTGAGAGAGGCCGTCACGGTCACCATATGGTGATCCGAGAACGGGGCCGGCCGTACGCTGGAGGAGTGGGCCCGTGCAAGGTGGTGCCTGGAGATGTAAATACGGTCCAACCGGGAGTGGCCCGACCGGTCTCCCTCCACCCGGACAAAAGTAAAGGTGACGTTGTCGTCCGGGTGGTGGTCGCGCCAGACATCCACCAGGGAGTGATGGTCGATGATCTCCCTGAGGACGTCCCTGGCGGCCGGGCACGGCTCGGTCCCCGTGCGGTCCCGCTCTTCGAGGGTGGTGTTGTAATCCCCGCCCAGGACCAGGCACTCTTGCGGATCCAGTGTGCCGAGGAAGGCAGCCGCCTGCTGGAAGAACCGCACCCGCTCCGGGCCCGCGGTCGGGGCGTAGACGTTGACGAGATTCAACGCCAGCCCCTCCACGCGGACCCGGAGGTGCAGCAGGCGGCCCGGCACGACCTCGGCAATCCCCAGCACCTCGGGCTGCAGGTCAGGGGAGAACAGGGTGGCCACTCCGCCCGCGCGGGCGGAGAGATGACTAAAGTGCACCCCGTCTCCCCACTCCAGCCGCCAGCTGGCCTCGGCGGCCGGGTCCGTGTGGGTCTCCTGCAGGAACGCTACAGAGTACCCCCCCTCCCGAAGGAAGGAGAGCACCTGGTTCCTGCAGAGACCCGTCCTGCAGCCCCTCGTGTTTAATGTACAGATGGTGAAAGGCATTACGAGGAGGGCTGGGGTGGATCCTGGTGGGCAGGAGCGCTAGCGGTCCTCGTCGGGCTCCGCAGCAGCCCGTGGCCGGTGCCATGGATCTTAAGGGCATCACGGAAGCTGCGGGCCCGTTGGTAGGCCGCCGCGCCCTGCCGCCCGGTCCCTTTCCCCTCCTTCATAATGGCCCTCACGGCCCGGAGGACGCGGTGGAAGTCCCCCCAGCGCTGCAGAGCGAGCTGCACCCGGTTCCGGGCACCACGCGTGTCCCGGAGAAAGGTGCGCAGCTCCTCACGCAGCGCCACGGAGGGGTCGTCCTCCGGCTCGGCCCCCGCAGCGGCCCCCTGGTCCATTGGGGCGGGGGCTGGGGGGGATGGCAGCGGCAGAGGGAAGACAGCAGCCCCGAGTGGGCTGGGAGTGCTGAAATCAAAAGCCGCCTCCTGGGAGCTCTTTAGGGGGAAAGAGACAACCCCAGGGGCGGCAGATGTATAGGCAGAGGGGTGGGGGGGAGCAGGTGCGGGGACGGGAGGGGTGAGGGCAGGGGAGAGGTTGAGAGCGGGGAGGGGATCAGGAGTTGGGGTAAGAGAGGGATCAGGGGGAGGGGCAGGAAGGGGGTCAGGGTCAGGATTGGGGGTGGGGCCCTCAGCCAGAACGGCCGGGTTGGCAGGGTGTGCGGCCTCTTGGCTGGGGCCGGAGGCTGAGGGGGGGGGAGTGGTTGAGTGTTGTCTGGGGGGGCCTAACTCTAGGGTCACAGCACCCCCCGTTTTAGTGCCCCATGAGGGGACAGCTAAACAGATTTCAGGGGGGAGGGAGATCCGCTGGCCCAGAACCAGGGGCGGGGCATCTGGTGGCTCGGGGCTCGGCGTTTTGGCCCCCGCCGGCTCCTCGGGGGCTGCGGTGATGGGCCCCACCTCCCCAGCATGGAGGGTAGAGGGACAGAGGGGGGCCTCGGTGGTGGGGGCAGGGGAGGCAACTGAGGATGGGAAGGAGAGGGAGGGAAGGAGCAATTCGGGGATGTCCTGCCCTAGGCCCCCCATACAGGGGGCGGGGTCCTCCTCCCCCGGGCAGGCCGGGGTCAACCCCAGGGAGTCTATCTCCTCCATTAGGGAGGAGTAGAAGGCCCCCCCTGCCACCCCGAGGGCCTCTCCGGCACCAGCGGGGGGTTTAGGTGGCATTGCGGCTGGGGGGGCTCCGGGCGAGGACTCTTCCGGCGAGGGCTCCAGGGGGGCGATGGTATTGCCCTCGTCTGCCACCACGACTTCCTCGGTTGGCGCCCCTCGCTGGGCTCCGGCAGGGGGCGCGGCGGCAGGCCTGGCCTCAGGAGCCCCCCTCCGCTTGGCCTTGCGGGGGCTCTCGCTCCCCTCGGCCATAGGCGGGAGGGGGGGCTGGGCTCCGGCCTTGCGCTTCCGGCGCCGACCCTGCACGAGCACCCAACCCTCCAAGGTGGAGGGTCGGGCAGCGGGGGCGGAGGCGGGGGGCAAGAGGCCAGGAATCAGGGTGTGGGGAAGTGGAGGTGGGGCAGCAAGGGAAGGAGACGCCTCCCCCCGGGGCATGCCCCCTCCGGTGCCCGACCCTGCCGGCCCTGGCTCCCACCCCTCCACAGGCCCCGCTGGACTGCTCCGGGCGTCAGCGGGGCCCGTCAGCTCGCCCGGGAGAGCCGGGGGGGGCGCCCCCGGGGCCCGGGCGCAGGTGACAACTGCCGGCAGAGGGGGGGCGGCCACAGGGACCGGCCGGCTGCTGGGGGCGCCGCCGATGGTCTGGCTGGCGCCCTCCTGGGTCCCGGGGGTCCCGGGCCTCCCTCCTTGCCGGGCTAGGGGGCAGTCCCTCCGAACGTGCCCCGCCGCCCGGCAGAGGTAGCACCGGGCCTCCCCCGTGGTGTAGTGGACCCGGTACTGGGCCCCTTGATGGGGCACCAGAAATGACCCCTCGAGCGCCTCTCCGCCACGCGCCACCGCCGGCAGCAGCTGGAGCTGTACCTGCCGGCGGAACGAGAGGACGTGGCGGAGGGCGGGGTCCTTGCAGCCAAGGGGAAGCGGGCTGATGGTGGAGAGGGGCTTCCCCAGGGAGGCAAGGTTAGGCAGAAGGGCGGCATTGGGGAGGAAGGGCGGAACGGAGGACAAAACCACCCGTACGCCCAGGTCCTCCAGGGGCTCCACGGGGACGTGGACGCCCCCCACCGCCAGGCCCGTCTCCACCGCCTCCTGGGCGGCGGCCTCCGAGGCAAGGAAGAAGACCACCTTGCCATACATACGGGAGGCCGCCACCACGGCCGCGGACCCCACCACCCGCGCCATCGCCCGCACGTAGGTCTCCACGTGGGGCGAGGCAGGCACCAGGAGGCACCGGACCCCATGCCTCCTGGTAAGGGTGGAGAAGGGGCCCCGGCCACCTGGGATGGTGCTGGAGGCGGTGGTCGGGGCAGGTGTCTTAGCGGCGGCCGGCGGGGGGCCCGCGGCCACCTGGGCGTACGCCCTGGGGGCACCGCCACCCCCAGAGCTGGTGGAAGGGATAGCGGGAGAGGATGGAGGGAGAGGAAGAGAGGCCCCAGCCACAGGAGATGTTGGCTTTTTGGCGGGGCCTTTGCCCTTCTTTTTGCCCCCCTGATTTTTCCTCCCAACCGAGGGAGCGCCCCCCCCCCCAGATTAGGGGGGGCAGGAGCCGTGGTGGCAGCAGAGTCCCTGGTGTCCCCGCCAGAGTCGTCCTCCGCCCGCACCTGGGGAATAACTCCCGGCAGCTCAGCGGGGGCAGCAGGACCAGTTGTTAAGGGCAAGGACGGGGCTTCAGGGTGGGAGGGAGGGGCAGGAGTGTCTATGGGGGGGGGGGCCGGCCCCAGGCACACCCGCCATCTTGGGAAGGGGTGGGAACGGTTCGTTGGGGGAGGGGGGTAAAGGAAAAGGAGGGAGAGTATGGGGGGAGGGGAGTGGAAGAGGGAGGGGAAGGGATGGGGTAGGAAGGGGAAGGAGGGGGAAGGAGGGTGACCGCTCCTCCCCGCTAGGCTGGAAGCAGGGGAGGAGGGCACCAGCAGAGGGGAAAAGACAGGGGAGCCAAGCCAGGCAGGGGCGCAGGGGGAAAAGCACTCACCAGCCCAGGTGGAATGTCGATGGCTCCTCCGGCTGCACTGGGGGGGGCGGGGGGGGCTGGGGTATCAAATGAACTCCGGAGGGGGGGGGGTGCAGTGTATGAAGGGGGGGTCAACAAAACCAGGGGGAGTCAACTAAGGGAGGGGAGGGCCATGGGTGTTGCCGGAGCACGTGGAGGCTACAGCAGTGGGGGAGGAGAAGGGGAGGGTCAGGGTCCCCCAAATGTGGGGGCCAGGGGAGGGGCAGGGGAAAAGAAGGGGCAGGGTGCCCCCAAACACAGGGGGCTGAGTAGGGGGCAGCAGCAGAGGGAAGGGGCCTCTCAGCAGCAAAGGGGGCAGAGGCAGCCAGCTAAGGTAAAAGTAAAAGGAAAGGGAAGGGGCCCAGCTGGTGCTGGCCCTGGAAGCAACTGCAGGGGGAAGGTGGAGAAAGTAGCTGGGGAGGGGTGGTGGTGGGAAGGATAGAAAAACCACACACTCACCCCCTCCCTCCCTGCTGGGAGGGAGGCTCCCCAGCAAAGCCCTGCAGCAGGGGCGGCAGCAGCAGCAGGGTCCCCCCAAAAAAGAAAAGCAGCTGCTAAAGAAAAAGAAGGGGGGCTAGGGCCAGCCAAGGGGGGGCTAAGCAAGGGAGCCTGAGGCCAGTAGCTCAGCCCCAGGCTCAGCAAAGCCCTGTTCCCCGGGTGACTCAGCAGGGGGCCTGATTAGGCAGTTAGGCCAGCTGGGACTCCTTAACCAATCAGGCCAGCTGAGCCCAATCAGGAAGCCCCGCCCCAAACACTCAAAAAGCCTGCAGGGCAAGCAGTCAGTTGTGGGTGTTGGAGCTTGGAGAGAGGAGGTGTGGAGTGAGGAGTCTGGAGTAAGGAGGTGTGGAGTGTGGAGAGGAGAGTTTGGAGTTTACAGTTTATTGATTAGAGTTTGCAGTTTGAAAACCTGCAGATTGGAGCTGGCAGTTTGGAGTTGGCAGTCTGCAGTTTGCAGCCTGCAATCTGCAGAAGCTTGGGGTTCCCACGATTGCTGCCACAACACCGGAGGCAGAGGACCCATCGGGGGAAGCAGGGAGCGGACCACAGACTGACCCGAGGGAAGGTAGCAGTACCCAGGGGCAGGACGGGCCCTGGCTACCCCCCCCCAATCCTTCCCCAGCTGCACCACCGGCCAGGCCGGCAGAGCGCAGGACCCACGGGGGCGGGGTATCTTACCCTCCCCTGCCCCCCACCTTGCCACAACATCCATAGAGTCTTCCAAGAAAAAAACAGGAAGGATAAGACTTTATGAAGATAATTTTTTTTTTAAAGAAAAAGTACTCTCTGGTTCGCTTCAAACACCATGGCTATCCAAAATACATGCATGGAAAAGGGCACAAAGCCACATTTCCCCCCCTCTTTGCAGGCCACCTTCAATAAGTTCATGATCCTGACAAGTAGTTTGCGTTCTCCATTCCCACTGAAGCTCTCAACTCACCTCCCAGAACCTCTAAGGACCAAGTCCTTGATTCATAATGTAGCATTTTCCTTCGTATTCTTCCCAGTGGCATATAAAAAAGGGGCTACGAATGCAATTAGCTTTCCATGATGACATTCACCCCATGCACAGAATGGCATAAGGGCCTATCTACCAAAGGCCTGATCTAAAGTTCACTGGAGACAATGGAAAGACTCCCATTGTCTTCTGTGGCCTTCAGATCTGAGTCCTACTTAGAAAACCTGACTTGACCTTATCTGGTACATAGGCCACATGCTGCCCTCTGCACATGGATAGATTTCACCCCATGTGCTTAGCATTTCTTAGACATTTCAAGCAACCATTCAGATCCAGCCGAGCTCAGATCTGTTCTGCCCTCAAATCCTCAGCCGTCTGGGCCTGTAGTTTCTCGCTGTCTACACATGTACTTCCTACTGAGTGCATAAAGCACGTGAAGCTTTATAGGCGTCATTAACGGTTAGGGCCCTGCAGGGGACTTGATGTGAGTCCTCATACAACCATCACACAAAAAACTGAAGCCAGCCACTCATGCTCTTCATCCTTGATTATGCATGTGGCGCGTGGGTGTGTGTTCCTACATGCATCTGAAAGCGTGTGTTGTCCCAAGACATCAAAAAGAGGTTAGTCCCTGACTAACCATGCGGGCTGAGTTCATTGATTTTTACAATTGTTACAAACCTGAAATAAATCAAAGGCAATGCAACTGCATCCTTTAATATTGAACTCTACTGGGCATTTATAGTTCTATTGCTAAGCACAGGTATTTGACAGGAGCAGACTTGACACTGCTCAGTAAAAGTAACTGGTGATTAAAGCTGCCAGTTTGGCAGGTCTGTGCATTGCCAGCCGTATGAATAGGCAACACACAGGGAATTTCCAGGTTACGTCCTTACAAGCATTATTATTAGGTGCATATTTGAAGAGGCAAGTATTTTCAAAGCAAAGAGGCAGCTGAGGTGATGCTACTGAAGAGAAGGCAAGGTATGTGCAGGAATTTATATTTCTAGGCCATTCCAGGAAAGGTTGAACCTAATCTCAATACCTTCACACCTTCCAGCTTGGGAAAGGCAGCAGTTTTCTTCTTGCAAACATCAAGGAATGTCTCCCAGCCAAATACATTCTCTGTTATAATAGATGTGCCAAAGAAGTTGGAACCTCATGATAGCACTTCAGGCAATACCAGCAACTTCAATGGAGTTTCAGCTTAATGTATTGATAGGGACTGATTCAAAGCTTGCTAAAGTCCACGGAAAGGCGCCCACTGACTTCAGTGAGATTTGGCTCAGGTTTAGATTCCTTTAGGATGGGGGGAAAATACCTTCCAGATGTGAAACCAGGTAGTGCTCTGTGCCTGAGTCTACAGACCAACCGGCTGGAGAAAAATTGCAAGGTGGCCGCCGTGCTAGTCATCTCAATGAGGTGTGAGTTCTCAACCCTAATGACGAATCACTTAAATGCCAACATTAAGTGAGCACATGGAAGAAACATCCAGGTATGCTATGGATTGTAACTGGAGCTAGGGTTGTGGGAAGAACTTGTGTAGGATACTACCTCTGTCCCCATCCACATTATGTCAGAATGGCCATGCAATGTGCTACGTATTGCAGCTGCTTTCGGGACTAGGGAATTACAAAGCCTTAAGGGATGCTGAGGTCTGTGAACTCACTTTACAGAAAAGCTGCTTGGACTGTGACTGAAAGCAGCAGTAGGAATCCTATCAGCTAGACGTTGGCTCCCAGCAGCTTCTCCCAAGCATTGGTAGTTCTTAGTTCCAACATGCAATGATGTGAAAGAGTTTGAGTCCTGTCCCCAAGTGCCCAACCCCAAAGGGAAGAACTGTAGAGAACTTATATGGCCATACCTTGTCTTTCTAAAAGTGTTTTGGAGATGTTGCTAATGCAAATATATTCTTTCTTGAGTTCTGTAGAACTTTCCCCTATGGCGGGGTTTAGCTGAGGTCCATCGCTCAGAGACGTATTCTCTATTAAATTCTAGACCTTGGCTTAAGGAGGAGATTCCCATTAAATGCTATGAGCCAGGTCCATTGGTGGTTTAAATGGTGCTACTCTGATATACACCAGCTATGGATCTTGATCGGGAAGTGAAGAAGCGTGGTCCAGTGGTTAGGGTAGTAGCCAAGGTTGGGAGACATGAGAAAGTTCCTTTGCCTCTGAGTCTCAGTTCCCCATCTGTAAAATGGAGATGACAGCACCTATCTCACAGGTTTGTTGTGCAGATAAATACATTAGAGATTGTGAAGCACTCAGATACTATAGTGATGGAGGCCACATAAGTACAATCAATAGAATAATTAAGTATGAGTGTAATGCATAGCCATTTTCATGTAATATTTTGTTTTACTGCTTGCAGTTAATGAACACACACAATCACATCCACGTAGCCATATGCAATTATGACAGCATGCAAAAGTGCTCACAATCGGATATTCAATATGAAGTGGAGAGGGAGCATAAATAATAAAAGGATGGGTTGAAGGACAAATTTGTCTTGTAGTTACCAGGGCTAGGCATGTCCACATCTGGCTTGAATAATGGCATGTAAGAGATGCTTATAAAGTTTGTGGATGACATCAACCTGGCAGGCTCAGCAAGAACTCGGAACCCAGGATTAGTATTTAAAATGACATTGAAAAATGACCTTGGAGAATTGGTGTGAAATCAACCAGATGAAATTCAATAAAGACAAGTGCAAAGTACTGAACTTTGGAAGGACAATTCAAATGCAGAGCTAGAAAATGGGGAAGGCAGCAGTGCTGCTGAAAAGTTTCTGGGGGGTTAGAGTGGATCACAAATTGCAGATGAGTCAACAGTGTGATGCACTAGCAAAAAAACGCTAATATCATTCTGGGGTGTATTAACAGACATTGGAAAAGCCTTAGCTGGAGTACTTCGTGCAGTTCTGGGCACCACACTTTAAAAAAGGTTGTGGACAAATTGGACAGAGGAAAGCAACAAAAATGATTAAAGGTTTAGAAAAAACTGAGGCAAAGTTAAAACACTGCACGTGCTTAGTCTTGAGAAAAGAAGACTTGGGGTGGGGGGGGAGAGTGCATGACCTCATCAGTCTTCAAATAGATTAAAGGACAGTACTTTGCCCAGGAATTGAAATAAGAGGGTGTGCTCGACTTTACAGGGGACGGGGCGTGAAAAACAACTAAACTAGCAACACTGCAATGATGTAACTAGTTGACCACGGGGAGGTGGAGGACGAGGAGTTCCGAGGGAGTGTAGGGATGTTATAAAGAGGACAGTGATCAATTGTTCTCTGTCCATTGAAGGTAGGACAAGAAGTAACGGGCTTAATCTGCAGGACAGGAAATTTAGGTTAGATGTTAGGAAAACCTTTTGAAGGCCTTGTCTACACTAATTACTGCAGTGGCTGATGTCCACACTGCCCTCCTTGGGTCCATGTGCATGTCCTCACCAGAAGCACTTCCACCAACCTAAGACAGGCAGTGTGGGGAGCTGAGAAGCTGCCCGGCGCTTCTTTCCCTTGGGGAGTGGGGTCCAGCTGTACCAACTTCTCTCCCTCCTTCAACCCCCTGCTGGGAGCCGGACAGCCGGCAGGGAGCAGGCTGAGAAGTCGCCTGGGCTTCTCCCCTCCCCGTTCCCCACTGGATGTTGGGAGAAGATGCCCAGGGATTCTCCCTCCCCGGATCCCCGCCACCAACCAGAAGCAGAGTGCAGCCTCTCAGTTGTCCAGGGGGACAGCTGGGCTCTAGTGCCCAGCACTGTGAAATTGACAAGAATGACGACCAACAGTCGATGTAAGGAATGCAATGTCGACGCCAACACTGCGTCACCCTAACTACACCAACGTAAGACCAACATCTCTCGTCGAGGTGGTTTTATTAGGTCAGGCATAGCAGGGGAGTGACATCGGTGGGAGGAGCATTTCAGTGTGTGCACCTCCACTGTTTTGTTGACATAACTCTGTAGTTTAGACTAGCCCTAACTCTAAGGGTAGTTAAGCTCTGGAAGAGGCTTCCAAAGGATGTTTTGGATGTCATTGGAGGTTTTTTTAGGAACAAGTTAGACAAGCACCGGTCAGGGATGGTCTAGGTTTGCTTAAACCTAGACCAAGTTCTCTTGCCTCAGCTCAGGGGGTTGGGCTTGATCACTTCTCAAGGTCCCAGTCAGCCCTACATTTCTGAGGCTATGATTCTTGCATATTGTACAATTCTCTAGATATCTAATTATTGCTGAAGGAAGAATGTGAATTTCATGCTGAATACATATCATGTCACCGAACAATGAGTTCTAGATTAACAGTACTGCAATTTAAGATATTTTGGGATCAGGGAAGACCTGGGGAAATCTGCATTTGCCTGAGCTTTGTGATGTGGACCCACCTCTGTTTGTTGTGTGCAGTGGGTTTGTCATTAAGATGTGCAGTCTGCCCGACGGGTGAGGAGCTAATTTGGATTGCTTATAATACTAATAATACTAGTCGGGGGGAACATGACTGGGGGAAACCTAATAACTGTCTAGAAGCCATTTGCAACAGCAAACGGACTATCAAACTGAAGGCTTCCGTGAAGACAATAAAATCCTCACATCTCCTTCATCAAGAGCATTTCCCAAGTCATTCACAATTATCAATAGAACATCAGCCAGTAAGGGATGCTGGGGAAACCTCGACAGATGAGGGGCCATCAAGGCCTCATATTATACATATCTTATCGATGCAGATAGAATCCATTAAGGTGACCATGACTGTGTATCACAAATGTTCTCTGTTTTGGTCATTTGCTGCACATGGGATGATTTTAAGGGTTGTAAAGTACTGGTGATTGAAGCACAGGACTGGGAGGCAGGAAGTCTGAGGTCTCTGATTCTGCCAGTGGTCTGGGTGTCAAGATTCCTAGGCTTCATTACTGGTTCTGCCACCGTTAGCTCATAAAAGTGATTTAAATGCTCTGGCCCAAGTCTGTAGTATGGGTATAATAGCATCAGTTATGGGACTGAAGCAGTGTGTGTAAAGTTCTGTGAGATCTTTGAGTGAAAGGTGCTATGTACACTCAATCTGTGACTTACATAAATTGTCCCTTTGGTGCGGGCTAGTTTATAGCTTTTGCATCAGGAATCTAAGCTGAGTCACAGAGAACAGGTTTCTAGGCAGAGGATATTCCACACACAGACCATTCCAACTCTGAGTGAGCCAGTTTGGTACCCTAAATTATTCAGTTTACATGTAGTGGAACATGTCTGCAGCCTTACAGTATTCTCGACCTATCTAGTTTTCCGGACATAGTCAGGATGATGTCAAGAAGTCGCTTATGCACATGACTGGAATTCTAGCCCAAGGTTCTTGGAAATTAGGAGAAATAGGAAATGGATGCAATGTGCTAAGTGTAATGAGGCCATGGATGAAAGACGTTCCTTCTCTATTGTGCAATGTGTATGTATGTTTATATTGTGGCTACAAGCATTAGACAAGGGTAGATTAGTTGTGTTTGTGCAGCTGCCGAGCTCACTGTTGTGATGTTACCATCTGTTGCGCTGTTGTATAACACCGTCCCCCCTTTTAAATTAAAACAAAGTATGCCTTCCTTTTCTGCAGTGAATGTCAGAATGGAGAATTGTGAGAGTGCATTCTCCAAAGACTTAGAAAGCCCAGTAAAGACTGTGTAGTACAGAGAGGCCCAAACCAAAACTCAGGAGCCAAACACCTCCTGCACTTTGGGGTCAAAGTCCCAGATCTAAACCTAAATTTTGCAAAGCTACAATCCATGAGAGCTTCTCTCCAGCTTCTGCCAACCACAGGGTCTGCATATAGTCAAGTATTGTAGAACCAAAGAATTCAGTGACTCATCCAGGGCTGTTGTGCTGGATTTCCTAACCACCTCTGAAAGCTATAATGAAACATTAGAGAACAAAATAGTGTGTTCTGCAGTAATTGCCCCAAAACACTGAGGGCTTGTCTCCACTTGAAACACTACAGCGGGACGGATGCAGCTGTGCTGCTGTAGCATTTCAATGCAAACACTCCCGACAGCGATGGGAGGGGTTCTCCCATTGCTGTAGGTAATCCACCTCCCCAAGAGCTGGTTCAACCTAATGTCTACACTGTAGTCCAGTTGTCTACACTGGAGGTTAGGTTGGCTTAACTAAATATCTTGGGGGAGGGGTAGATTTTTCACACCCCTGAGCGATGTAGTGGGTTGACCAAACTTTTTAGTGGAGACCAGGCCTCAGAGAGAGCTACATCCTCTATTCCATACACTCTGGTCTGGTCTAGACTGACAGCTAACATTAGCATAGCTACATCTCTTAGGAGTGTGACAAATCCACAGCCCTTAGAGATATAATTAAGATGACCTAATCTAACCCCCAGTGTAGGCTGACAGAAGAAGAATTCTTCTGTTGACCTAGCTACCACCTTTAGGGGAGGTGAATTAGCCACCGTGATGGGAGAACCTCTCAAATCCCTGTAAGGAGTGTCTGCGTTGAAATGCTGCAGGGGTGCAGCCGCATCTGTCCTGCTGTAGCGTTTTAAGTGTAGATGGAGCCTTAGATGATGCCCCTTGCATTCCACACACCCACTGTGCAGCTTCTGACAGTAAAGGCTGTTGATTTGAGAGAACTGAATGAGAACTCTCATCTTGAATTCACCTTCAGAAGAAACCGTAGGAGCCCGCTGTTTGTATTAACATTCCCCACTTCAATAATCGCCCTATAGGTGGTAGAAGGGGCTGGGGTCAGAAGGCGCTTGTACCAAACATAGCTGCACTGAAAGGGTGAAGGAGAACAGGCCAAGCGTTGGAATGTTGGGTACGTGACTGGATCCCCCTTTGTGGCCTGTCTACAAAGGACATGAGTCTGTTACAGTTCCAGCTGGAAAGCTTTAACAGATCATGTTTTCCTCTCTGGAGGTTCAATCCCTAGTATGTTGGCCAAGATGGCAAACATCCCAGTGGCTTAATACGGTTTTATACCATTGCAGATACCACAGTGATGGGCATGTTAGAGAGGGACACTCAACTGGTGTCATTGCCCAGCCATCAGTTCCTAACACAATTTCATAGAAACTTTTAGTTCTCTGCCCCCTCCCAGCTACTTCCAGCTGAGACTCTCAAAACAAACATGAATTAAAGCAGCCATCTTGTCTGAATACATTTCTAATGTCACCTATTGCTTCCTTTAAAAAGAACAGGCAAGCTTTTGATATTAGGTAGCCAAGTGGACACCAAGGTAGAATAGTCCAGGCTTATTTGTAGCTGCATGGCCAGCATGAAATGCTGACACATGGTGCATACACCCCTGTCCACACACATCCAGAACAGCCCAGGACGAGTGGCATTGTGTCCTGAGAACAGTAGGACTCTTACAAGAGATTAACCTCAGGGCAAGGATGGCCACTAAGGCACTGTTGTTTCCTAGCTGAGTTCATCTGACCCATCTCAGGCCCCACCTTTGGTGAGGCATCCTCTCTCTTTCTCTTTTTCATGGTCATCTGCAACTCCAGGTGGTCAAGTCCCAGTTTAAGCCTTGGAACCCAGGCTGTAATACAAGGTTGGGTACTAACCAATGTGGTTTGCTGCACTGTTTTATTTTAACATTGGATGATTGATCTTGGATACCCTTTCTTGTGCAGCATTAAAAAAAAAGGCTCCATGCATAAATCATAGAATCCTAGATTAGGGTTGGAAGGAACCTCAGGAGGTCACCTAGTCCCAGCCCCTGCTCAAAGCAGGACCAACCCAAACTAAACCATCCCAGTCAAGGCTTTATTAAGGTAGGCCTTAAAAACCTCTAAGAATGGAGATGCTACCATCTCCCTACGTAACCCATTCCACTCTCCTAGTGAAAAAGTTTTTCCTAATATCCAACCTAGACCTTTCCCCACTGCAACTTGAAACCATTGCTCTTAGTTCTGTCATCTACTACCATTGAGAACAGCCTAGCTCCATCCTCCCTGGAACCCTCTTACAGGTAGTTAAAGGCTGCTATCAAATCCCCCCTCATTCTTCTCTTCTCCAGGCTAAACAAGCCTAGTTCCCTCAGCCCCTCCTCATAAGTCATGTGCTCCAGCCCCCTAATCATTTATGTTCCCCTCCGCTGAACTCTCTCCAATTTGTCCACATCCCTTCTGTAGTGGGGGCCCCAAAACTGGACACAGTACCTCAAATGAGGCCTTGCCAGTGCCTAAAATGCATTTCAGTGCATGAAATGCATAAGAAAGGGGGAATGTTTTTTCTTGGTACAGTTCCAAGACTGTGGTTTGGGAATTCTGTTGGAAATGTGAGCGGACCTCAGTGAGCAAAGAGTGGAAAATAAGTATTGAGGGCCTGAGGCTGAAGTTGCTGTGAGTTTCAAGTCTCAGGCTGGGTCTACACTGAGGGCAGCAAATTTGCCGCTGTCAGATCGATTGCTCTGGATTGACTGAGTGGTCTGTGTAGACCCGCTCAGTCGATCCAGCAAGCGATGCAGGAAAACCACCCCGGTAAGTGGTGTGGTGCAGTGTGGACGGCGCGCGGAGCAGACGCAGCGAAGTTGGCGGGACGGGAAGCCGACAGGAGATACGCAAGTGATTTACATCACTTGTGTATCTCCCGTTGACTGCCACCAAACCCGGAAGGTAAGTGTAGACTGGGCCTCAGGATCAAGTCCTAAATGGGAAATGTCTTGTGTACAGTAGCAGAACTACAGAGAAACCGGTGCAAATGATATTTCATATGATATTGCTGGTTAACAAGATGCGCACACACAGATCTCTAACACAGTCAGCACATCTGGATGCACTCCACACAACAGCAAAACATCTGGACAGAGTGTACAATAAACAAGGCATGGACAAGCTATACCCAGGCAGATAATCCATTGTTCAAGGCAAATGCTCACCACAGAAATTTGTAGGGTGGATTTCTTATTTTACTTGGAAACTATTTAAATATTTTAATATTAGAGCAGCATAATTACCACTCATGTCACTCTAGCAAACCAGTCAGTAACAGTGATGCCTTTAAGAGAAATCCATTTTTTGTTGGCAACCTTTAGGGCAGGAAGCACTGAATAAAATTAGCTCTCCACCCCTGTTCATTTGTCTTCAGCTCTGAATCTGAGGATACCTCTGTTCTTCAAGCTAAACAAGCACAGTGGGTGTGTCTACACTAGGGATATATAAACTGGGGAAGCTACGCCAGTGAAACTGCCTTGGTGCAGAGCCTCAGTGTAGATATACTATGCAGGTGTGGATTATCCTGGTTGGAACTGATGTAGTTACCCCAGTGCAAAAATCTCCAGGATAGATATGCCTCAGAAAATTCTCAGATTTACATCTGTCATTTATAGACCAAGGTCTGTATTCCAGGAGGAGGAAGGATAACTGTGTGGCTAAGGGACTGAATTGTGACTCAGAAGACCTGCTGCTATTCCTAATCTTGCCACAGGTTTCCTGTATGATGCCAGCCAC
This sequence comes from Mesoclemmys tuberculata, assembly GCA_007922155.1. Lineage (NCBI taxonomy): Eukaryota > Metazoa > Chordata > Testudines > Chelidae > Mesoclemmys > Mesoclemmys tuberculata. The sequence continues at coordinate 12,120,418 of ML675629.1, read as the reverse complement.
TCATCTCCCTGTTTCTCAGCTTCCCCATCTGTAAAATGGGAAGAACACTTCCCGAAAGCATGGGTGTATTGAGAAGCTAAATTCATTCCTTTGAAACCCTCTGAAGAAAGGTGCTGGGAGACAGGCAAAGCATTATTATTACTTAAGAGACCTACTAGAGAGCATTGGCCAGGTTTTCAAAAATGGATGCGTAAATGAAGATTGTTAACAGGAACCGCAAGATATGATCTCATCATTACAGCGGAGTGTATACATCCAAACCACTCTCAGATTTGAGAGGAGAGGGGTGTCCAACGTCTGAAGGCTGATCTAGACTGAGTTTTGCATATGGCCCAGCTTGAGCTGAAACTAAAATCCTGACCTTTGGATCACAGACTGACTTGGGCCCTTTAAGGGGCCTCGGCTTGAATTCCAGGATTGTGGGGGCGGGTCGTCAACTGGCCTGAGTGTGGGGGGACTAACAAAGAGTAGATTGCTTAGTAATGGGAGCTGTGGAGCTGCTGCAAGTTTTCTGCACCTGGGGAGGGTGTCGATAGTGAAGAATATAAGCAGACCAGAGGGGAGGGGAGTACTGCAAGGGTAAGGACAGCCCTGGGCAGCAGGAGATAGGCTAGGGACTGAAAGGCTAGCAAGTGACCTGGGCTAGATGGCTGTGACGAAGGGCTGGGGCATTGGGTTTGCAGGGATGAGAGAAGACTCTGGGCAGCAGGGCCTTGAAAGACGGGCCAAAGATTACTTGGAAGCGGGCCCAGGGGAGCAGAGATGGGGCGGTACAATGGCCGCTGGAGAAAGGAGGTGGAACATCAAATGGCGAAGGGGTAGGCTTTAGTCTTCAGGCACCTGGCAGCAAAAGAGCGATTGTACCAATTGTCATGGGTGGGGGCTCAAGGAGTTGAGAACGGTAACAAGTTACCACTCAAGAAAGAGATTTTGGACCAGCAGGGCTGCCAAACGTCTGTAAAGTTGTGGACAGTCAGTACAAAAATACGCAGTCGGACTGCTGTCCGCCAATCTGTACATAAATAACAACATCTGTAAAAATAGATCTTTGCCCCCACGTCTCTCGCCTCCCAGGACTCTCAGCCAGCGGGGAGAAGTGGCAGCTCCATCTGAGCTGTCTCCCAGTCCCGCCGCCTCCCCCCGCAGCCGCTGGTGCTGCCTGGCTCCCCGCCTATGCTGCCAGCTGGCTGTGCACTGCTGCCTCTGGCCACAGCTCAGCAGCTGCCCATTCCTCATCTAGCCTTGCTGCAGTCGCCACGCCTCCAGCACTAAGTGGGCAAGCAGCCTACAGGGAGTGGGACTGGGAGGAGTCGGGCCAGATGGCACCAGCAACGCCACACTGGGCGTGTGGCTCATCATCCCCCCCAGAACCCCCGACTCTGTCCACTGGGACCAGCCCCACCTGCTGCTAACGGTATTACCTCTTTATAAATCCATGGTACGTCCACATCTTGAATACTGCGTGCAGATCTGGTCGCCCCCCATCTCAAAAAGGGTTTATTGGAATTGGAAAAGGTACAGAAAAGGGCAACAAAAATTATTAGGGGTATAGAACAGCTTCCATATGAGGAGATCAGAGTGGGACTTTTCATCTTGGAAAAGAGACGGCTAAGGGGGCATATGATAGAGGTCGCTAAAATCATGACTGGTGTGGAGAATGTAAATAAGGCAGTGTTAGGTACTCCTCATAACACAAGAACCAAATGAAATTAATAGGCAGCAGGTTTAAAATGAACAACAGGAAGTATTTCTTCACACAACACACAGTCAACCTGTGGATCTCTTTGCTAGGGGATGGTGTAAAGGCCCAGGCTAGATCAGGGTTCAAAAAAGAACTAGATCAGTTCATGGAAGACAGATCCATCAGTGGCTATTATCCAGGATGGGCAGGGATGCAGAACCTCTGTTTGCTAGAAGCTGGGAACGGGCCCCGGGGGATGGATCACTCAATGATTGCGTGTTCTGTTCATTCCCTCTGAAGCACCTGGGGCTGGCCACTGTCGGAAGATAGGACACTGGGCTGGACGGACCATTGGTCTGACCCAGCATGGCCGTTTTTATGTTCTTAAGGACTAGATGATTCCCGAAAGGGGCCTGGCCTTCAAAGGCAAGTTGGCTGGAGGGCCAGGTCACAAATGCGAATAGGTGTCAGGAGAGCCCTGAGGAGGCTTTTGAGAGCAGGCGACCCCCCCCCGTAGGAATGTTTGAAATTCAATCCATTGCTATGACAACCTCTGTTGCTGAACCCTGCTAGGTGCAAAGTTTGGATGCTCATCTCCAAACCTCTTGGGCAGAAGCTCTCATGAAAGGTTTCTGTGTTGCTGTCCCGCTGAAAATACTTCGACGAAATATCCAGAGGGCACTGCCCTTGGCAATCCCACTGTTCTGGCCAGGACCAAAAAGTGTGAAACTGAACAATAATTAAGGGGGACGTTACCTGCACTTTTTAAAAAATGCATAAAAGTTTCAGTTCAGAGGATGCTTCACGGTGGTTCTTATTTTCTCTGAACCTGTTCACCCACAGCTACTGTTCTCCTGGCGGCAAGTGCTTCTTTCCAAATGGCTGCTTCTATTTTCATGGTAGCCTAGTGATGCTGTTTATCAGCAACAGGAGCATGTTGCCACCGTGAATGCTTTGCAGCATCCAGCCTTCATACGCCCTGCTGAGTGCTGTCAGGAGCATACTAAGGCCTGGCAAATCCTGGAAGACCCCACGCCTCCAGCATGGAGGAGGTGCCCTTCCCATGTGGTTCTGGACACAAAATGAAGGGAGCTGGGCGTGTGGAGAGCTGCCCTTCTGGGGAGGGTGTGTAGTCAAGAGCAGTTTGTCTGCCATGGTAAATTACATCGTGTTTGAACAAAACCCTGTAGGGTTGTGGTAACTAACATGATGATAGACGCAACTTAGCGTACGTGGGCCCTATTGTGCTTCATTAATGTCATAGGAGCTGGTTGAGGGTGACCTGTGGGTCTTCCAGGGCCAGCTGTTGGGTGGTTAAAAGCGATGGCCCTTGCCTATATGGGTCGTTTAACGTTGTGTTTGTTACCACCTTTCCTCCAAGCCATGTTCCAACACCGTGTAAGTCCTCAAGGTAGAAAAGTCCAGGCTCCGTGCCTGCCTGCTGGAGAGAGACAAACCAAGTGCTGCCCTGGGAGAGTGGGGATGCAGCAGTCAGGAGCTGAACATGGGACTCAGAAGAAAGGATGACACACGAAAGAGGTGGGGCTGGGTTATTCCACCCCCGCACATAGAGGACCCCAATGGTCCCACCTCTGTATCATGACTATGCCCTGGTAGACACAGCAACCCCCCAAACATGCGCCATCTGGTGGCAGGCTGCGGGGGGGGAGAGCACCACCTCTTCTCTTGAGGCAAGATGGGACCTACTTGCTCTCGCTGTCTTTAGCCGGATTACATATTCAAGGAAAGGGGAGACTCAGCCCCCCCTAGCCAACGGCAGCAGGCTCTGAGTATAGGGGGCAAGGGGGTGTCCTGTGGGTCCTACCCCAGCAGCCCCATTAAGGTGGTGGCGGAGAGGAACAAACCCCAGGGTTTGCCACTGCGGGCCAGGTTTCAGAACGAGCCTCATGCTGTTTGCAGGCTCAAGCAGATATCACAGTTACACTCGAGTCATGTTTTCCAGCTTTTCTTTGCAACCGCGAGGGCTAGAAACATTTGTTTTTTGGATTGCATTTCTATCACCGTCACATGACTCTACACACAGTTTTTGGACTGTCGAGTAAGGGGTGGTGATTTTTAACTGATATAGCTATACGAGTACAACCCCTGGTGTGGCCACAGCTAACCCAGTATAAAGGGGGCCTTCTACCAGTCTAGTTTATTGCCTTCACAAAACAGGAATAGCTCTACCAGCATAAGCACATTCATACTGGTATAACTGTGTTCTCACTTGGAGGGTTATAGTGCTGTAACTACACTGTTACAGTTAATACAGTACAGCTGTTTTATGTAGACAAGGTGTCATGTTGACGCAGAGATAGTGAAAAAGCACTATGATGTTTACAGATAGAGAGGTACTGTGCACAAGGACCCATTTTTTTAATCATAATAGCTGTTCCTGGCTCTGTGGCCTTGGCTAAGTCACTTTATCTCGCTGTGCCTCATTTTATTCCTACCTGTAAAATAGTCTCTGGATCAAAAGTGCTATATTCCGGTCTAGGCGTTATTTAAATATAGTCTTTGGTGGTCAGGAGAAAAGATTTTTTTTCCCTCACAATATTATGTCCCCATTTAGAAGGGACAGTCTCTGTTTACACTCTCATTCATCCAAAAATCTCTCCCAGTTGCCTATATTTAGAAGGTGTGTTCCTGTTTTTCTCCCAACACACAGGTTATAGCAGCGATGGATTAACAGAGCTAAGTGCATGCTCCAAGGACAGACAGCCCCAGAAATCCAGGTAAGTGGGCAGGCGATAGAAATCTCTAAATAGAATCCATATACAAGGGTTAGCTAGGTGGAGAAATGAGGACCTAATCAATCCATTGAGGCTAACGTGGATTCCAGAATGCATTCTAAACCAAATATATCCACACGTTAATTCCGCTAACTATGTAGTGCACATTGCACATTAATAGTCTCCCGTTAGCTGTAATTTGATAACAGTAATACTCAGAGAATAACATGTTTAAGCATATGGATCATTTCCCACTTGACTTCAATTTCTGCTCTTTATCAAAATGCACAGTGAAGCAGCGATGGCTGGAGTTGGGGCTCTTAACGTGTGTGGTTTGTGGGGAGATCTATTAATGAGCATAAAGCACTCAGGAATTAAGTTCTGAAAGGCAGCAATGCAAAAAGGTCCTTTTGCGTCTTTTTGGCCTGGCCGCAACTTTGCTATCACTGTAGGATGATTACTGCCTATTGCTGCTTACAGAATCGGGGGTTCCAGTTAATTAAAGCTAGTTGTGGAGTTGACAGGAGTAATAATAGTCTGAATTAACTCATCAGTGGCAAAATGCCAACTGCCTAAAGCAGGGCAAAAGGTCTCGGCATAAAGAGCAGTTGCCCAGGAAAATGAGGACAAATACAAGATTACTCTTAGGAAGGCAGAGGGGAGGGAAGGAGACACACTGTGCAGCAGGATGGGGGATCGCTTTTATACAGGTTTGTCCAAACTGTTCTGATTTGATCTCACTTACATTCTGTTCAGAGAGAGCCATGAGTATTTATTTGTATTTTAGTAGCGCCTGGGGGGCCTCAACCAAAATCAAAGGTCCCATTGTGTTGCATCCTGTATAAACACACACTGAGAGAGTGTCCTTGGTCCAAAGAACTTCCAATTTACAGACAAGGGGTGGCTGAGAGAGAGGCAGTGACGTGCCCCAGGTCAGTGGCATGCAGAATAGAACCTAGCTCTCCTGGCTCCCAGTCCGGTGCCCACTCCACTGGAGCAGAGACCTCATGAATTTATATTAGATTTAAATGAAAATAACCCCCTAGGAACGTCGGATGGTTATCTCTTTTTTCTATGTCTTACAGTTAAACCAAAGAAAGCCTTACGTCATTCCTGATAACTGTATATGTAGCTGGCCTAGGATAACGTGCTTTTATTTCCACTTCCTTGGTCCTACCACTCCTGTTCTTTCTTCCTCTTCCTGTGTTTTGCCTTAAATTAGGCCTTGATCCTTCGTATGGGTCTGTATGGGCTGACCCTCGCATACACATGACACCCAGTGTCTTCAGTGAGTCTTTGCATGGGCACAAGAGTCTGTCCACACAGAGCAGCTTGCAGGATGATGGCTTTAGACTGTGAATGCATCATGACAGGAACTGACCCCTGCTCTGTCTTTGTCCAGCGCCTCGTGCAACAGGATTTTGAGCTGATGAGGGCCAGGAGGTGCTACTGTAATACAGATACATTAATACATAAGGTGTAAGGAGAGATTCTTGTCTCAGTTCTGAGATGTCTGTTGGGTTTATAGAGATCACCATAAGAAACTTGTCAGATATTATTGCTGTAGTAAGAAATGAGCATAAGGCCTGTAAAACAGGCTAAGGCCTAAGTGGAAAAAGCCAAGTGAATGAGAGAATAAGTGGAAAAACCCAAGTTAGCTTAAGTTGGCAAAGGAAAGTACTGATACTGCAAGTATACATATTGCCAAAATATTACTAAAATGTAAAATATGTAGCAGGTGCAGAAGGCACCAAGACACCAAAAAGAACTAATTCCCTAAAATGACACTTTGATTAATAGAAATGACTAAAAGGTGACGAATGGAGTTGTTTTGCCCAAATCAGCCAATTAAAGGTAAAGGGTGGTATTAGCCTACCTCAAGAGGGTGGCAACTATCTACGTTGAAGGGGGCAGAATGAAATTGTCTGTAACAATGCATAAAAAAGGGTGTCAGGGAACAACGTCGTCCGGTCTAGGAGATAACAGAAAGTCCCGCCATTGGGCCATGTCCGTTGTAATGCCGCATGTAGGAAGCTGACCCAGAGATACTCTGTAGGTCACTTCTCATTGTGCCGCACGCAATAAATGGGTGCCTTTGTTGCTCAGCTAATCCGTGGTCATGTCGAGTCATTTGAGCGTGAGAGCTGTCTCTGCTATATGCAGAGCTAAGACAGCACCTACACGGGGATGCATGCACACAGCCTACACTGATAAACACCGGTAGCCAACACCGTGCCACAATGGCGATAGGGCCATATATGTACCTAGGTAGGTAACTAATGAGGTGATTGGTGGTCTATTGGTGAGATACAGAGAAGGCAATTACATTGATGGGCATGTTAAGAAAGGGGAGGAGATGGGATAGGTAAGGCTTCGATTTTGTGCCAGAAAAGCCACAGTGGTCACGAAAATCATGAATTTGAGTAAAGCCTGTGAAATCTTGGACATGGCTATAAAATCACATTTGATTAAGCCCCTAATCCAAGAGGCACTGCAACCTAGCACACGAAGTTGCAAAGCCACTCAGATGTAGCTTGCCCACTTCTCTGTCTGGCAGGTGGATGAGCCAAACCTGAGTGGTACTGACATTCCATCGTGCACCAGATCGCAACACTCATAGCAGGGAGCCGGACCCAGCCTTGTGCAACAGGAACTACTGCTGGGATGAGCTGACTTTCCAATGCCCTTCCCCCTCCTTTCAGTGACTTAGCATTTTTTTCCTTGCACCTCTGCCATGAAATTCATGCCAAAATCTTAGCCTTAGAGATAGGTAGTCAATAGGTAAGATAGATAGATAGATAGATACATGTTAAGAAGAGGGGAAGAACTGACCCATGTAATGAACATATTACACATGCGTCTTTCTTTTCAAAATATTAAGAAATGTGGAGAAAATTAGGTGCATACATTTAAAGCAACTCTGTTTCACAGCTGACAGTAGATAGCAGATCACACCATCTCTAACTGACCAAGGCATGTTGTGAGGGGTGCTATTATTTCCACACAAGTGAACAGGTCAACTCAAAGAGTATCTCCAATGTGGTAGACATGATCTGACTTTTCTACAGCATCCAGGACGTTACCCCTTTTTCTTTCTTCTGCAAAGAAAGAAGTCAAAATTCCTTCCTTGGGGCCATAAGGCAAGCTCACTGTACTGATATCAGGCTCTCCCCTCCAAGTGTGGAAGTCCCATTCCTGTACATGTAAGGAAAGCCAAATATAGCAGTTGCTTTCCACCACCGGGCTGAAAGGAGAATCCTGTCCATACTGGATTCTGACAGTAAAATAAAAAGATCACTCCCCTGTAATATTTGAGCTTTTTCATCAGCCTCTGTGGTATCTCAGCACAGTTCAGGATTTGTTCCTTGCTGATCGGTTATTAATTGCTTGGAGTGACTTCTCTTTATAGAGACGAATGCCACAGGGCTGAAGCATAGTACTGATTGTTCTTCTCCATCACTACTTTTACTTTTAGGGGAGACTAGAGAGAGATTATCTTCCTGAAGTGTGAAGATCCAGATTGTGTTTCTTATCTGTTATACAAGGAATGAGCACTGGCGTCAACAGCAGGGCTGTAAGGACAATTTTGCTAGAAAAGCCTCCAAAATGTGCAGCGTTCTAGGCGGATTGTGACCAAAGATGTATCTGAATGTGAATTTCAGGTATGAGCCTGGGAAAGTCCCTTTTTTAACCTCTTAATGGAAGAGTCCAGTTCATAATGGGTGAAATTGGAAAGATGGCCAGGGATGACCTGTAATGGAGATGCCATGTTTTCTTTCCCGTGTGAAGGCTGAAGGGATTTCATGTGCCTGAAGTGCCAATTGAGTGGCTGTGCTGGAAGGAAAGATTCTAGGTTTGGAGGAGCAAGTTGAGATGCTACTGAGAATCAAAGAAGCTGAGGTGTTCCTAGACAGCCAGGTTCAGGAACCAGCAGTATCCAGGTGGAAGGAAGACTAGAGCTGTCCACAAAGGATTTGTGTGGGAGCAGAAGTCAGTTCATAACCATCAAAGGCAAAAGATCATGGCAGCATTCTACATGGATGGAGACAGATGGGCCTGCTGTGGTCACTGGAGAGAAGAGGACCAGGAAGAATTCCACACAGCTAAATGTTTCAAATCAATGCTAGGTCCCCAACATAGAAGCTTTGAAAGATACCTCTCAAGATCCAGTAGTTCCAAGGGAATGGAGAACTGTCCACATGTAGCTGGCAGTTCAGCCCAACCTGTAAGAAAAGCAGGCTTCCCCACAAAGAGTTCTCCAAGTGCCCAAAGAAGACAGACATTCCTTGTTGGAGATTCAATATTCAGAAGAACTAAAAGAAATTCTGCAAGGGACAGGTGGAGAACAGGTGTGCTGCCTTCCCAGAGCCAACCCATGAGACATCACTGTAAGATCAGAAAGGCTTCTGAAGTTGACAGGCAAGTATTCCCTGGGGATGGTTCATTTCAACAGTAATGACACTATATTACGGGATATCTTGCAGATAGTAGGTGGCTTCAGAGAACTCAGAGGCATGCTGGAGAAGAATGTCCAAGCAATCTTCTCTCAGATCCTTGCTGTCCCACAAGCAAAGCAAAGCAGAAGGCAGAAGATTCGGGAAGTCAGCCACTAGCTAGGTAAGTGGTTTTGGTTTTGTGGAACATTGGTCTACCTCCTATAGGAAGAGGGGGCTATATAGTTTGGATAACCTCCACCTCAGTAGAAGGAGGACCAATCTCCTTGGGGACCGGCTGATTAGAGTAGGGAAAAGAGAGTTAAACTATTGATAAAAGGGGAGGATAAAAAGAGGGAACATATGAGCACTCAGAGCAAAATAGAGATGTTGAGAACAAAATTAATCACGGAACGGAGGCACATGAAGAGAAGAAATACTTGAATTGCTTATACACCAATGCTAGGAGCATGGTAACAGAGCGTGATAATACAGGAATTAGAATTGCTCATTTATTAGCATAAATTCTATCTAGTTGATATTACTGAAACCTGGTGGGATGATTCATATGACTGGAATATTAAAATAAATCATTGTAACCTATTTAGGAAGGATTGAGTGGGCAAAAGGGGAGGGGGAGTGGCATTCTATGTCAAAAATGGCATTACCTGTTTCCTAGTCACTGATAGCTCAAAAGAAAATGATCTTGAATGCTCATAGATCAATGTTCTGACAGATAAAGCACAAGATGGGGTACTAATTGGTGTCTGCTACAGATCACCAAATCACATTAGGGAATAGGATGACTTTCTCCTTACACACCTATCTATAATGTGGTGGGGGAGGAAACCTGTGTCATCATGGGGGACTTCAGTTGAGTGACAGATGCTGGAGGTCTCATGCTGCCCATACTGAAACATCCTTGCAATGTCTAAACATTATAGATGACAATTTCCTAACTAAAAAAGTGTTGCTGCCAACATGGGGGAATTCTATATTAGACCTTGTCCTAACAGATAAGGAGGAACTGATCACAGAACTCAAAATTAATGGTAGCTTAGGTACAAGTGATCATGACAAGTGATCTGTGCAAGAAGAATGAGGTAAAGACAGGTGATACATACACTTGACGCTTTAATAGGGCCAATTTCACAAAGCTGAAAACAATTATGAGCCAAATCATCTGGGAGGAAGAATTTAATCAGAAAAATGTGAATGCTAATTGGGAATCAATCTAGGATGAAGGTCAGATTGGTTAAAAAAAAGGCTAAGTGAAGGCAGCTATAAAAAATTAATATATAACCAACGGAAGAAAGCGGAAGTTGAATGACGTGGAAGAAAACATAAAATCATCACTAATAAAGTTTGCAGATGACTCAAAAAATGGGGGAGTGGTAAATAATGAAGAGGACAGGTTACTGATTCAGAGCAATCTGGATTGCTTAGTAAACTGGATGCAAGCAAAGAATATGAGTTTTAATACAGCTAATTGTAAATGTATACAACTAGGGACAAAGAATGTAGGCCAAACTCGCAGAATGGGGGACCCTGAAAAAGATTAGGGGTCATGGTGGATAATCAGCCGAACATGAGCTCCCAATGTGATGCTGTGGCCAAAAGAGCTAACAAGATCCTGGAATACATGAACGGGGAAATCTCTAGTAGGAGTAAAGAGGTAATTTTACCTCTGTGTTTGGCACTGGTGAGACCACTGCTAGAATCCCATGCCCAGTCATGGTGCCCATAATTCAAGAGGGATGTTGATAAATTCGGAGAGAGTTCATAGGAGAGCTACAAGAATGAATAAAGGGTTAGAAAACATGCCTGTAGTGATAGAGCTTCTTGAGTCTATCTAGCTTAAGAAAGAGAAGGTTAAGGGGTGGCTCGAGTACAGTCTGTAAGTATCTACGTGGGAAACAAATATTTAATGGGCTCTTCAATCTAGCAAAGAAAGCTATAACACGATCCCCTGGCTGGAAGCTGAAGCTAGATAAATTCAGACTGGAACTAAGGCATACATTTTCAACAGCGAGGGAGATTATCCATTGCAACAAAGGTCATGGTGGATTCTCCATCAATGGCCATTTTTTAAATTGAGATTGGATGTTTTTCTGAAAGATCTGCTTGACAAATTATTGCGGGGAGATTCTAAGGTCTATGTTATACAGGAGGTCAGACTAGATGATCACAAAGGTCCCTTCCAGCCTTGGAATATCTGAATGGGTGTAATTCACCCCCGTGCAGAGGAACAACACAAGGTCTATACCACAGAGCACTTAAGTCCTACAGAAGACTTATTTTGGGGGAAGGGTTTGGTGTTTGTGCTCACTGTTGGCCCAAGATTGTAGTTCAACCAGCACGGCACACTGTACGCAGCCTTCTGCTTCCCAAAAGAGAGACATTGCATCCTTCATCAGCAGGTGATGCACAGAATTTGTACTTGGGCTCCTGCAGGACATGGGGGGAGGTTGAACACCCTCAACATAGTGCATAGCTAAAATGGTACAAGTGGTGCGGTCACACCAGGACCCACGAGGTTATGGGGGCCTGACCAGTAGAGGTCACCAGACCTTAGGCACTGTTGTAGTTAAGCCACAGTTTGCCTAGATGCAGGCTATGCACCTGCCATCCCCTGGGCTTTGAGGAGCAGGATGTGGCCCCCAGCCCAGCTGCCAGGAAAGTCCTCCCTGAATCCTATAGGACCAGCCTGCTGGCTTGCATATATATGTATATCTTTCCTTATAGATTTAAGTATGGTTTCTTGGTTATAATAGAGTCATAGATTTATATTAAAGTATTTTAGCTGTAATGCAAGGTGCCCTACAGGACTCATCCTGTATGAAAGCTAAGGCACTTAGTATACATATGTTCGGGATCACTGGCCCAGATAAGTAATGGTGAGCAAAAGGATAAGACATATATGGCCATAACCTTTACACTAGATAGGTCAGGAGGCATCAAACAGGAAGGGGCTGTCACAGGTTATGCCCCAAGTAAATGTCACAGGTACACTATAGAACCTACAAAGGGCCAGAAATAACAGATGAGATAAATGAATTGTCTGGAACCACCTGGAAAGGATGTGGATATGTCACGAACCTGCCAGCCTATAGAATGGGTGTACCCTGATAATTTGGGGGTGACCAATCCATGTTCGGACTTGGAAGGAGGACCCATATTCTCAGGGTATAAGAAGGGGAAAATCATGCTACTTGGGGCAATCGATCGTCAGCTACTCCTGCTTGAAGCTTCTTTTAGTTAGCATTAAGATTTTGTTCTTCGTTTATATTTAGTATTATTTGTAGTGTTAGTCTTAGTCTTACAGTTCTTAGCCCTCGAGCATTGCCTACTCCGCCCCTCTACTCAAGCGTTGAGGAACCAGACATCTCTCTCAACCAGGTCATCAGGGAAGGGTGTGAGGATATTAATCCAAAGCATATTGTAGAAATATATATATCTTATGAGTCTCTAAAATTAAGATTGTCTTATCCATTATCCATTTGATCATTCATCAGTCATTTGTCTATCATTTTATGTTACCTTAATAAAAGCTTATGAAGATTATACCAATTTGGATATCGCTGTGAACCTTCCTGTTGTGCATAACTCTTCTGAAGCTTGGGTCCGGGACGAGAACCTTATTATCAGAGCAGCTGGCGAGCCTTTAAGCCCATTCAAATTACTACGACACCCAAAATCAGGCTACACCCCCTTCCCCAGCCACTCCTGGTGCAGGTAAGGCCATGGCTACGCCTCAGGTGCTGAGTGGCTTGGGGTTGTTCCTGGCCATACTGCACGACTGGGGCTCAGGCCACAAATGCAGCAACCCCCCCCCCCCGGTTCCAGGTCTGTGCCTGACCTACACCTACACCCTTGGATCCTTCTGCATGGGCAGCCCACGGGCCCTGCCCCAGCTGCACTGGACTCGCACGGCGACCAACGCTTCAACAGCCAGAAGCAAACCCTGAGTGGTGTGTGGGAGGGGTGGGGAGGCTGCTGGGAGCCAGGCCAAGGGGTTGATTATGGGGGCTGGGAGTGCAGGGGACCAGGTGGGGGGTGCAAACTGGGCTGGGCTAGGGTGTGGAAGGCAGGGAGCCAGGCCAGGGTGTGGGCTGGGGGTATGGAATGCCTGGGAGGCAGGCAGGGGGTGCCCAGGCCCCATGTTGGTTGAGCTGAGTGGCTCCAGGGGGAAGGGGATGGGGTGTGAATGGTGAGTGGGTGTCTGGCCTTAGGGGCAGAGGAAGCTGGGAGAGGGTAGTTGGGGCAGATGGCGAAGGGGGTCCCCGAGCCCAAGTGGTGGAAGAAGCCAAGGAAGGGTTGGGGGGCAGATGGGGAAGGGCTCCCTGGTTCCAGGGGATCGAGGAGGCAGGGAGAGGGTTGAAGGGTGGATGAGGAGCAGCCTTGGTCAGAATTAAACTCTTTACTCTGTTAGCATGTGTTTCTCCTAACTAGAGTCATTGGTGCATTCTAGCGCCTATGGCACGTTCTGGCAATGGAAAACCACTGTCAATCTGGCCTGTCAAATTGCACTTGTGGAGTGGCCCCAAAGTAGCTGGAGCACATCTGGGAATCATGCCACACGGGGAATACGATCAAAGCCTATTCTAATAGTGGGTGGATCTTAGTGGTATTTAGAAGATGGCACAGAGGTTGGCGAAGGCTGGCATTTTAACTAGACCCGGTAACATTTCTATGACATGGAAGCAGGCAATCCATCCATAGGGCCTGACTTAGGGCTTGTCCACACAAAAATTTAGTTTGCAGGACGCTGGAGTGTGCATCTAGCTTGCACTTGCCTGCTGCGGACTAACGATTAGTGTGCCCTGCTGATGTGCCTTAACAGCCAACTAATGGGCTCGACCTAGTCCTGTTTCAAAGAGGCCTAGATCAAAGAACTTTAATGATTTAATGTGCATCAACAGGGTGCAGAGAAACAGCTTAGTGCTGTGTAGATTCACACCCTAGGCTGCTGTGGTCTAATTGTTCATGTAGACAAGCCCTTAGATAGTAATGTAAAATAAACGAAGAGTGTCGAGATCTTTGAAAAGTGCTGAGTATGTTGTTTCTTGATAGTTTTGTGTGTGTTTTTAATTGCATGGCAGTGTGGATCTTTGTATTTGGTTTCTGTGGCACAGGGACCACATTTTCTAGAGTGGTCTGAATATTTGTGACACTTGTTTGCATTTGGTGGCCAGCCACATGACTGGTGAAATGCAAAACAAATGCTGTTTATGCTCAAATTACAAGTTTTTCCATTGGCAAAACTGTCGGTTCAGCTGTAAAGATTTGGAGCTTGATTCCTTACTGTTGTCCTCCCTTTTACAGTGGTGTAACTCCGTACATTTAGTTCCAACAGAATTGCACCAACTTGAAACTGGAGAAACACAATGGTGACTCAAACCCTTGGATTCTTTGACTAACTACATGTATGTTTGGGAAGTGCCGTGCTATTTAGTTTAGAGTTTGGCATGTAAAAGCTGAGCTACATCTGTTTTGTGTTGATACGATATGTGTATTTCTTACTAATATGGGATGTCCCATAATTGTAGTTGTTCAGATTTTCAATTAGATAAAATTTCTGGTAAAACTTTCTGATTAGTTAGATTTGGAATATGGGGCTTTACCATATGACAACCTCACACATAAGATAGATTTGTTTGTGAGATCGATTTGGACACTATCTACTAACTTGAGAGCATTTCTGCTTGGCTCCTGCGCTATAAAATATATCCCTTGGTGTTTAGATAGCCTGCAAAACCAAATAGATGTAGCTTGCGTATTGTGTTTGTGTTTTTAGGGACATGATGGATATGTTCTGATTTTTCTAAGATGATAAAGGTAAGTAAAATTGTAGATTTCAGTATTTGGAAGAATGCCCCAACAGGGCTGGATTTATATCTTATGTGCCCCCAGGCACAGCATCTTCAATGCCCCCCTGCCTCCCTTTGTGGTTTCCATGTGTGTGTGGGGGGTGGCGGCAGTGGCCGCAATGACATGGAAGAGAGGGGCTGGGCAGGCCAGCTCCACACAGGGGGTGGGGTGGGGGTAGAGGAGCTGGGGCCACTGCCCAGCCAGCTCCGGGTGGGGAGACTATGTTCACCCCTGGGCTCTGGCCATGGAGTGGGGCCTCAGGGGGGAAAAGGAGGAGCAAGACAGCAGAGCCCCAGGACTCAGAGAGAGAAGGAAGAGAGGGTGGGGCCTGCGATCCGGTGCTCATGAGGGGCCCCCACATTGGCCAGGGTGCCTGGGCACAGACCCTATTGGCCCGGGTGGTAATCTGCCACTGTTTAGGCACCCCTAGAACACCTGCTTCTAGGCACAGGCCCACTGTGCCTAATTGGAAATCCAGCCTTGCCCCTAATCTATTCTTCGGCCAGGGCTCTCTGCAGCCTAGATACTCCCTGTCCAGCCAAGTCAATTGCTCATGATGCTGCTGTTGCTTTGGATGGTGGACAGGCAGCTGGCCCCCGATGCCCTTTTGCCCTGCAGGAGGAGGAGAGAGTTCTAGAACAGGTTTGTTTTCCAGCAGAGAAACGGCTGGATCCTGCCCCCCAGTTGTGTGACTTGCCCTTACACCAGAGCCAAACTATGCACTACTTGTGGCCTTGTCTTTCTTACACGAGCAGTAAGCACTGGGCCCTATTTTGTACTTCCCGTGGTGCATCAATGTGGCACATACATTTTCAGTTTCTTACTAATGCTGAGGCACTTCCCTGGCACCTTTCCAACCTTAACCAACCAACGGTTGCAAAGAAATTGTTAGGCTCTTTATTAAACTAAAACTTCAGACCCTGGTTTTTCATGCCTGCATTTTGCATTGTTTTCAGAGATGCTCGGAGGCTTCTGCGGGAACATGCTGTGCAGCAGCCCAAGGGTTAAATCACGAGGGCCTCACTTTGGGCTGGACAATAGCATTGGGCAGAAGCCTGAGTCAGAGAAGGTGCATAGTTGAGCTGCCCCAGGGGAAGTGTTGGGAAGGCATTGTGTCCATTGTGTCTCTGAGGATTGAGAGGCAATGTGGTCCAGTGAATAGGCACTGCACTGGGAGCCCGGAGACCTAGCTTCTATTCTTGGTTCTGCAACTGATCTGATGAATAACGTTGGGCAAGCCACCTCCCTTCTCTCTGCTTCAGGGTCCCTTCCCACACTTTGCCTGCCTTTGCCTGTCTATGTAGATTGTGAGCTGTCTGCAGAATGGATTGTCCCTCACGAGGGGTCTGTACTGCACCTCAGTGACAGCTGGGCCTCTCCTGCAGTAAAAATACTCCTCTCACGCTGGAGCGGGTCCTTTTTAGGGTGTAGCATGCTCCCTTTTTTGAGGGTATAGCCATGTAACGGGGGGCAGAGCCAGGGCGTGGGCAGGAATATCAGACACACAGCCCCTGCTTTCCCTCCCCTCAACTCCCGGAGCCATGATCAGGGAGAACTTGCACAGTCGCACGGCGAAAGAGGGGTTACACTGCATAGTTGAAGACACAATCTACCCCTTAGATTTTGCTGAGTCCTTACTTGTGAGGAGAGTTTGGTCTGAGAAGAAAGGAGAAAAGGACCCGAGAACTGGGACCTTGATTGTAACTAGAACCAAACCGAGTGTCCTGATTATTCCTGCTTTTAAAAATGGTATTTTAACTAGTCTTTTTAATTAAAATGAGGATCTGCAAAGGTGTCAGGACTTAGTATACAGCAGTACAAATATTGCTAATCAGTCTAGCTGTGGTACGTATACAGCCCCTGTTACCGTAGTTCTGAGCACCTCAGAATTTTTAATTTACCACTCTCCACAGCTAATAGTTATCTGGGGAAGGAGAGTGGTAGATACATCGGAGGGTGGGGATAGGATACAGAGTGACCTAGACAAATTAGAGGATTGAGCCAAAAGAAATCTGATGAGGTTCAAGAACGACAAATGCAGAGTCCTGAACTTAAGACAGAAGAATCCCATGCACTGCTACAGACTGGGGGCTGACTGGTTAGGCAGCAGTTCTTCAGAAAAGGACCTGGGGGTTACAGTGGACAAGAAGCTGGATATGAGTGAGCAGCGTGCCCTTAGTGCCAAAAAGGCTAACGGCATAGTGGGCTGCATTAGTAGGAGCATTGCCAGCAGATTGAGGAAAGAGATTTTCCCCCTCTATTCAGCACTGGTGAGGCTGCATTTGGAATATTGTGTTCAGTTTTGTGCCCCCCACTACAGAAAGGATGTGGATAAATTGGAGAGCATCCAGTGGAGGGCAATGAAAATGATTAGGGGAATGGGGCACATGACTTATGAGGAGAGGCTGAGGGAACTGGGCTTGTTTAGTTTGTAGAAGAAAAGGGTGAGGGGAAATTTGTTAAAGACCTTCACCTATCTGAAAGGGGGTTCTGAAGAGGCTGGAGCTAGGCTGTCCTCAGTGGTGGAAGATGACAGAACAAAGAACAATGGTCTCAAGTTGCAGTGGGGGAGGTCTAGGTTGAATATTAGGAAAAAGTTTTTCACTAGGAGGGTGGTGAAGCACTGGAATGGGTTACCTAGGGAGGTGGTGGAATCTCCATCCTTAGAGGTTTTTAAGGCCCAATTTGAGAAAGCCCTAGCTGGGATTTAGTTGGGGTTGGTCCTGCTTTGTGC
The DNA here is from genome assembly GCA_007922155.1 of Mesoclemmys tuberculata. Taxonomy (NCBI): domain Eukaryota; kingdom Metazoa; phylum Chordata; order Testudines; family Chelidae; genus Mesoclemmys; species Mesoclemmys tuberculata. The sequence continues at coordinate 12,102,964 of ML675629.1, read as the reverse complement.
AGGGAGCTAGTCTAGATGGCCTCCTGAGGTCTCTTCCATCCCTAATCTTCTATGATTCTAGTTACTCTCTACAACACCCGTGTGAGGCAGGGAAGTGCTATTTTAAAGATGTCAGCCATGCTACATTTATTCCATACTCACACCATTGACTCAGTGGAGGTGAGTTGACACTGGTTTGGCTGTGTTTGTTTCTATTTCCTCTCATCTTTTCCCAAGGCAGCATGATGGTTCCTTGGTTTTATAATGATAAAACTGGCATTGATAAAGGAGCCTGTGGGAGTTGGGTGCCCACCCCCTACTGAAATTAGGCCTTTTGTTTGTAAATCCCAGCCAAAACCTGGGGAATAGAAGGAGTGAATATTGCCTAGGGAGGTTGTAGAATCTCCTTCATTGGAGAATTTTAAGAGCATGTTAGCCAAACACCAGTCAGGGATGGTCTAGATAATACTTAGTCCTGCCATAATGCAGGGGACTGGACTATATGATCTCTCAAGGTCTCCTCCAGTCCTGTGATGCTATGAAATCCTGGCTCCATTGAAATCAATGGCAAAGCTCCCATAGACTTCAGTAGGGCCAGGATTTCATCCAAAGGGTCCAGAAATAAAGGAAATCAAGAACTAGTATAGTAATCACTTGCTTCCAAGCTAATATGTCATGTTAACCAATTGTTCCTGAATGGAATTCTAGCAGTATTAGAAGCGAAATGGTGGTCAATCCAAGATTCAATGAGCTTGATATTTCACATCCCATTTACTTGTATGTCTGATTTTTTTTTTTTAAATTGCAGTGTTGTTGTAGCTGTGTTGCTCCCAGGACACAAGACAGACCAGGTAAGTGAGGAAATATATTTTATTGAACCAACTTCTGTTGGTGGAAGAGACAGGCTTTGAGCTTCACAGAGGTCTTCCTCAGGTCTGGGGTTGGTAACCAGAGTGTCCAAATTAAATCCAAGATGGGACAGATTAAGCATAAAGGGTTCACACGCTGTGAGAGAGCACTTAACATGAAGTGGGCATTTAACATCGCTGCAGTTGTTGGATATTGGAGGGTGAGAAGGCTGCAGGATGTGTCCCAAATTGTTGTAATGTGCCAGAAAACCAGTTTCTCTGTTAAGGCCATGGTTTTTAGTGTCCAGCAGAGTTATTATTTTACATTCCCAGGCTCATCTTTTGAATGTGTCGTACATGTTTCCTTTGAAGGTGAGGACTGAGAGGTCAGATATGGAGAGATCACTTTATGAAAAGTGTTTGCCCATGGATGATTTGGAGTTTTTGTCTTTTATCATTGTTCTGTGTGAGTTCATTTGAGAGTATATTGCTTGTCTGGTTTCACCCACATATTTGTTCTTGGGGCACTTGATACATTTGATGAGATACACCATACATTGGAATAGGCACGTATAGGACTCATGCATCTTGAAAAGTGTGTTGTAGGGGTACTGATCAAGATAGCAGTGTAGATATGTCTGCAGGTTTTTCATCTGTTGTTCTGGCAAGGTCTGGTGCCCTCTGAGGTGATGTGTCCTGATCCATACACTTGGTGAGGTTGGAGTTCTTTTGTTTGTCTTTTGAAGGCTAGAAGATTTCTTTCAGGATGTAGTCACCATCAAGTATGGGTTGTAACTGTTTCATGATACCCTTTACGGGTTCCAGCATGGTGTGTTAGGTGACAAGTTGGGATGTGCAGTTAGTGGAGGTTGGTTTCTTTTTTCTTCTGTATTGAAGCAGGTTTTCCTGGGATATTTGAATGGCCTATGCCAGGATGCCCACTACTGTGGTGGAGTGTGCTTGTGTAGCAAGACAGTTTTTAAGAATGTTAAGGTGTGTATCCTAGACTTTCTCTTTGGAGCATGTTCTGTGGTATCTGAGTGTCTGGCTGTAGATAACAGATTTGTTGGTATGATTACTGCATCTGTGGAGGTAAGTGTGGAGATCTGTGGGGTTCTTGTATGTAGTTTTCCATAGTGTTCCATTGTTGAAACTGTTTGTGGTATTTAGGAAGTTTACACTGATGTGGGAGTGCTGTAAAGAGAGTTTTATGCCTGGTGGTGGTTGTTGAAGTTGTGGTGGAAATTCTATGGGGGAATTTGGGTCATTGGTCCAGAGGATGAAGATATTGATGTACCTCAGGTATATCATTGGTTTCCTGCTCTATTTTTCCAGAAATTCTTCCTCCAGGTGGCCCATGAAGAGGTTGGCATATTGGAGGGCCATCCTAGTACTCATGGCTCTTCCCACGGTTTGGACAAAGTGTTTGTTGTTAAAAATAAAGTTGTTCTGGGTGCAGATGAAATGGATGAGTTTGGTGAAGTGTTTGGGGTGGATTTTTGAGTGTTGTCCATTGTCTTGTAGATATTTGAGGCAGGTAATGACAAAAAATGATCAAACAAATAAGTGACAGAACAGTCTCCTTTTTCCTCTGATTAATAAACTTTGCTCTAATAATATATATTATATAATAATATATATAATATTATCATAATAAATAGCTTCTCTTCATGTAATACATCTCAGTGGAGGAATTTATACTCCTTTGGATTTGGCCTCAGATGTCTGACAGAGGGACACGCCACAAAGATGGAAGGAAAAAAACAATGAGAAAAAATAAATCTAGATTCCAGGTCTCTAACAGACATAATCTAAAGTGACCCCAAACATCTACATTTCACTTCCTGTAGACCAGCGGTTCTCAACCTGTGGGTCGCGACCCCGGCGGGGGTCGAACAACCAAAACACAGGGGTCGCCTAAAGCCATCGGAAAATACATGTTTCCGATGGCTTTAGCCGCTGAGAAGTCGCGCTACCATCTGTAGCAGCGCTATTCAGCTGGAACGCACACCGTTATGGATGCGCGTTCCAAACTGAATGCCTGTGCGCATGCGCAGACGTGATTGCATCATCCGTCCAGGGCCTAAGGGGCGGGAGAAGCGGGGGGAACGCTCCACAGTCCATAGCAGCGCATTACGTGTGTCTGGCGCTTGCTGACGTCATCAGTGGGCGGACGCAGCAAGTGCCGGAGGACAGAAGCCTAGGAGGCGGAGAGCCAAGAGGCGGAGAGCCAAGAGAGCCTGCGAGACAGCCTGCTGGTGTAAAAAAGGTTAATAATGTAAAAACAGTACACACACCATACACACAATACTGTGTAAGTGTAAGGTGCTTTGTGTGTAATCATTATACAGTACACAAAGCAGCTTACACTTACACAAAGCACCATACATTTACACAGTGTGAACTACATCGGTCTTATGCTATAAGAGACCACTATAAGATGTAGTCTTATGTCCGAATCATAACTGTAGCAAAATTACAGTTATGTCCGAATCATAACTGTAGCAAAATTACAGTTTTGAAGTAGCCACCAAAATTATTTTTTGGTTTGGGGTCACCGCAATATGAGGAACTGTATTGCGGGGTCACGGCATTAGAAAGGTTGAGAACCACTGCTGTAGACAAAACAAGGTGTAATATATATCACTTTGGAAGCACTTTGGATGACTGAGAGCAACTTTACAATGAACATATTTCCTTGAAAAAAGGCCAAATCTCCCATCCCTTGCTCATGCAAACAGTCTCATTGAGGCTACCAGTATCGGTCCCTCAGTTGGGCCCAATCCTGCAAGGCAGGGTGCACTCTCTTTGCAGTCAGTGGGAACTGAGGGATGCTCAGCTCCTTACAGGATCAGACCCACCGTGTTTAAGGAAAAACTGATACACTGTATGGATTCCTTATATTTCACATAATCAAGTCAGGTTCAACCCCCTTTTTCCTATGAGACTCTAAATCAATGGAACTTTCCCTTGTAGGCACTCTACAGTATTGTGAGTACAGAATTAGGGATAATATTTTTATGTGGGCTGTGCAGCTAACTTCATATTGGTCTGACAAGGATCCCTAGTGAGATCCATGGGGCTACTTGCAAAAGTACTACACAGCAGACATAAGGGTTGCATGACAGGGCTCTATGTGAACAGTGGACTCTAATGGAATTGATTCGAAACCAACACTGCCTTATGGACTGGGACACCGCATCGGCTTTTTGCATAATTATCAGCCTTGTGCATATAGTAAGCGGTCAAAACCAGCGCATTGCAGTGGTTAGAATTTCCAGTTCATTGGGGCGAAGATCCTTCCCTTGGAAGAAGTACAGCAGAAAGCCATTTCCTTTTCCAGGGGTAGATTCTGAAGCTTAAGAAATTCTGCCAAGTGCCTGACATCCCTTGCCCGGGAAAGCACTGCACATACAGAGCATCTTGCTTGGTCCTACTTTAATATGGATGCAGGCTTGGATTTTCACCAAAGCACCCTAATGAAGATTAAACAACTCCACCAGCAGCTGCTACGTGGTGATAATAAGTGGAGACTGGATAAAGTTATCAATTTAGCTTGAGCAGGGAAGTTCTGCTAATGCACTTGAACAACAAAGGGCACAGATGGCAACTGAAATGCTTAGGGAACTTCTTAAGAAAAATCCAGCTGAGTCTTACAAACAAATATCCTTTATACAGCTGGCAACTTTATGCGAGGGAGACCCTTGTCTGAACTGCTTTATGAAAATCCTTGCCATCAGGGAGCTGCCTGAAATGTGAGATGCAAAATTATCAGTGCCATTGGAATGGTCCCATTGCTGACTTACTGCAGTGAGAGAAAGGGTAAAGCTTGCATTTGCATGCTGTCCTTCCAAGGGATAGTGTCATTGTTTAGTGAAAAAAAATGCAATAATGTTCCCTTCACTGGTGAAAAACATCTTCATACAATACCTTGCCAACCATTGGTACGGCTCTTTTGCATTCCTGACTGCAGCGTATTGCATCTGTTCATGGAAGCCTAGATGGGCCAAATTGTAGTGTCAATTATATGGGTGTTACAATGTAGTCAGTGCAAGTATCCTGCATTTACATCCACATAACTAACATCATAACATAGCCCATGCTTACTTGATGGCTTTGAAATAATGCTCATGCCTTCCAGTAATTCAAAAGGCACAATAAGATGAGCATCAATATCATGAGCAAGAATAAATGTGTTATCCTGTTAGAATCTACAGTTCAGCTTGTAATTTATTGAAGACAAGAGACCTCAGAATTGTGTTATGTTGTAAGCGTTCATGCCTTTAGACTCTCAGCTTGTAGGGTCGGGGACTTATTTGTTTGACATCTGTTGACTTTTATGATGCTATATAAATAATTATAATTGTTGGGTTAGAGTGACCCTGTGGTTAAAATGACTGCGAGTATGCTTCAATGTCAAAGAAGCTGTTCTTTTGAAAGATAGTCATTAACTGACAACAGAGTATTTATTTTTATTCTGATGAATCCAGCATGATGTATTTATTGGTATCCCTTCTTATTCCCCACCACCACCCCTGATTTCACCTCCAGTTGCCCTGAACATTCAGATTTTTCAGAAATAGATGCACATACTTGGGTGCCCATATGTGTACAATCCTACCATTTGTGTATGCATATTCACACTACTCATGTACGTCAGGTATTTGTGCATGCTCAAGGCCAAAAAGGGACCCAGCTAGTTAGGTATGCATGTGCAAATACCTGATTTACACGAGCACGTTGAGGATTTGCATGTGTAACATAGTGGCTTGTGTGTGTGGTGTTCCACTCTAGTGATGTGCTTAGGAGAACGAGTGCCTACTATTGCTACCACTGGTGGAGGTACTCCATTAGTTTGAGTAGTGGAGGCCAATGTTATTAGGGCCAAAGTGATGGCTGCCATATTGGCTGGCACACCAGGGATTCGAATGGGGATTTCCAGAGTTAAAATCATGAGCTGCTGCAGCTTGGCTTTTTAGCTGGGGCTGTAACAGAATCTTATCCTCTGTACATTGAGCACAGAGGATGCTACAGTGCCTATTACACGCCAATGGGTCACACCAATGCAGAGGATCTTGTGTTTAAGCCCTACTTGTAACCCATCAGGGGGAGTCATTATACCTGGATAAGCTGTACACATTTAGTTGTGCATTCCTACCTCTGGAAATGTGCCCCCTGTTCTCCAGAACCCTTTTCTCAGTTGGTCTCCTAGAGTGTTTTCTCTTGCCCTACCCGCCACCACTAGCTGATTTTATAGGGTAGGTTTTTATCCTACGTGGTGCCTACCTTTGTCTCCTACCGCAGAGTGCAGCGTTACCCATACCAGCAAGGGACAGAACCCTGATGCCTCAGGAGACAGCATAGTGTGCTGTCACTAGCGCAGTGTTTCGCGTACCCTGAGGCTCTGACCATTCCACTGTTGTAGCTGTGTTGGTCACAGGATATTAGAGAAACAAGGTGAGTGAGAGGTAATATCCTTTCAAAGAATTTGTTCCAATAAAAGATATCTCCCCCACCTTGTCTCTCCAGTAAAACAATGGATGAAAAACACAAGCCAGCATTTACCAATCCAGGTAAATTAAGAAGGATGTAGCGGTGCCTAACTTCAAGCATCCAGTTATGAATAATTGAGGTGTTCCTTTTTCCTTTGGAAGGACTGGAAGTATTCTGGAATAAAGTCATGTCCAGGATATGATGTCCACACGGGGGAGTTATACCAGCATAGTTATGGTGGAATAATTACTCTGCTATAATACTGGTCAATTTCCTTGTGTCAACAAAGGCCCTTTCCTCCAGCATTTTTTTAAATGTTTTCAGTTACTTTTGGGCACATAGAGAAGAAATGTTTTGACAAAATTAGGGAAATCCTGCCCTAGACTGGCAGAGAAGCAGGGATCTTATTTCACACACTTGAGGCACACTAGGATACTTGCGATCCGCATACAGTCACTATACCCAACACAGCCGACATCAGATTGGCCCCTGTTGGTGAAAGACTCCACAGAGCCATCCAGTCTGTAAGGTATTTTGAGACTAGCATACTAGGATGATCTGGTCCTTATCATAAGGCATTTTAAATCTCTGTAGTTTATGAATTTAGAGCTATTTTTAAAGAATAGGTTTGAGCTCCTTTCACTGAAGATGAATTGGATATTAGTGTTCAGCTTGCCTGATTTTTATATCTCTAACAACATATTCATGTACTTAATGTAATGGCCTTGTCCTGCAAAGCTTGGCTCAGATAAGAATGGGCTTCTTCAGTGAGAAAGGACCACTTGCATAAGTCAGGGTCCAGGCCTTGCCAGCATAAACATGCATTAATTCATAACACAAGCAATTGAGATTAAAACTTTTAAAAATACCCCTTATAGAAAAGCTTGATGCCAAATCAATAAAAACACTTTGCAAGAACAGCTATCCCACCTACAACAAAGAAAAGGCTGCACTGTGCATTAATCTTCTCTGGATCAATTTTTAGTACAACCCACCAATATTCCATATACCCACAGAGGCATGTTCACTGACTGATGCTCCATTTTTCGTTAATGGTTCCTTATTGGCTCTTGCGGCTTATAGCGCTGATATAAATTTTGTGGCCAATATTTTACCAGCATGTTAAAATGACACTATTTCTCTATGTTCAGGGTCTAACTGATCGCCATATTTGGGGGTCAGGAAGCAATTTTTTCCCCAGGTCAGATTGGCAGAGACCCTGGAAGTTTTTTGCCTTCCTCTATAGCCTGGGGCATGGGTCACTTGCAGGTTTAAACAGTGGATCCTCAAATCATGATTTGAGGACTTCAGTAACTCAGCCAGAGGTTATAGGTCTATTACAGGAGAGGATGGTGAGGTTACGTGGCCTGCAGTGTGCAGGAGAACATGGTCAGGATGGTCCCTTCTGACCTTAGGTTTATGAGTCTGTGTGTTTATTAGCAATTTGGATACTTAACTTGTTATCCCTGATGCACCATTACATGATTGGGAAATCAGAGTAACACCCATCTAAGAGAACTAGAAAAATTAGCGTAACTATTTTCTACTTCTTGCTGCTGTAGCTGCTCCCTGGTAACCATTGACCTAATTCGGTACCTTACCAAACTCCCATTGAGTTTAGCATGAGCAGGAAATGAAGGTCTGATCCGGCAAATGCCCACTGCCTAGCTTCCCGTCATAGAATTACTCGTCGCAGGATGCGCTATGCCCAGTGGTAAGTGCTTTGAGCAAAGGCTGCAGAATTTGGCCCAAGAACAGGGCCTGATCCTGTGGAATTACTGAAGACAATGGGCAATGGGAATTCTCAATACCTCGCAAGGTTAGGACCAGTGATTAATTTGTAATGAAATAGGTACCAGGGCTCAAGCAATTTTTTCACATTCATAACCAAGCCTAGAAGCACCAGGGCTATGAACTACCTAGCCTAGAGGTTGTGGGGTTCAGCCCTAGCAAGCCATGAAACAAATTAAGCAGTGGTTAGGACCCTACCTTCCTTTCAGTTCAAGAGTGCAGTGAGAGAAGGTCTCCTAATAGGGAAAATAGGGTTGAGAGTACTGGATATGCCACAGGACTGGGTGCAATGTTTGTACCAAAGTGCTGCCATTTTTTCCATTACATATATTCAAAGATTTCAGGCCCTTTGCATACTGAGGCTGATTTAAAAGAGGAACCTAACATATGCAATGTTTAAAGTGACCATGTCTACACTGTAAAGAAAAACAATGGCACTGAGCCTCCAATTCGGGGGGGGGAAGAGGGTCTCGGAGAATGGGTCCCAGCCTGAGAGGGAATATCTACACTGCTATATTTAGCTTCACAGCCCAAGACACACAAGCCTAAGTCAATTGACCTGGGCTCTGAAACACAGCACCATGGGGTTTTCTTGGCAGTGTAGACATACTCTGTATGTCCTTTTTTTTTTATGTGATGTTGCACCTGAAATGTCCTAGTTTCTAATTTTCTCAGTCAACATATTCAGGGTTTTTTATAGCTACCCAGTGTTTATTCAAAATGAGGTTGAATGCGCTCTGTGTTTATCAGGAACAAACAATCCAGTGGAAGGAGTGTTCAGCTGCAAGGAGCAGTGTGTAGGGTGAAGAGATAAGTCACAGGGGTGCAGACATCAGAGCTGTTCTCATAGGGAATGCTAATGACCCTCATTCATTGTTTTATTACAAACGTGTTCAGATCATGCGCTCTCTTAAAAAGCCCTCCATTCTGCCAAATCTGCCTGTGTTTCACTGAGCCAGAAGCTGGCAGTAATGACACCAGTGTCTACTTTTCCCCCCCAAAGTGCACTTTTCATTGTCCGCATATTTCATGAGCCTAAAAAACGCCACCAGAAGAGTGTGACCCTTTTTGATTTCGAAAACATGGTCATCTTAGCAATACTGTCAATAACGAGCAAATGCTAATGAAAGCAGACAGCAGGAATGTTAGTCATTGGCAGACTCTGGGACCCTGCACTCCCTGGAGAGGGACTGTGTGGGTTTGTTGTAGTCCACCTCCCGGCCCACAAGGAGTATGTGATGAGGAGGAGACCGAGTTTGCTGAGTCCTGGGAATACACAGACTGGGAAATGCAAAGAGTTAGGCCCTGGGGAACGTTGGGTTTTCTAGAGAGTAGAATTCTGGGAGCAAATCCCACAGTGAGCAGATAAGGTCTCCTAGGGAAGCCATACAACATCACCCTGGTGCTGGGGACTTTGAGATGTGTGCCCCAGAGCCATAGTTCCTAGCATGATTGAAGGCTGCACAAATCTAGATGGTGGGCAGAAGAGTTAAGCTTGTGTATGAAAAGCCAGTGTGGAGGCACTCAATTGTGTTAGCTTTAGTTCAGCTACAGAACTCAGTGTAACTCTGTAATCTAGACAAACCTAAGGAGTGTCTGAGGTGAGCAGAGGCTGGCTGAGCTGCCTGAAATATAGTGCATGGGGGTTGGAGATATAAGTTGTCGTACTAGGCAGAGAGAGGCCTACCCACCATCTGAGAGCTATTATTTCAGGCTGGCTGCAGATTCAGGCAGACTTCCTTACATTGGTTGCACTGGGTTCCTGTTTGGGAGCTTTTTTCCAAATCCACAAAGGCTGAAGACATTTTGTTTTAAATGAATCTTTAGATGCTGGACCACTATTATTATGCAACTTTAAAAATCGGCATAAATGGGCGATGCCCAGTGCCTTGATCATAAATATACACGCTCCTAGAAAAGAAAAAGACAGAGTGGGGTATGTCAGTATCAAATTATGACTTCCAGTTTTGAACCCTCTCTTCCATGTCATGTGCTGACTTACATTTTGTATTCTCTGTTGAAAAACCCACCTGACGTTGATGAGGTCCCTCTGTTATGCTGCACTCCAGAGAGGAGCCTGGACCTAGAAAAGGGCTGTGCCCTCGAGACCCAAACTCAGCTGGTGTAGAAGCAAATGAGATCCTGTGCATGGGTCCACTCACAACAGACTTCTATTCTAGAAGGACTCCCCTTTTTGCAGGAGAATAGGATTTGTTTGCTCTGAATGCTTTTTGAGTTGCTCCGAATCTTTGAAGAAAGTCAGGAGACCTCTGTCCTTTTGCTGGTTCTGCTGTTGACCTGTTGGGTGATCTTGTGCAAGTCACAGCACCGCTCTGTACCTCAGTTTCACCATCTGTAAAAGAGAGAGAATTGTTCTTTATCCCCACTTATTTTTTTTTTTCTTTTCTTTTAGCATTTGGAGGTCTGCAGATGAAAAGAGCTGCAGAAGTGCTGAGTTTTGCTGTACAAAGACAAGGGCAAGAAGTATTTTTAAGAGGCAAGTGAGATTTTAGGATGGAAGGCATAGAGTGGGGAAGGGTTATCAGAATCTTCACTAATTGCAGAGGGGGGAAAACGCCCCAGATGCACAGCAGTGTGGCGCCTCCCCGGAACCGGCCCTAATGCCTGGTATGAATATGCAGTGGCTAAGTATTAAGTATATTTTCCCCAAGAACTTTTTTCAGAGAAAAGAATGGGCTTCTCTTAACTCTTTAAAGAGCATCCTTTTGGAAATCACCATCTGCTGGTGCTAGAGGAGACAGGAATTCTGCCTCTGGAAGATTAAAGGAATATTTGCAGTCTCACGGTGTGCTAGCTGTGATTGTAATGTGTTAGCAAACACTGGCAAGAGTGAAGATATTTATTTATTCGTTGTTTTGAAAGCATGGGTATGATATATAAATATGTATCACGTTCCAGAAGATTGCTTCCCTCCCACAGGTGGCAAAATTGGTCATTTAAATCTGAAAGACTGAGAGGAAGGCGACGGTAATTACTCGAATGTCACGGCAACAACAAATGTTAGAACTGCTAGGAAACCAACATCTTCAGCAAGCAATTCTGGTTGTTCTTCACAATAATGGTACTCGCTGAGGCATTTTAGCATCAATACCTACCTTGAATGGGAACAGTGGTGAGAAAGCACTGTGATTATTATTAATACAGCAGGAAGAAAATAATAACAATCTTGATGCCTAAGCTAATTAAGCTTGAACAAAACTGTTCGATTGACGGGGGCCAGTACTGCTCATATAAGATTGAATGGCAAAACTCCCATTGCCTTTCGCTGGAGCAAGCTTGGAGTCAGTTCTGTCCCAATCCAACTTCCATTGAACGCACTGAGAGATTTTCATTGACTCCCAGGGGAAGTTGGATAAGGCCCATGCTGAACTACTGTGTGATCCCTTCCTAATGTCAGTAACTGTTAATTTCACTGTTTGGTTCCAGGAGTTTGGATTAGATTAAACAATCATTTATTCATTATTAATATTATTAGTTATCTGTATTGCAGTAGCACCCGGTGGGAGGGGAGGTAAAGGATCAGAGCTCCTTTGTGCTAAATGCTGTACAAACACAGAACAAAAAGACAGTCCCTGTCCCCAAAGAATTTACAGTCTACTCTGAATTTTAAATAGTGCTACTGTTACTAAATACTAATGCTAATAATATTAAAAGTGTATGATTGTCTGTTGATGGGACAGCCTAGTTTGGCAATTGACTGATCTTTGATTACTGGTGGTAGGTGTGCCGATGGGCTGTGATGGGACATTTGATGGGTGGGTTCTGAGTTATTACAGAGAATTCTGTCTTGGGTTATCTGGCCGGAGAGTCTTGCCCACATGCTTAGGGTTTAACTAATCGTCATATTGGGGTTGGGAAAGAATTTTTCCCCAAGGCAGATTGGCAAAGGCTCTGGGGGGGTTTTTCACCTTCCTCTGTAGTATGGGGCACAGTTCACTTGCTGGTGGATTCTTTGTACCTTAAAATTTAAACCATGATTTGAGGACTTTAATAACTCAGACATAGGTTAGAGGTTTATTACCAGAGTGGGTGGGTGAGGTTCTGTGGCCTGCATTGTGCAGGAGGTCAGACTAGATGATCATATTGGTCCTTTCTGACCTTGAGTCTATGAGTATCCCACGACACAGCATCAGGTATTCTCATGTGGCTGTATAATCTGATTCATGAGGAGCAAGATCATGAACAGATATCACACAGGAATGTGCAGGGTCTCATTGAAATCTTAGCATGCATTTTGGCCCTATTTTTGATTGTTCTTTCAGATCTGTCTTCCTCACTGTATTTACAACCTTCATTGATACTTGCTCTCCGTTCAGATCTGTCTGTGGCTATGTCTTCGAAGTTATTCATGTTTATGCAGCATGAGGAGAGATTCTGCTTACGGGTATCTTTAAGAGTTTTCATTGACCATCTCTTGCTTTTTCCGAATTTCAGCTCATCATAGAAAACTTTTTTCAGGAGTCTATCTTTGCCAATTCTGATAATGTGACCAGTCCATGTAAGCTGAACTTTAATCATTACCTCAATGCTTGGTTTTTTTGATCTTTCTAGGATATTAATGTTTGAGACTTTGTCTCACTAGGAGATTTTCAGAATAGAGGGGAGACAGTGCATGTGAAATTTTTCAATTTTTTCAGTGTGTCTGCAGTAAACTGTCCATGTTTCTCACCCATGTAAAAATGGATGCTATCATTGCTATATTGTTTATCATCAATTTTGTTGATTTGTTTGATGGTGTGCTCCTTGAGTATCCTATGGCAAAGTCTGCTGAAGGCCTGGGTTGCCTTTCGTATCCTATTTGTTATTTCTTGATCCAGGGAACCATCACTTGAGATGCCTGCCAAGATACATAAAACATTTCTTATATCTAATAGGGTGAAACAAGGCTGTGTGCTGGCACCAGTCCTTTTCGATCTCTTCTTTGCGGCCATTCTGAATTATGCAATGGACAGGCTTCAAAAAGGCATCTGCATAAGGTACAGAATGGATGGAGAGCTCTTCAGTCTCTGAAGGCTTACTGAAAACACAAAAGATCCTGAGGAACTCGTAAGTGAAGTCCTTTCTGTGGCTTTTGTGTAACCTTTTGTTGCTACTTAGTCATAGTGAAAGGGATCTACATCTTATCCTTGTCAGGTTCTCACCAGCAATAAACAGTTCGGATTTGCCATCTGCCTGGAGAAAACCTGAAGTCCTGTTCCAGCCATCAACTATTCCCACTGAACTAAACATCACCATGGATGGTATAGAACTGAAAAATGTCAACCACTTTAAGTACTAAAAATATCATTTATTTATACTAGCTAAAACAAACCTGTGTATGGTTAATTTACCCTCCTTCTCACCCCCCACACCCTTCACTCCATAAGTCAATCACTAATGGCTATGGGGTAGGAATAAACTGTCCTCTTGGGAATGGTATTGCATACTTGTCCCTTATAAGATTTTTACACTTTCCTCTGAAGAATTTGGTACTGGCCACTACCAGAGACAGGAGACCAAGCTAGACAGACTCTGGTATTGCAATTCCTGTGTTCCTGGGGCTGGTGTGTTTATTGTTTTTTTTTTTTTTTTAAATGAGCTTTAAAAACATCCTTAATATTGTGATGCCATATAATACAGTGTTAATTGATTCAGTAAATATATGATGGTCATTGCAAAACAGGTGTGTGGGTGATATTTACTAATTGTATTTGTTGAAACAAAAAAATCTTACGTAGCCTAAGTGCTGTGCAACAAATTTAGTATTGCAAAGAATATTCTGCAGCAAAGGCTTTTTTTCCCCCCCATTCCCAGATAAGATACAAGGCAGTGAAGGCTGATGCAATGCAGACTTTTACAACATGGTATCTCTTGCTTCACATCCAGTGTGCAGACAGTAGTCAGGAACCGCAGGGAAAAATATACAAATCAGGCATGTGCACCCTGAAATGAAGACTTAGGTAGGGTTAAGAGTCTTAATTAAAAAAAATTCTTAATAAATATTTATGCATCTCAGAATTAGTCTTTAGTGTTTAGCTTCCAGTCCTGAAGAGAACATCTAGCAAAAGATGGGGAGTTCTCAGCTACTATTGTTTGTAACGCAGTTGTTGTCAGTTGGTGCGCATGCGTGCTCTCTCCATGTGCTGTACGAGCCCTTTAGGTAGCTGGCTCGGTTGATAATCTTACCCCGAGGGACCACAGACTTGGTTTGGTGGCGAAGGTGCTCGATGGGGTTTATTTTCGATGAAGCATGCTACTTAGCGCCCTGACTCAGTCAGCTGTGGGACTTTCTGCTCCCCCCTAGGCTGGCCAAAGATGCATTGTATACATTGATACAAACAAGCTACGTGTTACGCTCCTGACATGCGACCAATGTGTTACCAACCCTACACCTTGTACCTGCTGGTTCAAACAAAACATCTCCAGCTATTACCCTGTCATCCTGACCTTATCCTATGAGGCGTCAGTGTACCTGCGCCATCTTGAAGGAGTTTGTGTTTACACCATGACTTTATGGTGGGTGTACTTGTTGCTAGCCTTCTGGAACGTGTTTACATGAATACCTAATGCCTAGTACTTCTTAACAGTGCCTGTGTTTTAGCAATGACAGCCATGTTTTTGCCAGGTTCATGTTCTGGACAGTGAACTTGTAAGCAGGCCTTTGCTTTATGACAGGGCCTGATTTTTGCTCATTGCCTGGTTTTTGCTGACTTTGGTCCAGGCCTCAGCTCCTGCATGAGGCCCTGTGCTCCAGGCCCTTTCTTTCTACCACAACAGTATGAGTTAGAGGCCCCAACAGAGATGAAGGCCCCATTGTGTTGGGCACTGTACATACATATATTACGTGATGGTCTCAGGACGGAGAGTCACCTTGTTACCCCCTGCTCTTCAGTGTGCGGGCGTATTGAGTGTGCCTGGCTGGGTGTCAGCTCTCTGGCACCGTGAACCATTCAGCCACTCAAGCATTCCCCTCTGGGCTTCACCAGCCCTGTCTTCACCTTACAGGTGAACCCCAGTCCCTCTGAATTGTTGCCCTGTATGGGGGCATGGGAGCGGAGGGCCCATAGATCCCAGACAGTCTCTTGTACCCAGGGCCAGTTTTGAAGTTGGGGAAGAAGCAGTCATTGAAGCTGCCAGTGAGCAACTTGGCCTGGAGTTGGGGTGGGGGATTCCTTCTAGGGCTCTGGACTCTGAAACCTTCTAGGCCTGGCTCTCCCCTTCCCAGAACACTGGACCACCATCTCCTCATGCTGACTTCTCCACCTGTTCCACTTCCAGGCCCACTTCAAATGGAGAAATGGTATCTTGGCAAGGACATACCTGGGCTGTGCAGCAATGTAAAGGGGGGGAACCCCCCTACACCTTTCACAGACACCTCTGCTACTTGGCTGGTAAAAAATTCCGGTTACGTCCCCTCCATGTCACACAGGAAATCTGGGGGTGAGCCAAGAACCAAACCTGGATTTCTTCAGCCCAGGTCTGTGCCTTCTCCACAAGACCAGCCTTCCTCTTCTACCGCTTAGGTTGTATCAAATCCAGTAGTCACTTTCCCCATTGCTCATGCAGGCATGCATTAGAAGAAGACTGCTGTGTGGAGGGAGGTGCCCATCACCTCTCTCAAGACGTACTAAATTGTCTGCCTCAGACATACAAGTTATCAGGGAGTGCATGGCTGTCATATTGGCTACTTCCACAGCCCCTGTAAGCCTAGAACAACTTTCTACTCAGAGAGGCGCTATGGCAAATACATATTATTGTGGCAAGCTCCCACTTCCCCCTGGTGGGTCTCACGCTCTACCTCTGCTGTTTTGTGGTCAGGATGCCCACAACTACCTCATCTCCCCTGGCTGTAGCAGAGCTCTGTCTCCTGACCTGGAAGAGAACCTTCTCCTCCAGCTGTCCCACACCATGTGGCAGCTTTTCCTGCATGTGTTCCCTCCCCTTTCTTTGGGAAGGCGGGGTTTAAATACCCCTGGCTGGCCCTTCATTGGGTCCAGGTGCCGTTAATTGCCCTGCTGTGCTCTTCCTTCTGCCCGCAAGGCAGAGGATTTTTAACCCTTTCGGGCCCTCATATCGACCCTGGTATACTCTCCGGTAGCCATCTGGCCTGACTTTACCACATTATATTTACATAAAAATATACCCTATTCTCTGTAGCTATACAGTTTGTATCTTGAGAAATGCCATCTATCCACGGGGTCTTCGTTACTGGATTTTAGAAATCTTTCTCTGGCATTTGTCATTTGTGCCATAACCACCTAAAGCTGTGATCGAGTGAGATGTCCTAAGGCGAACAGAGCCAGGCTAAGGCTGTACTTGCATAGGAGACCTCACACCAGTATGGAGCCAATGCCCCAGCCTGGTGCTAAGAACACAGCACTGCTGGTGAGACATAAAATTAAGCTCCTGACCACTTGTGGTCATTAAAATCCCATCTTACATTTACACGCATAGAGGCATTTACTCCCAACGTGATTTCAGGCCAAAGTCCAGCTTCAGTAATCAATTACATTCTGCCATCTTACCTAAGTGCTCCTTGCAGCTTCAACTGAACACAGTATTCTCTTCTTGTCCTAAACTGTGTTGTGGTGTTCCTGTGCACTGTTAAATGGCTGTAGCAAGACCACTCCAGAGATGGCTGCACTTCAGTGCTTTTGGGGTCTAGTGCAGTGGTTCTCAATCTGTGGTCCGTGGACCCCTGGGGGCTTGCAGACTATGTCTAGGGGGTTTATGAATAGTTGTTGCTACCATAGAGCAGTGGTTTCCAACCTGTGGGCTGCGGACCCTGCTATGTCTTAAGATTTCCAAAGGGGTCCCCACTTCCATTTGAACTTTTTTAAGGGTCCGCAAATGAAAAAAGGTTGAGAATCATTGATCTCATGGCTAGGGCATTGCACTGGGAATCAGAAAATCTAGTTCTATTCCTGGCTCTGGCCTGGCTTGACTGTGCAACTTCCCTGTTCTGTACCTCAGTTTACCCCGTTTCTAAAAGGAGGCTAACAATTCTTTGCAAAGCACTTTGAAAGCTACATCTGAAATGTGCTATGTATTCTGATGATTAGGTTTTGTACAACTAGCCCCATTTGTAGAGCACGTTGGAATCCACGTGACTGAGTGGTGCTAGATAAACGTTTAGACCATTACACATTCTTATTCTGGGACAAGTCTCACAACTATATTAGGAATGTGTTATGCTTCTGAGGCTTTGGAAGCCACACTTTTATGTATCCATTGGCCACAATCGACACCTCTGGAGCTGACGTGCTATCCAGAATGGCAAACCAATCACCAATTCAAGGACCTAGTCAGTCATTCTTTGTGTCACACTTCTGCAAGATGGAAACATGGTCATTTTATTGGGCTATTTTTCATGTAACTCTATGTGAAGGGCATTGCTGCTGGGCATACCATTCGCAGCATTGATTTCATTAGATTTTTAGAGCACACGGAGTTTAGCCATTATTGTAATACCAAATTCTGGGCTCAGAAAAGATGATCTGAAGCAGCTTGGGGCATCATTTAAATGTCACAACAAATATTTTGTTGCTAATATCCAAAGAAGCAAACAGTTCATGCAAGCAGGAGCGTGAGTGATGTTTCTGTGTTTGTTCTCCTGGAACAACCCCATAATCAGTGATGTGTTAGTTTAGGAAAATAAGATCAAATGCAGATATCAGTTCCCTTAAGCTACTTTTGACCCTGAACTTCTGTCTATTTTTGAGTGCCTGTGATGGGAACACTACACAATAGGAAGCCCTGTGGCCTTGAAATAAAACAGTACATCTTAATTAACACTAGATAAATGGTTCTAAATGCCTAAATAGCAGAAGGTTGCCTGACAACTGAAATCTGAATGTGAAAAGATATAGAAATGTACTGTAGTCTGGCACCAGGTGTTTCATACAAATCCTAGAATGGAGTGGGACAACCTAGCCCTGTGTGTGTGTGCACGCGCCTGTATTCATGGAATAATCTATGCAAAAATGTGCTGTCCCTTCCTTTTCCTCCTTTATATTTAAAAGACATACTTACCTTTAAACAGATTTTTCTACCACAAACATCTACATTGGAAAGTACTATTGTCTTGATGAACTGTTCATTTTCTACACGATCCTGAAAAAAATTGACACTCTTAAATTTTGCTATAGAAATCAATTTGGGCAGACCTCTGCCCCCTTTTGATTGCTATTTTTAGATGATCATTTTCTTGTACTGAGTGTTCTCAAATCAAATGTGTATATAGAAGAAAAATCTTCATTTGGCCAGGACAGGGTAGGCTCTAAGAGGCTTTTCTTTTTCAGTGCCAAGAAAGGCCAGTCAAATTATTGTTGGCTCTTAGTAGCATTCCTACAAGCTATTAAATTCTTTATCTGCAGCTGAGTGGCACTCAAAAAGGTAAAAAATGATTTCCTACCTTTTGAAAATATCAAAGAGAACCAAGTGATCACTGATAACTGATAACCCCCAGGCACCAAGATTAGCAAAGAGTAGGGACATCAGGCTACATTCATCCGAAGTGTAACTCAGTTAAATCAGTGACTTCAGACCAGAAATGAATTTGGTCTATGGGAATTGGCTTTTGCAAAGCTGGGGTTCCATCATGTGAAGTGCTGAGCACCCTCAACCCTTATTGAGTTCATTGGAAGATATGGAAGGGTCTCAGGTACTACAGTGATGGGTGACAGTATAAAATCCTAAACTAGATAGATTGAGGGCATGCAGAACCTCACAGGACTGGCTCTGTAGATTTGGGATAAAAATTTCAAAGGCGCCTAAGTGAAAGAGCCAAAGTCCCATTTAAGTGATGTAGACATTTATGAGCCTAAGCCTTAGACACTCATAAGTGTTAAGTGCTCGTCTACGTAGACAATAGCTACGCCGGTCAATTTCCCCATGTAGACAAGCCCAGAGGCACTTTTGAAAATGGGACTTAATCTCATACTTTTACTCATGAGCCACAACAAGTGACATTCAGTAACCACCATATTGCATTGTCAGCCAAGATACAGATAGTCCAAAAGGTTTAATTTTGTGTAGCAGCAGAGAAGAGTCTTTCAGAATGCTCTCTGGTGCAGGGAGAAGTCAGAGGCTGGGTCCACACTGACAGCGGAAAATTCGATGCCATCACATCGATTGCTCTGGATGGACTGAGTGGTCTGTATAGACGTGCTCAGTCGATCCAGGAAGCGACGCAGCAAAACCACCCCGGTAAGTGGCGTTCCCTTCGACACAGCGCAGTGTGGATGGTGTGCAGAGGAGACGCTGCAAAGTTGACAGGAGATACGCAAGTGATTTATGCCACTTGCGTATCTCCCGTCGACTGCCGCCGAATCGCAAAGGTAAGTGTAGACCGGGCCTGAGAGAGGCTCATACAGTCCCCATGCACATGCTAGCTAGCTACAATTCAGTCTGGTCAGGGCCTTTGCTTGAGAGGACTTTTGCCATTCTAATTTTTACCTTGGCCTCGGGGGCTCCAGCACACTTGGCTGAGAGTTGGTTATATGCACACACATACTACATGGCATTCTCCAGCTTTGAGCCTCCAACTACATGAACTAAGGGAATAAAAACATTCTTAATGGCCTGTCATATCTGAGAATGTGCCTCTGCACCAGGGGAAAGGCAGCACCTTGTAGTCAAGAGCAGCAGGAGGCAATGAAGGGAATGGGGCCTACCCAGGTGCAAATACCGGCGCCAGGGACTCATGCATCTCTGACTAAAATATCACTACTAATTTCTGTCCCGTTAAATTTAAAACTGCCGTTGCCCTCTAGAACTGCCAAAATGCCAGTGCTTATATACAGGAGAAGCAGAATTCCTGGCCACCAGCTTCCCAATAACACTGTTTGCTACCAGTGCATCAGGAATGGGATG
Source organism: Mesoclemmys tuberculata (assembly GCA_007922155.1). Taxonomy (NCBI): domain Eukaryota; kingdom Metazoa; phylum Chordata; order Testudines; family Chelidae; genus Mesoclemmys; species Mesoclemmys tuberculata. The sequence continues at coordinate 12,082,979 of ML675629.1, read as the reverse complement.
GAGTTCTGGGTGAGGTCTTTCCTCTAGAAGGGCAAGTGTTCCTTCCTTCTCAGCTAGAATCAACACCATCATCACTGGCTCTATGTTGCAGTCGAGTCTCATTGGTGGCAGTTATTTTTGTCTATCTGAGAGTCAGTGAGATCAATATGAGCAGACTGAGAGCTGCTCTGCGGTGTGAAACTGACCAGTTAACATGAGCACCAGGTCTTAAGCAAGTACTATCAATGTATATATAAGACCTGGCCCCATCTACTGAAGCAGGACCTAGCTTTAATTATATCTCAGCTGGAACCTGATCTTGAAAGGTATTGAGCCCCTCCTATGAGACGCCAATCATTCTTGATTGATGTCAGTGGAGTTGAGGATGCTCAGCACCATATGGGATTAAGCCCTTTGTCTCCAGCCACATTAAATAGCAGTGCTTTAGGTGCTTGGTTATATATTTTGGTGTCTCCTCTGAAATATTCCTATTGCACATGAAGCAGTGACACCAGAATTAAGTTGCACTGATTTATGCTTCTGTTTTTCAGTGCCATTGTGGAAACCAGTAAACAAATCATAATTACTATTGTTATGTATTATTTGTTTGTGGCAGTGCCCAGATTGTGCTGGGTGATTTCCGGACATTCAAGAAGAGATGGACCCTGCTCCAAAGAGACCATAACACGTGGGCAGACACGGAGACAACTCAATAGAGGTGAGGGAAAGCAAACAACGGAAAGGAACAGAAAAGAGGGAAATTGCTTGGCTAAATCTGACTGTTTTGAGGATCCAGTTCGGCACACTCTTACTTGGATGAGTAGTCCCACTCAAGTCAATTGGACTCATCTGACCAAGTGTTTGCAGGATTGGGCCGCAGTCAGGGGTTCACACAGGAATGCTCCTCTGTGCCAACCCTGGCTTGTATGTGCACTAATGTGTGGACTGAGGAGGGAAGGGGTCTGGCTCCCTACAAAAACCAGAGGAAGAGACACTCTGCAGATGCTTCAGGATTTGGGCACCTGAACAGGAGAGCCTAGGGTGCATGACTGGCACTTTTAGGGCAGCTATACCCTAGCCTTACTATGGCGCCACTCCCCTCTGCCGTGCAGATTATCCCTGAAGGAATGAGCTGTACACAGGGATCCAGTGTATGGGAACACAAATAAAAATTTTATTTTTTTTACCTTGGCAATAAAAAGAACGTATGAAAGACTAGATACTGAATTACAGTATCTGTCGGTAGGAGACAACTGGTTACTACATTCGGCTTGCTAATAGTGGCAGTTTTCGCCTAGTTTAATTTTAAAGGGACGCCATCAACTTAAAAGCATACTTCTGTTTTTTACTAACAAAAAGAATAAATTTCTTTTCAGTTGCACTTTCTGTATAGTCAATTTCACTTTATAGTCACTACATCCATTTCCTCTGTTGTTTGCATGGCTCTTTCAGAGAGCAAGAGAAAGATTTTTTAAAAAAAAGGAAAATGTGATTGTAAAACCAGAGGAATTGACAGGGGGACTGTGGGTCAGAGGTAATATCTAAAACTACTATTAACTCAGTTTTGAAACTCAGTGTTCCTTTAATTCCCCAGATTACTATATAACATAGACCATATAGTTCTTTATGGAACTCTCATCTTGAGCCAACCCAGGAGAAATGATTGGAGTTAATATTTTTATCATGAAATGGTAGAAGATGGTGGTACATATCTCCTCTACATGCCACTTCCCACAAGGACTAAAAAAGATCATCATACTTTATTTTATGATCAACAGGTCATTCATTTATGTCTGCTTTAAAGCCACAGTAGACCATCTGCCAATCACTAATAGAAACTAAATAAACACGGCCAAACAGTGTCATCTATCTGGGCAGTGAGTAATTATGAGGGATTCCTCTTTAAATAGATGTTTCAGTAAATATAGAAATATCATTTTACAAATGCTGGCTCAGGAGGAGGAGTTGGAGAAATTACAAAACCAGGACACCTTGCTTAAATATGTACATAGCTCAGAGCTTATATGAAGGTACATGGTTATTAAGCACATAGCAGAGAGACTGGTGCTTAATCTTTTTATATACTTTTTTTTAAAAACACCATCAGCTGATAGTCAGGTTTGGTATAATTTTTTATTTCAGACGCTTCATTCATAAAAGTTACTCAGAGGTTCCACTATAATGTACAAAAGAATTTATTTTACAGGGAGGGTGGCAGGAAAATCTTTTATATAGCATATTACACGCTTGTGCAATATGAATTAATGCTGTAATGCAGCTGTATGTACTCATTATATCCTGTCTACTTGTGGTCATTAATGATCCCATAACACTTTTTTTTGCAAGCACTGGGGTGTTAGCCTGGGTGTCCTGGCTAAATTCCAACTCAAGGAATTTCATTTTGCCTATCTAAATTCCCCCTGCAGTTTCAATGGGATATAGTTGTAATCATTTTTACCCCTAAACTGGAGTGTAATACTGCTATAGACTGTTAAACAGCTCTCCAGAGGTGGCTGCATTTCAGTGGTTGTGTGGAGTAATTCTCATCTATAATTTAGCAGTTTGTAATTAATGTTTGTACAGTGCATGAAAGCTGTAAAGCCCATTTTAAGTGCCTTTATTATTATTTTTAATAAAACACTTTGGGATCTTTTGAAATGGAAGACTATAGCATATACATTACACATATTGTAAAATATATGTGGAAGTTATTATTATCTACACCCATATTACTTTCACAGCAATTTCTCCTCTGCTACATGACATAAAGGACAAATAAAGACACCAAGAAATCCTGGATTCTGGTCTCTGCTCGGACACTATGTGATTTTTATGCTAAAATTGGCAAAAGTGTCAACTAATTTTGCATGCCCAACAGGAGGACTAGGAGATCAGCCACTCTGAAAATCAGGCCTTGAGTGTCAAGACAGACACCCAAAATTAGTGGACACTAATGTAAATGGTGGAAAATGTAGGCCTTAGCCTCTCTGCCTCAGTTTCCCCACCTGTAAAATGTGGATAATTGGGACCTACCTGCACCATAGGGGTGGACTTATAAGTTCATGTTTGTAAAGTCTGAGTTTTATTATTATAATAAATATTATTATACCCATTCATAGAAACAGCACAGTAAAAGAGGAAATGGCCTGGAAGGAGTCAGAGGCACCAACTATTCTAAGATGCATATTCTCTATTGAACATGAACTAATTTCTGCATTAAATAAGGGGCCCCTGATGCTCTGTTCTATTATGCTGGTGTAACGCCACTGAAACCAGTAGAGGAACAAAACGGGCATAATGAAATGGAGAATCAGGCTCAGGATGTTTAACGTGCTCTGCAAATCCCACTGGAGGGGTCACAGGATGCAGTCACAGTACAGGAGTTAATGGCAGCCCAGCAGCAAAGCCAGATATGCTGCTCTTAGTGGGACACCCTGGACGCATGGCCAGAGATTTGCAGGATTTGGGCATGGGTTTCCTGTATGTTCCTGGCTTTTGCACTTTTCCCATCACTCCTAGGGAAATTCTGTGCCACTGCACGTTTGCAGAATTCATGTCACCCGCAGATTTTTTTTCCCCTGTAGAAAATACATTCTGATGTAGATGGGCTGCAATTACATCTTTCACCCACCAGGGGCTGCTGTGGCACCAGAACAGAAGGCAGCTGTGGATAGGGAGATGGCAGTGTCTGGGACTGTTCCTCACAGCATCCTGTCCGCAGGCCAGGTAAGGAGGCCTCTGATGTGGGGGGACTTACAGTGCGGGGCACAAGGGACTACTGGGGGAATCTCATAGACTGGTGTTCAAAAGGGCCAGTGGGGTGGACAGACTGGTGCGGGCACAGAAGCTAGCCAGAATCTGCATGGAAGAGTCCTTCCCTCCCACCCGCCCGCCCAAAAAACAACAAAAAAACCCAACCCTGTTCCAATTCCTCCTATCCACACCTGACAATCCTCCAGGGTCACTATTACTTCCCTGTCCCTCAGCTCCTTTGGTACCTCGGACTCCCTCCCTTCTGACTCGTTTCTGAGGAGTGCAGGAAATACGTTTCTGTATTGTAGTTTAAATTAATTATTACTCAAAGTATTAATATGCCTAGTGAGGAATATGTTAGTCAAAAAACATTTCCTGAATCTTTTTTGTTGTCTGTATTGTTACAGACATATTTGCTGACAGGTATTTTGATATAAATTACCAAAATAACTAAAACTTGCATGATTATAATGTGTTATTTTGAAAAATAAAATATGCAGAATTTTAAAATATTATGTGCAAAACTTTTAATTTTGGGGGGCAGAATTCTTCTCATTTTTGGCCCAGAATTCCCACAGGAGTCAGGTGCTAGGCAGTGTCCCCTGTCAGGTCTTATGGACCAGGAAGGAAGAAGCAGCCAAACATGGGCCCTTTAAGATACAGCTGCAAACAGGTTGCGAGGGAGGGATCAGAAGTGAGCATTCATGGGACCCACTGTCACACACATCAACAAGATAACAACAGGTAGGGGGGACCTGCTCCCACCAGTCTATGCTTTAGAGCATTTTGATTTGTGATTAATTTTCACCCTTCAACATGTTTAAAGCAGGAGGAGAAAGTAAAAGACTATAAGAAGCTATCCCTTGTAGGCTAAAAGTTTTAAAAAATGGAATGTTTGGGTTAATTACTTATTGCACTTTAAAAGCTGTATGGATTAATGTGTTGATGCCCAGGGCGGACATCTCAGGGTGCCTGGCAGGATGCCAAGAGCTTTATTCGGCCTAGTAACAGCTAGAAAGGTGGGAAACCTGCACAGGTAGTGACGAGTGCGCAGCTTGGGGTCGTGTGCAAAGGCATCTAGAGCAGGAAAATCCCTGGTGTCTGATTGGTTGGATCTAACTGGAAAGAGTATAAAAGGAAAAGCAACCCCAAGGGCTGTTGCTGTCCATCTGAGTGACAGTTGTATGCAGACGTGTTAAGTTTATTGTTCCGGAGACAACAAGGGACCTAAGAAGAGGAAGGGAAAGCTGTCCAGTGGCTGAGATCATTGAACTTGTGTAGGACAACGTGTCTGGGGTGCCTTCATTCCTGACGGGGTCCAGCGTCTTGGAGGATGAAGATAAATTGTAACGTTACCCTTAGTTAATTCGGGTTTATGTGGATCCTGTTGCATATTTATTTTTTTTGGCCTTAGAGAATTTTCAATAAATGTCTTTGTTAAATCATTTGGGATCACCCTGGTGACAGAAACAGGTGGGGTTCCAAACTCACCACCAGAGAAAGGGTTTTCAGAGCCAAAGTAAAATTCCCTCTCCTTGGTCTAACAGATCTGGCGACTCTGGTGGGACCCCCTATGTGGGATTGGTAGGTTTTCCCATATTTGTTTTAATTTTGCAACAGGATCAAGGAGGTCCATTGACCTCAGAGACGGCCAGAAGTTGTGGGATTTGGTATTTCACTGGTTTGTACGGAGCTGTCCATACAGTTTTGGTGTTGGTGATGCCCCCACCCAAGGTAACATCAATAGGAGGGGTAGTCATAAAAAGAAATGGGAAGAGAACAGTGCTACTCCATCCAGAATATGTTATCAAGGAAATAGCCTTACAGCTCCCAGTAAACGCTGGTGACATAAAGGAAAAGTGTACACCTGTTGTCAGGCCCATTCTAAAGGGATGGCAGGAGTGGCTTCAATGGCTAACACCAGCTAAACGTGAGAGATCTCATAGAGATCTAATACCCAATGTGTTGGGAGGAGTGGGAGCTGGTTTGGGGGTAAGGACTGCATTGGACGCTGAAAGTCTGGCAACTAAAATTTCCAACATGGGTGGGGACGTATCTAAACTCACCCAACCACTAACCTCCTCGTTAAGTGAGATAGCCAGGCTGGAATATAAAACCACCCAAGTGCTCGCTCTCTGGTTAAAATACCAAAGCCAGAACAAAGAAACAATTATAAGAGGGTTAGGAAAACTTCAGACTGAAGTAGCCTTGGCGTTGGCTTGTGTGCAATCCCAACCATGGTTACTCTCTACAGCTGAAGGATTTATAAGGGATGTCATGAGAGGCAATAACCCAATTGAAATGTTTGATTTAGTATAGGATAGGTTGCCAGATTTCAAACTAAAACATAAAGAATGGTGGAAACTCATCAATTTCAATATGGCGTCCAAAACCTCCACTGTAACTATGCAAATTCTGGTGATAAAGAACACCACTGTACAATCAATATAACCCAGTGGTTCCACTTGGGATCAGTGCCCCTAAATCCCTGTTATGACAGTTAGATATCCCTAAGTGGGTGGACAAGGATGGTATGGAAATGGATATCAAAGCGTGTGCATGGGAGCAAGGCGCTGGGTATACATGCAGTAATTATGTATATCAAGGGGTACATATATGTTTACAAAGTGAAGAGGGAAAGTGCCATTATTTGCTGAAATCAGAAAAGGAAAAACACTCCAAACTCTCACCACCAGAGAAGGAGTTTTCAGAGCCAAAGTAAAATTCCCCTTTCTTGATCTAACACCCTGTATGTCCGGGTGATACAGCAAACACCCTCTACTCTATGGACAGGAATTGCAGGTGAGTTATTGAGTGCTTCACATTTTAGATGACCAGGGCCAGGTTCATACCAGCAGTGATGTTAATTGCTTTAGCCTGTGTCAGGCAGTCTGTGCCTTAATTGAATTTTTCCTATCTGTTCCGGAGAACAGATTAAGTGCCTTGGACTGTAATGGAACCAAGAGGCCCAGTGTCATTCCGGATGCACATAATGGTACAAGGTTTCTATACATTGCAACATTCTTTAGAAACCAAGTTGTCTAATTAAAGATTTTCTCTTTTGGGGTTTAGTTCTTAGTTATGCCATTTCCCAGCCCCTCCTTTTAGTTGAAACAGATGTAAGCAGCACAGATTGTGATCATTTAAGAGCATTTCTAAAGCCACTTGGGAAATATTTATAATGCTTTGCACTCTCCCAGCACCTTTCGTATGGGGCTTTCATTGTGCATCTTTGGATCACAATATCCAGTGAGCTACAAGGGTGTTATATCCATTTACAGATGGTTCAATTGAGGCTCGAGATCTACCCTCATGGAAATGTGCTACAGTTTAACAGGGATTAAACCAATAAACCAGTAATTTTATAGAAATCTCTCTAAAACCTATAGAATTTAATATTTAAAAATTAGTTCCTTTCTAGAGGTTTTTAAAAACAGGGATATTGTTTTCTATGAAACGCTACAGAATTGTCCCCAGAACAACAACAAAAAGCCATACAGGGAAGTTATCATTTTCTATGAATTTGTATGGGGCTTTTCCATAAAGGCAAAATCACTTAGGCCCCATTCCTGAAAACACTTACGCACATGCTTAATTTTAAACATGTGAGTAACTGAAGTCAATGAGCCTATGGAGGTGAGTAAAATTACACACCTTTGCAGCACTGGTCTCTCGGTGAGCCAGGAGTCTTTAATCACTGAACTACACTGGGTACACATAGTGTAGGCCATGGGCCAAATATCTGAACAGGTTTCTAAATAAGACTGTGGTGCTAATGACCAAAGGTGGGAAAAACCAACTTCCAGCTCACTTCAGCATGGTCTTTGGACTTGGGGAAGAAGGGCTTCTGTGCTACCACACCCTCCTGCTCTTTCCCTTTCCCTGTCCTGTCTCCTTCTCTTCACCCCTCTCTCTTCTTCCCTATTCACACCCCTTGCCCTTTCCTCTCCCTTCAGCTGCCTATCTTTTCCCTCCCTCCCTTTTTCATGTCCATCTCTCTGTAAAACGTATCTTCTCTTCCCTCCAGCTGTTCCCCGCTTTCTCTCTCCAGCTGTTCCCCGCTTTCTCTCTCCAGCTGTTCCCCATTCACTTTTCCCTTCTCTGTCTCTCTTCACCATTCACATTTCCCCATTTCTCTCCAGCTCTTCCCCATTCACTTCCCCCTCTCTGCTTCCCCCCCC